>CM052703.1:124867081-124914001 GCA_028551405.1 Uromys caudimaculatus | reverse complement strand
GGAGACAAAGTGTGGAGCAGAGACTGAAGGAAAGGCCATGTAGAGACTGCCCCACCTGGGGATCCATCCCATACACAGCCACCAAACCCGGACGTTCTTGTGGATGCTGGGAAGTGCTTGCTGATGGAAGCATGATAAGCTGTCTCCTGAGAGGCTCAGGCAGAGCCTGACAAATACAGAGGCGGATGCTCACAGCCAACCATTGGATTGAGCTTGGGGGTCCCTGATGGAGAAGTTGGAGAAGGGACTGAAGGAGCTGAGGGGGTTTGCAGCCCCATGGAGGGAGCAACAGTGTCAACTGGCCTGACCCCCCAGAGTTCCTGGAGCCTGGACCACCAACCAAAGAATACACATGGAGGGACCCATGGTGCTGGCCACATATGTGGTAGAGGAGGGCGTTGTTGGGTATCAGTGGGAGGAGAGGCCTTTGGGCCTGAGAGTATTAGATGCCCCAGTAGAGTGGAATGCTAGGGAGGGAAGATAGGAGTGAGTGGGTGGGTGGGTGGGGGAGCACCCTCATATAGGCAGGGGGAGGGGAGATGGGATAGGGGTTTCCAAATGGGAGACCCGGAAAGGGGAAAATATTTGAAATGTAAATAAAGTATCAAAAAAACAAAAACAAAAAGAATAGATCAACAACAGAAATTAATAATAAAATGGAAAATTACAGTGCTCTATAATAAAAATTGTGTGCATACGGTCTCTCCGTCATTCTTCTTTCTTTGCAAGCACCTTTCTTGTGCTGCCGTTAGAAGATACAATGTGTATGTGATGAGAGGAAATGAACGATGTAGGTAACTGTGATTCAGTGCCGGGTTACTTTGTAGAAAGTGCTGGAACAAGGCACTAAAGGACCATCATAGTTGATGTGCTAAGCAAGGCAGCTACCAGGTGACTGAAGAGTGGATGGTGTATACCATGTGGATACCATGTACAAAGGAACAATTCATGCCCTGGGAAGACAGCATGAGATCACACCTGTCAGAATGGTATAAAACATAAAACATACAAACTGTTTATTCCTGTATCTCTCCACTTCGTGGTTTCAGGTTGTGGTTGACCACGAGTAACTGTAAACAAAGAGAGAAACCATGAACGCAGATACAGTTTTTTCTGCAATAGCCAAAAGTGGACGCTGTAAATATAATCTTCATTCTAAGTAGACCCCAAGCATTGTTGATGCTTTAAGGCTGTATTGCCAACTAGGCTTACATGAGGAGAAATCACATGCTCAATCAAGAATCTGAAATCCATTGATATTTCTGCTTCACTACCAGACATTAACATATCACAAGAATCACAACCTGATGAAGTTGTCACCTTTCCCACAGAACCATGCTGTCTCGACAAACGTAGACATCAGCTATGACACACTGTGAGATGGCTTGATACAAGAAATTCTAAATAAAATGTCTAAAATGGTACCCAACTGACTATTCTAATACACAAAGAAAAGCCCTCTGCCCTGGCATTTAAAAGGTAAAGTAAAAGAAGAGACTTCTCTAAGGTCAAAGTACAAGGTAGGAGGCAGCAGAAGGAGGATGAAGGAAAGGACCAGATGATGCTAAGAGTCGCCAACAGGGATCTGGAAAACTGATGACTACAAATGGAAGCCAACTGGGGACAGACAAGAGGAATAGAGGAAATAATGGGAACTCTAGATAACAGTTGAAAAGGTGGCAGACTGGGGCTGAAAAGATGGCTCATTGGTGAAGAGCACTGTTGCTATTCCAAAGGACCTGGGTTCAATTCCCAGCACCCACATGACAGCTCACAACTGTCTGTAACTCCAGTTCCAGGGGGATCTGACAACCTCACACACACAGAGAGACATGCAGGCAAAACACCAATGCACATAAAAATAATAAACAAATAAATAAAATAATAGATACATCAAGTGAATCTCAAAATTCCCATGTGCAAAGTAATCACCACTTCATGAAACTAACAGAAAAATTAGGCGCAGATACACACATGTGAAGTTCTCAGACAACAAAAACTGATTGCTGGAAATCAATAAAACTGGAAATATATTCTATTTACAAAGAGATGATAAAGTTAGGACACAGAACGGAGAGTGGTTTTTAGGGATACAAACAGTTCAGGGGGGATAGGGAGAAGGATCCATGGGGAGGCACTTGTTACTTAAGAATGAGGGTCTGTGTTTAGATGCCCAGCACCTACACAGGAGCCAGGTGTGGCTGGGAAGCCTCTAGCCACAGGCCGAATGGGTAGAAACGGGTGGCTCTAGGAGACACAGTGGTCAGTCAGCTTTGCTAAAATTTGAAGATCCAAGCTCAATGAGAGACTGTCCCACAAAGGGTAGAGCGATGGAGAAAGATACCTGAATCCACCTACAGGCAAGCTTACCCACTCACAAGTGCTTGCACACACACACACACACACACACACACACACACACACACACAAATACAATGCTGAACAAGATAGAAAACATTTGTGAGAAAATGGTAAAGACAGGTAAAGAAGGTCCCACATAGGCACAATGACAAGAAACAGACTCCAGGCACTCAAAATGGTGACATGTGAAGCTGCTTCCTAAGGTGCTTTCCAATTACCGATCCATTTTGTACAGTGAGCGATCAACCTGAGCAGACATTCTTGAAAGGAGATGGACTAATCTCCACAGGTGTAAGAAAAGGGATCCAGCATCCCTAATGAGGGAAAGGCAAAGCAAATCCAGTTATAGGCTGAGGATGCAGCTCCATTTTTAGGAGCCATAGATGTGAAAGTGACTGATATACACACATGCATACATACATACATACATACATTCATACATACACAGGTATTCATACATACAGAGAGAAAGAGACTGTAGAGCACATAAGTAGATATAAGTAAGAAGATGGAGAAAACCTCGCATCACTGTGCCGCAGTCCTGCTAGGAATGTGAGATGCTGTGGCCACTGTGGGAAACAGTATACATATTCCTCAAAATAGTAAAATAAAGTTAGCAAGTCTGGTATAGGAGCACATGTCTTTAATCCCACCACTTAGAAGGCATAGTGAGTTTGAGGCCAGCCCGGTCTACATAGCAAGTTTCAGACCAGCCACAGCTACCTAGAGACTCATAAACAAACAAATAAAATTAGCAGAAGATCCAAAAGGTCTTTCTTGTTATATACTCAAAAGAACTGAAATCAGCTTCTCAAAGAGACATCTACATACCTGTGCACACAGCAGCAGCCTTCATGATAACCTGTGAGCTTGGGGGACACCTGCATTGCAATGTCACTGAGCCTCAAGAAGGAAGGGGACTCTGACCCCTGCAGCCATCTGGAGGAGCCCCAAGGATACTGAGCTAAGTGAGTAAGTCACTCCTCAAAGCACACAGGCTGAAGGGCTCTACTTGCACAGGCTGTATGCGGATTCAAGCTCCAAAAACAGGAACTCTGCCAGTGGTTCTGAGGGCCTGAGAGGAGAGGGAAATAGGGAATATTTGATGGGAACAGAGTTTTAGTTCCACAAGATGAAAGGCCTCTGGGAAATGGTGACATAACCCATCTGAACAGTGCTGAACTCCACTGTGCTTGACGGACTCTGTGCTGTGTGTGTGTGTGTGTGTGTGTGTTATAGCCCAGTTTTAAAAGAACTATGTTAATTTAAATTAAACTGTGTACTAAAAGAATGCATCACACATTCAAAACCAATAAAATCCAGACCAGCTATGCCAACTGAACCAAGTTATTAAGGAGGGAAGGACAATGAAGCTCCGTGGTACATGAAGGGACCCAACTCTATCTGTTATGCTTCCAGATGTTTGGGAGGACGATTATGTTCTGAAGCAGATAAAAATGAGTTGTAGTTTTCATTACAGGAAGTCCATAACAGGTGCCTCTATCTTTATCTCTGAACTCACTTGCACGCACAGAACAGTGGACCAAGCTCAATGGATACAAAAAAGGGAAGCCATTGGCTCTCAGGTTGGCAAGTTTGGATATGAACTGTTGTCAGGGCAAGGCTGGACCAGGAGCTCAGAGTCACTGGAATGGCAATTTTTCTACACCTTCTGTTCTGCCTCTAGGCTGGTGGTCTACACAAGCCCCCTCAGGCTCTCTCCTAATTGTAACCAAGTTCCTATGGTGGTCGAAGCCTAAATCCTCGTACTGTGGAAGACAGCGTCACCTGTTCTAGAAGCGTCCTCTGGGTCTTGAAATTCACTGAACGTGGGTGGCGAGCTCATTCTTTGAGTGGGTTATAGTAACTGGCTTAAGTTCACCAGGGTTCCCGTGTGGAGCTGGGGTAGAATCAACTCTAAGAACGAAAAGGGGGAAATGGAAGCAGACACAGGAAGGACATTCATCGTTACTTCCTTCCTGCGCACAAGCTCCTCCAGAAAGGGGAAAGCCATCACAGCACTGAGTCAATCAGAACAAATTAAAAATCATTGTTCCTCACTCTCCCCTAACACTTGAAAAAACAAATTAAAGGAAAGCAAATGGACAGACATCTTAACAGCTAATGAACAAGCCCTCACAGAGACAGCCGAGGCCAAGGAGTCAAGGTATGAGAACTCACTCAGCAAGTGTTCCTTTATTCCATCCACAGCTAAGCAGCACTGTACATCATTTAAGTTACTGGGGAAGTTCTCCCAGGAGCTTAGTGGAAGGTTTGTTATCTGGGCATGCTGTGCTGAAGTCGGACAGCTACCAAAGCAAACGATAGTCTCATATAAGTGCTACAGCTACGTTATTGAGATGAAATGCCTTGATAACTGTCACTTTCTTGGTCTTCCATAACCAAACTGTTTTTCTTTTTTTAAAAGCAAAACCTCAAAAAATTTTGAAGACTTTAAGACCACCAGAATATAAACACATTTTAATTGAAAAATAGTTATAGGGCCAGTGTGATAGCAAGTTAACGGAGCTTGCCACAAAGGCCTGACAACCTAGGTTCAATTCCCAGAATGAGTTCTGGGAAAAAAAATAACTCCTATGAATCTTTCTTTGACCTTCCTATGTACCCAGATACTCCTCCCCCCCCTCACACACACACACACACATACACACAAGACTACAGGCAGAGTCTAATCCATCAAAACACCAGAAGACGTACACTACATATACTCACAATGGAGATACAAAGCAATAAAAAAAAAATAAAGTAGATGGTTTATGGGACAACAGAACAAACCCAAAATATCTGTGATAACAATAAATGGAGATAAAAGGTCATTGTTATTATCCCTGGTAGATGTCAAACTACATTCCTAAAAACCACAAAAGAGTAAATTAATTAGCTACTAGAAAAATTGAAGAGTCTTCATTAAATTGACTATAAAATGTAAAAGTTATCTTTCTCCTATAAGCAAGCAAAACTAGTTAGAAAACCCACTGGGAAAGAATTTTTGAAAAAAAAATCCCACTCCCAGTAATACCTGAAAAGAACTAGTCATATGTGGGCAAAACTATAAGAACTGGGTAATATAATAATTATAATGATATCCTAATATAGATAGGATGATATGTCCTCCAAGGGTCATGTTTCAGAAGCTTGGTGCTGTGGTCTGAAGGTGAAATTACCACAGGCTCACCCAGCTGGTGATGCCGTTTGGAAACCTATAGAACCTTCAGAAGGCGGAGCCTGGCTGGAGGAAGTGGGTTCCTGGGGACGATCCCTGAGATTTCATGGCCCCATTCCACTTCCTGTCTGCTGACTACTTCCTGGCTCCAGATCCACGTGACCAGCCTGCCTCGCACTCCTGCTATGCCTTCTCTACCATGATGGGCTGTGTCCCTTCTTTAGTTGTGAGTTGGAATAAACCTAGCTTCCTTCCGGCGCTTTTGTCCTTCGTTTTGTCACAGCACGGAGGAAAGTAACTAATATAGTTGGGTCCCAGAGGGGCCATGGTAGAAGGCCAAGGGACCTTCAGCTGGTAGAGCCTCAGGCTGTCATTAGAAAGTCTCAGGGATCTCGGGTTAGTACTTATGAGAGTAATTACAAAAGACCTAGACTGGCCAACCACACCCCCTACCTCCCCACCCCCACCCCCACCCCCCCACCCCCACCCCCACCCCCCCACCCCCAACCCCACCCCCCCACCCCCACCCCCACCCCCATTCTTCCTGTGCTGTCACATGATCTCCTCTCGCAGCACCGCAGCGCCATCCACCATGATGTGAGGCGGCCAGGGGAACCGCACCAGAATAAACAGCACAGTATTTGGACCTTCCACCTTCAAAACTGTGTGCACTAAATAAACCTTTTTCTATGGATTATTCATCATTATATATTTCATTACAGAAATGGAAAGGAGACAAATGTGAAATTAAATGAAAAATAATATTCTCCTAGAGAAAAGTTCAGAACTGTGAAGCTATTAATTCTCCCTAGATTAACTCATAAATTTACTGCAAACCAATTAAAATATCAGGAGGATCTGGGGAACTGTTTTGTGGCAAATAAATTAGCAGTCTAGGGGTTGGAGAGATGGCTCGGTATCTAAAAGCATTGGCTGTTCTTACAGACGACCCAAGTTCAATTCCCAGAATCCACACTGCAACTCACAACCATTTGTAACTCCAATTCAAGATCTACTACCTCTTTCTGGCTTCTGTGTGTACCAGGCACATAAGTGGTGCAAGGGCATGCATGCAGGAAAAATACTTAAGAAAAATAATATTCTTAAGTTAGTAATGTAAAAAGAATGTAATAATCACCATGTGTGGCCAACTATGTTCTCTGTTGATGGCCATGGCGGTGTGGCCCACCAGATGCTTCTCTAGTTGTGACCTGCCTGCATAGGCCAGGAGTGAGGAGGGCCCATGTTCCTTCCCTTCAGGTGTGGGCAGCTTCAGCCAACAGAGGAAATGACATCATGGGGCTTCTGAGACTGGGCTGGAAAAAGGCTTTCCCCTTCTGCCTGGTACTCCTGGGTCTCCTGGAGAGGCCCAGCCCAGTTGCCAGCTAGCCAATAGGGGCTGCTAGTCACTTCAGTAAGGAAGGCATCAGTCATTTCACCCCAGAGACCGATGACCACAGTCCCAGCTGACAGAGACATAATCGCAAGAGACACTAGGCAAGAACCACCTGGAGAGCCTTTCCAAAGTCCTCCTTAGCAAAACCATGAACAGAACAAAAGACAGTTTTAAACTAGGAGGTATGTGAAGAAGCAAATAGCCCAGTAAACTGGAAGGTGGGGAGAGAAGGTGAGAGGGGGGAGAGGGAGGGAGGAGAAAAGGGGTAGGAGAAAGGAAGGAGAGGGAGGGAAGGGGAAAAGGAGGGAAAGAGAAAAGGGAATGAGGGAGAGATGTCAAAGAGGGCGAGGGATAGAGAAGGAGAAAGGACCGCACATACAACCCATCAGTCTCTGCCACTTCCTCTGACAAATACTGAGGTGACAGACATTCTAGCACAATCGCATACAAAACCTACGTATTTATGGAGTTTGTATTCGTAAGAAAGACAAACACATTTAACCAGGTAGTGTAATTTCTCGGGAAGAAGATAAAAACTAGAGTAACTGACCAGAAAACCTTAAGATCTAAGCAAGGCACATCCCAGAGGGCAAGTAAGGAAGAGTCCAGGGTGGGGTTGTTCATTTGCCAGTGTTGCTGCTGGTCTGCAGACTGTAGAGACATGCTGATGTGGTCTGAACAATGTTTCAATCTACATCATAAGCAACCCTTGATCTAGAAACCTTGGAGGAGCTCAGATGATCTAACCACCTTTCAGGGTACATTTCCAAAGGCAGTGTGGTGAGAAGGAGAACAAGCCACTGGCCACTACAGACATCTTCCCAGAGAGCTAGGAAGACTTTCAGAACTGTATGAGATGAATACATTAAAGAAGAGTGAGCTGAGAGACACAATGTCACTGGGCAGTAAAAAGGTACATACACATGGGCATAGTGTCTTCTAAGCCGCTTTTTAAAACCTTACCCTTAACTTCATACGATGTACTTTGCTCATAGTCAGCAAATCCCCTCCCTAACTCTTCCCAGACCCACTCCACCTACCTACCCCCAAATACATGTCATTGCTATTTTTTAATAACCTATTGAGTCCAATTTCTACTGCCCATATAGTCCTGGTGTGGGTTCACTCACTGAAGCTTGATCAACCTACCAGAAGCCACATCCTGAAAGAAAACTGACTCTCCCGCCCCCAGAAGCCATTAATTGTCCACAGCTCCTCAGGGCTTTGGGCTCCTGCAACCCTCTCAGCTCATGCCAGAGTGCTGGCAGCTTATAGCTAACACAATTCTAAAAGTCTGGGTCTGGGAGCACAGTCACGTGATCTTGAGGAAATCCTTTCTTCCTCTGGGAACACCTCAGAGGGAAGAGCTTTGGCTCTTCATCCTGTGGCTCAGCATCACTTGGCTTCCTCCTGAGATGCTGTAGAGGTCTTACTCTGTCTTCTCAGTGCCCTCGGGAGTCACCTAGGATGGATGAAACCAGCGCATGACCATTTCTAGCAAGGGAAGAGAGTGGTTGCCGGAGTCTGGGGCTCCATTTTGCACTCATTGTACCTGAATGGAAGGTTTTTTTGTTTTGTTTTGTTTTGTTTTGTTTTGTTTTGTTTTGTTTTTTTTCAATAAAAAAATTAAGAAAGGAAACTCTCATGCAACAAAATACTAAATTGTGCTAATATATTTTCATTCTATTTATTATAAGAAAGACTCCAAAATTCTACTGTAGCATCTACAATGAGCCATAATTTAGTACATACATGCCACACTTCCACACTGTGCAGAGGCAAATCACCTGGGCCACAAGCTGCCATCCCTGCCTGGCCACCCACACATTCCCCTTACCTGAATCTTGATGTGCTGTTCGTTCCTGACCTTCAGTAAACAGAAGGGAGCATCCTCCAAGGATGGTTTCTTCCCAGGGTGTGAAAGAGAGCACAGTCACTTATTTTAGTGTTAGAGCTGCCCTAGCTTGTCATTTTATTAATATTATGACTATTTAGTCAGGACTGGTGGCACAGGTCTGTAATTACAGATATTCGAGGCTGAGGTGGGAGCATCACAAATTCAAGGGTATCCTTAGCTACCTTAGAGGTTGTTAATCTCTAGCTATGGCTAATTTGTAGGTTAAGCCTTATCTCGTGTGTGTGTGTGTGTGTGTGTGTGTGTGTGTGTGTGTGTGTGTGTGTGTGAACAAACTTGGTATATATTAGGGTCTGCATTCTTTGAGGACCTTGAATAGTATCTCCATGGTTACAGGGAGTCCTCTGTTTTCCAGATCTGCTGCTCCAGCCAAACATCTCAGTTAGTTTAGAACTGGAGCAGACAGATGGCCTGGCCTGTCTTCCCTCTTCCCTCCTGACCTCCCTATCCCTTCTACAGCTTAGTTCTCTCAAGGCCAGCACAAAGCTGGACACAAACAGGACAGCCCATTGCACACCAGTGCCTCTGCCACACACCCATTAACTCCTTCTCCAAGGAAGAGATCCGCCCCCCCCCCCCCAAGGTCCCAAAGAAAATGCTTCCTCTCTCACGGCTTCATTGAGTGTTCTCATCCCCAGAACAATGTCAGTAAGGGTTCTGACCCAGAGTTGTGGAAAGGTGTCTTCTCTGGGCCTTTCTGGCAAAGCCTTCCAGGAGAGCCACCTGGTTATGCCATAGATTTTGTCTTTCACATCTAGGATCATCTCCACACAGGTTGCTCCTCCACCCAAGGCTCTTCCTTGCCTCTCGGGCTCCAACTTCAGGCGGCAGCTCCCTAACCCGATACCTGGCCTTCAGATTCTCAGCTGGGAGACTCTGTAAATATGTTACTCAAGGGGGGCCAAGAAGGAGTGGCTAACATGCCTCCAGGGTCTTCATGATGTCAAGATCTAGCATGACCTTGCTCTACCCCCTGCATGGAGAGGTAGGAGCCTGCATGTTCCTGAATTCCTGCTATTACCTCGGGTGAGAACTCCTGGAATCAAAAAAAAAAAAACGGTGCTCTGAGAAACCTGTACTATCTGCTCCTGTTTACCTCAGAACAACAGTACCGAGTTAGCCATTTGGATATACTTGATGAGGGACCTGATGGGTTTCTACCGGGCTCAGCACAGTCTGCTTGGGAGAAAGCACAGACACAACCCCCTCCTTTCCAGAAATGACAAAAAATGGGCTCAGAAAAGTCAAAGAAGCCCTTCTCAGTCATCCCATGAACTTTCTTCACCATCCACCTCAGCCAAGTGTTCTTCGACCCCTTGTAAATTCACCCACACACAACTTGGAAGCAAGAGGGGCAGCGGATGGGGACACCTGGGAAGCAGCAGGCTGGCAGCCCTCTGATCCTCTCTCCACTCTCATGGCTGAGCAGAGGGAGATTCATTTTGCTGCTGGCACCTCTCCCCTCCATTGGAGCATTCAGGACCACCAGGTAGGAACATGTGAAGCCTCCTGGATTTCCAAACACACATGTGGGCTCTGGTGATTATGTCCATGTCCCTGGCCCCAGCGAGGTGCCCAGAACCCAGTCTCCATACCCTTGCTCTCTACAGCACCATCCAAGGCAAGCCTGCAAATCTCCTATTTTCATTTTCTTCACAACCACCCACACCCCTCTCCTGGAACAGATCCCCCCAGAGGGAATACACCTGACAACATCTAACCGTCACAACATGCAGAAGGCACCAACTCAGTTCTCAGTGGGTTACTGAAAGGTGTGAATAAGATAGTGTCTGAGTGAGTCTCTACGAGCAACGTCCCAAAGGACACGATATCAGGCCTGTGTCTGTCCTGCTTTGCTTACACCATGACCGCCCAGACACATCACTGCATTAGCTCTCACCTGAGCCAGTCCCTAGAAGTAAGACAGCTCCTGATCTATTCAGATTCCAGCAGACCTGGGCTCCACCAGGCTGAAGCATAGCTAGGTTGTTCATATTTCATGCTTGGGCAACCAGGACAAGAACTCCTGTCTTCTGTCTGCCCCTGTGCCCCCCTGGATTTCTCAACCATATCTCTTTCCCACTGCTCTGCAAACCAATTATCATCCTTACTTCAAAGCCACACAACTGTTTTATACCACAGTTCTGGTAGTCAGAAGCCTAAAAATAGGTCTCACTCAGCTACGTTCAAGGTGACAAGATGCCTCTGTCACTCCTTGTTGAGGCATGAACATAGAACCCTTCTCCCAGTCTTGAACAGAAGACCATTCTCTGTCTTGAAAAGAGAAACATTCCCCTGTCCTCATTTCCTGTCTTGCCCAGGTTCCACGGCCGCCTGCAGACTTTGGCACGTGACTTTCCTCCGTGCCATCCTACTCTCCAGACTGTCATCATGTCTTTTGACACAGACCTGCTCTGTCTCCCCCCCACCTTGTGCCAACCCTGGGCCCACTGGATAACCCAGCATGAACTGGCCATTTCAACACCCATAACTTAATCACATATGCAATAACCTTTGTCGGACAGGACACACACCCACATTTCATCATTCATTCCTGTCACCCTGATCTCATCATCCAATGTATAGAATCCAGGCCGCTATCATTCATTGCAGAAATAAACTATCCTAAAATTCACACGAAACCAGAAGAAAAAACATAATATCTAAAAACAGCCCTGAACAACAACAAAAAAAAAAACCAGTCATGGGCAGGGAGGAGGGGGAGAGGTACCATTCAAGACCTTAAGACATACTACAGAGCCAGCCTAATAGAAACCATGTGGTACTGTGGACCAATGCAGACATATAAACCAAAGGAACAGCACTGTAATGTTAGCCTCACTGTAATGTAATCTCACAACGATGCTGAAAGTGTGCACTGGGGAAAAGAAAGCAGCTTCAGCTAAGGGTGCTGGGGAAACCGGACATGCACATGCAGAACAGTGACGTGAGCCCCACATCCCTCACCTTTCACAGAGACCCACTCTAAATGGATCAAAGACCTAAATATGAAACTGGGAACACTGAAATTGACAGGAGACACGCTAGGCAGTACCCTGGGTGATATAGGGGTAGCCCTGAGTAGGACTACATTTGCTCAAGAATTAAGGCCTGACAAGTAGGACTTCACAAAACTAGAAAGATTATGGGCAGCTAAGTCAACTGGGTAAAGAAGCAGCACACAGAAAGAAAAAGAATCAAAGAAACAAATGACCCATCTGAAAAAAATGGTTTGGGACATGAACAGGCAGTTCTCAAAACAAGAAAACAAATGGCTTAGAATTATCTCAAAAAGCGTTCATCCTCCCTAGAAATTAAGGAAGTGCTAATCAAAACAACCTAAGGTTTCATTTTACTCTAATCAGAATGGCAAAGATCAACCAAACAATGAAAACATGAGGTGGCTGGTGGGGGCGTGGGGATAGGGGAACCCTTATTCACTGTCCATGGGATTGCACTTGTGCAGACACTATAGAAATCAGCGTGGAGAACTTCCCCGAACTAAGATAAGAGTAAACCTACCATATGACCCAGTATATCACTCCTTGACACATGCCGGGAGAACTCAACATCCTACTACCCAGACACTTGCTCAGCCGTGATCATTGTTGCTACAATCACAATAACTGAGAATCGGAAACAAACTGTCCTTCACCTGAAGACCGGATAATGATAATGTGATACATATACACCATGAAATACCAGTCACCTGTTAAAAAAAAAATGAAATCACGAAACTTGCAGATAAATGGTTTGAACCAGAAAGCTCAGATAGAGCGAGGTAACCCCGAGCCAGAAAAACAAACATAGCGTGTTCTTTCTCATCTGAGGTTCCTACCTCCAAATCTTCAGACCTGCGTTCATAGCCTGGAGTAACTGAAGAAGCCAGGAGAGTAAGAATGGACCATTGGCTGGGCGGTGGTGGCGCACGCCTTTAATCCCAGCACTTGGGAGGCAGAGGCAGGTGGGTTTCTGAGTTCGAGGCCAGCCTGGTCTACAGAGTGAGTTCCAGGACAGCCAGAGCTACACAGAGAAACCCTGTCTCGAAAAAACCAAAAAAAAAAAAAAAAAAAAAAAAAAAAAAAAAAAAAAAAAAAAAAGACTATAAGAATGGACCATTGCTGGTGTAAGGGAACAGCAGGGTGCTAGTGGTCTGGTGGGTAAAATGGGAAATGTGTGGGTGCTCCAATGTGGGAGTGAGACAGACACGGGAGAAGGAAGAGGTAACATAAGCAAGGGTTGTTACTGTTGCATCTGGCCCTGGATACTTTTTGAGCTAGAAGGCTTACCATAACTATTGCAGTCTCATTTGTTATGGGTCTATTTAGGTTGCTGAATTCTTCTTGTTTAATTTTTGGTGGTTTGTCTGAACCTAGACATTTATTTATTTATTTTAGGTTTTTAAATTTAATGGAACACAAGTTTTAAGGGTGTTCCCTTATAACATTCTGAATTCAGTGTAGGTTGTAATGTTTTCCTGTTCACTTCTGACCCTGCTCATTTGTATCCTCTCTCTTTTCTTTTGGAGTTGGGCCAAGAGTCTGTCAATCTTCTTTATCTTCTCCAAGAACCCCGCTCAGAGAGTCATTGATCCTTTGTATTTTTCTTTTTTCTGTTTCTGTACCATTAACTTCTGCTCCGGCTTTTATGATTTCTGAATCTCAAGTGGATTTGGGTTTGTTTGTTCTTGTTTTTTCAAAGTTTTGAGTTTCATCATTAAGTCATTTATTTGTGTTCTCTCTGGCTCTTTAATGTAAGCACTTAGAGCTATAAATTTCCCTCCTAGGACAGCTTTCATGGGTCCTAGAGATTCTGCTGGGTTGTGTTCTCATTTTCATTTAGTTCAGGAAATTTCTATTCCTTTCCCGATTTCTTCTTTGATCTATTCATCATTAAAATGGGTTGTTTAATCTTCATGAGTTTGTGTTATTTACTAGAAGAGGTTTTTCCTGTCAATTTTAAGTTTTATTGCATTGCATTCAGATAACGCTGAGTTATTTCAATCTTTTTGAATTTGTGAGGATTTGTTTTGTGTGTGTGCCAGGATGTGATCTATTTTAGAAAAGCTTCCACGTAGTGCTGGGTAGAACTGATTTCAACAGATTCTGATGTTTTTCTGCTTTTGGTCTGGATGACTTATCTACTGGAGAAAGTGGAGTGTTGAAATTGCTGCTATTGATGGGTTAATGTTAGTATGCATCTTTGTATCCAATTTTTATGAAATTGGGTGAACCAGATGACACACAGAATGCATATATGTGTTAAGGACAGTAATGTCTTCTTCATTCACTGTTCCCTTGATCAGAATGAAGCATACCTCTTTATCTCTACTGAATAGTTTTGGTTTGAAGTCTATTTTGTCACCTGCTTCCTTCCTGGTTCCATTTGATTAGACTGCTTGCATCCATCTTTTTATCTGAGGTGACCTAGCTTTAAAGCTAAGATATATTTCTGTAGGGCATGTGGAACCCAGTTACCAGAAAGGCATAAGAACTGGTGGGGCGAGATCTGAGATGGTAAGAGCTGTCCCCTCCCAGTCTCCAGTGCCTAGTCTGAGGTCACCAATGAGCGGACCACATGTGCTCAGTCGTGTAACATTGCACCCAGGGTTCTTCTCCATGCTAATGAGGCATCTAAATAGCCTTGAGCCTTCCACCCATGACCCTTCCGGGTATTCTCATACCCTTCCCCAAGAGGTATATAATCCCTGGGTCACCTCAAATAAAATGTATGCAGTCACCTCCAATAATGCAATATGAAACAGGCAGGGATGTCTCAGAGAGGTGCTTCATTAAGATTGCCACAGAGAAGGCCTTCCCCTAAAAAACTCTGGAGGAAGGGTTTTCCTGGTACTCAGCACTCACTCCCTATCGGACTAGACCCTGCTTTTCTCAGGTCTGATATACAGATTCTCCCAAGGGGAAACATGGCCTGGACCTCCAGGCAGTGCACCTGCAGCACCTGGGTACCCAGAGGAGACTGGGAACCACAGCATTCAGCTGATGCCCCAAGGGAAACACAAGCTATAGATTCCCTTTAGGGACTTTGCTCCACCTTCTCCAGGCCAATGTGCTGGTGGTGTCTGGACACCCCTGACAGAGAGGCAGAACTTGTAGGGCATATTTCTTGTAGAAAATGGATGTGATTTTTTGATTCTTGATCCATTCAGTCAGTTTGTGTCTTTGATTATAGAACTGAGGCCATTAAAGTTACTATTGAAATTTTTCTGTTAATTGTGGTCATTGTATGGGGGGACTTTTTTTTGTTGTTTTATTTTTTTGTTTGTTTTGTTCTTGTGGTGGTGTTCTCAGTGGTACTTTTTGTTTTAATAATTATGGCTTCATTTTTCTTTCCAGTCTCTATTATGTTTATGTCTCTCTTCAGCCTGAAGTACTGCTTCCTATGTTTTCTCCAGGTTTGGTTTGTTGACTATATTTTTTAGGCTGTTTGTTTCATGGAGAGTTTTTCTTTCTCCTTCAACTACAACAGATAGTGTTGATAGACATTAGTCTAGATTTGCCTTCATGGCTGTTTAAGACTTGGAATGCATTGCTCCAGGTTCTTATGGCTTTCAATGTTTCAACTGAGAAATCAGTTGTTAGTCTGATAAGTTTGCCTTTATATGTAACTTGTGCTTTTTTCTCTTGTAGCTTTCAATATATTTTCTTTGCTCTGTATACTTAATGTTTTAACTATGATACACTGGGGATTCTCTTCCTCAGTGTTGTCTACTTGGTGTGTTGTGTGGTTCTTGTACCTGTAAGATGTATATTTGCTTAGCTTGGGGAAGTTTTCGTCTATGATCTTGTTAGAGATCTGGCCTTTGCCATTGGCTTGAGATCTTCTTCCTCATCTCTGCCTATATTTTGAAGACTTAGTATTTTCATGGGATCCCACATTTCCTGTGTGTTCCTTTCTTGAAGTTTACTAATTCTTTATATTCCTTGTTTATTTGTTATAGATCCTCTGCTTTATCTTTGAGTTCTGATAGGGATAGCTTCTGCTTAATTCATTCTATTTGTAATACTTCTGTTTAAGTTTCCTAGTTGAATGTTGGGTTGGTTTTTTTTTTTTCAGTTCCATCTTGATTTCAGCTTGAGTCCTCTTCACTGTTTCTTTCCCTACTGAATTCCATTTCCAAATCTCAGACTGTCTGTCCTGTCCATCAGCCTTCTGTCTGTGTTTACTTGACCACCACTCGGGCATTCACTATCCCCAAGTTCTTTCCCTTCCATTTCATTGAAATGTTTCTTTGTGTCTTCTTAAAACTCCTTGAATTCTTTGTTGAAGTTCATAATGGTTCTTTGAAATTCTGTGTCTTTGGCTTCATCTAGGTAATACTCATTGGCAAAAAACTTCTATGGGACTAGTGGGCTTTGGAGAGGATTGTGGCTTAGTCTTTCATAGTGTTTGTATTTTTGTGATGAGATCTGGACATGTGGACTTCTTTTGTTAGTCCTGTATCTGATATGGAGAGAGTGGGTTGAGGCAGAAGAGAGGGTGTGGACAGAGGAGAGTGGGCTGATGTGTAGATATGCATTCTGCTCTAAGCCTAGAGTGTGGTGGTATATCTGACTGTGCAGAGAGGTTGGTTGTGGCTTGGGAGTGGCCTAAGGGTCAGGAGCAGTTAGGTCTAGTCGTGGAGGAAGACTAGAAGTTCGTTGTGGTACAGGCAGGGGCAGCAAGAACACTGGATATTTGACCCAGGCTAGATCACGTGGCTTGAGGAAGTTGGGAGAAGGGAGGGTCAGTGGACTCACCAGGCTAGACCCTAGAGAATGATGTTTAATCTACCTTCAACATGTCCCACACAATATGGAAACTCCAGATATTATTCTGTACATACACTTCATAAGAAATTTTAGAACTAGAGACGCTGACCAGAGGGCCGCAAACTCTGACACTTGCCTGCATTGGCCTGCTGCATTGACACCTAGTGTCACTGAGCGTTGGCTATTCCTTTGCTTATGCATGGCCTGTGGCTGCTTTCTCATTGAAACAGCAGAGTAAAAAGTTGCCACAGAATCCCCCATAGCCCATGAAGCCTAAAATATTTACTACCCTGTGCAGAGAAGGCTTAGCATCTCCACCCATGAGATACCTCATGGCTTCTGCAATAGGCTGAAGAGCACAGAGCGTGAGAGACACCACTGATGGCTGTTTACCTATCTGCTGTCTCCTGTTGGGTCCAGTAGAAGGCTCCTCGCCTTTCTTCCTACTTCCTGTTCCTTTCCCTTCCATCACATCTTCCATCCTGTTAACATGGGACTTACGAATAAAACCATTTTCAAGCCTTCTAGCTTTGCTCTTGATATACAAAGGAAAGTTTCCGTAACAATATTCCTTTTTTTCTTCTTGTAATAAATCCTGTTTTTCACAGCTATAGTCTCTCTAGAGACTCAAGAAAGTTAGCTTTGAGACTCAAGGCAGAGTAATGAGTTCTTTGTTCTAGATAGTCTCTGCTCCTCTCCCAAAGCAACAGCTGCCCTTGATTTAGCTGGCACAACACACAGTAACACGCTTCCCAGGAAGAATAAAAAAATGGGTCAATTCAAATTTTCAGAAATATCACCCTTTCAACGACTATAATAAGGGCTAAAAAGTTTCCATCGAGCAGCAGGAACTGAAACATAGAGTGCATAGGAAAACTGGGGCCATGCTGGAGGCACGGCCGCTAGGATCAGACTCTGTTAACCAGCCCTGGACTGCTGCCACTCCCCAGGAGTCCTGCTTCATTCCATGGAACAGAAGACAAGGAAAATAAATGGATATGTGAATGAGTTAGCATCGGTTATGGACAGAGGAGGTAGAGCAGAGAGCCCCAGCTTACACCTTGAGAGACTTTAGAGAGGTGCAATGTCTGTATCCATAAGTCTGTATGGCCCGCGGGTATTACAGTATATATGTACCTCAGCCCCTCACACTCCTGGCACTAACATCATTAGTGGGTGTTCCAGAAGCCAAATGAACAGTCCTTCAACAAGAAAATGAACCTTCTGTCTCCAAAGCAAGAGGTCACACCTAGAGCAGGTTCTTCAGCTTAGCACACAGTTTCAAAAGAGCAGCTCTCTATGCCCAGACCAAGCACCCTCAGGCAAAGCCTGCCATGATGAGCCGTAGACCCACCCAGACAGGACTGAGAGAGACCCAGACAGGACTGAGAGAGACCCAGACAGGACTGAGAGAGACCCAGACAGGACTGAGAGGGACCCAGACAGGACTGACAGAGACCCAGACAGGACTGAGAGGGACCCAGAAAGGACTGAGAGGGACCCAGACAGGACTGAGAGGGACCCAGACAGGACTGAGAGGAACCCAGACAGGACTGAGAGGGACCCAGACAAGACTGAGATAGACCCAGACAGGACTGAGACAGACCCAGACAGAACTGAGACAGACCCAGACAGGACTGACAGAGACCCAGACAGGACTGAGACAGACCCAGACAGGACTAAGCTCCCTCTTCAATGGAGAGAGCAAGCATGTAAGGAAAGCATGCGCTTTCTCTTCTCATCAACCCTATAGACATCAAAGGAGAATCAAGAACCATGACGCCATTAAAGTAAAATGAAGTCACAAAAGCTCCAGAAAAATAAACGAACAAAAATTATCCCTGGTATGAACAAGAAATTTATTACACTCAACTCCAATTAAGGCTATCAAGAAGAAATGAACAAATAATACAACCAGAAAGTTAGACCAATACTAGGAAAATTAACATAAAATATGAAAGAGAACAAAAAAAGTACCTATGACTATTGTCCTAGTTTGCTTTCTGTTGCCAAGATAAAATGTAGACCAAAACCAACTTGGGCAGGAAAGGGTTCCAATCCATCATCCAGGGAATCTGAGGCAGGAACTCAAGCAGAGTCCACGGACAAGCACTGCTTACTGGCTGACTCCTCATGGCTTGCTCAGCTGACCTTCTTTTACAACCCAGAACCACCACCCACCATGGGCTGGGCCCTCCCACATCAATCATTAATCAAGAAACTCTCCCACAAACAAGCCCACAAGCCAATCTGATGAAGTCAGTTCCTCAACTGAGGTTGTCGCTTCCCAGATGACTCTAGTTTGTGCAAGTGACAAACATTATACAGAACAATTACTCTCTGAAAGAGCACATGACTCACCTGGTCCACTGCGCCCAACCACCACATTGTATGAGCCTTGTATAACACAGTCATCATCTTCAGCTAAGCCAGAAGGATGTGCCAATCAGCAATCAGCGTCAACTTCTGCTATGGAGGACCTGAGACAGCCCAGAGGGCAGCCCATAGCAACTGTCAGATGTTTGCAGAAATGTTTGGCATAGTAGTTTACACCTGTTTCCTATTAGTCTTTGCCTGCATTGGTCAAGAAGCCCGGGTTTCACTACATACCCAGAAAGACAAAAGCATCTCCTTCTCTGATGAGCCTGTTGCTCCCAGAAAGGACCCCGAGAGCTTCACATGGGTGGCCAGGACCCCTGAGACTTCCTGTGCTTCTCTTTCCACTGCCCCATGCCCCGTTAATAAAGTTTTTCACAACCATACACTGTCCAGTTTCTGTGTCTTGTGACTTTCCTAGAGGACACGAGGCACCAAAGAAACAAATCCACCCAAATCTATCCCGGGAACCTGTAAGCTCACTGGAATCACAGGCAGAAGTATGGGTTGCTCACAGAAGCTCGGTGACTCAAAGGCAGCTGCGCCACCCAAAAGCACACTCCAATGTGGGTGACAGAAAGCAACATCGCTGGTCATCCCTGCACAACTGGCAGGCAAGCCCACACAAGTCTCCTCTTCTCCAGCAGCTGTTTACCACTTATAGAACCTCACAGAGGAGCCTAGAAAGTCTCGTGGGCTTACTGAGCTCACTGAGCTCCATCAGCTTCCAGTGAGTACCTCTCCACCCTCCACGAGGAAGTGCTTCAGTTAGCACGAATGGCATCGGCCACTCAGGAGCCCCTCCATCATTCATCCCGCCGTCTCTGATGCAGTCATCATTGAAGATTTCAAGTGATGGCCCAGAAGATGGATCTGAACAAATGTCCCAGATTGAAAAGCGAAAGACAAAGAAATGAAAACTGGGGGAGAAAAGAAGAAAAACCTACATGGTGAACACAGCTGGTCAGATACTCAGCTGGCGTTCCCTTCAAAAGAACAAACTGCACGGGTTAGAAAGCAAACAAGCCCTCAGCATCAAAGAGACATTTGAGTGGCCATGGTCTCCTGAAAATGTGGGGAAATATATATGAGTACCTAGAACAAGAGGGCCCCAGACAGGTAGGTCAGTGCCATGATTTGCGCTTCTGTGGTGTTAGATACGAAGTTGGTGATGCTCAGGACACCGATGAGGAAGACTAAAATCTGAAAAGACTGATCTTTGAGCAGATGAGAGCAAGCAGAAGCTCAGGACCAGGTTTTGCATTTCTGCTTGTGCTTCTGAATTTTAATTGCCATGGACATATATTAAAGTCAGAATTGTGATCCTTATCCATCTCCAGTAGCCTCGCTTTGCTTTCTGGGCTTTGTTTCCCACAGTCAATCATGGTCCAAAATACTAAGTAAAAAAATTCCAGAGATGATTGGTGAATTTTAAACTGCATGCCACACTAAGCGGTGTGTTGGACTCCTATACCATCCGCCCTGTCCTCCCAGAGACAGGACTCATCCTTTCATCCAGTGTATCCACAGTGTCAACTCTGACCATCTAGTTACAAGCCATCTGTGTTTCCATGTCAGAAGTTGTGGTATCAAGCATCTGTACTGAGGTAACCATTCTTTTACTTAGTAACAGCCCAAGATACAAGAGCAGTCATGCAGGGAGCTCAGAAGCAGCAGAAAGGAGGTGGAAACTGCTTCCCTGTGTAAACAACAGAAAACTCTCCATTTAGTAAGAAAAATATATGTGCTAAGGCTGCTACAATGTACAGTAAGAACAGATCTTCTATTCATGAAATTGAAAAGGAAACATTTTATGCCTATTTGATGTTAGATCTCAAACTGCCAAAGTTATGCCTATGGTGCAAGATAAGTACAAAGAAACACACGGTCTGCAAAAGGCCAGACACTAGCCAAACGTTTGGCAGCCCCTGGGAGTCTTAGGCGGTATCCCCAGTGGATAAGGCAGGGCTGACTACACCATTTCCAGTGCCAGAGAGCACATGGTGCCAGGTTCTTTCTCCACAGCAGAGCACGGCTTGGCTCGCTCATTCCTTGAGCTCTGGTTCCATCTCTGTCATTGAAATCATGCATCATCTGGGCTCCTAGGAAGATCCATGAGTGGCTAAGGTTATTCTAGGATTTCTCTATGGTTGTGGTTGGTTGATTAGCTGGTGTTTTGGTATTGATGATAGAACAACACATATAAAGTAATAGTGTGTGCATATTACTGTATTATGTATGTATGCATGCAGGTATGTATTTATATGTATGTATGCATGTATTTGTATGGATATATGCATGAATGTGTGTGTATTTGTATGCATGTATTATTTATATATACATGTATCTATGTGTATTTGTATGTATGTATCTGTATGTGTATGCATTTATGCATATATGTAATTATATGTGTATTAAACATGTATTTAGATATAATATGTATTTGTATGTATGTATGTGTCTATATCACGAAGAACATGACAACCTTGAGCAGAAACTGTATACTACATGTCATGACAGACTGACAGCTCTGTTAGTCTATGGTATTTCTTAAGTATGCGCCCCTCCTGTTTGAAGAGGCTACTACTGTGTCCCGTACCCTCTAATGGCACCCAATGGTGCTGGCAAGCCAGGAGAGGGGATCTGTTGACCCCAAGTCTACATTGGATGTGGCAGGTGTAAAATAGATACTCTGTTTCTTCTGACATGAGGCCAAAAAATCAGTTTCTATAGAGATAACTGTCTTTGTGGGTGGTTGAAAATAATTTTTAGGTCTAACTAGAAAATAATGGTTTGTTAAATCAGAAGATTTGGTAAGCTTATGTTCATCAAAGCCAAGCTACTTATCAACATGTTAAGTATGTGTACTCATTAGAGTCCTTCCAACTTTGCTGAGCTCCAAACCTATATCTCAAAACCACCATCTATGTTCAGTGAGAGCCACCACAGCTGTCCCTCAGTGCCCCTTAGTGCCTGTGGCTGCTCCTTTATGTCTGGGGATGTCCTTAAGTGTCTGTGACCGTTCCTCTGTCTATTTCCAGGACTCTACTCCCTAACAAGCACCAAAATCCATGAATACTCAAGTCTCCTATATGAAATTGCATAGTATATCTAGGAAGATGGTTCAGTTGGTGGGAACACTTGCTACACACATCTAAGGACGTGAGTTTGGATTCCCAGCACCCACATAAAAAGCTGGCTGTGGTCATGCACATTTCTGCAACCCCCATACTGTAAGGGATAAAGACATAGGGTCCTTTGCTAGCTTCCAGCCGAGTTCTAGGTTCAGCGAGAGTCCTTGACCTCAAAGGTAGAAAATGATGGAGCAGGACACTGGATATTTTAGATGGCCTTTTCAGGCATGTTCTCAAACACACACACACACACACACACACACAGAGAGAGAGAGAGAGAGAGAGAGAGAGAGAGAGAGAACTGGAATGTCAGTCTTGGCATAGACCCTCCCGTCTGCATTGTACCAAGATGACATGCAATGCCTAACGTAACAAAGCATCACATAGGCCATTGCTCCCTGCGCTACTCAGGGACTGACCCAGAGAATCCCCCACATTTAGCGAAGATACAGTTTTTCCTGAGTATCTTTGGTCTGCAGTAAGAGCCACAGATGCAGTCCCCAAACACACAAATGACTCACTCTGACTCACTGATCTCATTAGAGGCGACAAGCCTGAACTAATCTTATAATTAGACGATGGCCAGGTTTATTTTTCAAATAAAACTTTACTGTCTCATCGTGTATCAAAATTTTTTCTACTAGAGAATCAGCTTAAGTTCTAAGGATTCATTTCAGAGTAAGTTTCATGTCCATCTGAAATATATTATTTGGGCTAAAGAGATAGCTTAGAAGTTCAGAGCCCTTGCTGCTCTGGCAGAGGGCTCACATTCAGTTTCCAGCACAGACATCATGGCTCACAACCCATGGACACCAAGAAAAGCATACATACAGAAAAGCAAATATTTTCACAAAAAATAATAAAAATAATACATTTTTTAAAGTTTAGGTTTGTTAGGGTAGACTTAGGTAGTTTAAAGTACATGTCTGAAATTTGAAGAGAATCCAGGTATAGTGGCATATTTTAGGAGACCAAGCACTCAAAGAAATAGTAGTAGGATCAGGTGTCCAAGGCAAACTACAGTTAGCTACAAAGCAAGTGCAAAGCTAGCCTGTACTACAAAAGACTCTGATTCACAAACACACACACACACACACACACACACACACACACACACACACACACACACACACACGGGGGGGGCATGCTCTGAGACTATTCACTACAGGCTCCTGAAGCCACTGATACAATGAAGTGCTTTATTTACATTTACTGTCCCCCAGTATCACACACACACACTAAAAATGCTAGTATTTTTATTTTACACACCTGGTTCCCCCAGGCTCACTTCCTAAATCACTGTGTCTCACTGCACTGTGTCCCATAAGTAAAATATAATCCCTCTCAGCTACAGATGAGGAAGAGGAATCCAGTAGGTCGTCACAACATGAGGCCACCATCTCAAACGTGACTCAAAAGTGAGACACAGCTCACATGCACAAACCTTCAGGTACGAGTTCTGGTACCTAGTCCATGCCGGGTCAATGGCAGCCAGTGATGAGCTGCATCCTGGAAGCTGACATGGGAGCTCCCTGATGTGCTCACCACAAAGGATGACAGGGAACTGTCATTCAATGGATTTGTTAATTACTTTGATAGTGGGACAATCATCACAGGAATTACACTAAAACACTATGTTGCCACCTTAAGTGCTAAATGCGTGTGATTTTTTTTTATTTGTTGATCGTAGCTCAATAAGGCAGAGGGTAAAAGATTGGCTAAAATACCTAAATGCAGGGATAGAATCCAGGTAGGTCTGACATAATGAAATCCCATTTTCAACTTGCCAAGTCTCTACACAGGAAGTCCAGGACACAGGAAGGTACATAGCCAGAGTCCCCAGGAGAACAAATAGAACCCATTACAGCCACCAGAGACTATAGTTTTAATATTCTGTGATCCCCAAAGACCCATTTGCTGCAGCCTTGTTCCCAGGGGTAGCACAACTGGGAGGTAATAGGACCATTTAGGGATTGAGGTCCAGTGGGAGAACTCTTGGTCACTGCACTCTGTACTGGCTAGTTTTGTGTGTCCACTTGACACAAGCTGAAGTTATCAGAGAAAGGAGTTTCAGCTGAGAAAATGCCTCCATGAGATCCAGCTGTAAGGCATTTTCTCAATTAGTGATCAAGGTGGGGGAGCCCCTTGTGGGTGGTACCATCTGTGGGCTGGTAGTCTTGGGTTCTATAAGAAAGCCAGCTGAGCAAGCCAGGAGAAGCAAGCAAGCCAGTAAGGAACATCCCTCCATGGCCTCTGCATCAGCTCCTGCTTCCTGACCTGCTTGAGTTCCAGTCCTGACTTCCTCTGGTGATGAACAGCAGTGTGGAAGTGTGAGCTGAATAAACCCTTTCCTCCCCAACTTGCTTCTTGGTCATGATGTTTGTGCAGGAATAGAAACCCTGACTAAGACATGCTCTTTAAAAGAAGAACAAGATATCTCTCTCTCTCTCTCACACACACACACACACACACACACACACACACACACACACACACACCAGATGAGCAGTCTCTCCTTACTACACGCTCCCCATGAAGTGCTTCCTCACTGTAGACCTGTCAGCCCAGGGCCAAGCAACCATTGGCCAAAACCTCTCTAAATAGGAGGCAAAATATTTCTTTCCATGTTATATGATTCCTTCAAGGTACTTAGAGCTTTGTTTGTTTGTTTGTTGGGGGCATGTATGGGCACGTATGTTACAGTACGCATGTGCAAGTCAGGGGACAACCTACAGGAAATGGTTCTCTCCTTCCCCCTTGTGGGTCTCAGGGATCTCAAGCACGCCTCCAAGCTCAGCAACAAGTGCCTTTACCCATGAGCCATCTCGTTACTACTCGGGGTATTTGTTAAAGGTAAAAGAAGCATCTAAAGAGCCCAAGGGTGTACCCCTTTTATCCAGATGATGGTCTCTATGGTGGCAGCCCAAGGGATACCTAGAAGGGGTAAGGTTCTAGAGCAGTGCTTCTCAACCTTCCTGCTGCTGCAACCCTTTAATACAGTTCCTCATGTTGTGGTGACCACCCCACACACACACCATAAAACCATTTCATTGCTACTTCATAACTGTTTTTGCTGCTGTTATAAATTGTAATGTAAATATCTGATATGCAGGATATCTGACATGGGACCCCCTTTCGGCGTTGCAACCCACAGGTTGAGAACCACTGTTCTAGCAGCTGAGAGGAAGCTGTGTCAACATCTTTCTGGGACCATCACACCCAAGACACTCTGCAGTGGTAAAACCTCACATAAGGTCTTGACTATCAGCAAATATGCAAAGCACACCTGCAAAGTTCTTATAATGTGAAGCCATCATTAAAAAGCAAAACCAGCTACAGGCTTCACTTTGCTCCCTCTACTCTGGCAAACCCTGAACGTACAGTGCGGCTGGACCTCTTCCAAGCTCCCAATCAAAGCCCCCAGCAGGAACCTGAAATACAGAAAACATTCTCCTTAAACAGTCAAACCATACAGGCCGGGGGCGGGTCCAAGCCTGCTGCCCTTGGGAGAAACACAGGATGCACCAGCAGAGGTCTCCTCCTGTGAGCTGTAGGTTTGAGAATGGTGATGACCACAGAGAGGTTTGTACTGGCCAGACAGTAGGTACCCTTCAGTGGAGAAAGCACCCTGAACCTGTCAGGCACGATGTCACATCAAGCTGGCAACCTGGTTCCCAGAATGTTCACAAAAAAGACAAGGCAAATGATGGCCAGGTTTGCTTCTTACAGAGAAAGCCTCCTCAAGCAGGAGGCCACTGCAATGGGGATTGTGCCTGGGGCACAGGCCCCAGTCCTGCTCCGCTACCTGTTAGGGTTGGCAGTCATTTCAAAACTTTCCCAAACCATCTTGTTTTAATGACCAGACTCTCTCAGTCCCCAGCATGGAATTTGGCTATGGCATTCCAAGGTGCCTACCAGTGGGCAGGATTTTCGCTGTGCGGTGTAACTGAGCCTTGGTCTTGAAAGCCTACTAACCTACAGCCTGGTCTTCATTCCTTCTGCCTCCCGATGATTTACCTGTCTGCACAGCGGATCTTCTCAAGGATTTTTTTTTTTTTTATTTCAAGAAAATGTTTTCTTGCATAACAGTTCTAAGAATTTATTTCAGCTGCTGCTTAGTTCCCCTTCCCTGCGCACAGGATCCCGTGTGTGGCCCCATTTGCCTGTGTTCTATTTTCCAATATATCCCACCTTTATCTTCCCGTCCCGTCTCCCCTCTTCATCCTCTGTTTTTATCTCATTTGCTCCTGCTTTCCTCGTCGTTCAGTCGGTTCTAAGTTCAATTTCTTCTGAATCCCTGTTGTCTCATTCTATCTCTTCTCTATGTGTATTTTTGTGACCCTCTTGATGTCTGACTGGTATGTCTCCTTCAACACTGCTGAAATACTGAAATACTGACATACTGAAATATCACATTTTAATCTCCTAGCATGTGTGTGGTGTGAGTACGTGATTGCGTGTATGCATGCGCACATACACATGTGTGCATCCATCTGGAAACCATACACTGACTTCAGGTGGCTTCCTCGGCCCCTCTCCACCTTATTTTTTGAAACAGGATCTGTCACTAAACATAAAGGTCCCTAATTCAGCTAGGCATCTGGCCAGCAAACTCCTGAGATCCACATGTCTGGGCCCCACCAACGCTGCTGTTATAATTACACACCACCACAGCCAGATTTTTCTACACTGGTGCTGTGGATCTGAACCTAAGTTCTCAGACTTGCAAGGCCAGTACTTGATCAACCGGGCCGTCTCCCAGCGCCAGCCTGTCCTGCCTGTAGGGTGATGACTGCAGGTGTTCTGTTGCTGCAACAGAAAGGTGACATAGCAGTTTCTGAGATCTGCTTTTGGAGGATCCCCTCCTCCTCACCTCCCCCATCTAAGCCTACTCTTCCTTGCCATCTGTGTCCCTGGTCCTGCTCAAGTTAGTACACATTTCTGTCATGGTTTCTCAAAGGAGGCTTTCTGGACTTATTGTGACTCTCTGGTTTGCCAAGGTGGTCTGCTGTTCTCAACTGCATAAAAAACCTTGAGGACCTTTTCAGTTTTACCATTTTCTCTTGAAAATGCCCACCACTGTACTTTTAGGAGCAAGTAACTCATGGTGGTCCTGATGCTGCGACCACTTCCATCTAGTCCTGGAACTGCCATGCGCAGTGCGTCCTCTCTGCCGCAATGCCATCCTTCAGCTCTTCCTGTTGCGGTCTCACCCACTGGCTTAAGTTTCAATGGAAGTCTAGGAAAAGAGCAAAGAACTACTCTGTCATGAAGACCACGTCACCATGGGATCTTTTCTAAAATGTTTTCCATGGGCAGATTAATGAAGAGACACAGCACAGTCCTGACCTGGAAGATTTAGAGCTTCCAAAACCTACACAGGTAATATGATTTCCAACCCAAAGTCAGCCTTGGGAAACAGGCAATCATTTGACACTGATACAGGAGAATATTCATGTCGACTTTGAAGCAGGGAAATGGTGTAGACAGACTTGCCTTACCAGCTAGCAAAACTCACGGTGAGATCTGTATGATCAAAACGAGTGGTTGAGCTGGAGCTGTGGTCAGTGGCACACTGCCTGCCGTGTGTGTCACAAGGTGGGGGATCCAATCCCCGACACCTAAAGGAGGGAGGGGCAGGATGGAGAAAGAGGAAAGTGGGCCAGGAGGGAGGGGGATATTTGACCGTAAAATAGACAAGGGAGCAAAACTGAATAGAATCCAAAATAGGACTTGCTTACATAGGAACTTTGAAGGCAAACAAAGTTAGCTTTCTCAATACAGTGTGTTAAAAAAAAAAAATGCTGGGTATGTAAAGACATGGATATAAAAATTAAATTCTGTGGCTGTGGGCCTAGCTCAGGTGGTAAAGCACTCACAGAACAGGCTTGAGGATCTGAGTTCACGCCCAGCACCCAGGTACAAAGTAAGGCATGGTGGTGCAAGCTCTTAATCCCAACACTGAGGAGACAGATGGATCCATAGCCTAACCAGAGAGTCCCAGTGAGAGACTCTGCCTTAAAACACAAGGTAGATATCACCTCAGGAAGAATGACGCCCAAGGCTGTCCTCTGGCCTTCGTCTCTCTCTCTCTCTCTCTCTCTCTCTCTCTCTCTCTCTCTCTCTCTCTCTCTCTCTGTATGTGTGTGTGTGTGTGTGTGTGTGTGCAAATAAAATAAAAAAATAAAATCTGGATTAGTAAAGATGGAGGTATAAAAATAAAAGTCTCAGAAGGGAAATCTTGGGGCTATGAGGACGACCTCTGTAATGATAACTAAGGGAAACTCTGAAAGTGAAAAGAACATATTACTGTGGACATCTTAAATATTGCAGAAGACAGCAAGGACTGAGCCCAGTGAGGAGGCATTTGCAACGCATAATAAAGTGGCCATGAAAATTCACATCAAATGAAAACAGACGTCAGTCTTCTTCCATCAGATTAATAAAAGCACTCAAGGCTGCTAATATCCTGTGTCTCAGAGTGGGCAAAGTCAGATCCTTGTGCACGGCTCCCGGGGGTGGCAATGATTTTCCCTCCAGTAATCTAACAACACCTAACGAAATTCCAGTCGGAACAGCCTTTGACTACTTGCAAGTCCACTCTAGAGCTCACTCTCAGACGCAGGCACTGACATCTGAGGTAAGCAGCACCAGACACATAGAACCTGCGTCACCAGAAAGTTCCCAGCAGCAGAGACATGGAATAAACCATAATAATCTGCAGTTAATGACACACCCACCGAGAGAATGGATTCAAATGTGTCACCAGTTATGGGTAAGGGACACATCACATTTCAAAGGGAGCTACAGAGTAAAATGTGGGTGGCAGACTCCCATTTTTATATTAAAAGAAAAGGAAGCATTTCACGTGGAAGAATTCTGATATACGTGTGACTGTGAAGTTTGTGGAGGGGCATCGAACACCACCGGTGACGTCAGCTACCTACTGACAGAGCACTGATGGGGAAGAGGATGTGTGTGTGTACACTTCCTGGGTTTTAGTTAGGGCAACAATTACATACTGCTTTAGGAATATTTTTAGAACCCTAGCAGCATCGCTCTTAAAGGGAACACAAAGACTGAGCTTCTTTGCCAGCGGCGGCTGTGAGGGGATTTCCAACGCACTTATTCAGTGTCCTGGGCACTGGCAAGATTAGAAAGAAAAGAATGAGCCACCTCCACTCAAAGGGAACTGGTCAAGACCCTGCCCAGCTCTGGGCTCTTGTATAGTCAATCGTTGCAAACATGTGCCAGAGGTTCATACACAGGGAGGTGAGCCATCTGCTAATGTGTCGCACAGTACAGCCTAGGCAGGGAACTCTACGCGGGTGCTCCTCAGAATCAAAGCACCATGTGACTTTTGTTCATCATTGACCTCTGGCCACAGCTGCTCCACCTCACCAGCCTCCAGCTTTGCCAAGCTCCCCTCCTATGGTTTAGAACTAGAATGTCCCCTAAAGGCCCATGTAGCAAAGACTTAGTTCCGCATGCCAACTGCTAGAAGGAGGTAGAGTCTTGAGTGACCTAAAAGGGAACTGTGGGGCTCAACCCCTTCCTCTTCCTTTCTCCTTTTGGCTATCTGGTTCAAAGTAAGAAGGATATACAATGTGCTGCCGTGCCATAGACCTGCCTGAAAGCAATAGGCCAGGTGGCCAGGGACTGAAACCTCCACATGGCAATCCTGTGTGTATACACACAGACACACATATGCATACACACAGACACACACACATTCATATACATACAAACACATATACACATATACAGTTGAATACAAAAGCACATACACATACAGACACATACACATATACACATATATACCTACACACATAAACATATACATATATATAGCTATACATACACACACATATATATATACACACATACACATATATTCACATACTTACACTTATACACATACACACATATATACACAGAGACACATACATATAAATACACACACCTACACATATAGTCACACAGACACACACAAGCACATATACATGTACCACATACATAAACACATCTTGTATACATATACAAATACATATACACATATGCACAGACACACACATATGAACAGGCATTCATACACACACATACACACATACATACACATGAACACCCACATATATACACATCTCACACACAGATATGCACATATACACATACACACATACAGACAAACACACACAGACACAGAACTTAAGTTTTCTTAATGTCCCCAGTGTAATGTGTCTTCAAATTTCTCTTGACCCTTCACCTTTCGGGCATGGTTAGGGCTTTTCCTAAGAAAAAGAGGGTGTGGCTGCCTTGTCAAGGTGAATTCTTCACCAGCAGGGTCTCTTCAATCCTCTGCCACACGGACAGTTAAGTGTCATCTTCAGTTAGGCACCTGGTATTTCTAAAGTGAGAGCAGCTAAGTTCAAAGCCACATCTGGCTCAGTGACCTTGGGGCAGTTACTGATTTCTTCTTTATTCTTCTCAGATCACTCATCAGGGGTTGCCAGGACTGCTTGAGGAGCAGGCCCTGAAGAGAGGCTGGGGCGCTATTCCCCTGGCTAAGACAAGTGAGATGCCTGATGGAATTCAAAGGGAGGGAATTGGCCAAGGCTCTGAGCACCAGGAGGTACAGTCCACTAGGCTGCCAGTGAAATAGGCCACGTAAAAGGGATTGTCAGGTTGGGTGCATAGTAAGTGCTCAATAAAGTAAGAATTGTTTTCCTTCATATTAATTTTTCCTAAACAGTTGAACTGTTGATATAACAATTCTTTACCAAGTCTAAATCAGAGATGATCAAGAAGTTCGAGGCAGTGATCTTCAACCCAGTCTCCTTTCAGAAAGTTCATATAGCAGAGTCCAGCACTAAGCCCATTTCCATAAAAGCCAGCCATCTTGGTCACCTGTCTTAAAGACCTTTCAAGGTAGTTAGGGCAAATATATCCAGTATAATGGGAGACTGATCTCAGGAACCTGCAACACTGGAGGTTCAAATCCTTACAACCCATACATGTTTTCCTGTGTGCTTTAAAACCATCTCTAGGCTGCCTAGAATAACTAATGCAAATGGTTGTTACATTTTATTGTTTGGGTATGAACTGACCAAGAAAACGTTGTACATGTTTCAGTGCAGAGACAGGTTTTCTGAATGCTTTCCGTCTATGGTTGATTGAATCCCTGGCTACAGAGCTGCTGATGCTGACGGCAGGCTGTATGAGGAAAGGCAAAGAGCCCATGTTACTCACTCACAACCACATCAACATGCAAACCTGTTCCAACTGGAACTAATCATTCTTTCTGCAGGGCAGAGACAACGTGTGAAAATCGCTAGACACTGTATTGAAAGAATTTAAAGGCTGGAGACGTAACTCAGTGGGAGAGCACATGCCTTAGTATGTATGGAGAGGTTCCATCCCCAGCACAGAAAAAAATAGTTCTCAAAACACTTGTAGCCAATTTAAGTATGAAGGTTAAAAAGAAGCCTGTGTGAATACAGAAGGAAGGACAGAGGGAAAGAGGTAAAATGTGTAAGTATTTGATGCTGGATTCATCGCTGTTCTCCAGAGCCCAGAGAAATGGGAGCCCACATCCTAACGCCGGGACAGGACTCAGAACTGTGGGAAACTAGAACTAATCATGTATAGTGGTTAAAGACAACAGCATTTGCAACACAAACCACATTACTGCTTTGCAGATTTAACTTAACTCCTGAGACAAAACAGGGGATGTGTATTTTTTACATAGATGTTTTTCTGTCTCTAATTAATGTTTTATTTTTGAGGATATATATAAAAGATATAATATATGTGTGTGTGTGTGTATATATATGTATGTATACACACACACACACACACACATATATATATGTATATATATATACATGTATATATATATATATATATATATATATATATATATATATATATATATATATATACATGTATATATATGGAAAACACCCTAGGGAGTCCAGCTAAGGCTCAGAGGAGGTGGGGGAGGCTCAGGAAAGAGCCAGGAAGCTTAGCTAATTTACCAGTCTGCCACCTGTAGGCTGGTTCCAGCAGGCTGAAACTCAGTACCCACTAGACAGACATGAAAACAACGCATATTAAGTAATGCTAAAAACCGAGCAACAGATGTGTGGAGACTATATATAGGGGTGGGTTTGGCCCGCGGCTCCCTGGAGGCTGCCTCCCACCTCCTCTCATCGATCTGAACACTGGGAGCTGCGACCACACGTTCTGCCGTCCTATTCCACTCTCTCCCAGATGAGTCCCCACCCTGTCTGAAATAAGCTTTGAAAATTAATACCCCATTAGGATGAGCAGCCACACCTGTATCGATCCTTGTTTCCAGGGTAGTTTTGCTAGGATCTCATTTTAAACCAGACAAGGAACTTGCAAGAACAAAGGCCATTACAAGCTAAATAAATAAATAAAAGCAATGCAGAACTGAACTTTTTTTTTAATTACAAAAGTTAAGAACAAACGGCGAACATTAATTACCAAGGCTTGTTTGGGGTCTGTGTAAGTGGAATTTAAACGCAGAGCGTACACTAGAAGCCTGTAATGTATTTGTGCACTGTCGACCAAATGTAGTTACAGATGTCAAGAGTTCTTGAAACAAGTGCCTGTCTTTATAAATACCCGTGCCGCATTTATCTCCTATTCCTATATGTCCATACTTTATTAATACCAAATATAAGCAACTTTCATCAAAACGATACAAAATACCAAAAAAAAAAAAAAAAAAGAAAAAAGAAAAAAAAAGGAAGAAAAGAAAACCATCTCTGACCAATGGCTTCTTAAATAAATGTTTCTGGAGGATGATTTGAGGGTCAAGAACCTGAAAATCAATCTGGAGTTCAAATAGCACACTCCCGGCTCCGGATCGCCAGTAGGTCCAGCAGGACTGTCCTGGGCTTAAGGGGAAACAAGATGCCCCCGCGTCCCGGAGGTAAGTGACCAGAGTGGGGCCAGTCGGTCCCCTCCAGCCTGACCCGCAGCACCGCGCGCCCCCGGCGAGGACCGCAGCGAAGGGAGCCGCGCACAGCGGGTTCTGCACCGGGCTCGGGCGCCCCCGCGCCGCCTTGGTCACGGTCGCCCGCTGCCCGGGTCGGTCACCGGCGGCGAGCGGGAATCCGAGCTGGGATCCGGGCAGCCGTCCCAGGCAGCGACCAGCCACCGACTGCTACCCACCATGTGGCGAAGTGAGGACGCCTGGCTGTTTTCCCCTCAGAAAAGTAACTCCAGGCGTAGCGCGTTGGAACGGCAGCGCGACGCGCGGCGGTCCCCGGACTTCCCATGCCCGGACTTGGAAACTGCTCGCCGAGCGGCAGCTGCCAGACCCGGGCGTACGCACCCCCACTCGGCGCTGGCCGCGTCCCCGCTACTGCAGCTCCCGGTCCCAGCCCGCGCCGCCGCCGCAGACACTCACCGAGAAGCCGGCCCAGAAAGGGCAGGAGTGGCGCACGCGGGCGGAGGTGGTGAGAGCCAGCGCCGCGAAGCTCACGGCCACGATGAGGCATCCGAGCGCCATCTGCGTGGCCCCGAGAGCCAGCACGATGCGGGAACGGCCCGGGCACTCGCGCAGGCGGGACAGGCTGCGGGGCAGCGCGTGCGGGCGCGTTGTGCGGGGACCGCCGGCCGGAGGCATCGCGTCCCGCAAGCTCACTCCGCGCTGCGCTTCTCTCACCAAGGCGCCGAGGCAAGTTGCGCCGGCTGCGGGGACAGCCTCCCTGCGGGCAGCAGAGGCTGCGGCGCGCGACCGACGTGAGCGGCTCGGGCCGGGCGGAAAGACGGGCGCCCGCAGCCCGCACCGGTGCCCGCGCCCATGCCACCGCCGCTGCGCAGGGCCCGCCGGCCGCGCTGCGCCCTCTCCCGCTCGCCCGCCCGGCCGCGCGCTCCCCTGGCCGAGCGCGGGCGCGAGCCTCTGTGCCGGGCGCGAGCCGCCGCGGGCTTCGGGAGCGAGCCTAGCCGCTGTGCGCGGGGCCCGGGAGGGAATCGGAGCCGAAGCCTGGACTGGGCGGGGAGCGAGAGAGGTCGCAGGTGTGTCCTCCGCGTTGGCGCCTCCTCCCGGGCCTTGGCGGATACTAAGAGAGGACGGACGCAGTCTGGACACCGGCAAGGACAGAGGGCTCCGAGGGGAGCCTTGGGCCAAGACGTGGGAGCTGGGCTGTGGGACCTAAGGCGTTGACAGGGCTAGGAGCCCTCGGATGTGGGTTTCCTATGCTGAGCCCCTGGCGTGGCAGCCTCCAGGTACTATGCAGTTCCAGAAAAACCCTAGAAGCCACCGAGGACACTCCTGGGGCACGCAGTTGCCTTCTATCCACCTCTCCTTTGAGGGGCTTTTTATAAAACAAGCCCCAAGTTTAGCCTGTAAAACATATGCAAGAGCGAATGTAAATGGGTGTTGTATTAACCTATTAAACAGCCTATACTCCCTCTTGCCCCAGTTTTAAAAACGATTGGCTTCCTTGGAATTGCAAGGAAACCTGGAAGTTCGCTTGTCCCAATGCCTTTGTGACCCTGTTGATGGGACAACTTTAAGCCTATTAGTGTTGAATGGGGCCTGCAGAGTTGGAAGTATGACCGAAAAGGAAAGTTGAAAAGAATGAAAGCCAAAGGCCATTCTTCCATGACCTCTTGGCAGGACTTATGGAGTCGTCCATCCCTGTCTGCCTCCCCTCACCCCAACCCCCACCCCGTTGGATTGGAAATACTGAACAGTGTCCTCGCGAAAATATCTCAATTGCTGGTGCTTGAAATTTCAGCGTTAGAGATATTGATTCCTTTGGGGCTTGACGAGCCCCTATTAAAATGCAAATTCCCCTTGAAGGGGCAATAGCTCAGCCTTTATCAGCCAACACCTTACCAGGGATGGGATTTATTTTCCAATTTAACTGGATGGCCAAGGGATGAAGAGAGAGGGTGGGAATCCCAGGATAAAGTGGATGACCTCCAAATATTGGCCTGGGGCCAACTGCTGTCGTATCTCCCAGTTCTTTATAAAATGAAATAAGCCTCTGGCCAGGTGTTTAGAGCGCCCTGGTACAAATTCCAATTTCCTGGAGATATTTTCTATCTAGAAGTTCTCAGGAAGCGTTTTCATCCGTGCTTGAAACAATATCAAAGCGTATACTGCCCTCACCTCTCTCGCCCATTCAAGCATTCTTTTGAAACCCCGTTCAGACTCTAAGCAGAAGCCATCCATTTAAGGCTCTTAGAGGTAAGTACCTCAGCAAATAAAAACCAAGCAGAAGCCTTGCCTCTAAAATATCGAAAGAGAGATAATCAGCATTACAAATGAGCAAATTATTTAGCTTTTCCACATTGTATACAAGTCAAAAGTATGTTTAAAATCCCACTGTTTGCCAGAGAGAAGGTTTGAGACAATAAAAGCAGGCAAGCCCCCTGGGGGGGCTTTTTGGTCTCCTGGAGACTTTGTCAGCACACAGATAATTACTCCAAAGACAGTTGCATCTGGGTTCAGTGGTATAGAAAATACTGCCACACCTGCCGCCCCAGTGACTGGAAAGGAGCTTTCTGACCACACTGTAATCCAGAAGCTATTGCTATCAGCTTGGTGTAGGGCAAGGGCGGGTAGAAAGGCGGGGGTGGGGGGGTGGGGGGTGGGGGGGGTGGGGGGGGTGGTAATGGAGAGGACAAGAGGGAGTGACAGGGTAAGGGTGGTAGTGGTTTGAGTTACAGTGGAGACGTACAGATTATTTGGAGATTACTTGGAACAGTGGGTGATGGCCTAAACAAAGAAGTGCTAAGGGTTGATCTCCAGGAAACTCTCATTTATTAATTAAATTGTTTCCAAAGTAAACACGGAAGCTTTCCAATTTATGAGTGGCATGCTGTCTATCCTGAAGCAGGACACCTGAGCGAAGGGGGTTACAAACACTTACCTCCTCCAGAAACTTTGACATGGGGAGAGTCAAAGAGAAAGATCCAGAAATCAAGCTTACTTTACTGCTCTAAAAATGTGTCCTATTGGGGCAAACAAAAACAAACAAACAACAAAAAAAAACATGCTTAGGGCAAGATAATTTAACAACAAACTTGAGTAAAGAACAATTTGTGAGTCCTCAGCGTCAGAAGTGCAGAGAACTCTTCTCTGCAGCACCGTCAATATGGAGAAAGGAAAAGGGGTGAAGAAAAATAGCAACCAATTGAAAGGCTGGTGGTTTCAAGATTCCTTTCCTGGTGAAGATTAAAGCAGAGGAGATTCATCATCGGGCCACTGAAACCGGAGTGTCGGACATTTCCCAGGAAGTCAGATGAACAAGCCAGCTTCAGCTTGGCATTGCTGCGTGAGCAATGCCTCCGGGTTTGATCTGTTGTGACATCACATGGGAGCCCAGTCTATAATTTTATTGAACATTGTTTCACAGAATTTTAAGACTCTGTTGACTAAGGTGGCTGCAGCTATCTTGGAATTTGGCGTTATATTAAACTGAATTGATCTCACAGGCATGAAGCCATGAAGAAAGAAGAAAGAGAGGCTTGAAAATAGAAGGGGGAGGAAAGGAGGGAGAAGGTGGGGCTGGCGTGAGTCTACCCTCCTGCTTGGCCCCTGACAATTCGCCATCCCTTTTGGTCCTCAGGATTTGTCTCTATTAAAATCCAAGTTAGTGCTATAGCAGGGCTTGGTGGCTTCGTTTTCTCTCCTTGGTTCAAACAGGACTAAGTGACTAAAGAATTGCTTTTGAGCAAAGCAAAGCACACAGTTGAACTTCTTGATGAGAGGCAAGTTACTCACCTCTTTTCGCCATGAGAGATTGGATAGTTGACCAAACCCCTTGCCATGCTGTGCAGTTAATGCCAGTCCTGCTCCCTTTGGCATGTTCCTTTCTCTAGATGGATAAGAAATAAATGTGCCTCTATAAGCAAGAAGAAACTTGTGCTCAGAGTCTTTGCCCTCGACAAGTACTGGTCCAAGGGACACTCTCCGCACATAGACCCAGATGACACTATGTGACTTTGCCCCCCAAGTTATCCCTGATTGGTGAATAAAGATGCTGACAGCCAATAGCGGGACAGAAGAGACATAGGCAGGGTTTAGGATTCCTGGCCTTGGGGTGAGAGAACCACGAGGAAGGAATAGAAGCCATAAATCCTGAGGTAAACAGAGGAAAAGAAGCCATGGATTAAGAATCTTAAAATAATGGCCATGTGGGTTGGCTAACTGGAGTTAAGAGTAGCCCAGACAAAAACATGGGAAAATATATAATGGGATTATAGGCTGGGAAATAGACATAATATCCTAGAGGACAGATATCTGCCCAGCTCTTGTGTTCATTAAGGCTTATTGTAAATATAAAGGTTGTATGTGTCTTTTATCCAGGAACTGAAAGATCAAAGGCAGAGCAGAAAGCCCAGATTGAGATTAAATATTTCAGCAACATGTAGGCACCCAACATGGGGCACCAATGTTGTTGGAATTGTAGTTCTAATAAACCAGTATAAAAGACACACAATCTAGATATTTTATTTATAAGCCAAATGCCTAGATTGGGCAGATCTTGGGCTATTCTAACTTATTTCCCAGCTGTCAAGCCCCTGTGACTAGCTGTTTCTCCTGGCCATGTGGTTCTGGTCCACGGCAGTGGCTTCCTCCTTTCCATCCATCCTCTTTTCTCCCCCACTTGCAACCTCCTCTCTAACTTCCAGTCCCACCTTTCTCCCTCCACTGCCCAATCACAGGCTCTAACCTTTTACTGACCAGTTAAATTGAGGAGAAGGTTCATATAGCATCACTTGAGTAAGTGAGCATCTGCTTGTCAAGGGCAACCACATCTTGAGGAGCCAGTTTTAGCTATAGGATATACAGCATCTAAGCTTACTACAATGCTGCAGTAATCAAAGCAATATGGTACTCTCAGAGGATAAGGTATACACCATGGGACCATGAGAATAGAATTAAGAATCCAGAAATAAATCCACACATCTGAGACTAATTGAACTTTGATAAGTGCTAGTCAACTAACACCAACAGGAAAAAAATAAACTCCAACTGATATTTCTGGAACAACTGTATACAGCAATTAAATCAAAGTGCATCAGAGTTCTCAATAGAAGGGCAAAAGCTATAAACCTCATAGTAAGACAATATTGGTATGAAACTTTATGACTGTGGCCCTGACTTTGATTCTTACACATGTGATGTAGTTTGGATGTTGAACATTTCACAAAGGCCCATGTATTAAAGACATAGTCCCCAGAGTGGCGCTGTTGGAAGATAGTGGAACTTTACGATGTGAGGCCTTGGAAAAGTCATCAGGTCATTAGGGGTATGCCATTGTAATAATTAACTTAAACTATCAACTTAATGAACTCTAGAATTACCTGGGAGACCAGTATTTGATAATGCATGTAGGCAGTTTTCTTGATTGATGATTGAGGTAGAACAGTCTGTCTATTGTGGGTAGCACCATTCCCTGGCTGAGGTTCTAGATGTATAAAAAGGAGAAAGTAACCAGAGCACAAGCGTTCCTTGCTGTTTCTCAGCCGTGGGTGTAATGCACCCAGCTACCTAATGCTCCTCATGCTCTGGCTTCCCGGCCATGATGTTTAATAACATAGAATTATGAACCAAAATCAGCCCTTCCTTCTTTAAATTGATTTTGGTACAATTGATGTTTTATCACAGCAGCAGGGAAAGAAAACAGTACAAGAATCAGTGCCAGAAGTGGGGTTATTACTCTGATAAACCTAACCATATGGTTCTTAGGCCCTTAGGACTACTTGGTGGCTAGAATGTGGAAGAGTTTGGTACTTGGAACTAGAAAAGCCTATCATGCTAGAAGCAGAGTTTAATGACCCATTCTGGTCAGAGCTTGGAAGAGAAGAATGCTAAGAAAAGACCCATGAGATAGTGCTGCAAGTGAAGGTCTTTGCTACCTGATAGTGCATGCCTGATGACCCGAGTCCAGGCCCCAAAGCCCATGTAGAGGCAGGCAGAGAGAACTGATTTCTCGAAGTTGTCTGCTGATCTCCATATGCATACCATGCACTTGTATGTATCTGTGTGCATGTGACCTACACATACGCCACACACAAACATACGCATCATCATCATCATCATAATAATAATAAACATTTTACACCCCCCCACACAAGATGCTGAGAGAAATGCAGACATTGGAGACCCCGAGTCACAAAGTTTCAGAGGTGAACAAGAACTCTATTGGGAACTAGTTTCCATGATACATGCTGTCAAAGAAACTGGCTGCAATCTGCCATGTCTGGCAGACGAAAGTTCATGACAGTAAAGGATCCAGGCCAGTGGTAAGAAAGCTGCTGTAATTATGAAAGAAACAATGCCACTGAAGAGAATCCTCCTGCACTGAACTGGATCCTTGGAGAGGTATCCTTAAGGTAAGAGAAGAACCCACACATCTGAGGCTTTACCTTCTGAAGATCCAAATTCATCTGAAACAAAAAAAAACTGAACTAAAAGGTTCCCTGCTCTTCAAAGATAACTGTCTGGGGACGCATTTCCCATGGCTTAGCTGTGGTCTAAAGCACCTGTGGTCTCAGGGTACCAGCTTAAGTTTCAAGCTGGCAACAGAATAAGGGCACCAGCTTGAATCTCAAGCTGGCAAAAGAACTCTGCACCATCATTCACAAAGGACTGCCTTGGGAGGTGTGGAAGATGCAAGACTGGGGGATTGTGGGGTCTTGTCCTACTGGTTCAGTGATCAGCTGGGGACAGGATTAGAGTCCCTGCAAGAGGACCCCAAGAGACCTCTGGGTGATGCTAGGCAGGTTAAGTCAAAGTTGTAATTGGAACCCCAGGATATTGCAGGTGCCAAAGAACATCCACCGAAGAAAGCTGTAGTCCTGGAGCTGGAGGAGAGACAGCCTAAGAGAGAGGCTATGTGTGGTGCACATAAAAGGGCTGGAAAGGTGGGGCCACCTCAGCCCTTTGGCCCGGCCAATTTCATCAAATGCCCAACATGGAGTTACAGAATTTGTTTTTTTCCCTGATGGATTTGATCTTCCTTTGGTCCAATCATTCCTCTCTTATACTCCAGTTCTTCCATGCTGGATGACAGTGTATATTTGTGCTATTGCATGTTGGAAAGATGTTATTTTATTTTTTATTTTATAGCAGTTCGAAGTTAGCCTATCACCTTAGATGTCAGATACGTTGTGGATGGACTTTGGGGTTTAAACAGTTGGAATTGCTAAAGACTGAGCACTTTTAAAGTTGGATTGTGATTTGCATTTTGTGATAAGCATGAGAGTCTGAGGACAGGGGCTGGAAGGCTATGGTTTAAAATGGTATCTTTGGCTGTCAAATTGGCAGGGAGTGGAGCCTCTGGGCATGCCTGTGGGGGATTGTCTTCATTAGGTTAACTGAGATGGGAAGACCAGCCCACTGTGGGTACCGCTATTCCCTGGGCTGGGATTCTAGACTATATAAACAAGAGAAAGTGGTCTCTCGGCACAAGCATCTTTTGTTTTCTGTTTGCTGACAGTGGCTATGATCTGATAAGATGCAAACTCTAGCTGCTGTGCCATCCCATCACAACCTAAAGCTGTGAGTTAAAATAATCCCTTTGTACTTAAGTTCCCCTTGTCAGGGCACTTATTACAGCAATGGAAAAAGAAACTAAGACAACATTCAAACAAGTTTGTGGAGCCTGAAACCTCCATTTTTCTCTTTTATTTTCTGGAGATGAGATTTGTTTCACCATGTAATCCCTGCCCTTTTCATCCAGGTGCCATGCAATAGATATATCAGAGACTCAAACCAATGAGTCCACTCTATTTTGCATCAGAATCTCCAAAACAGTATGCCAAGGTAAACTCATTTTCTTTATAAGCTAATTATATCAGGTTTTTCACTATAGTAACAGCTGACTGGTAAATCATGACAATAAAAACATGAGCAATGAAGAAAAAATTAGGTAGATCATACTCAAGGAACTAAAACCTTTTTGTGAATCAAAGAACATTATTTAAAAAATTAAGCCCAGATAATAATATGTACTGGCAAGAACGTGGAGAAATAAGACCAGCTGTACATTGCTACAATGTAATAGAGCCATTGTAGAAAATGATTCTAAGGATTCCCCAACAAGGCTAAAAATAATTAGCCTGTGATTTAGAAAGGAATTTCTAAACACCTCTGGGTACATACCCAAAAGAAAGTGAAAGCAGAGACTCAAAGAGATGTTTGTACATTAGGTTCACAGCAACGTTGTTCAAAATAGACAATTCAGTAACAAATTAATGGAGTCTAGGAGCAGGATAGGTGAGGGAAACACTCACCATGCAAGCTTGATCGCCTGAGTTTGGGTACCCAAAATCTCATGTAAAAGCCAGAACAGTATACACGTGTCTGTACACACACCCGTGAAGAGATAGGAGACTGAGACAGGAGAATTGCTGGAAGCAAGGTAACAAAAGAGATCCCATTCCAAACAAGGTTAAAGGTGAGGATTGTCACCCAAGGTTGCACTCTGATCTCCACATACATGCCATGGCATATGCATGAGTAAACACACACACACACACACACACACACACACACACTAAATGAGTCAACAAAATGTGATATATACAGACAGAAGAAAACATTAAGCATTAAAAGGTGGGAAATTCTGATGCACATTGCATTATGGGCAAGCCTTCATCGCATTATGCTAAGTGAAACAAGCCAGCCATAAAAAAACCAAACAATTGTTTTGTTTATAAGAAGAGTCTGGACTAGTCAGACTCAGAGAAAAGAAGAATAGCTGTTCTGCTCCCTGGAGAAGGAACAGTGGGAAGCTGCTGTGGGATAGGTACCACAGTTTTACTTGGGGAAACTAAAAACTTACCATAGTCAGACAATACTTTATTATACTCTAGACCACAGAACTGCTCACTTATAAATGATTAAAATGGTAAGTTCTGTGTTAAATGTACTTTATGTACTTTACCACAGTAAGAAAAAGACACGCTGAAATGCTATTTCCTATGCACTAGAATGGCTATAATTTAGAGAAAGAAAAAAAAAACAAAAAATAATTGTTGGGCAGGAAATGGAAAAATTGAAGCTCATTGCTTTGGATATTTTAAATAGTGCAGCTGGAAGGCAGTGTGGTAGCTTGCCCCTCCTAGGTATGTGCCTACAGGAGCTGAACTAGACCACCAGTGCCCCCTGCTCATCACCACCAACTCTAGAGCACGTTGGCTCAGACAATCACCGTGGGGAGTTGGAATCGTGAGAGCCCGGGGTCACTGACAGAGAAGAGGGTCAGTATGAACATGGCTTTTTCTGGTTTTGTCTTTTTAAAAGATGCCTATCCTTTTGTTGCCAAAATAACCGAAAGAAAGCCAAGTCAATAATAACCAAGCTACAGTATGTAGGACCACAGGGGTAGTCGACTAGTATGGATGGATGAGGGGCTGGACTGAGAGGACCAAGTGAGGAAGGAGGGGGCAGAAGAGGACAAGAAGGAACAGAATACAGGGAGAGACAGCTAAAACTAAGGGTCGTCTGAGGGGTAATCTTGAAATCTAATACAGTAGAAGCTTCTGAAAATATATAAACATATGAAGGCAATCTAAATAAAATTGCCAAATAATGAGGGAGATAGAGCCATCTCTTGTCAAGAAATGAAGCCTCAAGTTCCAGGATTGGATTATGTCTAATTGAGTGTTTGTCCAAAGGAGTCAGGTTGCTCTCCACACACTGATGGCAAGGCCCCATTGCTGAAGACAGCACCTACACAACTCACTGAACACGAAGAAGTTGAGCTGGTGCCTACATAGAGCCTTCACCCCTACATTCTAGTCTTTAGTACAGGAATGTACTCTGCAGGAAACATAAACACTAACCTAGCCACAAATCCTCTACAGTGCAGTCCTGCCTGCAAGGTATGCCAGCGCAATGCTGACACAAACCGTGTAGGAGTAACCAACCAATATCTGATTTGACTGAAGGAAGGTCTGCTCTTTGAGATGGAACCCACCATATCCGACATTGTTTGGATGACCATGAACCTGATATTAGATAAGCCAGAGACCAGGGGAAAACCAACTGCTACTGTTCTACAAAGAAATGTAGCAATAAAATAACTCCTAATGACACTCTGTATACTCATGGATTGCTGCCTTGCTCAGCCATCATCAGAGATGCTTCCTCCTGCAGTAGATGGGAACACACACAGAAAGCCACAGTCGGACGTGTAGAGAGTGGGAGACCTTAGAATATCAGCCCTAAAACGGATGCCTCCATCAAATCCTTCCCTCCAGGCTAAGGGGATTCTGTGAAGGAGGAGGCACAAAGAGTATTCGAGCCAGGGGAATGGACAACTTCAAAAAGATAAGACCCTCTGAATCAATATAAACAAAGCTTATATGGACTCACGAACACTGAGGCAGCATGTACAGAGCCTGCGTGAGTCCGCACCAGACCCTCTGCACCAGAGCCTTTGCATAATATATTATGGCTTCCGATGTATTGTTTTTGTGAAATTCCTGGGTATGCAAATGAGGGGTCTCTGGTTCTTGTGTCTTCTCTGGGGCTCTTTCCCTTGTTTGCTTTGCCCAATCCCAATGTGCTGGTTTTTGTTTTACCTTATTATACTTTACTGTATTATCATCCCTTAGATGTGTGTTTGTTTTCCTAATGAGGGATAGGAAGTGGGTCCAGATTTGGGGGAGGGGGAGGGAGGGTTGAAGGAGGATAATCAGGATATATTATGAGAGAAAAAAGTTTACTTTAAATAGAAGGAAAAAATAACTGAAAGGAAACCAGTTATTCTGATAGATCCTGAGATATTGTTACTTCACAAGCTCTTTTTTTTTTTTTTTTTTTTGGTTTTTTGAGACAGGGTTTCTCTGTGTAGCCCTGGCTGTCCTGGAACTCACTCTGTAGACCAGGCTGGCCTCGAACTCAGAAATCCACCTGCCTCTGCCTCTCAAGTGCTGGGATTAAAGGCGTGCGCCACCACTGCACAAGCTCTGTGATGAGATTTTAATTCACCACGAGTAGGAAAGGAAACACTGGGAGCTGAATGCTGAGTAGCATTGTCCCACTAATCTTGAGCCCAGTCCAGTCATACATGCCATCCTAATGTACCTGGCACAGCCCTTCACAGATAAAGTTAGTCGCTTCTATTTATTGAATTAACCCTGTACCCTAAGCTCTGGGTTGAAATGGAAATTCTTATCATTTCCAAGCTGCTGCTATTGACTAGAGTTTTCTGAAAATCCCCTGAGAAATAACTGATGCCAGATTATCTGGAGAGGGTAATGAGGCTAAGAAGGAAGTTCCAGCTAAGTTAATTCAACTCGCATTATTAAATCAGGTTATTAGAAATCTATGTATTCTAATGATTTCATTAGAATAAGAAGCTATTCATATTCATACACACTGATTCTGACAAAATTATACATGAAGGAAATGTTTTGCCTTTAGGAAAAACTATCAAAATTATGAAGCAAGCCACATGAGACTTGGTGATTCTCATCCATCAACTGAACAGAAAATAATGAAGTGAAATTTATCATCTGGAGTTGAAACATGAGAGTCACCTTCAACCGGAACTCTTCCACTAACAATTGTTAAAATAAGGAAAACACTTGGCTTGTGGATAAATAGAAAGTCTCCAGAAAACAGCCATCAGGATTCACTGTCCTGTCCTTTATGTGTCCCTACAGCAGGGTTGAGAAGACAGAAAGCTTCATCAGAGGACATGGTGGCCTTTCCATTCACCTAATCTTGGGGCTCTCCCCACTGTCCACTCCCCACCTCACTGCTCCAAAACATCCTGTCCTGTGCTGTCAGAAATCAGTGGTCATTCTTGCTGAGGATGACTTTCTTTGACCCCTATGTGACCTTCGTCCAAACTTTGGGGCTTTTCTCATTTGTGAAAGTTAGGATAACAAAATGCACCAGGCAGGAGTTGGGGCCACCTTGCTTCATTGCCTTGGCATGATTCTGCATCCTTTTGAAAGCACTGATGGCACCCAACTCTTATGTCCCTGTGAGAATTAGATGATGTGATAGTGTAGAATCCTTAAAACAGCACCTGGCTTGTGTCACACCCTAAGAGCCAGCCTTCTTTCTGTTGTGTTTCTATTATTACTCATCCCTAAATTTACCTCTCTGAGCTCCAGCTTCTCACCTAAAAAAAAGTTAAGTGGGAAGAGAGCAAAAGGCAACTCTGAATCTGCTACAAGGAGAAACAAAAGGAAACACTATAGTTTAAGTCACAAACCCACACTTACATCCTGACAGTGAGTAACTTCAATACCGCACTCTCACCAACGGACAGGTTATCCAGGCAAACACAAAACAGGAATGTGGGAGCTAACTGGTATAAACCAGATGGACTTAACAGATTTTTATAGAATATTTTACCCAAATTTAAAAGAATACACCACCTTTTCAGAATCCCATGGAAGTTTCTCCAGAACTGACCAGATCTAAGAAAAGAAATAAACATTTAAGAACAAGAGTGTAGGCCTGGGCCGCCAGGAGTCAACAAGCACCAGACAGGGGTGGCCTCCCAGGAGCTTGGAAAGGCGGTGAGTGGGGTTAAGGGGAGCAACACCTCTCACCCAGACCTGCCCAGATCTGCCAGGATCCGGGGCCTGAGAACCCAGGGACAGAAAAACTGTGAACCTTCCGGTTCTCACCTGTGGGTGGAGACCTCTGCCTGGGCCGCCAGGAGTCCATAGCCAATGAGCACCGGAGAGGGGTGGCCTCCCAGGAGCTTGGAAAGGCCGTGAATGGGGTTAAGGGGAGCAACACCTCTCACCCAAACACGCCCGGATCTGCCGGGATCAGGGGCCTGAAAACCCAGGGACAGAAAAACTGTGAACCTTCCGTTTTTCACCTGTGGTTCGAGACCTCTGCCTGGGCCACCAAGACTCCATAGCCAACAAGCACCGGAGAAAGATAACCTCCCAGGAGCTTGGAAGGGCTGTGAGTGGGGTTGAGGGGAGCAGCACTTCTCACCCAGACCCGCCTGGATCTGCCGGGATCCGGGGCCTGAGAACCCAGGGACAGAAAAACTCCGAAACTTCCAGTTTTCACCTGTGGGTGGAGACCTCTGCCTGGGCCACCAGGGGCTTGTGCCTGGGGACCTCAGCCTGGGCTACAAGGCTCCATGAGAGATCTGGGAATCCCAGGAGTGCTGACACACCTTTGAGCACAGGCAAAACCACCACTTCTGTTCAAACTCACTGGATCAAGAGGGACCCTTACAGAGCCTTCAGGGCATAGGAACCAAGGGACAGCTGGGGACAAGATCATTCTGATTCCATTCTGCACCCCAGAGCTGACCCTGTGCGACAGCTCTCCAAACCCAAACACCTCTCAGAGAGAGCTGGTCCTCAAGGAGTACTGACACAGAGGACTGCAGGAGGGGCAAGCCACAACCAGACAGAGTAAGATCAGCTAACATCAGAGTCAACAAGATGGCAAAAGGCAAGAGAAAGAACAAAAAGAACAGAAACCAAGAGTACTCCGCACCATCAGAACCCAGCTCCCCCAACACAGCAAGCCCTGGATACCCCAACACACCAGAAAACCAAGACTCAGATCTTAAATCATTTCTCATGATGATGATAGAAGACGTGAAGAAAGAAATGAATAACACCCTTAAAGAAATACAAGAGAACAGAGATAAACAACTAGAAGCCTTTCAAGAGGAAATACAAAAATCCATTAAAGAATTACAGGGAAACTCAATCAAACAGGCAGAATTTCAAGAAAACACAATCAAACAGACAAAGGAAATGCACAAAACTATCCAAGAGCTAAAAAT
>CM052703.1:124796117-124866581 GCA_028551405.1 Uromys caudimaculatus | reverse complement strand
TACACAATGGAGTACTACTCAGCTATTAAAAACAATGACTTAATGAAATTTTCAGGCAAATGGATGGAACTTGAAAATATCATCCTGAGCGAGGTAACTCAGTCACAAAAAAATGAACATGGTATATACTCACTGATAAGCGGATATTAGCCCAAAAGTTGAGAATGTCCAAGTTTCACTTAACAGTAACCGCTGGACTGAGAGTGAGGTCCCAGATGGAGGGGTTGGAGAAAGGTCTGAAGGAGCTGAGGGTATTTGTAGCCCCATGGAGGGAGCAAGAGCGTCAATGGGCCTGAACCCCCCCCCCCCGGTCATCCTGGAGTTTGGACCACCAAGCAAAGAATACACATCTATTGACCCATTTTTTGGACTACATACGTGGCAGAGGATGACCTCGATGGCCATCAGGGAGAAAGGAGAGGCCCTTGGGCCTGAGGGTGTTAGAGACCCCAGTAAAGGGGAATGTGAAGGTGGGAATATGGGGATGGGTGGGTGGGTAGGTGGGAGGAGGAATTCCCTCACAAAGGCGGGGAGGGGGAGGGGATAGGGGGTTTCCAAAGAGGAGACCCAGAAAAGGGGAAACATTGGAAATGTAAATAAAGTACCAAAAATAAATTAATTAATTAATTAAAAAAAAAAGAAAATTACAGACCAATATAATATCCCATATGAACACAGATACAACAATTCTCATTAAAATTCTTGCAAACCAAATTCAAGAACACATAGAAAAGTATCCACCATGAACAAGTTAGCTTCATCTCAGAGGTTCAGGGGTGGTTCAACATGCATAAATTGATAAATATATCCACCACATTAAATTGACTGAAAGACAAAAAAAAATCACATGATCATTTTATTAGGAAAGGCATTTGACAAAATCCAATATCCGTTTATGGTAAAATTTCTGGAGAGACTAGGGATACAAGGATTTATGTCGATATGGTAAAGGTGGCTCACAGGAAGCCTACACTCAACATCGTCCTACCCAGAAAGAAACTCAATGTATTTCCACTAAAATCAGGACTGAGATAAGGATATCTACTCTCTCCATACCTAGTCTACACAGTGTTTAAAATCTTAGCTAGAGCAATAAGACAACTGAAGGAGATCAAGGAGATACAAATAGAGAAGAAACGAATCAAAGTATCCTTATTTGCAGATGATATGATTAAAAGACCCTTAAAACTCCATCAGGAAACTTCTACAGCAGATAAACATTTCCAGAAAAGTAGCAGTATATAAAACTAATGCACAAAAGCCAGTGTCTCCCTATACACAAAGGACAAATGGACAGAGGGGAAAAATCAGGGAAACTTTTTACAATAGCTAAACAAAAGAAGAAGAGGAAGAGGAAGAGGAAGAGGAAGAGGAAGAAGGAGAAGGAGAAGGAGAAGAAGGAGAAGGAGAGAAAGAAAGAAAGAAAGAAAGAAAGAAAGAAAGAAAGAAAGAAAGAAAGAAAGAAAGAAAGGAAAGAAAAACAACAACAACAACAACACCAAAAAAAAAAAAAAAAAAAAAAAAAAACCACCCTATGTGAAGTAGTGGACTGTGCCAGGAAACTTGGTAAGGTTGGAGTGGGTTTGGATATCCTGGCACCCAGGCACCAATCCATGGATGGTAGGCATCTTCCTGCTCCCTACCAAGATTCCTGGACCAGAACGTGTGATCACATTCCCCACAAAGGGACTTGACCAATGGTCACATAGCCCAGAATAGAGTTCATCACGTTAATGAGGAAGCTAGAGGCCCTGAGGGTTTAGCCAATAAGCTTCCTGGACATTCCTCCCTGCAAAAGCTATTTAATCTCTGGTCCACCCTGAGGAGGGGTTTGCACCTATTTTCCACAATGAACAGACAATAAATGGTATGGATAAGCATGGCTGTCTCTCTCATCAAAAACTGCCATGGGGAGCATGGAGCCGCACTGCCTAAGGGTCCCTCAGAAGGCTCCTCTACTTTCCTGGCCTCACTGTTGCTGAGCTAAGCTGGAATTCCCCATTCCCGCAGCCCAGAGCTTATCCTTAGCCCTCTGGCCCCCTTCGTTCTGACTCTATGTGGTTTCCAGAGGCGACTGGATGCCTGGGGGTCAGGGAACCCAGCTTTCTCAATAAAGAAACCTCAGTTAAACTATACCACAGATCAAATTGGTTTAACAGGTGTATATTGACTATTCTATGCAACAGACACAAAATATGCTCTCCGCATAGCAGCCCATGGCACCTTCTCTAAAACTGACCACACTCTAGGCCACTAAGAAAGTCTAAACAACTGCAAAAGAATAAAGATAAATCGTGTATGTGATCTCATTAAAGTAGAATAAAACTAGAAATCAACAGCAATCACAGAAACTGCACAAATTTTGGACTCTGAGCAATACACACTCGAATGACCCATAGGTCTGTTGAGAAACTGAAGAAGAATAAGACTTCATAGAATCAAGTGCAAATGAGAACACAGCTTATCAGAACCTTTGATATACAACTAAGGCAGCTCTAAGAAGAAAGTTAATGTTGTGGTAAATATTTAATCTCAGTTGGGGGTTAACAGTTATAAGTGTTGACATTAAAAAAAGTAGAGGCATCTCAAATAACCTAATGATGCACATTACAGTCTTGGGAAATAAAATAAAATGAGCCAAACCCAACATCAATATATAGAATCAACATATATATAATTAATCAAATGCTAAGGTGGTTCTTTGAAAAATAAGCTATATCAACAAACTCTTAGCCAAACTATCCAAAACAAAGACTCAAATTAATAAAAATCAGAGATAAATAAGGCTGTCATAACAGATCCCAGGGAAACCCAAAAGTTGATTAGCAAATACTTTCAAAGCTTACATATTTTTAAACCTGGGAAATACAAAAGTAATGAGTAAATTCCTAGATAACTCTGGCCTGAAAATCTTGTCAAAAAAAGACAAAACATTTTAAAAGATTCACAACAAACAATGGGGTTGAGGCAATACTAATGTCTCCACAGAAAGAAAAGTCCAACAGAAAGATGGCTCCATTGGTAAAGTGCTTGCAGGAGTTCAGCCCTCTAACACCCACATAAAAAGTCAGGCATTGTGCAACTGAAATTCTGGTGTGCGGTGGGGTAGGGTTGGAGGTACTGTCTCCAAAACAAACAAACAAAGATGGAGAGTGGGAGGAGGGAGAAAGACATTTGGCATTGATCTTTAGCATCCACATTAAACAAATAGTAAAACTAAAGATAGAAATAAAAGTTTAGGACCAGACATATTTATTAACAAATAAATTTTATCCAACATTTAAGGGGGAACTCACATCAATACTTCTTAAACTGCTCCACCAGTATTACCCTAGTACTAAAACTTGATAAAGGCACAACCAAACAAAAAACAAAACTATAGATTAATTCCCCTGATAAATATGGGTCCAGAAATTCTCAATAAAATACTTGCAAATTGACTTCATGAAGGCATGATAAAGATTAGACTCCATAATCACCTTGGTTTTACTTCAAGGACTCAAAGTTGATTTCAACATATAACATATGCATAGCATATCGTGTGTAATATAGCACATAAATAAACCTAGTGACAGAAATTCCATGATTAAAAGGTTTGCTACATCTCTCCAATCGTGTTAGCTCAGCATTTGTAGTCTTGGCTTGTTTAACATGACCTTCCTATGTGATGACTTTTATGCTTGTGTTTGAAAACATGTTTTTAAACAACTCAATTTTGTGTCTGACATCACTGAACAAAGATATATGTGTTACTCCCCTGGAATCTGCCTCTGTGTGTCTTCATTCTTCATGAAAAAGTGGCTGCATATCATTTCGCAGATGGTGCTTGACAAGTGAACCCTTTATGTAATGAAAGGAAGCCAGGGCTGTGAACACCTCGCGCTCTCCGGAGCTCTGCCACCTCTGCAGCCTTTGAGATGCTAACACACGGTCTGCCTACCGTAGATTTATAGCTCTTATAATGTCACCTTTCTAGCCCCCTCCCCCCAGCTTTAATCTGCAGATTGATCGACACAATCACAGCCATACAGACTGGGGTAGGCACAGAATCTAAACATTCAGCTGCACCGGCAGCTTCACCCACTGTGTAACCAGGGGCAAACGACTCAATACTCCTGTATCCCTTTTCTTGTGTGGATGTGGTGGTGACGTCTAGGGCTGCTGGAGGCTGAAAGGACCGAATGGATGGAAAGGCGTGCGTATACAGCTGACTCTCAGTGAGTTTCTTTCTCTCTCTCTCTCTCTCTCTCTCTCTCTCTCTCTCTCTCTCTCTCTCTCTCTTCTTTTATTGGATATTTTCTTTATTTACATTTCAAATGTTATCCCCTTTCCAGGTCTCCCCTCCGGAAACCCCCTATCCCACCCCACCCCCCGCCTCCCCACCCACCAACTCCCGCCTTCCCTCCCTGGCATTCCCTTACACTGGAGCATCGAACCCCCACAAGACCAAGGGCCGTTCCTCCCACTGATGTTCAACGAGGCCCTCCTCTGCCACATACGCAGCCAGAGCCATGGGTCCCTCCATGTGTATTCTTTGGTTGGTGGTCCAGTCCCTGGGAGCTCCGAGGGGTCTGGCCGGTTGACACTGTTGCTCCCCCCACAGAGCTGCAAAACCCCTCAGCTCCTTCAGTCCTTTCTCCAACTCCTCCATCGGACCCCATGCTCAGTCCAATGGTTGGCTGCAAGCATCCTCCTCTATATTTGTCAGGCTCTGGCAGAGACTCTCAGGAGACAGCCATATCAGGCTCCTGTCAGCAAGCACTTCCTGGCATCGCAATAGCGTCCAGGTTAGGCAACTGTATATGGGACGGATGTCATTTTCTACAGTCATGGGTAGGTTTTAACACCTCCCCACCAGATACTACACAAAATAAAGACAAGAGCATACTGCTCTGAGACTGTGTCACATTTAGAAGCTGACGATAAGGGAGGTGAGGGTCTAAGATATCTCACAACCGTCCTGGCCCCTGAGTCACATTTCTTCTGAAATGTGTGAAACATTTCTTCTGATGGTCCTGGTGCACCATGACCAGCATCAAGGACCACTAACGGATTAAGAAAGAGAGGCAGACACTATGCTAACCCTCGGCTGCAGCTTTGGCTGAACTAGCTATGTGTCATTTCATTGGTTTCTTTGTAGGTTTTGGGGGGAAGGTTGTTGTTTAGGGTTCTCTGTTTGTGCAGAGTCTTACTATGTAGCCTAGGCTACACCTGCCTCAGCCTCTCGGGCATAAGACTACATATGTGCTCCACATGCCTAAGTCATGCAATCTATTTCTGTATGACACACCTAAGAGTCTATGCTTCTAAATTATGGGGGGCAGGCAACACAACAAAAGATATGTATTCTAATTCCTGTTTTACATCTGAGAACGGAGACCTAGAACGGGCAAAGGCCATTCATTAGTGCTACAAAGGCCTGCAGCTAGAATGTACTCCTGCCAGTATCTTCACCAGCTCCCTCTCATGGTGCCTCAAGGCTTTGTCTCCACTTTCTGACTAGAAATGGAACCAGTCACTGGCCAACAGGAGTGAAAAGCCACATCAAAGATTTCTAAGTCAAAGAAGCAGTGACCATGAATGAAGGCAGCTTTAACTCACCTTCACCCATCAGGCCAAGCATCCTTGCCCAGGGCTGGTCCCTTTGCCTTTTCTAATTAGCATAAGGATTCTGCATAGCCATGCTCCAGCTCGATCCATGCAGAGTGCCAAAGTCCTGCTTCTTTCTTCTGACCCCTTTCAGAGAGTTCCCAATTCAGCCTACCAGCATGCTCACTCTCAGAAACAGGACACAGTGAGTTTGGGATGAAGCCAATCTGATTTTTGGGTTTGGTTTTTGTTTGTTTGTTTGTTTCAATAAGCATGTCTTCCACGTTAAGTGGGACTGGAAACTGTAATAGCTAGTGCAGGCCACTAGGGTGCCGTTTAGGAAATGACTTCCTTGGTAAAATGGTGTAAATTACCATTGTAATTTAGTGAGGGAAGCTTACTCTTTCTCAAATTAGTGCTTCAAGGCAGTGGGCTCACTTAATGCATGCAGCTGAGTGGCATCCTTGTGACCTGTGATCCTTAAAACTCTTCTAAGTGGTCCACACAAAGGAGCCATTCTTATTGGAGAAAATATCCAGGCTAATTACAATCTGTGGAGAAGAGAAAGACCAAGCATCTTTCGGAGGCCACCAAGTGCCCCCCTCTTCTCTAAGTAGGACTGATCTCAAACCACCACAGATGCACTGTCTAACTGAATCCAGGGCAGAAGGTGCAAAGCACTGAGCAGCCCTGCCACTTTCAGAAAAACAACCTTGAAAGGGGAAGGAAGGGGATTTTACACAGTTGATACAATAGTCTATTTTAAAAGAATCCAAATGGTCGTTCATGCCAATAACAAGAATGCTTTAGAAGTGTCCTGGCACAATTTCCTGTTGGTATGCAAATAACGCCCAGGAGACCTGGGATGAGATTCTCCTCAGCTCAGCAAACTACTGTGCAAGGAGGTAACTAGTAATATTTTCAACGTTCATCCTATACATTAATTACAGGCCAGGCTTCCAGCAGATATTAATAAGTACAATTTTGCCTCCCTATCCTTCTTAAAACATTTATCTTTCTCCCTAAAATCTTTTTAAAAACACCCTAACTCACCCAAACACTGGAGATTATCTTTCTTGCTAAATAAGGCTGTGGCAAATCAGTCCTTTCTAAATAACGAATGCTCTAGAGATGGTTGCCTATGTAGTTTCTCAATCCTCTTTTAATGAAATGATTCAATTTAGAAAACTCTTGCTGAGAGGAAACTTTCTCCTCATCTTCACAATACAGAAAGGGAATTATCAAAACGCTCGCTCTCTCTCTCTCTCTCTCTCTCTCTCTCTCTCTCTCTCTCACACACACACACACACACACACACACACACACACACACACACACTTCACCACCCCATAAAGGAGGACAATTGACCTGATCTATGAGCAGATATATTTTCTGTAGGACATCCATGCACCATCTAATCTGCTATGGACTGGGCCATGTGCCTCAAGTCCTAAACCCCCTGGTCTTGTGGGCGTACAGTTATCTAAAAATAAGACCTTCCCAGATGCAATCGAGTTGAGTGTGCGGGTGAGCTTTTGTCAACTTGACACAACCTAGAGTCATGTGGCAAGAGAGACTCTCATTTGAGGGATTGTCTTCATCAGACTGGCCTATAGGCAAGTCCTGCTAGCCATGGTCTCCTAACTCCCTGGAAGCCTCAACCGCATGTCTTTCTCTACCTCCTTCTGGCTGCCTCCCTTCCGTAGACTCTTCTGTTCATCAAAAGCAATTCAAATTTCAAAATGCAGAATCCACGAAAGCCATCCCTGTCTTGACCTACAGTCTGCCCACCACACAGCATCCACCCTCAACCGTCATTCCATTCTGGACAGGAATGCTCACACGTCCTCTTTCCCACCTCAGTTCCACCAGAGAATGTTTCTCACTTTTGCCTGTGTCACTCTAACCATGGTGTTGATAAATAAAGGACAGCTGCAAAACCACCATCAAATGGTCCTTGTGAAGAGTGGTTAAGTGTAACTCAGTTATGATGCAGGCATAGCATCCTTTCCACGGATTACGTGAGTCTGTATGCACATGGTCAGATTGTGTAGGAACACACACACACACACACACACACACACACACGAGCACAAAGTGTGCATATAATTACTGAAGTTTGAGCAAGGTTTGTGGATCATATCACTGTTGTTTTTCGGCTTGAGATTACCCTGTAGTTATAAGATACCACACTGGAGAAGCTGGATGAAGAGTACAGGGGCTTTCCTAAGTGTATGTGCTCTCTCTCCATTTTCTAGTGAATCTATAATCGTTTCCAAAAAGCTAAGTGAGTCAAGTTTCATTCCCAATCTGTAACCAGTGTTGAATATGCAGCCCAGAGCTTACTTTATCTCTCATCTTCATGTTGATGAGAGGGGACAATGAGACCAGTCATGGCTCTCATCTCTCTTGGAGAAAAACAGATCCTGAGACCCCAGGCTTCCCAATAGGCTCTGCCAACCTGGCCATCTTGCCACCACTGAGTCTTCACCAATCACAATGGAGTGCAGCAGGCTTCCTTCCAGGAGAGTGTCCAATGTGCTCACCCCTGAGAAGCCCTTGATGGATTCTGACAGAGTAGGGTCCCTGACCATGCTGTCCTGTATCCTTGAAATTTTTCTCTTAAGGTACAAAAAAACCCATCTCATCTTCCTTAGTACATGGCAGACTCAAAGTTGTCTTTGAGCATGTTTAAATCCTCAGCATCTTGTGTTGGACGAGAACCTAGGAAGCATTCAGCATGACTTCTTTATGAATGAGTGGATGACTGGAAGGGCTTTAAGTAGGACAACAGTTTGGCCTGCCATTTTAAAAATAGACTTTTTGCTTTAGGACTTATTACAGAATAAATATGAGAATAGAGCAGCGCTCTTGTCTCCTCATTACGAACATCCTACTTTAATGTGATAGATTAATCACAATTCCTGAACTAGTATTGACATACTATGATGAATGGAGTCCATACTTCAGTCATTCAAGCTTTCTCCCAAGAGGTAGCCCAGAGATACATTGTATCTAGTTGTCATGCCTTCTTTGACTTTTCACAGGTGTGACAATTTGTCAAACATTCTGTATTTTTTGTATTTTTGTCCATTATTTAACTATCTTACAACTAATGATCAGATTGATTGAGAAATAGGATTCAGCCATAGACTTAGGGGGAAACTTAGCTGCTAGTTTTGCTTGTGACATCCAAGGGGTCATTACATAATTTAAAGTTTTATCCTTACCTTGCTAAGAGATTTTTATCACCAAGATTAGATTTACTATTTTCAAACAAAGCTCTGTGTGTGTATGTGCATGTGTCTGCCTGTCTGTTGATTTTGAAGATTTTGTGTCCCTCCATCTATTCATCCATTGCTGAATTGACCCTAAATCTTGACCCAATCTAGTAGTACATCCTGAACTGATCTATACGTAGGCAAGCTCATCTTTTTATAACGTGCTAATAACAAATACGATATTTTACTTAAGTGTCTAGTTAACCATAGCCCCAGTTCTAATTGTTAAATCATGTCACTGAAGTTAATCAGCAGCATGCTCTCCCTCAAAGACAGGCAGAAAGCTTAGGTAGGAATAATTGAAGGCAGTATTGATCACCCACTTGATTAGATTAATAAGGACAGACAGATTCAACTCCTTCCCAGTGATGAAGTCCTGGAGAGGCACACCGTCAAGTCTTGCTCTCCACAAACCTATTGCCATGCTGGACCACATCCTTTGCAGGATGATAGCTGAGGTTCTCTTTCGCTCTCATGGGTGATGAGCAAACCAGTTCATGGAGTAGGGACCAAACCATCACATGAGGCATCCAATGGCTGGATCCTAACCTCCTCCTGAGTAGGCTACTTCAGCTTGCTAAGCCTGTGTCTTCATACCTGTTGTGACCTCGGCTTTATCAAGACCAGATAAATGCTGTGTATAAAGCAGCACCGCCATCTGGCAGAGCAGTTACCACTTCAGCCTGAACCAGCGTGGGACGACGATGCTGTGTTTTCCGTGTCCAGTGATCCATTTTTTCCAAAAGTTTCAATCAACCTTTTCAAGTTAGGAAATTTCATAGAAAGCCAAGGATTCTAGTTTTTAAAATAAAAGAATTAATGAATCATATATTCCTGGGTCTACATGTCCAAGAGCCAAGTAGCAACCCAGCTCATAAGACTCGGTAGCTCTCCAGGGTATCATAAATCTGAACCTTTCCAGTTGTCTCAGTTTTATAATAAAATCATAACTGAACTATAGGGGACTTGGTTAGAGAGGACTTCTTAATGCCTGAGCAGCAGCTACATGTTACTCTGAGTAGGGCTGAGGGACTCTCCAGTGCAATGTTCCTCAACCTGTGGGTTGGGACCCCCTGGGGTTGAACAACCCTTTCCCAGGGGCTACATATCAGATATCTTGCATGTCAAACATTTACATTACAATTTGTAACAGTAGCATAAAGTAAATTTTCTGCTTTCTTTTTTTTTCCTGGAGACTCAGCTGTGTGATATGATGTTTTTCTAGAAACTGTCTATGAAGGGATGTTTTTGCTGAAGCAGACATGTGGGAAGATGTTTTGACAAGAACAGACACAATGTTTTTCTGGAGGCAGCCTGGAACAGAGGCATATAATGTTCTGCTGGAGCGGATGCTTGAGAAAGCTTGTGCGTTCAGGAAGGGTATAAATACAACCCAACGGTCAGCGGATGCTGTGTGTGGTATTGGTTCTCCTTGCCATTCTTTGCTGCTCATTGCAGGGTTTGGCTGACACTAGTCTTTGCTGACAGTGCTGTGTGGTATTGGGTCTCCTTGCCACTCTTTGCTGATCATCATTTGTCCTGACTTCGTAGAGAGAAATGCACCAAAGGACTTCTGGTGGTGTTCTGGCAGCTTCTTGCCACTTCTGCAGACCTGGACCGATTGACAGAGCCTCGAGGTTTTGGGTTTTTGGTTTTTTGTGTTTTTTTTTTTTTTTTTTTTTTAAATCAAACTGCCTTTGCTGATTCACAAATGAAATTTGTGAGTCGATCGAGCTGATTCATGTAAACCGAACTGATAATATCCTGACAATGCTGATTGAATTCACCCCCAAAACTACTTCTAAGCAGGCCCACATCCTCTTTTGCCCTAGTAACCTTTCCTTTCCACTGCCTCTGGTGGGTGGTGAACTAAAAGAGAGATTAAAGCATTTAAATACACTTATTAAAGTAGGTTTAAAAAAATAAGCCCACAGCAGCAAAATTACAGTTACAAAGTAGCAATGGAAATAACTTTATGGCTAGGGGTCACTACAACGTGAGGAACTGTCTTAGAGGGTCCCAGCATCAGGAAGGTGAGAACCACTGCTTCAGAGTAAGAGAAGGCACCTGTGCATAATTCTGCTGGCTGAGTGTCTGATTCATCCTCAGATATCTATAGCCTTTGTGATCTGAGCATGCTCAGTTACAAAACTGCTTTTTAGACCTGCACTCTGACATCAAGCAACTTGTCAAAGATGTTTCTTAAGGGTGAAGAATGTCAAAGTCAAACAGTGTCTCCTCCAACATTGAAGAGATGCTGTGAGCTCCGTCACTTTGCTGCTCTCCTCCGTTGCCACCCTTCCTTCACTGTTCTGTTCAAATTGGAAATCCCAAGTCTTGCATCATCATCACCACCACCACCATCATCATCACCATCATCATCATCATCATCACCACCATCACCATCATCACCACCACCACCACCACCACCATCACCACCACCACCACCACCACCTTCATCTTCTCTCATCTTATTTTGTGTCAGGAACAGTGGCACAAGCCTATAAAGCCAGTAATTGTGAGGCTGTGGCAGGAGAGTTCAAAGCCAACCTGGGCCACATTGCCAGTCTCTATTTTTAAAAGTTAACTAATCAATTAGCCATTAATCCTGTTTTTTGATGCTTGTTGTATAATGTCTTATTGTATAGTCTATAATTTAACTCTTCACATGTGGTGAGCACCTGATTCAGCTAGAAGGGGAAGTAAGAACAAATTCACATGTAGGTGAAGAGTTAAATTATAGATTATAATGGTAGCATAGAACTATAATAATGGCCATGAAATCTGAAACCATACAAAGAAATATTATTAATCAATAGGAAAAGCAAGACCTTTCAATGACACTGAAAAATGCCTGTCAGAACATTAAAAATCTGTCTTAGCAGCAGGTTAGGAAATGTATAGAGAAATCGGGTTAGGAGTGGGGCCCCATGATAGCATGCTTGCCAAGTATGCCTGAGGCTCTGGGCTGGATCTAAGCACCACAAAAATGAACAAATCGGTAAAACAAATAGAATGCAGATAAACTGAAACAATGGGATTTGAAACCTGAAGTTCTTCATTTCTTTGTTAGAAATTTGACAAGACAGACTGGGCGAGCACAGCCTACCTCACTTAAAGGGATGACAGGGCAGAGGAGGTGACCTTTGTGTCTCAGGGCCTCAGTGAGCTGACCCACCCTCCTAAGTGAGGATCCTGCCTGCTCTCCCCTGTGGTTTGAGTGTCACTGGAGGTGTCCAGACAGACTCCTTTCCTGTGAAGTGTCTTTTTGCTTGGGTTTGGAATTTGCTGACATTCCTTTCCCTGGGACACGCCCACTTGTCACCTTCTCCCTTGCCTTTCTGTCAGTTGGGCATCTGCGAATCCCCTCTGTGTTCACCCCTAGGGTTCTCCAGAGATTATTGAAGTGACAGAGGAATCCCACAGCCCAGGGGGAACAGCTATTTCCTGTAAGCTTGTCATTTCTACAGCAATGACCTTTTATGGCCATCTTATCACCTAACTAGCATAAGCACCAAAGGACACTTAAAAAGCCAACACAGGTAAGAAGCAGCCTCTCCCCCCCCCCAACACCCCCACAGGGCAATGACATTAGTTGTTCAGCCAAACTACACAGCCCAAATCTGCCAACACCCAATATGACATGCATGCTCCCAAAACCAGTGGACACAGATAAACTCCTCCCCACAGAACTACCTGGATCCCTCTCCTCTGGAGTCTGCCCTCCTGGATGGCTGAGGGGGTTTGAATGAGGAATACCCCTCCCTCCACTGGCTTGGGTATTTGAACCCTTGGTTCCCAGTGGTGCTGATCAGGAGGCGTGACCTTGATGAAGGAAGTGTGTCCCTGGGAGCAAGCTTTGGGAGTAGTTAACCTTGGCCTGCTGCCAGTTTGCACCCTCTGCTTCCTGTCTGCAGTTGAGGGCGTGATTCTCTGCTTCTGGCTCCTGCCACCACCCTTGTCCCTTGCTGCTCAGTGTGATGGGCTCCTGTCTTTGGAACCAGGAGCCAAAATAAACTGCCTCATCCTTTAGGCGCCTTTGCTCGTGATGCTTTATCACAGCAACGGAAAAGCAACTAACACAGCGCCCTAACACTGTCAAGGAAGCCGACCGCATTTCTCCTCAAGGAACCTGGGAACTTTTATGAGGAAATGGCCTAAGTTCCCGACCTGTGTCACTCAGCATAGCTCCCGTGTGTTTGCGTTTCTACCGGCATGCTCCGGAAACAAATACCTAATGACCAGTGGCCTAAAGACTCTGCTTGTCACCGGGCAGTGGTGGCCCACGCCTTTAATCCCAGCACTTGGGAGGCAGAGGCGGGCGGATTTCTGAGTTCGAGGCCAGCCTGATCTACAGAGTGAGTTCCAGGACAGCCAGGGCTACACAGAGAAACCCTGTCTAGAAAAAAAAAAAAAAAGAAAGAAAGAAAAGAAAAGAAAAAAAACCAAACAAGACTCTCACTTTTTAAAATATATACTTTGATTGGCCAACTCTTCCTTTTGGTTACCCATTCTTCTAACTGTTACAGAGACTCATTCCTGAGGATGACAGGAGACAGAACTGCCCAATGCCCGCGGTGAATGAACAGCACACATAGTGTGCGTGCGGAGGCTGCTCTGCAAACACTGTCGGAAGAAATGGTGTGGTGGGCCACTGACTGCGATCGGTCCCTGCACTCTCCGAGTCTGTACTCCGCAGTTTGGATTTTCAGCTAGTACGTTGTGGCAAATGAAACCGGAGCCAAGGTTTTGGGAAACTGGAGTTACTTAATTAAACCATAATAACTGAATTTCATGCGTACCAGAACCATGGAAAGCGAAGGCTGTCAGTGTTTGTTTTTGCCTTCACAGACCCAGCATGAGTCCGAAGCCAGCAAGACCCTTGACCTGACACGTAGTCTGCGCAAGCCTCCCACTCTGACCTCCAAACACCTACCACAGCACCTCGTGTCAGAAAGAAAACCAACCAACCAAAAAGAAGCCAGGAGACCTCAGTTCTTGGACACAATCTGTCTGGCATGGATCGTGTATTACTTTCAGACTCTCAGTCTTGAAAAACGACCGACTCTGCACCTAGTCTTTATGTATTACCTATGGGTATGATCAGAACCCTAGCAATTAGTGTCTTAGTCACTTCAAAATGGAGAAGTAAAGCCCTGTCTGGTGGAACTAAGCAGCGAATTCCGACAAAATCACCCAGTGCAACAGGTCTCACGTGGGAGATTTATTAGGAAGGGAAGGGGGTGCAGAGGCTGCCTCTGGGTGGAGGAAGGGAAGGGGGGGAACGTGTCCTTTTTATCGGGTGTGGTGCATGCGTAGAAGGATATGTGACTGCGGCGGCAAAGGGAATGTGTCATTTCTGGGCAGCTAATGGGTAACACACCTTGTTGTTGCCGGGTCCATCAGGGCTGGCCGTGGAGCTGCCTGATTGCTAACACTGTCTCTAGCTGCTTCTGTTAGAGGTGTGAACAATACCGCCCAGGGGTTAGCCCTGCCTACCCTGGAAGAATCCTGCTTACACTACTGAACCTGCTCTACAAAAAAAGGCAGGCCAGTTTCCATTCTCCACTGAGATGGCCCACTCGCCTAAGTCTTCATGTACTTAGTGCATGCAATATGTCATGCTGCTCCCCCAGGTCAGAGAGAAAAAAATATCTGCTCAAAATGCAGCCTAGAGCCTCGACACTCATGAGACTCAGAGCCCAAAACTTTGCAGATCTCCAAAGAGACGCCCCCAAGTGGCACTGACTCGTGTACATTTCCCCTAAGGCTAAAACGACACATAGAACTTTCTGGGGGACTTTTAGATCTGAAGCTAGTCCATAAATGTTGGAATAAAGTCTTTTATGATTTATAAAGCTAATTAAAGCCCAACCGTAGCACGCCTGAGTGATATTAATTATGAGTTCTTCCAACTGCTGAAATGAAGCTCTTGAAATGACGCCGCCTTCGCATTTTCCCACAAAGCATGTGGATGCGGTAGGTTTTGTCATTTGATGAAGGCTGAGCTGTGTAAAAACTAAGGCAGACACAAGTGACAGTCCATGCTGGTGAGGACGAGGGGGAAGCGCCCTCCATTGCTGGTGGGAGTCCTAACTTGTACAGCTGCTTTGGATATCTATGGGGTGGTTACTCAGAAAAGTTGGGCATCAATCTACCTCAGGACCCAGCTATACCACTCTTGGGCACACGCCCAAAGGATGCTCCACCCTACACAAGGACACTTGCTCAACCATGTTCACTGCCGCTTTATTCGTAATAGCCAGAAACTGGAAACAGCTTCGAGGGGATAGTTTTTTCTCCACCTTGTTATACTTTATTTTGTCATGTTTGGTTGTCATCTTGTAGAAGCTTGTTCTTTTCTAATGAGAGACAGGAAAGGATGAGAGGTGAGGTGGGGAGGAACTGGAAGGAGTGGTGGAGGGGAAACTGTAATCAGGATATAGTGTATGAGAAAATAACCTATCTCCAATAAAAGGACAAAAAAGCTTAAAACAACGGAAAAAAAAATCAATATATTTCAAAAGAGATTTTCTTTAAGAGATGACCACCTTCTATTGCTTTTCATATAATCCCATTAATTCTCATATAATACCATTAGTGTACTTGTGATTGACATGCATCTCCGTTAATTAGTTAAAACTTGGTCTGCCTTATTCATGCCACATCTGTATTTGTTCAAAAACATAACTGTTAAAATGACACAAGTCCACTGACAAATAGGCATGTACGGTGATCATCCCATACGTTAGACACGAACGCTGATTCTTTTACATGATTTTTGGGAAATGGTTCATTAGCTTGCTGTAATTTCTGAATTTCCTCGTAGAGAAGGTATTGGAGACTTGTTCTGCAAGATCTCTCTAATGTCATCTGTAACTGTGCTGAAGGTAAAACGGCCATATTACAGGTAAATGCGTGGCATCAAGTGTTTTAAATTAAGCTTCAGAAGATCTCCAGGTACTGGAAAACTTAAAGAAATCCTCTTAGAGGTTACAATAGTGAAACTGAACCAATGAGAACAGTTGTCATATCCTGAGATCCTTCACCCAGTGGAGTCAGAAGGATCTTTGACAAAAGTAAAGAGATCAGAGAACTTCAAATTACTTTATTTCATCTTATTTACCTATATTAATTTCTACTTATAGCTACTGATAAAGATTTTCCATTTAATGTATTAATTTAATAATTCGTGTTTTAAGCTAATTTGTTTCCTTTAAAGTGTCAGAAACTCTACCTGTAAAGTCTCACCAACATGGCTGCCTAAACAGGACCAAAGCAAGGATGTCACCAGCAGAAATGCTAATTTAACGAGAGGAAAGATCACTAGTCCTCAACTCTACATAAGCACTAAATGCACTGAAGGGATGCAGGGGGTGGAAGGAAAACGTCTTCCTTAGCAAGGAGCGCATCAATCAATTACCCAACGCCAAATGGCCAGCCCTGAAAACATACGCATGTAAGCAACGTGACATACACTGATCAGAGTGTATGTATGTCTTTAAGAATACAAATATAGCTTGCCAACAATTAATGGTGAAAGACACAATGATTTGAAAAAGACAAAGGAATGGTGTAAGAGAGGGTTTGGAGAGAAGAAAGGGAAGGAGGGACTGATGTAATCTTAAATCATAAGGCCGCCCCCCACACAAGTAGCAGGCGTGCAGCTTGCTCCTCAAACAACTGGATCAGGCGCTGTCCCGAGAGCTGCTGCCCATACTATGTGGGGTATATTCTTTTAAGCTGGGCTGCCTTGTCTGGCCTCAGTGGGAGAGGTTGCACCTCGCCTCACAGAGACTTGATGTGCCAGGGTGGAGGGATAGGAAGGGGGCCCCACCTGCTCAGAGGAGAACGGGAGGAGGGGTGGGGAGAAGGATTGTGGGAGGGGCGACCTGGAGTTAGGCAGCAAGTGGGATGTAAAGTGAATAAGTAATAATAATAATAATAATAAATTTTAAGAATAAATAAATAAGAAACACAATAGGAATCACCAATTTATCTTAACATGTTTAAATAAAAGTACACAGAGTTGGGTAGGTAGGGATGGTGAGCAGATCTAAGAAGAGTTGGGAGAGAATATAGTCAAAACACATTATGAAAACTTCCAGTGAACTAATAAAAAATTTAATATCCTAATCTCAATAAATAAAAGGAAATTTTTTAAAATGTCATTTGAGGTGACCTGGACCTGTAATCCCAGAATTGATGAGGCTGAGGGAAAAGAATTCAGAGTTTTGTGCCCACAGCCCTAGGTAGCTCTTGTCCTGCCCAGAGGCTTCCCTTCGCAGTGGGCATCAGTCAATGGAAGGATGCATGTTAGTTAGGCAAAGTGAGGAGGAGAGGGGCCATGGCCCTGGCTCTAAAAGGTCATCAATAGCAATGCCTGCCGCATCCTGGCTCGGAGAACATCGTCAGAAAGGAGGCAGAGAGAATCTAAGAGGAAGGGAAGAGCGCTAAGAAGCACTGTATTCTGTTCGTGATGTGGGGTGTGCACGCATAAACTCTGCGGCACTGGTCACCTGCACAGGGTCTGACTAAAAGCAGCCAGATAAAAATCCTAGGATAGACGGCTTAGGGCTCCAGGCTCCAGGCCTTGCTTGGGAGCTGTTGGTAGTTAATAGGTGCTGGAGAAGCGAACAATCTTTTTGAGGATGTAGCCACTTGTAGGTTTCCCATGCCCCAAAGGATAGACCCTCATCCATGCATGGATGGGCAACACCAACTGGACCTAGTGGATTAGCAAACAATATGATGTCAAGAAGGGGCAGTTTGTGTGGCCATGAGGAGAGCTGGAGAGGGGAAAGGAAGTAGACACGATCGTAGTCATACTAAAATGTATGGCACCCTCACCATCAATGGCCATTTTTTTAAAGGCCATCTTTCTCAAAGAATGTATGTACTGCTTCTTAGAGTGCTCCTGGAGGCCACTTCATGAACGCCAAACGGAAAGCTGCTTCCTCGTGAGATGCTGGCAATCAGTAGCCTCAGTCCGAGCTGAGTTATCTGACCCATGTATATACAAACCTCCCAGGAAGTGATATCCAACTTTACAGCTCACCACACTGATCAAATGCCACCACCAGGAGCAGAGATTTTAAGGTAACAAAGAGCAGATGCAAAATACCAGAGGCAAGAGACAACGTAGCTCTTCCTAGTGATTACAGGCAGATCACGGGCGCTGAACCATGTACAGGATATCACAAGGTGGTCCCGAGACCACAAGGGAAGAGTGAAGGGGAAAGCACGGAGAGATTCAGTTTAGAGCTCTTGGCAAGGGAGTAAGAGAAAGTGCCCAGACAGGAGGTGATAGGGTTTAGTCCTAGGTGAAATGCCAAGGACAGGAACAGATAGACCTCAGGATCCTCAAAATGCCAAACTCATGTTCAGAGAAGCAGTTCTTTAAGTGTGGCCTCCAAACACCTGTGCCAGTGTCAGCTGGGCACTTGTAAGAATTAGCTGGTGATCCGCCTAGGTGTGCTGACTCTTAGGCTTGGTTTTCCACAGCTCTCAGTGCATTCTGATTCAGAGTGCAATGCACCAGCGCTGGGCTTATAGACCTGTGGTAAAGCACTCAACCAACAGTTCAGTTCTCAGTATAAACAACATGGGACACGTGTGCGTCTGTTGTCATGCAGGAAAGCAACTAAGTATGCACATGCGCATAGCGCGCTTATGTACTAGAGTTGCAGCGTTTTGTGGGTTATTCTTGCAAATGGGCTCCGCAGCCTAGCTCCCTGGGCATTGCCACCCGTGATCTTGCAACGAAGTCTGCAAGGAGGGGTCTCAGCCGAGCACCTCAGCCCTGAAGCATGGCAGCCATCCATTCCAGCAACTCACTTGTGCCTACCCATGACTACTATTGGCGACGTCTGGACTCCTCGTCCAGCAACGGATCCAGCGGAAGTGAGTACCCACGGGACTCCGTGCCCCATTTCCCGGAGTCTTCCCAAGGCCGACCAGGGCCACTGGTGAGGCAGCTTCTTTATCAGGAAATCTACCCTCCTAATCATGGCCACAGTGTTGGAGTCTCCTGAGCAAATTCCCCCCCAGGCCTCCAGAAGCCCGATCACCTGTGGCCTGGCTCCTGAAACCATGAAGAAGCAGCCAGTCATCCATCCTGGCCAGGCCAACCCCAGGGCCCCATCCTGACCTGTCAGAATCAGCAAGCTTCCATGGTTCTAGGCCAGAGCCCACCCTCTCAACCCTCCCTGTAAACTAGGAAGGCTGAACAGACACCAGTAGGAGCTGGAGAGAGCCCCCTCTTGGTTCACAGCACTGAGCTTTCCTGACCCCACAACTGTATCTTGCACAAAGCAGAAAATAAACTCACAGCAGCTATCAAAAAACAAACAAACAAAAAACCCAAACAAACAAACATGGGACACTCTGGAGCAAGTGACCGCAGAGAAGAGAAACTAGAAAGTAAGCAAAGGTTGTTGCGCTCAGGGTCTGGCTCTGACTAAGGCTCTCCCAGAGCCAGAGAGAAAGCGCTGTCAATACTGAGAAAGATAACACAAAAGCCGCCCAGGAAGCCGCCCAGGAGTAAAACTTGAAATTCCTATTTTTCTCTTGAAGGATATATTTGATAACATAAAATCTTAATCTTTCTATGTGGTGAGATTTCTCAGCAAAAATTTCAATATGCAGCAGAGATAGAGACAATAGTTGTCACTCTCCGTTTAACAGGAATTAAAAATGCAAACTACTCATAATATGCAGATAAGTCAATGGAAAATGTCCAGTAGAAAACTGGATGAAAGGCATGTACACAAAAACAGCATGGTTCACAAAAAGGAAAGGGCTGTCCTTTTAAGTGGAAAGTCACACTGGCCACCAAGGAAGTATAAATGGAACTGGGAATTGCCAAGTGTGGTGAGTCTAGTACTCAGAGGCGAGGCAAATGGATTTCTGTGAGTTCGAGGCCCGTTTGGTCTACATAAGAGTTCCAGGCCAGCCAGGAATACATAATGAGGTCCTATTGAGCGCTGTGACTAGGAACTATCTAGATGCAATATTGTTTAAAACTGAGCTCTCCCGGGAAGGGAGGGGAAGGAGAGGCCTGGAACCAAGGAACAGTCAATCACAAGGTTTAGGAAAGGAAATGATCCTGGATTACCTTTCAGATTAGGCGTTATTGAGAGAGAGATTTTGGAGATGGGGCAGGGCATGCTGGAGACTTGAGGCTGGAAAGTGCTGGAAAACACTATACCAGACAGCGTGATGCTTTCCTGAAGGGACAGAGAGCCTTCAAAGCCCAGAGCATCTGCGAGACAGCTGCCATGTTTAATGTGGCAGGGAGCCTGAAGGAAAGAGCCTCAAATCTCACAAACTGAGGGGTTTTCCGACTCAGATTTGCAGAGGGGTAGCAGGAAGTTCCACACCATGCGACTTAGCTTCGCTTAGTCTACAAGCCAAGAGGCGCGGCAGGCAGTAAGTAGGACTACAAATTTACAGGGGAGCAACTGGGATTATTTCCCATCGAGCTCTGTCACACGGAACAGACTGTAGTGGGGCAGTCCCCAGCTGCTGCATATGACTTTTCAAAATGACTGATCTTAAAATGGCAGGTCTGTGATCTAACCTGTGACAGCCCCAGAGAGAGACATGGCCACCTCAAGCGGTCACCGAGTGGGATGGGCCAGATGCCGACAAGACAAACTGTCCAGGCAGTGGGAGACTCAGCTTGGGCAGTGGGGTGCATAGGTCTCAGGGCTGACTCCATCACTTCAGAAAGCCCCAACTTGAGATCAGCAGGTGGATCAACCGCTGGAGCCATGGGGTTTTCAAAGTCTGAGAACTCTGAAGCTGGTCAGGTGACACGAAGGCCCATCTCTCCAGCCGGCTGTTTAAATGCTTCTGGGGTTTAGAAGTGCACAAACAGGTCCGCCTGTCCAGCACTGTCTTTCTCTAGTCCTTCGAAGCGTGCTGGAATTAAAACACGCATGTTAGACCCTTAGCCAGCCCACAGGGTAACAGACTGGCTTCTCCGGAGGGTGGAAGAACCTGCTTGGCCCAACAGACTGAAAGGCCAAGTGTGTCCAGCAGAGGCCTCTGGTGTGCAAAAAAGAGAACCTCCTGAAGTGAAGACAGTGCTGGTGCACACTGTCCAGAACAGGCTCAGCAGCCGGGCCGTAGGAAAGACAGTTCACAAGGGCAACTGGCCATGTCTCTGTCTGTCTGCCTGGAGGATGGAATTTCAGAAGACCCAGAAACAAACACTCAAAATTCACTTTTCTTTGCCCTTATGTTTCCCTTTTCTCTTTACACTACACTTTTACAAATACTTTGACTCTGAGAGAGAGAGAGAGAGAGAGAGAGAGAGAGAGAGAGAGAGAGAGAGAGTTTTGTGATGTTATTTTTCATTTAGTTTTATTTATGCATTTTATTTATTGTCCAATCAAATTTGTGTTCTCTCTCACTGTTCACAACCCCCTCCTCGTTCATTCATCCTAGATGTCCACACTTAGAAATAGTTCCCCCATTTCTTCATCTGTACAAATATTGAGTCAAAATGGATAAAGACCTTAACAGAAGACCCCAAACTCAGAAACTACCAGAGGGAAACTTGGGGACCCTTGAGATTGGGCTTTGAATAGGAGAAGCATTGCGGGGAGAAATCCGGAAATAATCTTGAGAATTGACAAACAAGATCATATGAAATTTAAAAGCTTCTGCACCACAGTGTCAGGGTGAAGTAGGAGCCTATAAAGCCAGAGATCTGCAGCTATACATCAGAGGGAGATTGACACCCAGAAGCTATAGACTCCTCTGAATTAAATACCATCACCACAAAAATTATCAAACAAATCACCTAATCAATAAATGGACAAATGAATGAGATCATTCTCAAAAGCAGAAATACAAAGGCCAATGAACACCTGAAAGCCAGTCAATATCCTGAAGTAGGAGGGAAATGCAAACCGAAATCACACTAACAGACCAGCTCACCCCATCAGATGAGTGCCACCAGCTCACTTCATCTACTGCCACCATCAAGAAAGTGAACAAACAGCAATGTTGGCAAGGATATGGAGAAGGAAGAACACCTATGCACTGCCGGTGGGCGTGTTAACTGCTGTGGCCACTATCAAAATCCATATGGAGTTTCCTCAAAAACTAAAATAAAATCACCGAATGACCTGGCTGCCACGATCCTTGGTGGATACCTGAAAGGACTGAAGTTAACATGCCACGTAGATTCTCACATGAAGCTATTTATGGTAGCTCTGCACACAATCTCCAGAACCCATGGTGGAGAAAGAGCTGAAAGCTGTCCTCTGACCTCACACATGTGCCCACATACACACACATCATACACACACTTGTAACCAAAAAAGAAACTGTATTATGTCTTTAAAAGTGGCTAGACACAGCTCATAATTCCAGCATCTGTAAGATTGGAGGTGGGGTCAGCCTGGGCTACATACAAATCGGGGAAGTATCAAAAATATAAAGATATTTATTTACATGGCCCAGGGAAAAAAAAGAATCTCTATGAAACACAGGCCACAATAATTTTTTTTTTTTTTTTTTTTTTTTTTTGGTTTTTTGAGACAGGGTTTCTCTGTGTAGCCCTGGCTGTCCTGGAACTCACTCTGTAGACCAGGCTAGCCTCGAACTCAGAAATCCACCTGCCTCTGCCTCCCAAGTGCTGGGATTAAAGGTGTGTGCCACCACTGCCCGGCTCACAGTAATTTTTGAAAGAAGCAAAATAAACCTTAAGACAATTTAACTTCTGTGTAGACATCCTCTTATTCAGAACACACTGTACCAAGTAATTCTCAATTTTCTTTTCAGATATTATAAACCTCTGAAGTCATTGTACATGTCACCCAAGAATGTATAACGTTGCAAAATAATGGAACATATTAAAGAAGCAATCTTCCAAAACCATCCTGAATATTGAAATTCTATGTGAAATGCAACCTAAGTTAAATACCTCAGTGCAGAGCTATTTCTCTAGGGGAAAGGGGGCTGTGTTAAGTCCCATACATTCTAAAGCAGGTGGGTAAAGAAGAGAGTGTACGTGGCTTAATGTTAGGTAGAACAGCCTTTACCAGCCACAGGAAGAAGGGCCTCTGGAACAACCAGCGCTGTGGTTGCCCCTCAGTAAATACTGTAAGGAACACATTGCTGGGGTTCAGATCTCTAATTCCATAAAGGTCCAGTGTTGAGACATTCGGTCCCCAGAACGGCGCCAGTAGCATGCGGTGGGGCTTCGGGAGTATTTTAAGCACGCCCTTGATTGGGACAGTGGAGCCCACACCCTCCCTCTGCCTCTCCTTTACTTATTGGCCATGAAGTGAGGAAATCTGTTCACTGTGCTCAAAACAACACCTAACTGACCATGAACTGCGACCTCGAGAACAAAGCAAAGCAAACATTTCAAAGAGGATCGGTTCAGATATCTGCTCCCCGGACAGAAAGCTAACATTCCCATACACATTCAGTGGTGTTCCTGGGGACATCCAAACCCAGGCTAACTTCAACCACACCCAGCCAAGACACAGACAGAGAGAGGATGCTGAAATGAGAGAAAACCTTATGGTTTGTGTAGCCTCAAAAGGCACTGAAGGGGCGGCCCTGCGCTCCTGCCCCTGCCCTCTGAGCCCCTGCCCCTACCCCTGCCCCTGCCCTCTGAGCCCCCGCCCCCTCCACCTGCGGCCCTACCCCCGCCCCCGCAGCTGTTGACCCTCGTAGCAAACAGAAAATTAAAGGAAACAGAGCTTCTGATTCTTTGAGAATGTTATTCTTTTTTAAAGAAAGAAAGCAACAACACATTAAGTTTTTTGGAGGAGTAACCAGGAGCAGTGAAAGTTCAAGTGGTGCATAGTGAAAGTCTGTTGGCTTTTCACGTTTGTCCCACATCCCCAATGTCCATGTGTCCTGAGGAGGGGATTTGCCTACAAACACACACACACACACACACACACACACACACACACACACACACACCATGCATGCACACACACATGCACATGCATGCACACATGCACCTGCACACTAGTGTGCATGCATATACACACTGACATATGCATGGACATGCATTCACACATGAACCTACACACACACACACACACACACACACACACACACACACACACACATACACACATACACATACATTGTCTTTCCTTCCTCTTTGTCATAGCACTGCCCTGTCCTATTTTGGTTCCTCTTTCCAAACTGACTTCTCCTGTCCTCTTGCTCCTTGTCCTTGGGCTTTTCCATTGTACCTTGCTAGGCAGAACTCATGGTTCCACCTTCTCAGTTGGTCCCCTGAACTTTCTCTTGAGAGCCTGGATTGTTCTGAGATTCTTTTGTTGTTGGGTCCGTTGCATCTACCTTTCTTGATTTCCTTATTTCCTTTGGCCCTAGATAGCATGCAAGTCTTGGTACTACTGGCTTATATACACTGATGTTAGCAATGATATTTTGTGGCCTAATTTTGTTGCAAATATTGCCCTTGGGCTTTTGATTTTGCTTCTTAGTTTCTCTATGTAAATGAGGATTTGGAGAAATTGAATAGTTGTATCTTAGGCTAGAGAATAAGTTCAGTGGTAATGTGTTGCAGTTCCCAATTAGTCAGTGGTGTTCCTCACTACCTGCCCCAACATTCTGGGTTCTCAAATGAAAGACACACACAGATACACACAGACACACACTCTCTCTCTCTCTCTCTCTCTCTCTCTCTCTCTCTCTCTCTCTCACACACACACACACACACACACACACACACACACACACACACACACAGCCTTTATTTTAATATGCCTTCTCTTAGTCAGGGTTTCTATTCCTGCACAAAACATCATGACCAAGAAGCAAGTTGGGGAGGAAAGGGTTTATTCAGGTTACGCTTCTACATTGCTGTTCACCACTAAAGGAAGTCAGGACTGGAACTCAAGCAGGTCAGGAAGCAAGAGTTGATGCAGAGGCCATGGAAGGATGTTTCTTACTGGCTTGCTTCCCCTGGCTTGCTCAGCTTGCTTTCTTATAGAACCCAAGACTACCAGCCCACAGATGACACCACTCACAAGGGGCCCTCTCCCCTTGATCACTAATTGAGAAAATGTCTTACACCTGGTTCTCATGGAGGCATTTTTCTCAACTGAAGCTCCCTTTTCTGTGATAACTTCAGCTTGTGTTAAGTTGACACACAAAACCAGCTAGTACAATTGACCCCTTGTCAGCTTGACACACAAACACATCACCATTAAGCCTTGACCCTTACTTCCTTATTCATCCCCAAGATCTAAATAACTTTAAAAGTCCCACAGTCTTGCATGTTAAAAGTTCAATCTCTTTAAAATATCCAAAATCTTTTAAAATTTAAGGTCTTTTAAAAAGTCAGAGTCTCTTAACTGTGGGCTCCACTAAAATACCTTCTTTCTTCAAGAGGGAAAAATATCAGGGCACAGTCACAATCAAAAGCAAAATCAAACTCCAACTGTCCAATGTCTGGGATCCACTCACGATCTTCTGGATTCCTCCAAGGGCTTGAGTCCCTTCTCCAGCTCTGCCTTTTATAGCACACACCTTGTCTTCTAGGCTCCAGCTGCCTGTACTCCACTGCTGCTGCTGTTCTTGGTGGTCATCTCATGGTACTGGCATCTCCAAAACACTATTGTCTTACGATGCAACTAAGCTTCACCAATAGCCTCTCATAGGCTCTCTTCATGGTACCAAGCCTCAACTCCTTTGCATGACCCCTTCAGTCCTGGGCCATCAACTGCAACTGAGGCTGTGCCTTCACCAATGACCATCCGTGGCCTCTCACATTGCCGAGCCTCAGCTGCTCTTCATGACCCCTCCATGCCTTCAAAACCAGTACCACCTGTGTGACTCTTACACATTACTAAGTCCAGCCACAGCACAAGGTACAACCTTGGCAATCTCTGGAACACAGTCTGTTTGTGCTCAGAAAACACTTCCCAGAAGATGTCATTTCAATGATCTGGTCTCTTCTTAATCACTGCTAATTTCCTAGCTCCAGCTAACCAGCATCAATAGTCCCAGTAATGCAAAGTTTTCACTTTAGTAGTTCTGGTATCTTGTTAATCACAGCTGATTCTTCAGTCCCAGCAATCAAAACCACAGAATCTTCACCATCAAAATAGCAATGACCCTGTTAAGAGTTTTTAATCTTTCCTCTGAAATTTCACAATCCAGGCCTCCATCTTCTGCACTGTTCTCAACATTAACTTCCAAGCTCCTACACAACATCCCACAGAGCTCTTAACACCAAATGGCTCTTCTAGCCCAAAGTTCCAAAGTCCTTCCACAGTCCTTCCCAAAACATGGTCAGGTTGTCACAGAAATACCTCACTATGCTGGTACCAATTTGTCTTAGTCAGGGTTTCTATTCCTGCACAAACATCATGACCAAGAAGCAAGTTGGGGAGGAAAGGGTTTATTCAGCTTACATGTTGCTGTTCACCACTAAAGGAAGTCAGGACTAGAACTCAAGCAGGTCAGGAAGCAGGAGTTGATGCAGAGGCCATGGAGGGATGTTTCTTACTGGCTTGCTTCTCCTGGCTTGCTCAGCTTGCTCTCTTATAGAACCCAGGACTACCAGCCCACAGATGGTACCACTCACAAGAGGCCCTCCCCCCTTGATCACTAATTGAGAAAATGCCTTACCGCTGGATCTCATGGAGGCATTTTCTCAACTGATGCTCCTTTCTCTGTGATAACTTCAGCTTGTGTCAGGTTGACACACAAAACCAGCCAGTACATGCCTTAAACAGTTCAATGGCTGAGCCACTTCCAAACCTCCACGTAGCTAACACACTCCTCTCCGATATTCCTGAGTTATTACTTACTAAAACCTCTCCCCCTTGGCACACACTACCCAACCCTCTAGACCTAGCTTGGGCCCACATCAAGTGTTTTGATCTATCTGGCAACTTCTGCCTGCACTGCAACCAACACTGAAACTCCTATTAGGCCCTGTCCTGCCTGCTCTCGAACCACAGATTCCTCCCATGCCAAATTGAACCTTTCCACTCAGCCTGATCCAAACTCCAGGCTTGGACCATGTTGCACATCCTGACATCAGGACAGCCCACTCTGTCCACCTAGGTTCATCCTACCTAAGCTATTTTCAACTTCTAAACCAAATCTGTCCTCACACCCTCTATTCTGCTCCAATCTGCTCTATTTGTATCAGACATAGAACTAACAAAAGAAGTCCATACACCCAAATCTCACTGCAAAAGTATGAAAGATTCAGGCCATGATGTCCTCTCCCAAACCTACCAGTTCTATAAAATGTTTGTTAATGAGAAATACCAAAATAAAGCCAAACCAATGGACACAGAATTCGAAAGAACCATCATACATTTCATCAAAGAATTCAAAAAGTTTAGAAAGGACCAAAAACAGAAGAAGAAAAAGAAGAAGAAGAAGAAGAAGAGGAGGAGGAGGAGGAGGGGGGGGAGGAGGAGGAGGAGGAAGAGGAAGAACAACAACAACAAGAAGAACAAGAAGAACAAGAACAAGAAGAACAAGAACAAAAATAACAAGAACAACAACAAGAAGAACTAGAACAAAAAGCAAGAACAAGAAGAAGAACAAGAAGAAAGAAAGAAAGAAAATGAAAAGAGAAAATTCTCAATGAAATTAAGAAAAAAGGAGTTAAGAAGGATGAATGCATGAGTGATATCCAAGAAAACACAAGCATAAAACTGAGGGAAATGATGAAGGCAATCTGGGACTTGGGAATAGAATTCAAGAAAGAAACAGAAACACTGAAAAGGATTCAAGCTGAAAAGCTTGATAGCCAAGTTAGAAAACTCAAAGGAAAGTCTTATAAATAGAATGGAGCAAACAGCAATGGTATATCAGAACTCAAAGATAAAGTAGAAGATCTATGTCAAATGAGGAATAGAAAAGAAAATTTAAGCACAAGAAAAGAACATATTGGAAATGTAGTATACCATGAAAAGACCAAAGCTTAGAATTATACCCATAGTTGAGAGAGAATTTCAACTGAGTGGCATAAAACAGACATTCAACAAGATCATAGAAGAAAACTTCCTAAACTAAGAAAAGACATACTCATACAGGTGTAAGAAGCACACAGAAAACCAAATAGACAAGACCAGAAAAGAAAGTCCATGGCATATCACAGCTAAAACAGTAAGTTATACAGAAAACAGAATGTTGAAATTTGTTAGAGAAAAGACACAAGTCTTACATAAAGGAAAACCCATTAGAATAACAACTGATTTCTTAGTGGAAACTATGAAAGCCAGAAGATCAATGCATTACAAGTCTGAAAAGACTTATGGCTAACCTAGACTAATATACCCAGCAAAACTACCTACCATACTTGAAAGAAAAGAAAACCTTTTTATGATATAAGCAGCTTTTAAAATTTTCTATCTATCATACCAAGCCTAAAGAAAACACAGGAAGGAATATTTTTGGCTGAAGAGAGGAAAGGACATAGCCAAGAGACATTGGAAAGGATTACAAAGCCAACTAAAACACCAAGAACTACTGAGAACACAAACAGCAGCATCCAAAATCAAGAACACGATCACCTCAATTAACACACACACTCAGTAATAACTTGAAACTTCAGTGACCTCAATTCTCTAATCAAGAAACATAGGCAGACTGAATTGGTCAAGAAACAAAATAGGGTGTGTTATTCTAATATCTGAAAACACAGACTTCATACTAAAGCAAATCAGAAGAGATGAAGAGGGATATTTCATTCTAATCAAGGCAATAGTTAACCAAGAAGACATTAGCATTATAAACACATATGCACCAAACTCTGGTGCACTCAATTTCATTAAAAATGTACTACTGGATTTAAAGACACGAATTAAAATCAATCCACTAACAGGTAATTTCAATACACTTTACTCAATAAACAGATCAACTGGACAAAGACTACATTAATTGACATCATACACCAAATGGACCTGATAGATTTCTATAGACCCAAACAACAAAGAATACACATTCTACTTAGCAGCACATGATATTGAACAACTCATTTCTGAATGAGTCAAAGAAGAAATCAAGAAAAAGATAGAAGTTGCCCTGAACTAAATGAAAATGAAAATACAACACAAGAGGGCTGGAGAGATGGCTCAGCGGTTAAGAGCACTGACTGCTCTTCCAGAGGTCCTGAGTTCAAAGTCCAGCGACCACATGGTGGCTCATAACCATCTGTAATGAGATCTGATGCCCTCTTCTGGTGTGTCTGAAGAAAGCTACAATGTACTCACATATGATGAATGGATGGATCTTTGGGCTGGAAGGAACAGGAAAAAGAAAAAAGAAAATACAACACAAGAAACCCCCTGGGGCACACTAAAAGCAGTGCTACAGAAGAAATCCTTATCTCTAATTGCCTACATTAAAACGTCAGAAAGAACACAAATAAATGGATTAATAATGCAACTCAAAACTTTTGAAAAACAAAGAAATTCAAATCCACTTGAGAACAAGAAGTAATAAAAATCAGAGCAGAAATTAATGTAATAGAAACAAACACAATACAAAGAATCAGTGAATCTAAAAACTGGTTCTTTGAAAAAGTAAACAAGATTGACAGATCCTTGACCTGACTAACCAAAAGAAAGAAAAAGCAAAATGAAATTAACAGAATCAGAAATGAATAAGGAAATGTTATAACAAACACCAAATAAACTCTGAATATTATAAGGGAATACATTTTTTTAAAAAACTGTACTCCACTAAGTTGGAAACCCTAAAAGAAATGGGTGAATTTCTAGATTTATACAAGCTATCAAATTAAACTAAGAAGAATTAAACAACCTAAATAGACCCATAACAAATGAGATTGAAATTATAATAAAAATCCTCACAGTCTAATTTTTTAAAAAGTCCAGGGCCAGATGGATTCAAAGCAGAATTCTAACAGACATTCAAAGAAATCTGCAGCCAATTCTTCTTAAATAATTCAAAAGAACAAACACAGAAGACTTCTTCTATGAAGTCAGCATCACTCCACAGTAGTTTAAATGAGAATGGCCTCCACAATACAGTTGGTCTCTGGTTGGTAGAACTGTTTTGGGAAAGTTTAGGAGGTGCAGCCTTGGTGGAGGTATGTCTCTAGGGGTGGGATTTGAAGTTTCAATAGCTCACATGTCAGATAGCTATTCCAATCAGATTGGAGCTCTCAGCTACTGCTCCAGCACCATGCCTGCCTGCCTGTGCCTTTCTCACCATAATGATGGTCATGGTTTCACCTCTAAAAGTGTAAGCAGGCTCCCAATTAACTACTTTTTTTATAAGTTGCCATGGTCACGGTGTCTCGTCACAGCTATAGAAAAGTAACTAAGACACATTCTAATATCAAGACCAGCAAAAACACACAATAAAGAAAACTACAAGTATACATGGAATAAAAACATGCTCAACAAAGTATCCACAAACAGAATACAGACAAAAATAATATTAGTAGTAATAATAGAAAGAGGATGAGCATTCCAAAACTTCTTATATTCAGCTGGGATCACTCTAATAGCAAAACCAGTTAAAGAGGCAACAAAAGAAGAAAACTGCAGACTGATATCCCTGATGAACATAGATTTAAAAATACTCAATAAAATAGTTGAAAACATAATACAGACATCCATCAAAAAGATTATCTGCCAGGACCAAGTTAGATTTATCCCTGAAATGCAAGGATAATTCAACAAAGTCAATACATGTGATAAACTACATAAATGGACTTGAAGATAAGGAACATGCATTTATCTCAATGGGTACAGAAAAGGCCTTTGACAAAGCTCAGCATGTCTTCACGACAAAAGTCTTAGAGAGTTTAAGACTAGAGGGAACACACCTTAGCATATAAAAGCTATATATACAAGAAACACATAGCCAACATCATTCTAAATGGAGAAAAACTCTATCTAACTCTACTGAAATCAGGAAGGATATGTGGTATCCACCATCCCTGCTCTTTTTCAACTTATGTTCAGAACACCAGCTGGGGCAATAAGGCAAGAGGAAGGGCTACAGATAGGAAAGGGCAGTCCAATTCCCTATTTGCAGATGACATGATATCATAATTAGATATCTCAAAAATTCTACAAGAAAACTTCTAGAAAATATTTTTTTTAAACTCAGCAATATGGCAGGATACAGAATCAACTTGCACAAATAGCTTTTCTACACACCAACAAAAAAAGAGATCATGGAAACACTCTCATTCACAATAGCCTCAGAGAAAATAAACCTAACCAAAGAATCAAGGAGCTACGACAATGGAAACTTTAAACCTCTGAAGAAAGAGATAGTGAAAGACACTAGAAAATAGAAACTTCATGTTCATGAATTGGTAGAATTAATGTTGTGAAAGTGACCGTTTTACCAAAAGCTACTTACAGATCCAATGCAATTTCAATCAAAATCCCCATCTCATTCTTTATGGAAATAGAAAAATTAAAATTCATATAAAACCATAAAAGTCCCTGGAAAGCTAAAACCATCCTGAACAAAAAGAGCAATGCTGGAGGGGCCTGAGTGAGGGCGGCTTCAGTCCCACTTGAGAGGGATTGAAAGCAATCATGAGAGGCAGAGGGAGGGAGGGACCTGGGTAGGAGAAGGAAGGGGGGAGGGAAAGGGGAACATGATCAGGTAGGGGAGGAATAGACAGGAGAAAAGCCCTGAGGGCCAGCAGAAGGACTGAGGCAGTAACCACAGGGAGGGAGGAGGGACCTTCAAGAAAGTACCAGAGATCTGGGAGGTGAGAGACTCTCAGGACTCAAAGGGAAGGACCTTAGACAATATGCCCAACAGTGGGGAGAAAGAACTTGTAGAGCCCACCTCCAGCAGAAAGACAGGGCATCAAGTGAGGGATGGGGTTGTCATCCTACAGTCAAAACTCTGACCCATAATTGTTCCTGTCTAAAAGAACTGCAGGGACAAAAATGGGATTGGGACCCATCTCAAGGGGAGGCTCCAAGGCCTGACACTATTACTGATGCTGTGGTGTGCTTACAGACAGGAGCCTAGCATGGCTGCCCTCCGAGAGGCCCAACAAGCAGCTGAAAGAGTCAGATACAGATACTTACACCTGACCAATGGACAGAAGTCGAGGACCCCTGTGGTTGAATTAGGGGAAAGTTGGAAGAAGCTGAGGAGGAGGGCAACCCCATTGACCTAAACATGAAATCTGAAACACTGAAACTACCAGAGGAAAGATAGGTGGTACCCACATGGTGTACGTGTAGGAAGAGGCTCTAATAGGACTCCATTTGCTCAAGAGTTAAGGCTGACAACTGGCAAATGGGACTTCAAGAAATCAAAATATTTGGCACAGCTAAAGACACAATCAACTGGATGAAAAGGAAGCCTACAGAATGGGAGAGACTCTTTACTTTTGCTCTGTGTGTGTGTGTGTGTGTGTGTGTGCGCGCGTGCATGCATATATGTGTGTATGTATGTGTATACAAAGTATTCATCTAGCAGAGGATTAATATCCAGAATATATAAGGAACTCAAAACACAAAATAAAGAGTCAAAAAACATGTGACTTATTCAAAAATTGGCCTGGGATCCGAATAATTATCCAAAATAAGGAGGAGGAGGAGGAGGAGGAGGAGGAGGAGGAGGAGGAGGAGGAGGAGGAGGAGGAGGAGGGAGAGGAGGAGGACAAAGAAGAAGGAGGAGGAGGAGAAGAAGGAGAAGGAGGAGGAGAAGAAAGAAGAGAAGAGAAAAGAAAAAAGGTTAAGAAATATTTCCAAACCTGTCTGTCCCTAGCAATTAGTGAAATGCAAATCAAAACAACTTTGAGATTTCCTCTTACTCCAGTCAGAATGGCTAAGGTCAACAAAGCAACTGACAGCAAATGCTAAAAGGGATGCAGGGGGCCAGTGAGTGACAAATGGGACTTCATAAAACCAAAGAGGTTCTGCACAATAAAGACACAGTCAGGTGGGGGAAGAAAGGGTCCACAGAATGGAGAAAGTTCTTGCCATGTACATATACATACATACATACATACATACATACTTACATACATACATACATACGTACGTATGTACATACATATGACAACTATACATCTGAGAGAGGGTTGATACCCATAATACATAAGGAACTAAAAAAAGCAGAATATACCCCTAAGTGTAACCCTAGCCCATTCACTGTCGATGGCATTACAAATTTGTGTAGCCACTTTGGAAATCAGTGTGAATACTTTTCAAAAAGCTAAAAATAAATCTACAATATGACCCAGCTATATCTCACGTCCTGACATATGCTCCAAGGACTCAGTATCCTACTCCAGAGACACCGCCTCGGCCATGTTCATTGCTGCTCTATTCACAATAGCTAGTAAATGGAGGCAACCTAAGTATCCTAACTGATGAGTGGATAATGTAATACGGCAAATGTATGCTATGGAATACTACTTGGCTGTGAAGAAAAGTGAAATCGAGAACTTTGCAGGTAAATGAATGGAATTAGAAAAGATCCTATCGAGTGGGATAGCCCATGACCACAAAGAAAAATATTGCATATTCTTTCTCACCTGAGTCTCCTAGATCCATATTTTCACACGTCGTATACATTCTAGGGTATCTGAAGAAAACATGAGATTAAAAAGAGACTGTCTCTGGGGTATAAATCAGTACATGGAGGTTAGCAGGTACATATGATCTGATGGGACAAGTAGCAGCTCAAACTGGGAAGAGATAAACCCAGAAGAAGGTAAAATTGCTGTGAGCATGTTTGTGATCATCGTAAGGAACCATGGCATTATCTACCTACCTAAGAACATTTACAATGCATGGGAGTCTGTGAGGAAACACACAAAGAGTTTACGTGAAATTTTATCATCTGTGAGGACTATGGACTCTCTAAAAGCTAAAGACCACCTAACAAAAACCCTAACGTCAAGCATGAGAAGTCCTCTCTTGCGCTGTTCATCAGGGTCGTTGGAAAGACTTCGAAATATTTCAAGTTATTGCTTGACACCATGTACTTCAGACACAGGGCCCAGAGACCACTGAGATGGAGCTTATCTGAAAGCCCCCTCCCTGAGATCTAGCTTTCATGAAATCAGAGGGCACCATGCAAGCATCCAAAGGAAGGAGGTGGACAACAGTCCTACCCAGCTATGGTGCCGCAAGAACGACCAACATCACGTGATAACCTAAGGATGCAGTGGTGCTATGCATTGCTTGGCAGTAACCAACACTTCCCCAGTCGGCTTCCTAAAAAGAGGGAAATGATGCCTGGTATTAAACTTAGCCTATTACCCATGGCAACTGAAGTCATGCACCTTGGAGGAGAACCAACAACCACTGTTTCACTAACTGTGTTCTACACATTTGTCCTTCTAACCACAGATAAGTGTAGTCCTCACTCCAAATCAAGGAAACGTCTCTTTGCAACAGAAAGAGGAGATGATTACCAGTCAAAATGCAGAACTCAATCCCAGTGGATAGATATGTACACACACACACACACACACACACACACACACACACACACACATCCTGCACATAAGACTCAGAGATCATTGAGAAAGTGGGAACCAGAGGATTTTAAGAGCCAGAGGAACAGGGAGTTTGCTGGGAGTTTGTGTCACCTAGCGATGCTAGAAGCTATACCCATAAAGTCTCATTAATCTGACTGCCTACCCATGAGCTGGACAAGAACAACAACAACAGACATGCTGACGTGGATGAGCACACAGATGACACTGCGAAGCTTGGGTGCCAGCTCAGGTTGGAACCCCTTGAATCACATTAACTAAAACACTTCCATTGAATTACTTTCTGGGAGCAGAAAACACTTTAGGCTCTCTTTCACAAACTGGAAGCCTAGGGGACTGGGTCATGCCCCAAGGGGCACCCTTCCCTTTGTCCAGTGCAGAAATGCTTTTTCTTAATCATGCTAATCTCATTAAAAATTGCAGCCTCTCTATCAGCACATGCCCACGTCTCCTGTAGCTAAGTATTCAGGTCTCTGCCCACATCCTGGTTCTTTTATGATGTTCATTACACAGTGTCAGTCAGTTTTCATGTCACTGGGATGAAATACTTAAGAGAGATCAATTTAAAGAATCATTTGCTTGTCTTGTGGTTTCAGTCCAAGGTCACCTGTCTCAGTTATTTCGGAGGCTGTGGAGAGGCAGGGTATCATAGCAGGAGTATATCCTGAAACACAATTACTCATCTTAGAGCAGCTCTGGAGCAGAAATAAAGAGATGATGGTAAAATGGACAAAACATCTCCTCCAAGCCCTCTCCAACCAGTGACCTACCCTTTCTACTAAGTCTCGTCTGGTAAAGTTTCCTCCACCTCCTAAAAGCCCCTTAAGCTATGAACCCACAATTGGAGAATCCACTGATGAGCTTAAAATCCCAATGACCCATGTGTCTCCAAAGCCCCAACTCTGAGTGTTGCTGCACTGGGGACCAAGCTGTCAATGGAATTTTAAATCTAAACCACGTGTTAACGAGGTTAACTCAAACCGCATCCCAGAGTCTCCTGGAATTCCATTGCTCCTCCCAGATGCTCTTGGTGTTCACTATTCTTCATTGAATGAAAAGATAACTCGGCCCAGCCTCATCTTTCTCTGGCACAGAAATCTCATTCAGGAAATGTCTTTGAGCAACTACAAAGCGTCTTCTTGGCTTACCTTTTACTTCAAGCTGACTGGCTGCTTCTGCCATGGTATCTTATTCCCTATAGCTGTGCCTGTGTCCCTAACCTTCTATTCTCTGATTTAATCTGGGCAAATTCCCAATATATGAATAAAAGATTTTGCCCCTACTTTGCCGTGTGATACTTGATCGCCTGCTGGGTCATCTGCATATCCAAGATCCTCCTTCTCCTTGAAGGTCAGGTGGCGTGGCTCTCCCTTTGTTTTCTGATTCTATCTTGGACTTCTGATATTTTTGCTACTTATTCTGCAAATACTTAATGATCCTAAAATAAGACTCCATATTTCCATGTTAATTACATATCTGGAACTCTGCTGCAAGAGCGCTTCATAGGTTTCCCATCTGTACTGGAATCCCTTGAAGTCTCTCTGAGCTGTTCAACAGGGAGAAATCTCGTACTGGTGTATGAGACTCAGAGGAGAGAATGCAGGTCCGGTTCTGAATGGGCATTTTCTCGCCTCAGCATTGCAGTGTGAAGATATTCTTTCTAAGAGATACAAACTGTCTTAGGGTTTCTATTCCTGCACAAACATCATGACCAAGAAGCAAGTTGGGGAGGAAAGGGTTTATTCAGCTTACACTTCCAATTGCTGTTTATCACCAGAGGAAGTCAGGACTGGAACTCAACCAGGTCAGGAAGCAGGAGCTGATGCAGAGGCCATGGAGGGATGTTTCTTACTGGCTTGCTTCTCCTGGCTTGCTCAGCTGGCTTTCTTATAGAGCCCAAGACTACCAGCTCACAGATGGTATCACCTACAAGGGGCCCTCCCCCCTTGATCACTAATTGAGAAAATGCCTTACACCTGGATCTCATGGAGGCATTTTCTCAACTGAAGATCCTTTTTCTGTGATAACTCCAGCTTGTGTCAAGTTGACACAAAACCAGCCAGTACAATTGACCCCTCGTCAACTTGACACACAAAGACATCACTATTAATCCTCGACCCTTACTGTCTTATTCATCCCCAAGATCTAAATAACTTTAAAAGTTCCACAGTCTTTGCAAGTTCTTACATATTATAATTTCAATCCCTTTAAAACATCCAATTTCTTAAAATTCAAAGTCTTTTTATAATTAAAAGTCTCTTAACTGTGGGCCCCACTAAAATACCTTCTTCCTTCAAGAGGGAAAAATATCAGGGCACAGTCACAATCAAAAGCAAAATCAAACCCCAACTGTCCAATGTCTGGGATCCACTCACAATCTTCTAGGCTCCTCCAAGGGCTTGGGTCACTTCTCCAGCCCTTCCCTTTGTAGCACGCACCTTGTCTTCTAGGCTCCAGCTGCCTGTACTCCACTGCTGCTGCTGTTCTTGGTGGTCATCTCATGGTACTGGCATCTCCAAAACACTGCTGTCTTCCGCTGTAACTAGGCTTCACCAATGGCCTCTCATAGGCTCTCTTCATGGTGCCAAGCCTCAACTCCTTTGCATGACCCCTTCAGTCCTGGGCCATCAATTGCAACTGAGGCTGCACCTTTACCTTCTCCTGGCTTGCTAGGGGTCATTTGTACTGGCTGGTTTTGTGTGTCAACTTGACACAAGTTGGAGTTATCACAGAGAAAGGAGCTTCAGTTGAGAAAATGCCTTCATGAGATCCAGGTATAAGGTATTTTCTCAATTAGTGATTAAGGGGGGAGGGCCCCCTTGTGGGTGATACCATCCCTGGGCTGGTAGTCTTGGCTTCTATAAGAAAGCCAGCTGAGCAAGCCAGGAGAAGCAAGCCAGTAAGAAACATCCCTCCATGGCCTCTGCATCAGCTCCTGCTTCCTGACCTGCTTGAGTTCCAGTCCTGACTTTCTTTGGTGATGAACAGCAATTGGAAGTGTAAGCTAAATAAACCCTTTCCTCCCCAACTTGCTTCTTAGAAGGTCATGATGTTTGTGCAGGAATAGAAACCCTGACTAAGATACAAACCCTGTTCGATAGCACATTTGTTGACGGCCTAGATACTTGAGGAATGGGTGCTCAGAAAGTTAGCTTTCACTGTGGTTCACATATCACTTGAGGTGACCTGGACCTCTGGTTCCTCTGTGGCAGGATTACAGGAACATCAGTACTAGACAATGCACTTCCAACAATAGGTTTACAGCTTGCAAACTTCAGAGCAGACAAGTCCCTTTTGATGTGTAACCCTCATTCTAGAATAAAGCCTTTGAGGCTGAGCAGCCCCTCATCCATCACAAAAGCTCCTTGCTATGGATGCCTTTGACAGACTAACAGCACCTAACCCTGAGGGCAGACTTCTTTTTGCTAAGATGGGGCCGAAGCAAGCTTGTCGTATGTGAAGAAGAGGCTTTTGATGCCATATAAAAAGGCCCAACAACAAGGAGCCGAGAGACTATACCTGGATGCTACATTTTCTCTTAATTCCCTTACTCTAGGAGTTACTGATGTTCACACAATGGTCTCTTTGAAAGATTTTACAGAAGTTGTTAAACTTATTTTGCAAAATGTTAACCTACTAGCTTTTTGGTGCGTGAGTGTGTGTGTGTGTGTGTGTGTGTGTGTGTGTGTGTGTGTGTGTGTGTCAGGGAAAGACAGAGAGAGGCAGAGACAGAAAGACAGAGACAGACACAATTCCTGACATGGTTAGTTCTTCCAGGTGAGCATGAGATGTTGACACAGTGTTCACGGAGATGCGAACAGTGTGAGACTGGGACTTGTCACAGTCAGGACAAACATCCCTGAGCTGGAGGCTAGGAGTTTCTGTTGGCCAGCTGTGGAACAGCCCCTGAGTCTCCCCACCCTACATGCCACAATCCATGGCTTGCTGACAATGTTGGAGGTCCTTTTGAAGCGATTGAATTTTGTTTCTATTGCTGGTTTTTACTCTGCTTTAAAGTGATTTGAACAAGAAACTTAAGGGGAGCGAAGGGTCTGTTTCTGACTCATTGAAAACACATCAACATTCATTAACAGTGCTGTGGTGTCTCCCCTGAGAAGGCTTCTTTGTAGACTCAACATCTCAGCGAGAAAAAGTCTGGCAGTCATGTCCTCAGTGGGTTTGAGTGTGGATTCCAATGTGAGGCTCTAAGGTCACGGGGCCGTGCTACAGGATGCTGACGTTAGCATAATGCAGTGGTTTTCTGTGATCCAATTTGCTTCCCACTGACAGTGCTAACAAGGTTAGACCACGATTCCCTCTGTGTTCTAGAAGGAGAGCTGAAGCTGAGAGACATAACGGGCAGGTTTGACACACTGGCACTAAATAGAGGAGAGAAGCCTGGAACACCGTTTATCTAGCCGTACAAGCTGAAGACCCCACCGGTAGGCAGCAAAGCTTGAGATAACACCACTAACAACAAATACAGAACGTGTGGAAATGTCAGCTCCCAGAAAGATCCCCCCTCGAATGTTTTGTTTCTGTTTTGTGATTTTTTTATGTTTTGCATACAGAGTAATGGGTTCCATCCTGCTCATACCTACGTGTCACTATGCTTTGCCCTCATTCGGTCCCTGATTCTCTCCTCTGCCTGCTCTCCCCAGCTGGTCCCCTTCCCTGATAGTCTCTTCTCTGCTTCTCTATCCCATATATCCCTTTCCATTTCCCCCCTCCCTTGAGATCTCTTCCTTTCTAGGCTGGTTGGGGGAGGGAGAGCTCAGTCTGTAAAGATTTGCCTTGCACACAGAAGGTCTTTGAGTTTGATCCATAGAACCTACATAAAAATGTCGGGCATGGTGGTTCACACTTAAGGTCCCAGTGCTGGAGGGGCAGAGTCAAGCAGATCCCTGGACCCCAGTGGCCAGCAGCTTAGCCTATATAGTGAGCTTCAGGTCAATGAGAAAGCCTGACTCGAAGGGAGTGGCTAGCGTTCCTCTGGTTCCCATGGTTTTCTAACTTCAAGGGCTGCTGGTACTATGCTGATGTTTCTGCCTCTGTAGAGAGTTGGCATTTTCCCTTTGCAGCTTTTAACGTTGTGTCTTTGCTTTGTAGCTTTGGTGTTTTCACTCTCGTGTGTCACGGGGTGTTCTCCTCTGGCCACATCTATCTGAGGCACCAGATGCCTCCTTGGGTCTGAATGCCTGTTTCTTTCTCTGAGAATGTTTCTGCAATATCTCCATTGAAGTATGCATGTGTGTTCTCTGTGTCTTTGGTGTCTGTCTCACTTCCTTCTCCTTTTGGACTCTCATATTCGGTATTTTATCCATTCCCAGGGGTTCTCAGATGCCGTGGTCATACCCTGTCCCCTTCCCCCCTTGCCGACGTCTGAACACAGCATCTCCTCAGCCTTCTCCAGCCTCTGGTGTGTTTCTTCTGCTCTCCCAAGTCTGTCCTTGATGCTGTCCACTGTGTTTCTACGTGAGTCACTGAGTTTGCCATTTCCAACGTTTCTATAGTTTTTTCAAATCCGAAATCCCTTGCTGACTTTTTCATTGGCGTTGTTGCTGATTTTCTTCTTCACTCTGCTGACTTCTCCCCCTGTGGTGCTGACGTCTGTCTCTAGGGCTTGAATTGGATCAATATGCTTGCTTATAACTTCTTTTATGTCATCCATCATTTTTTGCCACAAAACTTGAGTCTTCATCTGGCAGATTGCTATTTTAGAATCTGAGTTCAGCAGCTGAGAAGGCCCAGTGATCTTCCGGAGTTACACTGCTCTGCTCCTCCGTGCTCCCTTGCCTTTCTGTGTTGTAGTTTGGGCATCCGTCGGTTTGGACATCTCTTTGGGATCTGGAGTGGGGCAGGGATTTTCCTACTGAGAAACTTAAGCCTTGAAAGCACAGTCCCTAGTACACCGCTCAACAGGACGGAAACAAACCGCCTTAGCAGAGCAGGGTCACACTATGCGAGGTGGAGCAACGCAGTTAAAGAAATTACAGTCTGCTAACCCATCGCCAGTGACCACAGAACTGAAAAGGCCCAAGCTGTTGTAGAATGTGCTACAAATGGCTTAGGGTAAGTATGGAAAAGGCAAAAAACCTAAGATAAGAAAGGAGATAGGCAAAGGGGGAGGAGGAAAGTGAGGTTTCATAGATGAATGGAAATAAAGACAGGGTGGAGAAGAAAGCTTCAGAGAAGAGGGGGCGAGAGCTTAAAGGTTTGGAGGAAGAAAAGGAGAACAAAACAAAATTTCCAAGTTCTAAAATTTAGGTAAAATGTAAAAATGGGAATCTAAGCCTACTTTAAAAATCTGGTAAGCCAAAGTAAAAAGATTGGTGGATGTGAAGAGATAGAAAGAAGAGACACAGAGGGAAAGACAGTGTCCTTCAAAGACCGATGTGACCAAGGCTTGGTGTCCAGGCGGCACTACTGGGAGGCAGGCCTAAGGGACAGGGATGAACCCCACATCGTTGCTCTCATTGCTTCCCAGCAGGAGTGAGAGGTGGGCCTAGAGAAGTCTTTAGCTCGCAGGGATGAACCCCACATCCTTGCTCGCGTTGCTTCCCAGCAGGAGGGAGCCCTTTTGCTCCATTACATGCTCACCCCTTGATGACTCGTCCCCAAGCAAGGGGCTGACAAGCTCAAAGCTGTGAGCTAAAATAAACTTCTCTTCCCAAGTAGACTGCCTCGGCATGTGTTATGGTGACAGGAAGGTGGCTCTCACGTTCCCTCATCACTTGTATTGCCACTCTGCCGCCTCACCATCCACACACACACCTGTCCTGTCCCCTGGAACACCCAGTCTGTGCTTTCCTGTGCTTTTACTCTGAGGACAGAGTCGGTGAACTCACCCAGAACCTCCTCAGACAGGCTGTTCTCCTCAAGCCCTAGGAGAGATTCAAGCTGTATGCTGATGCCGATGGATGGCTCGTTCCTCTTATAAGCCAGTAAAATCTCCTTTGTGACTATTCCAGAATTTAGTCAACCTCTTGCTCTTTGAAGAACATTTGGGTTGATTCCACCTTTTGATTATTATAAATAAAACTGCTAGGAGATTTCATACACAAGATTCTACATATTCAGTTATATTCCTACTGCAGTTTAGTTTTAAAATAACTGTCAAACCAATTTTCTTTTCTTTCTTTTTTTTTTTTTTTTGGTTTTTCTTTTTTTTTATTTATTTATTTATTTATTTATTTATTTATTTTTTGATATTTTATTTACATTTCCGATGATCCCCCTTTTCTTTAGAAACCCCGTGTCCCCTCCCCCTCCCCGCCTCTGTGAGGGAATTCCTCCTCCCACCTTTTTTTGGTTTTTCGAGACAGGTTTCTCTGTGTAGCCCTGGCTGTCCTGGAACTCACCCTGTAGACCAGGCTGGCCTCGAACTCAGAAATCCACCTGCTTCTGCCTCCCAAGTGCTGGGATTAAAGGCGTGCACCACCACTGCCCCATCCAATTTTCAGAGTGACTGTATTGCTTTTACGTTTCCACTAGCTATACATGAGAACTCAAGTTAGGATATACCAAGGTTAGAGCCTGCTATGATTTGCCTCTTAAATGCCAAACACCCCCATTCCCACCCCACCCCACCTTGCACCACTAACAGGGCCTTGGTCGATGGTAGGGGCCTCAGGAGACGTGATCTAGTGCAGGTAAGTCATTAGGAGCGCACCACTAAAGAGAACGTTAGGACCCTGATCTTTCCTATTTCTCACTATTTCCTGAGCACTGTGCAGTGAGCCCCTCTCCCACTTCCTCTCTGTCATGTTCTGCTTTACCACAGCCCAAAGTGACGGGACCAAATGACCAGGGACAGAAACCTCCAGAACTATAAACCAAGAGGAACCTTTCCTTCTGTTAACCTCTTTGTCTTGAGTAGTTTGTCATAGCAACAGAAAGCTAACTGGATCCTAACAGGCTTACCTCAAGACAGCTTTCAGCACTCCCACTAGGACCCTTGCTACTTGTTTTGGGAGGTGGAGGTGGCAAACAAATTCACAATATATTTGTGCAAATTCTCTGAATGCTGTCTCAAGCTATAATACATTTTCAAAGCAAATGAACACCTAAAGGGACAGAATCCACACATGAGTCCAAAAGGGCCTATTACCTTACTAAAAACTTGGATTTTTACATTGTATTTTCATTGGATATTACCATAAGATGTTGCTCTTTGTCAGTACTACTAAACATACTGTCTTTTATTCTTTAAAAATAATATAACTGTTACAGTTAGGGACTGTGAAGATTGTTAGAAGGGTGAGTTAAATGTCACCATTTTGAAAACTCCAAGGATGCCTGGAAATACTGGTTTATTGCACTGAATGCCAAAGAGTAGCACATCAGAGGCTTGGAAATGCTGCAGGACAACATGGTGGCCTTTGACTGGGTTGGGGGTCTTTGGACTGTTATGAGGGGACTCTGGGTGCTGTATCCCTGCTTAGATGCAGGAGGCAGGGGTCAGCTCACTTCTGATCAGATCTCCTGCAGTGATGGTAGCATCTGGCTTGTTTGTGTGCTCTCACAGTTTCCTCGAAACTATGACGGCGTAGTGTGTGTGTGTGTGTGTGTGTGTGTGTGTGTGTGTGTGTGTGTGTGTGTGTGTGAGTGTGCTGATGTCCCTGGTCATTCTGCTGCCATCACACCAGAGGATAAAATGAGTCTATCCCTTGGTCACAAGGTTCTGAGGAGTGAGAGTGGGAGTCCACATTCCCTGCCTGATTTTTACTTGTTCATCTAGCTCCTCCAGGCTGCCTGCTGCTGCTGGTGGTGGTCAGGGGTGGGAGTTAAGACTTTCTGTACAGATCTCCCTGCAGCTGTGGTGCCAGATAGTTTATAATGTTCAGCCAGGAGCTACGGAGCATGATTAAAAAGCATTCTGTCTTATGATCTGCCCATTTCCCAATCTTTCTGGTAGAAGAAGGAAACTTTCTTACAGATTTATTTATCTGAGCCTTTAGGTAGGTCTGTGTGGAGAGTTGATGAGGCCTTCAGTGAATACACATTGTTGATGTGATGACAGCCTTGTCCCAGACACCAATGCCTTAGACCCAAGAGAACGGCAAAGCTTTCCCTTGGCCAGAATAAGAATGGTGACAGTGTGTGCAGAAGGTATCAACCACAGCTTCCTCATCCAGGGTAACTGCCCCTTGAGGCTGCCCTCCTACAGAGACCTCCTACTGAGACGAGATAATAGCCTGCTTCATCCCAGAAGTCTGGATTATAAAGGCTACTGGAGGCTTCTCAATCGGAGCGTTTATGGTCCTCCAGAGCCCATGTCTGGACTGCAACTTCTCCAGAATGCAGTCGGGAGTATGTGGAGAACAGAGAGCCCTGGAAGAGCTCGCAGCCTCAGCGCCCATCCCTGATCTCTCCAGCCAGCCTTCCTTCTGCTCCCCATGTTGAGTCCCCATTTGGTCACCTACACCCAGGGATTTTAGCTGTAGCACCAAAACGGAGCTAGGAGGCCCGCATCTGTACATGCTTGCCTAGACCTGAGACTGCTGCTGTTTCGAGCCAGACATTCCTCTCCTGTAGTTTTGGGACTGGAAAGTTCCTTGGCTTTTTTGTTTGATTTTCCCATCCATAAGTATTCCACAGTAATGTGATGAAGAATCAGGCTAACAACGTTCTTTTTCTTTTTTTTTAATTTAGCTAAGAGTGCATTGCAACTTGCCTCAGAAGAAAGCCTGTGCGTCTACTGTAGCCTTTGGAAGGAAGGCCTCTCTGCTTGGTTCCTCACGGCTCTGGCAGTGAAATGAGCAGTGTGGGTTGTCCCTGACACAAGCCCTTCTGCAGGTACCAATCACCTCAGATGGAAGTCTGCTTCCCCCACACTGAAGAATGACAAATGACACTAACACAGAAGTCCTCAAGCCCTTGTTGTTAGCCAGACAGCCTGACACAAATCTGCCTTCACAGAGGAACAAGCCCAAGCGTCAAGTCTTGCCACAGGGAGATTGAGAGGCGTGGGAAGGAAGCAGTCCCTTCCTCCCTTAAATATATACAGCGTTTCCCACAATCCCCTAAATATGAGGATCGGTGTTTCCCAATGGTCAGTAGTGAGGCTTGGAGTTTAACTCACTGCTTTTTTTTTTTTTTTTTTTTTTTGGTCACCCTGTGTGTTAATGCTGCCACAGTGGTGCTACAACTGTCCTCGTCTTTGAAACCCTCCACCCCTGCCCATTCAGTAGCAGGGAAGAAACACCAGAGATAGCACTGTACCCCAGGCTTTGTCTTCAGACCCCCAGCAGATGAGACCTTGGTGGCAGACTCCAACAACGGGCTGAGAGGCCATTGGCAATTCTGTTACTTGGCTTAGATCCTTCTTGAGCCACCTCTACCCGCCGCCCCCATTTCTTCTTTGCTGTCTGTATAGAGAAGTCTAATCTTGTGAAGGGGGCACAAAAGATGGGAATGGAAGAGAACCCAGCCATTCTTCACACCCAGCCACCCGGCTATCCTGGGGGAAGCTGCAAGAACACGAGACTTCCCATATCTGGTCTGGCTTGCAAAGGTTGTGATTGCAGCAGACGATGCCATTAGTCCTGCACCCTGCTGGAATGAATTCTGCTTACTGAATGAGTCAACTTTCTGTTGGACCTCTCAGCTGCAATGTCCTGTAAGAGAAAGTTCTCTCGGAGACTGCCTGCTAGGAAGCCCAGAATTCTGTACAGAGGCTGGAAGCTCTAACTCTTAGCTTTCTCTGAGGCAAGAGGACATGCACAGCAGCTTTCCAATGGCTTTGAAGCTTGAGGTAGGAAAAGCATTGATTGCAATGCTTCAAATATTATTCATATCGCATTAGTGATCTATAAGACTTGAAATTATTTGGGTGCTAAGAATTGAACTCAGGGCCTCAAGTATACAGGACCCGTGTTCCACCATTGAGCTATGAACTGTCCCTCCAGAAGATATATTTTTATGCCAATTAGTAAGTCAACTTATATATAGTAATTCAAAAATCACATTTGATTTTGGAGTTGGGGACAGTTAAATGTATTTATTATAACATCAGGATGGGTGTAAGCAGTATTTTATACAACACTCAATTAAAGCAGGAAAGCAAAGTACAAAAATAGATGAGTGGGTAGGGGAGCGCTTGGTCTCAGTAAGTGTGTGTATGGCTTTGCAATTAGACATTACAGACGTTCGCTATTTTAATATCCCTATGCACAGAAGTCTTAACAAATGGGTGTGGGTTTTGTGATGGGTTCAGTGCCCATCCTCCTGGGTTCTGCCAGTTGCAGGGTTGGTACTTCCCACTTCTGACCAGATACCTCTGGTGCTGTGGGGAGGAGGGCCCAAGGATGAGGTCTTTAGGTGCTCCTTCAAATAAATGTACCAGATGCAAATGTTCACAGTAAAGGAGAGAAGCCCTGGGGGCCAGCACAAAGGACTGATGGGTTGTAAGCAGGACACCCATCCTTGCCCACCTTGTTAAGAAGTGAGAGCTGTGTGGACCCTGTGCAGGCTTTGGATCTATGAGTAGGTCAGACTTCTATTCCCTTCTTGCTCTCAGACAAGGAATCACCCCAAACAGGGTCCTCTCAGTACTGCAGGTACCACCTGCAATTTGTAGCTGGCTCTGCTCATTTCTTCCCTTTTTAAGCCACCTACAATTCTCATGTAATTTGGATCTTGAATGCCACCCATGACAGCCTGGGTGTTAAATGCTCAGTTGCAGCCTTGGGGAATACTACTGTGGATGATGAAGCTCCAAATTGGTGAGCCCGAATGGAAGGAAGTTAGCTTCCTGGGGATGTAGCCTTAAATAAGACACCAGGGGCTCCTTCCTGTCTCTCTGCTTGCTTACAAGTCACAACAAGGTATGCAGCTTCCCCCACCAACCTGCCGTGACACACTCCTTAGCACAGGCCCAATTCAACTGCCTACAGACTGGAGCCACCACAACTGTGAGCCAAGGAAACCTGCCCTCATAATTGTTTTTAAGTCTCCTTCTGTTGTGGTTTGAGTAGATTTGGCCCCCATAGGTTCATGTGTTTGAATGCTTAGCTGTAGGGAGAGGCACCATTAGGAGGTGTGGCCTTGTTGGAGAAAGTGTGTCACTGTGCAAATGGGCTTTGAGGTCTCCTATGTTAAGCTCCACCCAGTGTGGGAGAGTCTCCTCTTGCCTGCCTTTGGATGAAGATGTAGACCTCCCAGCTCCTCCAGCAGGCTGCCATGCTTGAGGAAGATAATGGCCTGAAACTATAAATCAGCCCCAATTAAATGCTTGCCTTTATAAGAGTTGCCTTGGGGGGGTGGGGGCTGGAGAGATGTCTCAGTGGTTAAGGGCACCGACCGCCCTTCCAGAGGTCCTGAGTTCAGATCCCAGCAACCACATGGTGGCTCACAACCATCTGTAATGGGATCCGATGCCCTCTTCTGGTGTGTCTGAAGACAGCTACAGTGTACTCATGTACATTAAATAAATAAATCTAAATAAATAAATAAATCTTAAAAAAAAAAAAAAAAAAAAAAGAGTTGCCTTGGTCATGTGTCTCTTCCCAGCAATAAAACCCTAATTAAGACAGCCCCTTTATAAGTTTTGTCACAGTGACAGAAAGTTGACTAACACAGGGCCTAGGAGCCTGGAACACTGCCACATTTACAGCATGCTCAGGAGTTTTTGTTCCATAGGGCAGGGTGGGTGCCCCCTACATGGGACTGAAGTGCTGCAGGGTTGTGCCATCTTTACTCATTCTCCTGCCAGCAATAACAAGGAAGAAGTTTGCTCGAGAGGGTAGGGTCAAGCACACCGCCTGGAATCTACAGAAGAAAAATCGTGAGTGCATGCCCCCCGTAATGTGACCCTGCCACACAGCACTGCCCCCTGTTGAATCTGGTCATGTTCCCTGCGTGTTTGACAATGGCCAGCTGCTTTTGGAAGGATGCGTCCACACATAGTAAGGAGTCAGACAAGAAGAGGGGGGGCCAGCAAGATGGCTGTGCCAGTAAAGGCACTTGTCCACAAGCCTGAGGAGTTGAATTGGATTCCTGGGACTCACACAGTGAAGGAGAGAGCTTATTCCAAAAGGTTATCTTTGGTTCCCCACTCATGCAAAGTGGGACACAGGTGTATGTGCTTGTGTATGTACCCTCACACGAACACATACACACCATGAGATAGACAGACAGACAGACAGATACATTCATACATACATACAGATACATAGATACATACGTAGGTATAGATATAGATAATATTTTAAGAGAAATGGAGTGCCTGCCTCACTGGTGCAGCTATGGGCTTTGATTGAGGATTTGCTCTTTCCATGAGAAATCAGGACACAGCCTCTCCTGGAGCAGGAAGTTTTACCTAAAGCATCAGCTCCTAACGTTCCAGATGACTTTTGCATTCTGAAAAGAGAAATCTGTTCTGGAAAAAAAGACTTCCAAAATGAAAATCTATTTGTCATCTAACATGTATGTCCTATTTTTGAATCAGCTCCAGGATATATGTATGTGTGTGTGTGTGTGTGTGTGTGTGTGTGTGTGTGTGTGTGTGTGAATGAATGGATAGGTAGATAGGTAGATAGATAGATAGATAGATAGATAGATAGATAGATAGATAGATAGATAGATAGATAGGGCATATATTCAAACCCAGAGCTACTCTCTGGACTTCGGCCTCCAGGGCTCACACCATGCTTCTCCAGGCCTTTGGGCTTTCAAATCTGGAGTAAGCCAAAGACACATCACAGCATCTCTGGCTTGCAGGCCTGTTATGGATTCTAAGCCTCTGTAAGGGCATGAGACAACTCCCCTAGGGAGTTCCCTAGCATATCACATATATAGACAGGCTTGGCGTGTGTAAGACTTAGTAACCATTCATCAAGCTGTTCCTAGGTTTCCAGTAGCATCCCATTCTGATAACATTCAACCTTCAATTCCATTTGCAGTAAACAGCTGGCTGCTATAGACCGCCCTCAGCCTTTGTTCCATCTCCTCAAACAGACTGTCCATTGTCTTCCTTTGTCTGGGACAACTAACACTGCATTTCTGTAGGCATGTCTCTGAGGCAGCCCTGTGGTATATCTGCACAGGGCTATCACACTCCTCACACGTAAGCACAATTATGGAAACCTTCTGTAATGTTAGTGAGCTGGAAAGATGTTCAGTAGCCACATGTGGCTAATATATTTAGTAATGTGGCTAAATCTCCAATCTCTTCAGAAGTTTCTGTTGGTTAATGGTTGTCTTCAATCATTCCAAAATTGCAGTTAGTTGGGTAATTTGTAGTCAAACAAAATAAAGATGACTTATTATACAAACAAAGAGACAACATTCCCAACAGGAAATGTCATTTAACCTAGCAGCCCTTCTTGAGGTCACTTCCCCTGGATAAACCCTTGAGAGGATCCAACTCATTCCTAATGTACAAATGGCAGAATATAATAAAAAAAAACATCAGAAAAAAATCAGAGAGAAAACTCACCATTTAACCAAGAAGGTGGCTCTGCTCAAGGGCATAGGCTGATCTATGGGTCTGAATAAGGCAGCACACAACTGTAATCTCAGCTACTCAGGAAGCTGAGGCAGGAGGATCACTTTAGCCAAGAATTTCGATGAGACCCATTCTGAAGAAAATGTTAAAAATAAGAAACTGATGTTTAGGGATCTTAAGTCAGGGCTGTGGCGATGGCTCAGCAGCTTGTAGCACTTGTTGCTCTGGCAGAGGACCTAGGTTGGGTTCCCAGTACCTACATGGTAGCTCACAATAACCTATATCTCCAGTTCTGGGAGATCTGCTGTCCCTTTCTGGCTTCCACTGGCTCCAGTGGACATGTGGAGCACATATATATTAAATAATATATGCCCTTTGAACATACTTCCTGTAGCTGAAGCCAAAGGGGTGCCGGGGTACTGACCAGAGACTGCCCCAGGAGCCGCTTTCAGTTTGGGAATTTCCTTAGTATCTGAAGCCAGGGCTCACTTCATTATTCTGTGAAATGACAAAGGACAGGAACCACCGTGAACCTCAAGGTCCACATGCTGCTGGAGCCTTCTTATCCGCGGGCAGCATTCAGGGGGCACAGCAAGCTAACGGATGAGGAAAATTAAATCGTCCTACTGCCATTTCTCATGGACCACTTAAAACTGTTGTCAAAATGATGGAGTGGCCCTTCCATCACCTGACACACAAAAGCCCCAGGAAGTTTGAACAGCAACTAGAAAGCTGACTGTGTCCAAAGAGACGCACTTGTTCTTTTAGGTGTGGGGAGCTGTTCTCTCCAGGTTGGACACGATCATTGCTGTCTCGAATCAGAAGAGCTGATCACCCAAGGGAACCCTCACAAGGCTGGGGTTATTGGCATCCCTATCTATGGAGGGATGAAGGCATGGGGTCTCAGGAGCCTTCTCCAGAGTCACAACTGCCCCTTCCTTCCTCAAGGTCTTATCAGAGGTGAATAATTGCTGAGGCAGAGGTGGAGGTGGAAGACCTGGTGGAGATAACTTTCCCCAGCGGTAGCTACGAGCACTTGCCCAGGGAGACTTCTCTGTGGTGCATCTTTTGTTGACCCCTCATGTTGTGGGTGGGACTCTTCAGTGCTTTATCTCACCCATGGTTTTGGGTGACTTCCCGGTGGTGCCGCTGCCGGTGAGACTCATCTCCATGCTCTCCAAGTCAGTAAATCACTGGAGTCCCAAGTTTGACTTGGACAGAATTCTTTCTTTAGCGGCTTCTCTACCTGGAGTGAAGGATTGCCATAGGTATAGTCACACTAGGGAATGCTGGCCAGATGTTCTTTTTAAATACTTAGTGTCACCACCACTGGGCCCATGCAGTGACTACAGAAAGGGCATTAGGAGACAGGCTGCTCCTCAAAGACAGGCCAACCCATGGAGGGGCTCATTGTCCTTGTTGGCGTTGGACTATGACACAGAGGAATAGTTGGTCTTGTTTAGGTAAGCATAAAAGTGGGGAAGAGCCTGTTTCAGACTACCCCCTTACTCCTATGCCTCAGTGTCCTCCTTTCAGTAAGGACTTCTAAAAATAGGGGGACACGGTATGAAATTATGTGGAAACTTCTGTGGTCACAAAAGGAGTCATTTCGTGCCATCAAGGCATATAATGCTTTTGCTGGTTTTTTACTGTATTGGAGTATCAGCCACATACTTGGGGGCTTTCTTATTCTATGTGTTCAAGAGGTGTGTCCACATTAAAAGTTAAACAGAGTAGGGGCAATGGTACAGAAGGTATCGGCAGATCATAAGATCAGAGCAGTTGACGTATTTGTGAAGGGAATAATGAGAAAGACGAACGGGCGCTCCCATGAGATCTGTCTCACTGTGCTTAGTCACAGATGCAGAGAATAGAAACCGCAGCTAGAGTCACACTGTGTTACTCTTTTGCTCTTCCAAAGAACGCTTACCACCATGTTCTCTAACGTAGCTGAGATTGCTGCTGTCTACACCACAAATGGGTACAAATGCTGACTGGGACATACATGCCACCTCCATAATGAATAAGCTTGTGGAGAACTTCTGCCTGGAAGCTGGAGATGGGGAAGGTTTATACTTCATCTGTACTGTCATGACCCAGAAAGAAAAGCCATGAAGGCGAGACATATCCCAGTGGACTTTTAGCACTTAAAGATGAGATTTATCCACTTGGTCGAGTTACAAGACTAGGAGCAAATGCTAGGGATTGCTTGTAAATTCTCTGGATGGTGAAGCCATCTCAGAAGGAAAAGCCACTGCAAGAACCAGGTAAAAACTTAGACAATGTCTCTCCTATCAGGGCAAACTGCCACTGGTTCCCAGCGAAAAAATGCATAAGCATAAAGAAACTTGGCAAAGTACCATCATTTAATAAAAACTTATACTTCCCTACTCTCCAGCTTCTAAGAAAAGTAGATGTAACTGTAAAACTCAAATTGGGTACATTCTCTGGAACCCTTGGACGGCCCTGGCTGAGAGTCTGAGCCCAGGAACCATTAGGGCAGCCTACTCTAGGACACGTAGACTATAACCTCATGAATTAATAACTAGAAGACTCACAAAACTAAGACAGGCATGCTGCTATCTGCCCTTACTTTAGGCAGATCAAACTCAATACTACCAAAGAGGATTTAACACACCGTTCTTACCTTCCAAAGGAAAAACTTGGTTTTTAAAAACTTACCCTTCTGAACCCCTCAACCCAAATATCAGATGCCCTGGAAAAGATACCAACTAGAAGCATTCTCTTGAAGCATGCCGAAGGTGTCCTTTTCAGAGGTGCTTAACAACTAATAATACAGCAAAGCCACTGAGAATGGATGCTTGGATTTGTGAATCCTCTATGCAAAAAAAAGGGCCAAAAACATTGGTTTGCTAGCAGATGACCAGGAGTCCAAATCACTGAGTATCTTAAACTAATCCCTGAAAGACTTCTTGCTGGGGATAAAACAAATGGGTAAAGAACCCTTAGAAAATAATTTCTCAGGACTGGAGACATGGCCCAGTGGCTAAGAACACTGGCTGTTCTTCCAGAGGACTGGAGTTTAGTTCCCAAGGACCCACACCGATGGTTCACGGTTGTCTGTAATTCCAGCTCCAGGGGCATCTGATGCCTTCTTCTGGCCTCTATGGATCCCAGGCACAAGTGGAGCACAGACATGCAGGCAGGCAAAACACCCACACACATAAAATAAATAATAATAAATAAAAAAGAAAATAGTTTGTACTGTTCTATGTAAATACAGTAATATTTCTATATCTGTAGGTCACCTGAATTATCCCTCACAGGCATTCCCAGGTAATTGGGCTTTAGTTGATTCCAGATGCAGTCAAGGTGACAGCCATGATTAGCATCACAGCTGGATTCGGACCCTCAGTACCTACATTGAAAAGCCAGGCACGGTGGCACACACCTATGATTCCAGCTCTGAGGAAGCAGAAACAGAAGAATCCCTATGGCCTGCTAGCCAGCTGGTCTTCCCTTATCAGTGAGCTCCTGGGAGTTCAGTGAGTAACCCTGTCTCAAAACACAAAATGGACGACTGAGGAAGATGACCACTGTTGAGTTCAGGCTTCTGCATGCACATTTACATACATTTGCATGCACACGCCTCCACACACTCACATGTACACACAAGAACACACACAAATCTATATGTACTCAAAACCACACAATCTGAAATCAGTCCCAATGTCCACTAACTGATGATTTTTAAACTGCCATTTATAAATGTTGAACTGCTGCTTGGCCATAAGTGTAAGCGGCACGAGTGGTTTCAGGTCCGTTGTGCATCCTGAAAAAAGCCGAATTCAAAGTCATTCAGTGAGCTGCAATAAGCAAGGCAGGGGCTGCCATGATCTGGGGCATGAGGGAATTAAGAAGGGTGACAATCATTGTGTCATGGCATAAGCAGTGGTAGTAGTAGGGGTCATACAGTTGGATACAGTGCTCAAATCGTAGAGTTCCAAACGCAAATGAAAATTACTTTGTGGGGCTGGAGCTGTAGCTCAGTTGGTAGAAACTTCTTAGCATCCACAATGCCCTGGGCTCTGCCCCAAGGACAGCACAAACTGGGCCTGTACATGTCTATAATCTCAGGACTCAGGTGGTGGAGGCAAGAGGATCAGGAGTTCAGTGCCATCCTCGACTACATAGTAAGTCCAAGGCTAGCCTCAAAACATTAAATAAATAAAAAGTAGAAATAAAGTTGTAAAGTGTAGATTGACGAGAAAAAGCCAAGATGGCAGAGGCCACCAGCACCCACCCTGAGGAGCCTGAGAGCCATAGAGGCTTCGAGGGGAAACACAGTGGAGAATGACTCTACAGAGCGTTCAGATCTCTGGAACAACCAAATATAAAGCCAAACCACACAAACAAACAAAAAAGTCTCAAGGAAAGATGTATAAAATTGTTTTAAAAGATGGTGGAATGGAACTGTTTACTTCACAGAGAGAAGCAGAATTAGAGATACTACAACAGAAGCAATAAGTACGTAGGGCCGGCAGGATGATGCACAGCCTGGAGCTCTCGCAGGTTCTGCCCCCAAAGGCTTTGCCAGACCTCCATGATCCATGCTGCGGCTGTTTGCGTCTGGGATTCGTGCTACCGCTGGAGACCATGTTGATGTCCCTGATCAGGGCTGCTGCCAGAAACCATGTGAAGCCCATGATCCGTACTGCTGCTGGCTGTTAAAGCAAGGAAGCTTCTTTTGCAGTGGTGTGGGTAGCTGCAGACTCGTAATTGAGAATGAGAAGCCAGGGCTGGGGAGATGGCTCAGCCGCTAAAGGCTAGGCTCACAACCAAAAATATAAGAGAATGAGAAGTGGTAAAGGTCTCTATGACACACACCCCCTCAAAAAATAAATAAAAACAGTCCAGACCAGAAGCTATTGAAGAGAATCCTCTAAAATTTTTGAGAAAGATGCTGAAGTGTAGTTTCACAGTTGATGGCTTCTGGCAGGGTTGTGGGGTAGGGAAGCACTCAGTTTTCATTAAGGTCTGACCGCTGGGAGTTTGACTATGCTCCAATAAGTATTTTGAACAACACAAATTGGACTTGGTGTATTTTTTAATTCCTTTTTGCAGGGAGGAGCAAGGGTGGGAGGGTGGACCTGGAGGCATGGGACGTGAGCATGATAGAGCACATTGTATGAAATTCCCAAATAATTAATAAAAGTATTATGTTGGAGGGAAAAAAGTTGTAATGTGTAAAGCATACCCTTGTCAGATTGGAAGAAAAATCAACAAAATAAAATGAGCCTTTGTTACAGCGCCCAGCAATGATCGGCGCTGGCCCTCTGGGTCACCTTGTATCTTGGATAAGTTAGGACTGTTGAGAAAGACCTGTAAAAGGAATTACACCAACAACTGACCGTGCTGATCAGAGCTGAACACTGCTCTAAGCAGCCAAAGTTGGTACGTAAAAGTAGCTTTGAACAATGGTGGCAAAGACGATAGGCAACCAAGAGTATGTGGCTTGCCAGATCATAGCAAGCCTCACGAAAATTCTTTCCTAACTGCAGCAGGAGACCCATGACATATCCATGCACACTGGCCCATCCCACCCTGCCCAGGGGCAAGGTGCAACTCCCAACAGACAAAACCACAAAGGCCCTCCCGTTCCTGGGGCTCTTTAAATCTCTAGGTCGTCCTTCTGCAACTTACTCAATGGAATTCGTAGGAGCAGTGTCCACATCGCTGGTTGCTAAGTGGTTCTCATCTACAAGTGTCCTTCCACAAAGCATTTCTGTCCCCCTGAAAAGGAAACCAGTTAACTTCTAACTCCATAGAGCAGTCTTTTCTTAGAACTTTATATAAATCAAATCACCTCATCTAAATAACTTTATGCCCCAAAATAGTTGCATGGAGACTGGAGAGAGATAGCTCAGTCATTAAAGCAGCTGCCAGGCAAGCATGAGGATTTTAGTTATATCTCTGGTGCCCACATAACAAGCCAGGCATGATGGCACACACACGTAAGCCTGGTACAAGGGAGGCAGTGACAGATGGACCTGGAGCTCAGTGGACAGCCAGGGTAGGCAAGTTCAGTGAGATGCCTTGACTTTTAAATCAGGCGGAAAGTCATCGAGGAAGACGCCTGCATCAACCTCTGGCCCCCACATGACACTGTTCATTTTTTATTGCTTTATGGTATTTTATAGCATAATCATTCTATATCACTTATCTACCTGTTACCATAAATTATTTGGATTGTTTCGGCTGGAGTTATTTATTACAAATAACGCTAAACATAACATTCCTTCATATGCCTTTCAGATACATATCATTCAGGTTGACCTATAAAAATGTACTTCTCCCTTCAAAGCAATTAAGTGAAAAATGATGAGTGCTGTTAAAACTCAGCAAACTTGGGTTTCTTGCTGGCAAACCAAAGCAAAATACCCTGTGTGTAAAATAGGTTTTGTGAAGTATTGTCATCTTTTCTAATTAGAATCAAATAACTATTGTAAAGCGTTAATGTCAGTCTCATGAATTAAGAGTGTGGTTCCAGTTACAGCATTTTAGCTGATCTGTCATGAACTGTTTATGTAATGAAAACTAGCAGACATGTTCAACAATGCCCTCCAGTGTTTGGGTGGAGGAAGGAAACTCAAGGTCCATTTGGAAGAACATGGGGGTCGCCATGCTGGTTGGGTTGTGTCAACTTGACCCAAACCTAGAATTATCTGGGAAGAAAAAGTGACGGAGAAAATGCCTCCATCAGATTGACCTGTAGGCAAGTCTGTGGGCATCTTCTTGATTAGTGATTGATGTGGGAGGTCTCAGCCCTTGGTAGGCAATGCCACCCTGGGCAGATGGTCCTGGGGTACAGCAGAAAGCAGGCTGAGCAAACTACAAGAAGCCAATCAGCAACATTCTTCCATGGCTGCTGCTTCTGCTGCTACCCCAGATTCCCGCCCTGACTTCTCTGGACAATGAACTTACAGGCAGTAAGGGGAAATAACCCTTGCCTCCCCAAGCTCCTTCTGGTCAGTGTTCTATTCCAGAAGGAGCAACCCTAAGATGGTTGAGTACTTCGAGAGGTTGAAACTTCCTATCATAAAGCTTGGGTGTGATTCATAGCTGACTAACTTATCTTTAAGATTATACTTCAACACCTAACTATAATAAACAGCAGGAAGCAAGCAATGCCAGGCCGGCGGTTACAACTCCAAGAAACAACTGAAGAGCTGTATGCATGCACAGAAGTTTATGTGCACCTAAGGCTGCAGGACACAAAAGTCCCAAAGCCACCAATGGCTTATATGTTACATTTACCCATTAACGTTTACCCTAGGGTCTTTACCAATCATGTAGAAAGTGAAACTCAGTTATGCTACCGACTTGTCTCATTGCAATGGCAGGGCACCTGATAAGAAGTCACTTAAGGATGGAAGGGTTTAGCTTGGCGCACAGTTGAAGGGTGGACATCCCATCACTGGGGAAGTCATGCCGGCAGGAAGGTGGGGCGGTTGGACACACTACAGTGGCTAGGAGTCAGGAAGAGATGAATGCTGTTTATTCCTCCTTTGTTTTGTTGTTGTTTTGTTTTGTTGTTTTGGTTGTTTTTTTTGTTTGTTGGTTTGGTTTGGTTGTTCTTGTTTTTGTTCCCCGATTGTGTAGTTCTGGCTGTCCTGGAACTTTCTATGTAGACCAGGCTGGCCTGTAAACGCACAGAAATCCACCTGCCTCTGTCTCCCAACACCGGGGTTAAAGATGAGCATCGTGTTACCCAGCGTCCCTCCTTGTGTTTGGCCCAGGACCATAGCTGGAGAAGTGTTCTGCCTGCACTCAGGATGGGTCCGCCCACCTCAGCCTCCTCCAGACACTTCCTCCCAGACGAGCTGAAGGCCTGCTTCTCTGGCGATCTCAGAGCCCGCCATGTTTATTTACTCTCCATACTCACGATCACAGCAATGGAATAAGTGCTCTTGTCCGTCGGGATACAAATATTAACCCTTGAGGCACTGCTGCATTCCACATCCACAGTTGCCTAAGAGGTCAGAGCGCTCCTCCTTTAACCTGCAGAAGTTTGGTGGAGTACTCACAGAGCTTCTCCAATGGGGATGCTACAGGAAGTGGAGAGGCTCATGGGGGAGTAGAGCTGTACAAAAAGAAAGTGACATCACGTGGGCTTTTGGTACTGTATTACTGTACTTTCTTGTCAAAATTCAGACCTCTGAGGATTTTGTCTGTGATGGAAATAATTTTTATAATTAATATATGTCCCACGTGGTGATAGCCATGAAATACCCTGGTATCCTTCACAGCTCCACTGCTTCAATGATTGGGTCCACCTAACCCCAGAAGGGTGGCTGCTCCTCTGAAACCTGGGTGTGCTGGAGCGCCTTCCTCTCTCTGCTTGCTTTCTGCTCTCCATCTCTGTGCTTTGGACACATTTCTGAGCTAGCCTGTACTAGCAGTTCCTCACCCAGTGGCCAGCTGTACTGGCTAGTTTTGTGTGTCCACTTGACACAAGCTGGAGTTATCACAGAGAAAGGAGTTTCAGTTGAGGAAATGCCTCCGTGAGATCCAGCTGTAAGGCATTTTCTCAATTAGTGATCAAGGAGAGAGGGCCCCTTGTGGGTGGTACCCTCTGTGGGCTGGTAGTCTTGGGCTCTATAAGAAAGCAGACTGAGCAAGCCAGGAGAAGCAAGCCAGTAGGTAACATCCCTCCATGGCCTCTGCATCAGCTCCTGCTTCCTGACCTGCTTGAGTTCCAGTCCTGACTTCCTTTGGTGATGAACAGCAGCATGGAAGTGTAAGCTGAATAAACCCTTTCCTCCCCAACTTGCTTCTTGGTCATGATGTTTGTGCAGGAATAGAAACCCTGACTAAGACACCAGCCCAACAAATTCATATCCTAACTGGGTGCTTGATCTGCGGTGACTGCTCAGGCCCTGTTAATCAAATACAAGCAGTAGGACCTTCACAGACACAGGAAGAGTCCTAAGAGAGAGGCACGTGAATGGCTGGAGTGACAGAGCACTCGCCTGGCATGCACAAGGCCCTGAGTTTGACTGTCACCATATGGAGAGAGAGAGACAGGTTTCTCAGAATCACTACTAGCAATAGTGTCAGAGCGTGGCAGACTCATTTCACCGATAAATTCCTCTTGGTACTTAAGTGTATTAAAACCTGAAGGATTCTGTAGTGTAAAAGTTAATCGCTGCACGTTCTCAACACTGTGCACTCTCACTTTCAGAATACGGTCACAAGTACGCACAGCCCCACCAGTGCCCGCCTGGTTGGTCCGCATCTCAGATGTGGGACGGGTCATGGGCCGGCTTCCAAGAGCTGTGGTCCTAGGAATTCACTTTTTTCATCTGCCAGAGCTTCTCAGTCTCTTTAAATTTTACTGCACCAATGCAGATGTAGACTCTCAGTGGATCTGGCCAACACTCAAGGTTGGTTTTTAAGCTTTCTGTAGCTTTCTGGGATGGAAAGGAATTCTTTCTCTAACCCCCCAGAGAACTCTCTCATCTCTCTGTCACATGTCATACTTCCTTGCATCAGAGGGCACCGATGGCTGAACCTGGATCCACCTTTTTACCGGATGCAATGCTATACAGCATTTTCCAGTGGCTCTTGCTGCCAAGGAAGGCAAGCGTTATGTTCTGGTGCCTTTAAAAGCACTCTTGCTCTCTGCCTGATGCTCCTGCCTCAGCGTTGACAGGTTTCCTCTGACATTCCTGTATGGTTTATGCCCCCCCCAGCCCCTCCTCTCCCCCACCCCCTGTTCCTGTCCCCACTTAAACATTCCAACCCCCACTACCCACCCCTCCATTTTCATGGGATCTCGTCACACCCCTCTCCTCGAAGCCTCGGGGGCTTTTGTTGTTGTTGTTTTGGGTTTTTTTCTCCTCTCAAAGGCTGTTTTCCAGTTTCTTGGTTTCTGTATGCTCTCGCTGACATAAACACACATGTATAAAATGGAGATGCTAAACACCTACATATGAGAGAGAACATGCAGCATTTGTCTTTGTAAGCCTGGCTCATGTCAGTTAATTTGATATTTTCTAGTTCTGTCCATTCTCCTGATGTTTCATAATTTATTTTGATTTATGACTGTGTGTAATTCCACTGTGCATATGTACCTCGCTTTCATTCTCCATTCATCTGTTGACAGACATCTAGGCTGTTGTGGGTAGAGCAGCAGTAAGTATGGATGTGCACGGGTCTCTGTAGTGGGATATAGAGTCCTGTGAGTACATGCCCAAGACTGGAAGAGCTGAGTCTATTTTTAGCGTTTTGAGAAATCTCCACGCTGATTTCCATAGTAGCTGTACTAGTCTACACTTCTACCGACAATGAGCAGTGTTGTAAGGTAACTCCTTCAGAGAACGCACTGACTCTTAAAGCCAAGTCTTCATGTGTTGGCTGGCAGGCCACACAGGGAACTTGCCTAAGTCACGCAGCCTCAGGCCTTATCAACCTTGGCTTTTATGCACAGCAACCATATCCTGATTGACACACTTCAATTAGCAAGAACAGTTAGCAGAGCCACAGAAGCCAAAAATCAGAGTTAGTACATTTAGGGACTTTCCCACAACGATGGACTGTGGTAGACTAAGTCTTTGTTCTCATTTTTGGCAGGTATCAGGGTCTATGTGCAGGGCTCCTAGGTCAGAATGATGTCTTAGTGCCTCTACCGTGGTGTGAGTTGTGTCTGTTACAGTAGAGCTCCTCCTTCTCCATATCCTTGCCAGTGTTCATTGTCTTTTTATTATCTTAGCCATGCTGACTAGAGCAAGATGGAATCTCAAAGTTATTTTAAGCTGCATTTCCCTAATGGCTAAGGATGTTGTTGAACACTTTTAAAATACATATTGAACATCTTTATTGAATTGCAAATTGTTAGCAATGTCCTCTGTATTAATCAAGGCTCTATAGAGTAACAGAACTGACAGAATGAGTGTGTGTGTGTGTGCGTATTTACACACACACACACACACACACACACACACACACACACACACACACACACATACATATAGTAGTTATATATTTAGTCGAATGGCTTACAGGTTCAGCTAGTCCAACAGTGGTTATCTACCAACAGAAGGTCCAAGAGTTCAGTAGCTGTTCAGTCCACAAGGCTGAATGTCTTAGCTGGTCTTCAGTATACATAGGAATCTTGAAAAATTAGTCTCCAGTGCCAGTGACTTGCCTGTGAGAGTGAGACCAGGCGAGGCAAAGAGGCTGCCAGCAGAAGGTGTGGCCAAGAGTGAAGGGGAATCTTCCCACTTCAAAAGATCTGGACTAAAAATGACTCTTCTCACTTCAAATGACTGAATTAAAGAATCCCACATAGGCGTACCCAACCACTTGGACATTAGTTAGTTCCAGATGTAGTTGACAAGGATGAGTGGCCATCACAGCCTCTTAACCTTCTCACCGGTCTGTTTTCTGCAGGAAAGCTGAGGGTGTTAAGCCAGCCATCCCTGTGTTAAATGGTTCCCTAACCTATATGAGATCAAACTGAAGGCTTCGCTGTGTTTGTGTGAGTGGGTCTGTGCTGCACAGTTTTATGTTAACTTGACACAAGGTAGAGTCACTGGAGAGAAGGGAGCCTCAATTGAGAAAACCCCTCAACGAGATGGGGCTATGTGCATGCCTGTAGAGTATGTTCATAATTAGTGATTAATCGGGAGGCCCAGCCCATTGTGAGCAGGATCACTCCTGGGCAGGGGTCCCGGGTTCTATAAGAAAACAGACTGAGCAAGCCAGGAGAAGCAAGGCACTCCCCTATGTAAGTAAATAAGCAGCAGTCCCGGCCTTGCCCATCTGCATCAGCTCCTGCCTCCAGGTTCCTGCCTTGCTTGAGTTCCTGTCCTGACTTCTGTGAGTGCTGAACTGTGATGTGGAAGCATAAACCGAAAAAACACTTTCCTCCCCAACTTGCATTTTGCTCATGGTATTTCATTACAGCAATAGAAACCCCAACTAAGACAGGGTCTAACCCTTAAAACTGTCTGCCTGCTCCATGCTGCTTCCTGAGTCTGCCACACAGTCCTGTCCAAATGGTTTGTCCATGTCACAGCCTCTGAACTACCAAGGAAACCCTCGATACTAGCGCTGGTGCTCCAAGGCTGGTACCACCATGTGCCCTGTGGCTTTTAGCAGCAGAGGCAGTCTCTATGGTGCCCACAGACAAACCCATACTCCAGGTATCCACAGCATGCACCCACTAAAGGAACTTAAGGGGGAATCAGCTCTGCGGGTTTTTGATTGCTTGTTTCTATTAGGTCTTGATGTCCTGTGACGAGGGATCTGTTGTATCAATCCATGCATCCATGTTCCCTGGCCTTCCCCCTGTGCATCTGCTTTCCTCTTCCTGTAAGAGCAGCATTTTACACCCAGTCCTGGGCCACACTAACCCGGTATAAGCTCACATTAACTTGGCTATCTAGAGACTTTCTCTCTCTCTCTCTCTCTCTCTCTCTCTCTCTCTCTCTCTCTTCCCTTTTTCTTTCTTCCTTCCCTTCTTCCTTTTCCTTCCTTCCTTCCTTTCTTCCTTTTGTCCTTTCTTCCTTTCTTCATTCCTCCCTCTCTTTCTCTCCCTCCCTCCATCCCCCTCTCTTTCTATCTTTCTATTTATTATACAGGGTTTCACAAGGCCTTTGTTTCCCAGTTTCACTTTTAGGGACTCTGTTCCTAAACGAAGTTCCATTTGCTGGCATTTGGGGCTGGGATTTCAACATGGCTTGTCAGAGAATGCAAATCAGCCCATGATGGCATCCTATGCATGCAGCCTTTTGCTATGTCACCTTGCCATGATCCCTCCCCGCCCTGACATTTTTCACTATCTGAAAATAAGCATCTGACTCTCCCAAAGGATAAGGGCACTGACCAACTGTCTACCTTGGAAACTCATCTCTCATCCTTCTTATAACTCTGCAGATGATCAAGGAGACAAGAAACCACTGCTCACTGCTCATGGGCATTGCACATATAGGAGGAAAGCAGCTAGAAAAACAGGGGCCCAACTGAAGCCAGGGAGCAGGACCAAACACAGGAGGAACGGACACTGCCCAGACTGTGTGATCCCAGGGAAAGGAGCTATGTGGAACAGGTAAAGCCAAGTGAAAAGTTGGTTAGTGGCTGCCAGAGTCTGGGCAGCAGAGCCCCTGTGGAGTGATTTCCTGTGGAGTGTGAGGCCTACTCTTGAGGAGTAATGGAAATGTGCCAAATCCTGCATGTCCATGGAAGGGGCAGTGTGAAATGCTTTCCTGCCCCTGGAGCAGAGCCAGTAGGACGTGGGTCTCCATGAATGTTGACAGTTGCTGTGGGTCATGGGACTTGTTTATATAATAATGTACATAATTTGCTTTATGTTCCTTCTTCAGGAAATGTTCTCCCAGCCAAGATTAATGATTCCATGATCATTGGAAGCAACACGAATCTGGGAGCTGAGGATGTGTCTGGTATTCCTCAGCAAAATGGTAAATGCTGAGACCTTCAAGACAGCCCTTAAGGCTATTGGAAAGAACTCTGAAAACATGAGTTCCAGAATACACAAATCAGTGTAAGAGCTGTCCTTTACAGGATTTCTCAACTATGCAGAATATAAGGATGCAATGTAAATTGCATGAGGGGCTTCATGGACCTAAAAGATCGGAGGCAGCTGTACTAATGATCCAGCTTGTCAGAAAGGGATTAAGGAAGGAGATAAAGAGATTTGGGGAGTGGTGATCTCAGGGCAAGATCCCACCCAGCTAAGCTTATTGTTTGTGCTTACGAAGGCAGGCAGACTTCTGAATTCATTTGTTATGCTAAAAAAAAAAAATAAGAAACTGGGCTTTTTTTTTTTTTTTTTTTTTTTTTGGTTTTTTTTTTTTTTTTTTGGTTTTTTGAGACAGGGTTTCTCTGTGTAGTCCTGGCTGTCCTGGAACTCACTCTGTAGACCAGGCTGACCTCGAACTCAGAAATCCACCTGCCTCTGCCTCCCAAGTGCTGGGATTAAAGGCATGCACCACCACTGCCCAGCTAAAAATTGGTCTTTTGTCTGAAAGAGATGAGCTGTCTAGAGAGCTATTGTAGTTCTTTTTTTTTTTAGAAATTTTTTTGTCTGGTGGGCTTTCTGACTTTGGTTGGAAAGCCCAAGAATGTTTTCTAGCAGCTTTTCTAATTTTGGCCACAAAACCCATGAGCTATCCAGAGAGCTTTTAGAATTATTTCTAGCAAGAGAGAGCAGTCTCAAGCAGAAGACAAAGCTGTCAGCTTGCACCCATCACTGACTAAAAGTTGTTTCTTCTGCCACTCCCAAACATTCCTTCCTCAGGACCCCCTCTCCAAAGCTGAAGCTGGTTCTTGGCTTGTACTTGGAAGTCAGATGGTGCTTATGTTAGCCCAACTGCAACTGACCAGTAGACATGAGAAGAGTGGATTTTGCATTATGAGAATTCTATCTCAACTAAAACAATGAGCTAGCTGTGGTGGGACATGCCTCTAATCTCAGCACTGCAGATGCCAAGGCAGATTTGTTAGCCTGTCTGATCTGGGCTGCAAAGTGAGATCAAAGTCAACTGAACCACCCACTGTGACTCTGCTTTTAAAAATAATACATAAACTAACAGTAGGGGTAGAAGGGAAACCTTGAAGGCAGACAAAAAATGATCCCAAAATAAACATGGCTCTAAGCTAGTCATGGAGGGGCTAGTCCTTCAGCTCTAGCATGGCTCCTCACTCCATTTGTGATAAAAGTCTGTTTTTCTAGACACATGCAATCAAAAAACTATTGAGTTGTAGTTTCTGCAATTTTTGTTTTGCTGGGTATACATTACACTCCTATCATACCTGTACTTAAATGGTGGAGGCAGGAGACTTGCCACCAGTTCCAGAATAGGAAGGGCAATACAACCAGACTATCTCAGCACTTCATGTCAACTTAAAAACAAAAGAAAGAGTTTGTGCAATGGGTCATTATACTTGTTCCAGTAGCATGTTTTCCCTACATTTCCAAAAATCCACTGTTTATACATTTGTCCCAATAACCTAATTTCTAGGAAATTACTCCAAAATATATGGAAGACACTCTAAAATGCTGGGCAAAAAGGAAAGGGGTTGAGGAGTTATCTCAGTTGGTAAAGTGTTTGCCTAACAGGTATGAAGACCTGAACTCAAATCCCAGCGCCCATAAAAAGCTAGGTCTGGAGGCACACACGTGTAATCCCAAGCGCTGGGGAGGCAGAAACAGGCCATCTCTGGAGCTTACTGACCTGACAGTCCAGCCAAATTGGTGAGAAACCCTGTTCTCAAAACTCAAGTGACAGTGCTGGAGAAATAGTTTAAGGGGATCCTATTCTACCAGAGGACCCAGGTTCAATTCCCAACAATGGTAACTCATGACTGTGTGTAACTCCAGTTCCAGAGGATCCCAGGCCCTCTTCTGCTTCACAGGGCATATAGTCTCACATAACCACACACACAGAGATAAAATTAAAAGATAAATATTTTTTTAAAAATAAAGTGGAGTACCATTGAGGAAGACACATTGGCTCTGGACTCCCCCCAAGCACACATACCACACACTAACTTAAATTGCTTGATGCCTGACAATTGACTCAGGATCCACTGGAATCCCATGTGGAGAGCTGATGTGGAAATGCGGTTAAGGAAGTGGTGGGGACACAAAGTGTGAAGTGGGGTTCATTAGTAATGATGCCAGCATGCGCCCACGTCATAAGATGAAATCTCAAAGTAGTTTTGATTTGCATTTGGCTAAAGATGTTGAGCATTTCTTTTAAGTGTTTCTCATCCATTTGAGATTCTTCTATTGGGAATTCTCTGGTTAGATATGTACCCCAATTTTTTAATTAGATTTTTGGGGTTTGTGGTGTCTAGTTTCTTGAGTTCTTTATATATATTGGATATTAGCCCTTGTGGTGGTTTGAATGAAAATGGCCCCCATAGACATGCAAGGAGTAGCACTGTTAAGAGGTGTGGCCTTGTTAGAGCAGGTGTAGCTTTGCCAGAGGAGATGCATCACTAAGAAATGGGCTTTGAGGTCTCAGAAGCTCAAGCCAGCTCTCCCTGCTGCTTTCGGATCCAGGTGTAGAACAAGTCTCAGTTCCTTCTCCGACACCATGTCTGCCTGCATGCTGCCATGTTTCCACCAGCTGATAATGGACTAAACTCTGAACTGTAAGACAGTTCCAATTAAATGCTTTTCTTTATAGGAGTTGCCATGGCCATAGTGTCTCTTCACAAAAATAGAAACTCCAGCTAAGACAGCCCTCTATCAGATGTGGAGTTGGTAAAAATCTTCCCATTCTGTAGGCTGCCATTTTGTCCTATTGACAGTGTTCTTGGCCTTACAGAAGCTTTTCAGTTTCATGAGGTCTCATTTATTAATTATTGATCTTAGTGCATGTGGTATAGGCGTTCTGTTCAGGAAATTGTCTCCTATGCCAAGATTTTCAAGGCTGCCCCCACTTTTTCTTCTATGCGATTCAGTGTATCTGGTTTATGTTGAAGTCTTTGACCCACTTGGACATAACTTTTGTGTGTGGTGATGAATATGAAACCATTTGCATTCTTCTACACATAGACACCCAGTTAGACCAGCACCATTTGTTGAAGATGTCTTCTTTTTTCCATTGTGTATTTCTGGCTTCTTTATTAAAAAGTCAGATGTGCATAAATATGTGAATTTATGTCTGGGACTTTGATTCGATTCCATTGATCAACATGTCTGTTGTTATGCCAATACCATGTGGTTTTTATTACTATTACTCTGTAGTACAGCCTTGAAATCAGGGATGCTGATGCCTCTGGAAGTTCTGTTATTGTACAGGATTGTTTGAGCTATCCGGAGTTTTTTGTTTTTCCATATGAAGTTGAGAATTGTCTTTTCAAGGTCTGTAAAGAATTTTGTTGAATGTTTGATGGGGATTGCATTGAATCTGTAGATTGATTATGGTAAGATGGCCATTTTACTATGTTAATCCTACCCATCCATGAGCATGAGAGATCTTTCCATCTTCTCATGTCTTCTTCAGTTTATTTCTCTAAATCATTGAAGTTTTGTCACATAAGTCTTTCACTTGTTTGGTAGGAGTTACTCCAAGATATTTTTATATTATTTGTGGCTATTGTGAAGGGTGTTATTTCTCTGGTTGTTTTCCCAGTTCATTTGTCATGGGCTACTGATTTGTTTGTTTGGTTAGTTGGTTAATTTTGTGTCTAGCCACTTTGCTGAAGCTGTTTATCAGTTGTGGGAGGAGTTCTCTGGTAAAAATTTTGGAATCACTTATGTATGCTACCATATCATCTGTGAATATCAATACTTTCACTTCTTCCTTTCCAATCTGTATCCCCTTGATCTCCTTTAGTTGTCTTATTGCTCTAACTAGAACTTCAAGTACTATATTGGATAGATATGGAGAGAGTGGGCAGCCTTGTTTTGTCACTGATCTTAGTAGAATTGCTTTGAATTTCTCTCCATTTAATTTGATGCTGGCTATAGACTTGCTATAAATTGCCTTTATTATGTTTAGGTATGAGCCATGTATCTCTGATCTCTCTAAGACTTTTAACATGAAGGGGTATTTGATTTTGTCAAAGGCTTTTTCAGTATTTAATGAGTTGATGATGGGTTTTTTTTTTCTTTCAGTTTGTTTATATGGTGGATTACATTGGCATATTTTCGTATTTTGAACCATCCCTGCATCTCTGGGATGAAGCCTACTTGGTCATGGTAGATGATGTTTTTTACATGTTCTTGGATTTGGTTTGCAAGTATTTTGTTGAGTATTTTTGCATCAATGTTCATGAGGGAAATTGGTCTGAAATTCTCTTTCTTTGTTAAACCTTTGTGTGGTATGGTTATCAGGGTGACTATGGTCTCATAAAATGAATTTGGCAATTTTCTTTTTATTTCTATTTTGTGGAATAATTTGAGGAGTACTGACATTAGCTCTTTGAAAGTCTGGTAGATTTCTGCATTAAAAGTGTCTGGGCTTTATTTTTTTGGTTATGAGATTTTAATGACAGTTTCTATTTCCTTGGGTGTCATAGGTCTATTTAAATTGTTTAACTGGTCTTGATTTAACTTCAGTAAGTGTTATCTATCAAGAAAATTATCAATTTCTTTTAGATTTTCTGATTTGGTGAAGTACAGGTTTTTAAAGTATGTCCTCATGATACTCTGGATTTTCTTGGTGCCTAATATTTTCCCCTTTTCAATTCTGATTTTGTTAATTTGGATGTTCTCCCTGGTTTTTATTTAGTTTGGCTAAGGGTTTGTCTATCTTGTTGATTTTCTCAAAGAACCAACTCTTTGTCTCTTTGATTCTTTGTATTCTACTTTATTGATTTCAGCACTCGTTTGATTATTTCTTGCCATCTACTCCTCCTGGGTGTGATTTCTAGAACTTTTTAGGTGTGCTGTTGAGTTCCTATTATGAGATCTTTCCCCAAAATTTTTTGTTTATTTAGGTACTGAGAGCTATGAGCGTTCTTCTTGGCACTGCTTTCATTGTGTCGGCAAGTTTGGGTATGCTGTGTATTAATTTTCATCAAATGCTAGGAAGTCCTTAATATCTTACTTTATTTCTGTCTTGACCCAGTTTTCATTCAGTAGAGAGTTGTTCTATTTCCATGAGTTTGTAGGCTTTCTGTTGTTTCTGTTGTTGTTGGTATCCAACTTTAATCTACGGTAGTTTGATAGGATGCAGAGGGTCAGTTCAATTTTTTTGTTGAAACTTGCTTTTTGATCAAGTATGTGGTCAACTTTGGAGAAAGTTCTGTGAGGTGCCAAGAAAATGTACTCTTTTGTGTTTGGGTGAAGTGTTTTGTAGATATTTGTTAGGTCTGTTTGGGTCATGGTATGTGTTAGCTCCAGTATTTTTCTGTTTAGTTTTTTGTCTGGATGACTTATTTGTTGGTGAAAGTACGGCACTGAGGCTTCCCAGTATCCATGTGTGAGGGTTGATGTGTGATTTAAGTTTTACTAATTTTTTTTTTTTACAAACATGGTGGCCTTGCACTTAGGCCGTACATGTTAAGTAAGAACTGACAGGTCGTGTTGGTGAGTTTTGCCTTCAGTGAGTATGAAGTGTCCTTCCCCATCTCTTTTGATTAGTTTGAGTTTGAGGTCTATTTTGTTAGATATTAGAATAGCTATACCAGCTTGCTTCTTAGGTGCATTTGCTTGGAATGCCTTTTTAAAACCCTTTATTCTGAGGAAATGTCTATCCTTGATGTTGAAGTGTGTTTCTTGGATACAGCAGAAGGATGGATCCTGTTTTTACATCCATTCTGTTAATCTGTGTCTTTTTATTGGGAAGTTGAGACCTTTGGTATTGAGAGATATTGATGACAAATGATTGTTGTTTCCTGTTATTTTGGTGCTGGTTGTGGTGGTGGCGGTGCGTGCCTATGTGTGTGCGTGTATGTGCATGTGTGCCTGCATGTGTGCAGGCATGCATGCATGTGTGCTTTCCTTCCTTCCATTTTGCTGGTATGAAGTTATTTATTCCCAGTGTTTTCACAGGTGTAGTTAGCCTCCTTAGGTTGGAGTTTTTCTTCTATCGCCTTCTATAAGGATGGATTTATAGATAGCGCTTAAATTTGACTTAAGCATGGAATATCTTATTTTCTCCCTCTATAACAATTGAAGGATTTTCTGGGTATAGTAATCTGCACCGGGATCCTTGGTCTCTTAGCACCTGCCAAGGCCCCTCTGGAGTTAAGAGGCTCGCTGAGAAGTTGAGTATAATTCTAATAGGACTGCCTTTATATGCTACTTGGTCTTTTCCCATTCAGCTTTTAATACTCTTTCTTTGTTCTGTTTGTTTAATGTTTTGATTGTTATGTGGCAAGGGAGCTTTTTTTTCTGGTTCAATCTATTCAGTGTTCTATGTACTTCTTGTATCTTTATGCATCCTCTTCTTTAGGTGAGGACATTTTTCTTGTATGATTTTGTTGAAGACAAAGCAGTTAAAGAGATATGGCTCTGCCTTCAGCCTACTTGTTGCCCCGGAGGAGCAGATTTTGGGTTAGCAGCGTGTGCCTGTTGGAGTTGGGTGCTGGGACAAAGCAGCATGTGGCGGGGGGGGGGGGGTTGGGAGGATGGTCTGTGGGGTCTACAGCAGATGTGGGCGGGGGGGAAGATTGCAGCTGGTGCTGTGGCAGCTCTAGGGATGAGACTGGAGGACTGAGTCTGAGGAACAGAGAGGGCCTTGTTTGTGCTTTTATTCCATTAAAGCCGTGCTTCTCAACCTTTGAATGCTGCGACCCTTTAATACAGTTCTTCACTTTGTGGTGACCCCCCCCAATCATAAAATTATTTCATTGCTACTTCATATCTGTGATTTTGCTACTGTTACGAATCATAGCGTAAATAGCTGATAGTCAGGATGTCTGATGTGTGACCCCTATGAAAGGCTGGTTGAACCCTCACAGGGACCACAAGCCATGGGTTGAGGACCACTGCATTAAAGTGTTAATATTTAGTAGCCAGAAAGTTTAATGTGATATTTTTTGTTTTGTTTTTCCCTTAGGGCAAAGAACAGGTAAAATATTACTGACAGTACTTGTGTGGATTTCAGTTCTCCCAACTTTGGCAGTGTACACTGACAATTGCTTCCAGCTGTAGGGCTCTGCTATAGGCCTTGCAGAGAAGGAAACGGCTTTATATACCCAAGTACATTTGTACACACATACGCACATACCCCCACACACGCACACACATGCACACACATACACACACACACACACACATGCACATACACGCACACGCCTCTTTTTTCTCATAGAGACGTCCTCGCATGGGCTTTGACACTCCAAACCAGTCTCTTTGTTACCTGTATTCATACGAGATTTTTACACAACTCACGCTCATATGTGCTGCACTAGTATTCTCACTGATGAAGGGAAGGTCTGAGTTTACAGTTTATCACCGCGTAGAGGAGCAGAACAGTTTGCACCATGGCAACCAAAAGGCAGAGAAAGATGAGACACATGAAGGAGTCCGGGCAGGTAGAACCCCCACAGACACATACTCAGTGGCCAGCTTCCTCCAACTGTACCCTATCTGCTACCTTTAATCCTCTCCCAAGAAGGCTCCCACAGCTCTCACGGGGTTAATCTTGTGCAGATTAACAAACCCAGACACACCAGCAGTGTTCTTTCCTTATCACCCTAGTTACCTGTGATGAAGGCTAACCACTGCATGTCCATGTGCCCTTTCTAAACTCACATGTTTTCACTCTGGTACCCTCACAATCACACACACACACACACACACACACATTTTTCTCTCATAACTCACACCTACAATTTACAACCCTCCCCCCATGAACACCCACAGTTCACACAGACACACTCTCTTACGCACTCACAGCCTTACATTCTTCCTGGCAGGTGGGTCTCCCCTGAGCCTTCAGCCTCGTTTGCAGGACTTGAGCGGAAGCCTGAAGCTGGAGAGCACTTCTATTCCCCCCCCCCCCCATGATTGCAAAGACAGCAACACCTTTATTCTTGAAACTATTGCTATACTTTTTTTTTTGATACTTTATTTACATTTCCAATGTTTCCCCTTTTCTAGGTCTCCTCTTTGGAAACCCCCTATGCCCTCCCCCTCCCTGCCTCTATGAGGGTATTCCACCTCCCACCCACCCACCCACCCATTCCCTTATTCC
>CM052703.1:124648463-124795617 GCA_028551405.1 Uromys caudimaculatus | reverse complement strand
CTGACACCCCCCCCCCCCCGTCATCCGGGAGTTAGGACCACCAACCAAAGAATACACATCTATGGACCCATGGTTTGGACCACATATGTGGCAGAGGATGGCCTTGTTAGCCATCAGGGAGAGAGGAGAGGCCCTTGGGCCTGAGGGTGTCAGAGGCCCCAGTAAAGGGGAATGTCAAGGTGGGAATATGGGGATGGGTGGGTGGGTGGGAGGTGGAATTCCCTCATAGAGACGGGGAGGGGGAAGGGATAGGGGGTTTCCAAAGAGGAGACATTGGAAATGTAAATAAAGTATCAAAAAAAAAGTATTCAAATAAAAGTTATCTACAGTTTTTATTAAAGGATTATTATATCACAAAAAAAAAAAAAAAAAAAAAAGAATAGGCAGGATCCCTCTGGAATGGGGGTGAGGGGCGGGTCTTATGACCACCAATCAAATAGCATTACCCAGGGAGATTGCTTTATGACAATTCTCACAGAGAAAAGTATGGGAGTAACAGGAGTCTGTTTTCAGGCGTGGGACTGAACTCAGGAACTAGTGTGTGCTTGGAAAGGCTTTGGTGTGAGCTACACTCTCAGCTCCAGTGAACCATGCTAGGACTTTATAGTTGGCTCCTTGGAAAGGGGTTGCCTCAGGAAAGAGACATTCTAGTTTCTAGGTTGCCTCAAAAGACAATGCCAATCAGAAGACAGGAAGGGAGCTGCTGCCTTTGAAGCCTTCATTTGGGGATACTGTCTTCTGAGCCCCAGTGATATGAGGCTTCTGGAAGAAGGCTCCAGAACTGTTAAGCGGGGAAGCAGGGTTTGGCTTCCCTCCTCTCCCTGCTAGTGGCTGCTTGCAGATAGGGAGCAGCTGCCATCTGTACAGAATCCATCATAAGCTGCCCTGGGGAAGACGAGGATTTTAGCGTAGGACGTAGCACTGTGGTGCTGTTCAAACTGCAGGAAGGTGACAAGAATGATGATGTCCTTGGAAGGCCCATCATCCAGGAGGCTGGTGCTGAAGCCTGACCCCCAGAGATGCTGCTGCAGTTTTACAGTGGAGGGATCTGCCTGGGGCCCGCCCTCCCCTCCCCGGATACCTGATTAAGGTAACCTGCTCTGAGGCTGCCTCTTAAAAATAAGACTGTGGTGATGTGAGCAAAAATAGAGAATCTTCCTGCAAATATGCCATCCTTGGGGAATGAGCCCCGTGGAGGGAAGAGGGGAGGCCTTGACTATCCAGATGACTGTCAGGGAGGGGACTCTCCTCAGGCCCTTCGTGTCTTCTCAAAATAGCTTGTCTTAAAAGGGCTGCCAACCAAAGAGCGAGCATGGGCTAGACCTAGGCCCCCTGTATGTATGTAGCAGATGAGCAGCTTGGTCCCCAACATCAGGACTGGGGGCTCTTCCTGAACCTGTTGCTTGTCTGCCTGCCTGCCTGCCTGCCTGCCTAAGGATCCTGTTGCCCTAAATGGACTGCCTTGTCTGGCCTCAGTAAGAGAGGATGTGCCTCATCTTGCAGCGACCTGATGTACTGAGGGTGGGGGGTGGGGCTGGAGGTAATATCTAGAAGGAGGCTCCCCTTCTCAAAGGAGAAGGGAAGAGAGGAATAGAGAGAGATTCTGTATGAGGGGGCACTGGGAGGAAACAGGGAGCTCATATTGGGATGTAAAGTGAATAAATAAAAAATTAATTAGGTTTTAAAAGGGCTGCCAATCACACTCTGGGTCATTCCAAAATTGGCCTGTCTGGGCCTGAAGCCCAGCATTTAATTTCATTTTCATGGCGAGGAGTGTCCTGGTGCCTAGAGAGAAAAAACCTTGGAGCCTCCCTAACAAAGGCACACAGGAAATGCCCTCAATCCAGAGTTTCGGCTCTAAGAACCTACATGTCATTCTTTGCACACAAAAGCTAAAAACAGGTTCCATTTTTTTTTTTTTCATTCAGAGGCTAGAAAACTCAAAATGTAGCAAATTATGGTACCATGTCTTGGAGCCTCCAGTGCCCATGGACACAGGGACTGGCTTCCCTCTGGGGTTGTTAGTCACTTTCATGGTGACTGTGACAGACTTGGAACACGACTCGTACTCTTGGCCACTCATAGTCTCTGGCACCTGTAGCACAGGGCTTTGAGCTTCAGACAGGGGTGGCAGCCGTATGGTGGAAACCACCCTGTACTTGCTGGCAATCTGTCCGAGCAGGCTGCTAGGTGTGGCTCAAGAAGACACAGTTTCCCCAGAGGAGAGATTCCATTTGGCCAAGGGTTACCAGGGCTCTGGGCTGCTGCTGAGTGACACTTGCTGGAAGAGTGTTTCCTTCCAAGTGACTGAATCTTCTGCAAAGCTCTGCCCTAGCCACTCCTGGATAGGATGACCTGGGAAGAACGTATTAGACTAATGTGCTTCTTGCTCATTGCAGTCTCCCTCCCAGGTAGGGGTGGGAGTTTGGGGGGAGGGAGCAGCAGGGGCCTGTGGGAGGCCTTTCTGGATCTTTGACAGAGAAAGTCAGGGTGGATCACCCAGCCCCACTAAGAATCACAAAGCCAAGGGACAGGGAGGGAAAACAGCAGGAGCTAGCCTAGGCCCTGTCAGAGAGGCATGCTCATTAACACAGCTGGGGAGTTGACAGAATATCATAAACAAACCAAGAGCAGGCACCACCCCCACCCCACCCCCACCCCCACAACCACCTGACACAATCACCCACAGTCGGAGCAAAATTGTGGCAAGCCTGAGATTGATTTAACTATGCAAACATCAGAGCTACAGACTCGCCAGAAACTCAGCCAGAGGAGTGGAGAATGGGAGCACTAGGCCTTGGTACCCTACATCCCCCACACCTGAAAGCACAGGGACAGGGTAAGGCACCACACTCAGGAAGGCAGGCTGTGAGAAGGAAGCGGGTGCATCTCAGGTTGAGTGTGAGGATTTGTGCCTGCACTGGGATGGCAAGGGCTAGGAGAGCTAGGTGTGTGATCCGCTGCTTGAACCGAGAGGGAGTGCATCCTCTAGGCCACACGCAAGCCCACGCAGAGCAGCGGCCCAGGTGGAGGCAAGGCCTTTTTAGTGTATGGCTCCACTGTTGGCTGAGCAGATATGCTGATCCTGAGGCACCCAGTGAAACACCAGGAATAACAGACAAAACAGACAAGGCCAGACCTCAGTGGCAGCACCAAGATCCAGAGACTGTACGATTTGTTCAGGGACATCAGTGAATACATTTAGCAACAGTCCCCACAGACTATGTGTGTAAGAGAAGGGGGTGGAGGAGAAAGTTCAGTCGCTACATATCATATCTTAAGGGTTCCGTTTTCAAAAGTTAGAGATATCCAAGTAAAACGGGACCCCCCTTTGCAGGCTGGGGTGGCAGCCGGTGATGTGGGCTCTGATGCTGGCTTTAGACAAAGACTTCAAAGCAGCCATTGTAAGTATGTTCAAAGACCTAAAGGAAATAATGGCTAGGGAGCTAAAGAAAGGTTATAACACCGATAGCACAGAATCTAGCCTAGCAACAAATAGAAACGGTATATACATGTGTGTGTAGACATATACATACGTGTGTGTATGCGTGTATATGTATATGTGTGTATATGTGTGTGTATACATATACATATGTATGTGTATGTGTGTATGTGTATACATATACATACATGTGTGTATGTGTGTATATGTGTATATGTGTGTATATGTGTGTATGTGTGTGTATACATGTATGTGTATGTGTGTATGTGTATATGTGTGTATATGTGTGTGTATACATATGTGTGTATACATACATGTGTGTATGTATGTATATGTGTATGTGTGTGTGTGTGTGTGTGTGTTTACTAGAGGAGTTCAACAGCATGGACTTGGCATAAAAACTTAAAAATAGATGAATAAAAACCTTCCAGTCTGAGCCACGTGCACTCCTGGGACTCAGGAGGCTAAGGAGAGAGGATCTGGGATCGTGGGTTCAACTCTAGCCCAGTCTACCCAGCAGGCTATTGGTCTAAAAAAATGGAAGAAAGGTCGTATTACAGCAGATTCAGGTGAGAGAAAAAGGGAGGAGAGGTAACTGGATAAAAATAAAAGCAAGAAGGAGAAAATCCCCCCCCCCCTTGAGAAAAGGCACTAATTTACACATCAGCAAAGCACAGCGAACTCGAAGTAGAATAAACATGAGATCCATAGCTAGACACAAGCAAACATTTGAGAGACAAAGACAAATCTCTATACAGCAGCAAACCTGGTCAAATCCAAGGGAGAGAGTCATTGGCTTTGCTGCAGCAGCAATGGAGGAGGGGCAGGGAGCTGAGGAAGAAAGATGCTAAAGTGAATACACAAACCTAGCCTTCTGCGCGGAGGCAAAGCAGGGGCGGTTTGAGACAAAGCATGAGAAGGTTCACCTCAAATAAATCCTTCCAAACTACCCTAAAGGGAATCCTTTGGCCAAAAACAAATGACACCAGAGGTAACTGAAATCCACGCGAGGGGCTGGGGAGGTGGCTCCACAGGCAATGCTGGCACACGCTGACATCCAGAGTTTGGCTCCTAAGAACTCAAGTGAAAACTGGACAGAGCGGTACAAGTGTCTGTGACTGCAGCTCACCTATGGGCGATGAAAGGCAGAGACAGAAAAATCTCCAGAAACTCAAAGGCCTGCTGGTCTCCAAGGACTAAACATCAGAAAGCTGACAGCTGACCTCCTCAAATGTGGTTGGCACCTGAACACACAACCTATGCTCGCGCGCGCGCACACGCGCGCACACACACACACACACACACACACACACAGGTCAACTGGAATGAGTGAACATTCATACTGCAATATATATAATACGCTAAAAGTAAAACAAGCAACTGAGTTTATGTATTTGAGGTAGGGTTTTACTCTCTAGCCCAGACTGCCCTGACAACTAGTCCTCAGCCTCCTGAGTGCTTGGTTTACAGCCATGAGCCAACATGCCTGGCAAAATGAGGGGATTTAAAAAAATATACTAGGAAATATTTAGTTTACATAAAAAAGGATAAGTGACAAATTAGGAACAGTAACAAAAAGCCTGAAACTAATAAATCGAGAGAAATAGCTGGTAGAAACCAGCCCACCTCACTGCTAGGCTGGGTGTGAGGGACTCAGTGCTCTGTCAGGCTGCAGACACAGAGCCCACCTCACTGCTAGGCTGGGTGTGAGGGACTCAGTGCTCTCTGTCAGGCTGCAGACACAGAGCTCGTGTGCATTTCTCTTTCTTCTCTTTGTATGCAGTCCAGGACCCCAGCCCATACAATGGTGCCACCCACATTTACGGTAGGGTTTTCCACCTCAATTAACCTAATTCAGAAAATCCTCCACAACATGCCCAGAGATCTGCTTCCAAGGTTATTCTGAATCCTGTCGTGTTGGCAGTTGAGATTAACTGCCACACAGACTAAGTCACAAAAGATCAAACTAAATACTTTGCATGGGACTCGATGCACTTTAGATTCAAAGACACAGACGGAAAACCAGGGATGTAGACATGGGCCATAAGAAAGCTAGAATGGGCCGGGCAGTGGTGGTGCACGCCTTTAATCCCAGCACTTGGGAGGCAGAGGCAGGTGGATTTCTGAGTTCAAGGCCAGCCTGGTCTACAGAGTGAGTTCCAGGACAGCCAGAGCTACACAGAGAAACCCTGTCTCAAAAAAACCTAAAAACAAAAAAAAAAAAACAAAACAAAACAAAAAAAACAACAACGACAACAAAAAAAGAAAGCTAGAACGGCTCAACTAATTCCACTAAGAATAGACTAACTCATAAGGCAAGATTAAACTATGTGCTTGGTAGCGAGATACTGCTTAGAGCCAAAGGTCGACTGAAAGCAAAGAACAGGAAAAGGCATACCATGTAAACAGTGACCTTAACAAAGACGGAAGAACCACCCTCATAGTCCAAATAGATGAAGGAAAAAACACCATGAACAGACATGTTAATACCATAATGGCCGTAAGGAAACACAGCAGTATTTGTGTTACCAACAATGGACCACTGAATATGTAAGCAAATACTGACCATGGGAGGAAGACTCGGGCATGAGAACAACAGTGGTCAGAACCTGTCGTGCTCCACCTACAGCTGAGAAGAACTAGACAAAATAAGGACACAGAAGACCCGGGCCCATGTGGCTTACCACAGCCTGACTCTTCCACGTCTATACAACTTGCCCCATACAGATCCATTTCTTAGGGTTCCAGAGGGTTCTTTTGAGGGGGGATTTATTTCATGTGCATTGATATTTTCTCAGCATGTACACCTGTGTGAGGGTGTCAGATCCCCTGGAGGTGGAGTTACAGGCAGCTGTGAGCTGCCATGTGGGTGCTGGAAACTGAACCCAGGTCCTCTGGAAGAGCAGCCAGTGCTCTTAACTGCTGAGCCATGTCTCCAACCCATGCAGAGGTTTCTTGTTTCCTCTCTCCCTCTTCCTCTCCCTCTCCCTTTCCCTCCCCCCCTCCTCTTTCCTCCCTTCCTCCCTCCTTCCTTCCCTCCTCCTCCTCCTCCTCTTCCTCCTCTCAGGTAGTCCTAACTTTAGACCCTGTAAAAAGGCCTCATATAGGTAAAGATGGTGAACAATGGGCTCGGTGCTGCACACCTGTAACCCTAGCACTTGGGAAGAGGCAGTAGGAGAACCAGGAGTTCAAGGGCACCCTCAGCCACAGAGAAAGTCTGAGATGGGGTCTCATAAAAACAAATAAACAAACAAACAAAAAAGTTAGAGTAACAGAAGTTTGGTGTAGTGGTAACCCCAGCACTCATGCTGAGGTGGGGGCGGGGGGGGGTGGAGGTGGGGGGGAGAGTTGGATGTCAACATAGAACATACAATAAGTCTGGGGTCAAAATGTGCTATAAAGCAAAACCTTGTTACAAGGAGAAGAAAAGAGAAGAAACAAGAGAATCTAAGTTGAAATGGGTTTGGCCTAATGCTGCTTGTGTTATGTTAATTTTGGTCCCCAAAACTGCTCACATGAGCGTCTGCACATAAGACACCAAGGGACTGTACCCCCCAGTTGGCTCTGATTGGTAAATAAAGATGTCAGCAGCCAATGGCTGGGCAGACAGAGAGAGGCAGGACTTTAAGTGTTCCTGGGCTTGGGAGAGAGAAGGGAAGGAGCAGCAGCATTGACATGAGAGGGGCATAGGACGGGCCAGCCATGCAAAAAGTCGGGGAAGTGGTTCTAGTGGCCACCTCCCCAACTGGGTCTGGGGTAGCAGAGATGAAATATGGATTTTAAGGATGTTAACCCCAGACTACTGGAGGGGATTGTCTGCTAGCCACAGGAAGGACTAGAAGTACCCAACCCAGCCTTTGAGCTAGCCAAGGCAACATAATTAACTGGGGTGTGCGTGTGTGTGTGTGTGTGTGTGTGTGTGTGTGTGTGTGTGTTTCATTCGAAAATCCAGATAGCTCTTGGGCAAGGGGGAGGGGTGAGTGCGGGAGCACAGGGTAGGTTAACAAATTTGCTGCTATACTCAGTCACACAAGTATATTTTCTTATCAGAAAGGAATTAAAATCAATAGGAAGAGATATGGAGAAGCCCCAAAGCATTTGGAAAATATATCAATTCTGGGTTAAGAGATCAAGGAAAACTGAGAAATATATTTTGAAATTAAAAAAGTAACAATTTAAGAAAAATTGCAGCCAAAGCACTCTTTTAGAAGATGTTACTGGTTTAAAATGCCTATTAAAAAACAGAAGATCTCAGATCAATGAGATAGACCACTTCCAAAAATATAAAAATAAGCAAGCTAAGCCCAATACAAACAAAATGGGAAATAATAAAGACTGGAACAGAACTCTATACAGCCAAAAATAGGATGCCAATAAAATAAAGAAAACAAAGCCAATTTTCTCCAGAATTTCTGAGCCTAAGTGTACTATTGTAGATCACCAGTGTTATTGGGAAAACCTTATGTTATCTAAAGTTTATATTCAAGTTCTTCAAAAAAAGTGTTATGAGCTGAATGGCTGTTCCTCAGAAATTGTGTTGAAGCCCTAACCAGTGTGGCTGCTGAATGAGAATGGCTCCCAGTGACTCCCAGGCTCATTGAATGCTTGGTCACCAGGGCGTGGCACTGTTTGGAAGGATTAGGAGGTGCAGCCTCGTGGGAGGAAGTGTGTCCTGGGGGTGGGCTTTGAGGTTTCGGAAGCCCATTTCAAGCCCAGAGTCTCTCTTCTCCTTCAGGTCTGGATTTACAACTCTCAGCTGTCATATCCCCTGCTGGGATGACAGTAGACTGATCCTCTGAACCCATCGGCCAGCCCCAATCAAGTGCTTACTTCACAAGAGTCTCCATGGTCATGTTGCCTCTTCCCAGCAAGAGAACACTGAGACAGATGGGTTCTAGAATCTCCACGGGGGGTGGGAGGGTATCTAAGGGATTACCTAGGTTAGGTAAACTGAGGTAAAACGACTCACTAGTGGCACTGTTCCATGGGCTGGGGTTCCAGACTGAATAAAGCTGAGAGAAGAAGCTGAGCGACAGTGTAATGCTTGTATTTTGTCACCTTGACAACAGGGGTCTCCTGAGATGACAGCCTCAGATGAAGAACTGCTTCCATCAGACTAGCCTGTCAGGATGTCATTATTATTATTATTATTATTATTATTATTATTATTATTATTATTTATTATTATTATTATTGTCTGATGTGGGCCATGGGAAATACTGCCCCTGGGAAAGTGATCCTAGGACACACACACACACACACACACACACACACACACGCACACAGGCTGAGAAAGCCATGGGGAAACAAGCCAGTAAACAATGGCCTTCCATGATCTCTGCTTCAATTTCTGTTTCAAGTTCCTGCATTGGCTTCCCTGGATGGACTGTATGGTCTTTGTAGTGTGGATGGCTCTCACAGGGCTTAGATATGTGATAGGATGAGAGGGTGTGGCCTTGCTGGAGGAGGTGTGTCACCTTTGCAACTGCAGCTCTCTCTGCCTCTTTCAAAATAGATGTAAGCTCTCAGCTACTGCTCCAGGGCCATATTTGTGCCTGCTACCATACTTTACACCATGACGGTCATGAACTCACCCTCTAAAACTAGGAGTAAGCCCCTAATTAAATGCTTTCTTTTGTAAGTACCTTGGTTATGGTGCCTCTCCGCAGCAATAACAGAACAATAATTAAGACAGTCTCTATAGCAGCAACAGAAAAACAAAAAAACCCTAGGACAGTAACACTCATCCTTCTGTGCCTCCTGACTCCGAAGCAGGACCAGCTGCACGTCCCTGCCGCCATGACAGCCCCTTAATGATGGGCTGTATCTGCTGAAACTGCAAGCCAAGCCAGCTCTCCTTTCTTGTTGCTTCTTGTGGGGCATTTGGTCACAGCCAAGGAGAAAGTAACTAATATACCTGTATTTACCTACGAGGCTTCTAAGTAAAATTAAAGGAAGTCAAGCCTGGGGCTATGATTCAGTGGCGTGAGTAACCTTGCTCTATTTGTGTGTACTGGTGAAGACATAGTCGACACGTAAGAAACAAAGACATACTAAGAACACTAAGAGAGACACATAAGAAACATAAAGACACATTAAATGGTCACCTTTGACTCAGGAAGGAAGTCCTCATCAGGTGACCAGGCAACGGTTAGCCTTTTGATTGCCAGCCTCTAGGTCTCCCACACGTCAGGGTCTTGTTATGCTGCTCAGCCTGACCTCCAACTCCACCCTTCTGTTCCAGCTGCAGTGACAGGATTGCAGGTGTGGGCCACACCAGAATTCAGACCTCTCTCTCTGCCAGGAATGCTCATTGTTTAGGCCACCCACTATGTGACATTTTACTGGGGTATTCTCAGTTGTCGAATGACCTCAAGTGCGTGTATATACAGCAGGGGGAACACTAGGAAGTCTGTGTCTACGCTTACAAAATGTTCTGTTACTCTTACAACCCATGTGGAAATGTAACAAAACAAAGATACACACACACACACACCCCTCGAGGGCCTAGATCAAGTAGTGGGCACTAAGATGCTGAGCTGCAAGCTAGCATCTCCTAACCTAGTGACAGCTTCTTGTCATGGATCCTCCCCATATCCCCAGAAGGTCATCAAGACAATGGACATAGACCTAACCTCTGTTTTCTTATGGCACGGCCCACATCCTGGGTCTTCTGACCTGGGATACAAAATGGTATTTCCAGGGGACCTATCTGTGAAACTTTGCAGCTAATGTACTGGATATGGTGTTACTAAGTGTAGACATTGGGAAGCAAGTAACAAAGCCTTAGTAGGGACACTCAACTATGCTTACTTTTTTTTTTCTCTTTTCTCTTTTTATTGGATAGTTTATGTATTTACATTTCAAATATTATCCCCTTCCCAGTTCCCTTCCGGAAACCCTCTATCCCATTCCCCCTGCTTCTGAGTGTGCTCACCACCCACCCACCCACCCCACCTCACTGCCCAAGCCTTCACAGGACCAAGGACTTCTCCTCCCACTGATGCCCGACAAGGCCGTCCTCTCCATCCTCTGCTGCATATGCGGCTGGAGCACCGGGTCCCTCCCTGTGTACTCCTTGTTGGTGGTTTATTCCCTGGGAGCTCTGGGGGATCTGGTTGGTTGACATTGTTGTTCTTCCTATGGGGTTGCAAACCCTTTTAGCTCCTTCAGTCCTTCCCCTAACTCCTCCATTGGGGTCCCCATGCTTAGTCCAATGTTTGGCTGCATGCATCCGCATCTATGTTTGTCAGGCTCTGGCAGAGCTTACAGAGGCAAGATGTTAAACAGAATTGAAGTCACATTTTTTCTCAATATACAATAGATTTTAGCATGTTGGTTCAGTGTATCATTTTCATGTAACTTAGTTCTATACAGAGGCAGCAACAAGAGCAGATAGATAGCAACAGATTCAAATTTCCCCTTTCATTTTAAAATTATTTTAATACCAGTTTATGGCAGAGGAAACTAGGCATTATCTTGGCTTAAGGAGCAGATATCTCTGTCTCTCTCTTTTTTTTTTTTTTTGATACTTTATTTACATTTCCAATTCAACTATGCTTACTCAAGTGCTCTAAAACATAAACAAGGGCCTGTCCCCAGGGAAAGCAGGTTCCCTGGACTCTGCTGGGCCTATCAAGAACCAATGAACCCATGTGATTGCTGTATTACATATACTTAGTTGAAAGAAACTAAGAAATTCAATTCTGGTTTAAGTTCTCTTGCCTTCAAATGCCCTTCTCACCCTTTGTTGTATTACATTCTGAGTTGCTCCATTCTGGTGGGGTCCCAGTGCGGGCCTCCTCTGATCCGTCTGGTAGGCCCCAGTGCAGGTCTCCTCAGCTCCGCTCTGGCGGGCCTCAGTGCAGGCCTCCTCTGCTCCGTCTGGTGGGGTCCCAGTGCAGGCCTCCTCAGCTCCGTCTGGTGGGGTCCCAGTGCAGGCCTCCTCAGCTCCGTCTGGTGGGGTCCCAGTGCAGGCCTCCTCAGCTCCGTCTGGTGGGGTCCCAGTGCAGGCCTCCTCAGTTCTCAAGCTTTCTTTTCTATCTGGTTCCCTGCCCTCATTTGGCATCCCTCATCCTTGTCGTTAGACAATAGAGTTTTACTAATTATTTTTGAGAACTTCGTATATGCGTTCGGTGTATTTTGATGAACACCAAGCTTCCCCCTAATTACTCACAGATCCATTCCCACCTCCCTGCCCTTCCACAACCCTTTCTCTTTTTAACCACCCATTGAATCTAATTTCTGTTGCCCATATACTTATCGATGTTGGGCATGTGGCATATGGGTGTAGGATACTAATTTAGACAGTGGTTAAATACTCTGTCCATTTAGCAAAGTAAGAGTAGTGGGTTTACTCCTGGAGCCTGTGAGCTCCACAGACAGGGGCTTGTGGTCAGATTTACAGTAGTAGATACGACTCCTCTGTGGAGTGGGCTTTAAATCCAAACAGAAAGCATTTTGCTAGCCCCCTAATATCTGTGTACCGATGGGCACATCTTGCCACTCTGGTGGTTGTAGCTCATAGGGTTGTAGCTGTGTAATACTGTGATGAACCCCCAATCAATAGCCTATGTGACTAATCCCATGAAAAGTAGCCAGGAGGGAGGACACTCCCTGGGCTAGCATCAATGTAACCTCACCAAATTCCACAATCAAAGCGTGTTTTCAGTAATAGGGTCTTAACATCAAGTTCTAATAGGTAACAAGAGCAATGACAATAGTCTGGGGACAGCCTTGATCAACACCTGGAGAGGAGGTACCCACACCTAGAACTGGGTTTTTCACTTTAGCGACTTGTGGCTTCTGGGTCAAGGAATGCCCCGAGGCTCCTACGCTGGAATACTTTGTGGTCTCTAGCTAAACTGTTTTAAGGATTAGGAGGTACGAACTTGTTGGGGAAGTTTTGTCACTGGGGGTGGACTCTGAGGTTTCGAAAGGCATGTGGTACTCCATTCTCCGTCTCTCTCGTGAGCTGTTACTTCATGCCTGCCGCCACGAAGGTCGCAGACTCACCCTCTGGCACCGTAAGCCCCAATAAACTCTCCTAAATATTCCCGTGACCATGGTGTCGTATCACACCAGTAGGAAGAGTAACAAGAGGTAACTTCAACTCTTTTATATGAAGTTTTCTGTCTTTTACAAACATCCCTAAGTGTCAGTTAACCCGCTGTAGACACACAATTTCTTAAGAGATGTTCTGGAAAACCTGACCTTAAAGCTGGCCCATGGAAGCCCCAACGTGATGGTTAATATTTAACTACAACATGACAAGAACAGAGTCGCCTACGAGGTAAGCGTACCTCGGAGGCATATCTATGAGGGCTGGACTGATCTCTGGACAGGTGAGGGATTCTGTTAACTGAGATGGGAAGACCACTCTAAATGGGCAGCAGCTGTCCGGAGCTGGGTCCTGGACTGACAACAGGAGGAAGGAAGCGCAGCAGCACTCAGTCGCCTCTTCTGTGGGCACAATGCCTAAAGTCCCTGCTGCCAGGACAGACTGCACCTACAAACTACTAGCTGGGCGCACTCGTCCCCTCCTCCTCCAGTCGCTTTGTTAGTATTACCATGGCACAGGGAAAATAATTATCACACCCAGTACTAGGATCCTCTTCCAAATTGGGCTCTGTCACCTGCTAAATGCCAAATGAATATCTGGCTCCTAACCACAGAGTACTTGTAAGCATATTGGTTGTATGGTGATTTTTCATGGTTTTAAGAATTAAAGAGTTCTTTATCTATTCTCTTAATCTTCATGTAACCTAGGCTGGCTTGAAACTCTCCTGAGTGATGGGATTACAAGTATGCAAGACCACGCCCAGTTATGTGGTACTAGAAATTGCACTGTTGGCTTCTTGCACGCAAAATTAAGCCCTCTACCAAGTGCCGATCGGTGACTAAGCCTAGGGTAAAATGTATCAACCACAGTATCTGTATCTATGTCTGTAACATCTCCATGGACACGTGCAGAGGACAGTTCTTAGCAAAGGGTCTTCTATACACTGCTAATTGCACACCTCAGGTTATGACATATCTGTATATGCATCTTCTCAGCCTGGTACTGTCTGAGAAGGTAAAACACCTGGATTAACAAAAATTCCTTTTGAATCTTCATAGACATGTGGTTTTCTTGGCAATGATGATCACAACTAAGTTGGCATTTTACATAGCATGTGGAGTGCCAACATGTAGAAGGGCTTCCATTCCACTTCCAAGCAGCTTAGTTCTATCAATTTCCCCCTGACCCAAGCGACTTGGAGGAGAGAAGCTCTGGATGTAGCCTGAATGATGTTTGTGGCTAAAGGTTTTATCCATCTCCGTGATTCTTAAGATATTAACTCTATCCCTTTGAGTATTAGCTCCTTTGACACCAAATAGCTTTAAAGGAAAGCACACCAAGGAGTAAAAATAAGAAAGCTGAATGAGCTTTTACTGTGATCAAATTTGAGATGGCAGTAAGGCTCTGGGAATGGCAGCACATTACAATGATCTCCGCAGCACCTTCCTCTCGAGCCGAACACCCTCAGAGCTCCTGTGACTTGATTTGGGATGTACCTATGGTGTACTTCCTGCAAACTATACAGAAAACACCTCACTATGTTCTTATCTACAGTGATTTCAAACATGCATCGAGGCAAGCTTAAACTCACTTCACCTGTCTGCTTGCCAGCTCTGGCTGAATTTGCAGACACTGTTTATTGGCTACTGCATCCCTGACTAAAGTCAAAATACCTGGTGTCAAGGTCTGTCTCTTGTGTGGGTACCAACACTTGTGTACTATACCAAGAATGTATTTGCCAAGAGGTCAAAATGAGGAAGAACAGACTCCAGTAACACTAGACATTAAATTTCCCACGAGTACTAACGGTACAAGGAAAGGGAAATGTTAGGTTTCCAGCATATGGAAGAGAGTGTATGAATTACTTCACCCAACATGCTCAGTACTGTGCAAAGATGGTTTTGGGGAATAGAAATGGCCTTATTCCTGTCAACACTTAAGGTGCAGAAGACACATAAATGTTGCCCTGCGTTTATACTATGTAATAAAGTCCAGATAGGCATGAATAACAGACTTGCTAAGTTATGTTCCAATAACTTAATTTATGGAAGCCCAATGTCTAGGTTAAGTCTTACTTATGTATTTACAATACAGACATGCAAACACAGGACAGACTGAGTAAGTCTCAACACACACAGCTCATGCTACATACAAAATCAACTGAGGAATGCATCATAAACAGAGTCAAAAAGGAAGTCAGTGAGAAAAACTTAAGACGCAAAAACCTTTGTGCCACGGGTTAAGCAAAGCATGTAGCCAAAGCAGACTTTTCTGAAAGAACAAACCAGACTTCATCAAATGAGTAACGTCCCCTGTGAAAGACACCATTGAGCTGTCTTAATTATACGTTAGGCAAGGAAGTATATGACTCTCCAAACCCTTTTGTGTGTGGAGTAGTTCTTATAAATGTGTGCATGAAGACCAGACACTGATGCTGGAGGTCTTCCTCTATTGGTCCCCCAATTTATTCTTAGAGACAGCATCTCTCAATGAATCTGGAACTCACCAATTCTGCTAGGTTGGCTGGCCGGCAAGCACCAGGAATGCGGTCTCTGCCTCTCCGGCGCCAGGACTGCAGGAGCTCGCTGCCACACCTGAGCCTCTTACGTGGCTGCGGGGTCCTAACGTGTCCAATAGGCACTCTAATGGCCGAGCCATCTCCTCAGCCCCCAATTCAGAAATAGAAAAGGTTTCAATATTTACCAAAGGATGAGCTATCATGAGTCACAGATAGCTGCACACCATACCCCAGTGACAGCTCGGCAGAAACGCTGAGATCAATGACAACTACCAGAGAGAATGGAGCAACTGGACCCTCAAAGACTGGTGACTCCAATGGAAAGTGATACAGGTCCTGTGAAACAAGCTAGTAGAATTTTTGTTAAAAAGACAATGTATAAGCCAGAGTTGTACTCCTATAAAAATTTCTATGTCAATGTTTATAGCTGCTGCTTTATTGATAATCTCCCAAACGTGGAAACAATCCCAAAGTTCCTCAAGGAGAATGAACTGTAAACTCTAGTACAGCCACACTCTGGAACAACTATTGTAACAAAAGCTGCCAGCAGCTGTAACATCACACATGAGTCTCAAGGGCGTCGTGTGATGTGAGAGGAGCCAGGCTCCAGACCACACACACTGTTTGATCTATTTATGACACCTCAAAAAGGCAAAGCCATAGCAATGGAAAAGAGATTGTGAGCTGCTAAGGCCTGGAAAGGGAGTAGAGTCTGCAAGGGTACAAGGTATGGCGATGAGGGACTCGTTCTATGAATTAACCATGGTAGCGCTTTAACAAGTCAGCTTTAGTTTTCATAGATAACTGGCTTCTTGGCAACAAGGTCTCAAAATTTGAAGAACTATATACCTAAAAAAGGGGAATGTGAATGAATTCTATCTTCAGAAAGAAACAAAACCCACAAAGGTGGGCTACCATTCACAAATATGCACACAAAAACTGTACAGAAATGACTTGGACATCAGTGAAGGTGGTACATAAGTAAGATTAGCACAGTGGATATCTGCAGCCATTAAAAACCATTTTCTTCTCAGAGGCAGTAGTATATAAAGGGCCTGTGTTATAAAGTCTGGAAGAGAGGCATGCGCAGACTAAAGAACAGACACAGTGCAGAGAACACCATAGCCTAGAGTCTGCCCACGAGCTTTTGATTAGCATGTCCAATCCACAGTGCACAGTGGTTGTGGGAAACAAGACTCAGCATGTAAAATACTTAACTAGGATGGCAGGTGACATGGGTGACTAGTGCAAAGGCTCTAAACAGAACGACAGGGGCTGGAGAGTGGCTTAGCGTATAAAAGCGCTGGTCATGCAAGCATGAGGACCTGAGTCTAGATGCCCGGCACCAACACAGAAACTGAGTATGTAGATGGAACATGTCTCTACCCCCGGTGATGTTGGGAAGTTGGGAGGGAGATACAAACGGTCCCTTAATCCTGCTGGACAGCCAGGCTAGAAATCTGAGCGTTCCGGGTTCAAGGCAGAGTTCCAGGTTCAAGGCAAGATCCTGCCTCAAAAATAAGATGGACACCGACAGAGGAAGACAGCTGATGTCCATCTCTGGCCTACACATACACACACCACACACACAAAAATTTAAAACAGTATTATAAAGTTGCTCGGAATAGGAACGGCAAATAAACCAAACTAATACTGTATTTTAAAAAGTTTTATTCTTGCAGATTTAGAAATTTGAGATTTTTAATAACCACAAAAGAAATCCTTTCACACCTAATGATTATTAACAGAATGTAGCGGTGTATTATCTAAACAGAAATCGTGCTGATGTGCCATAATAAACTGTCTATTAGTAAAAAAATACACTTTAGGGCACAGTATTGTATCACAAATTTTACAGAAGGGATACTTTGCAAGAATTTAATCAAACTAGAGTAACTGTATTTTTTAAATGCAGCACTTAAAAATGTAACAACTCTGTGCATTCTTTTTCTTAAAAAAATGACCTTGTATGTGTAGAAATGCTGCTTTATTGCTGCAGAGGTCAAAGTTCAAGGCTCAAGAGGTACAGGAGAGAATACAAAGGTAGCCTTAGAAACTTGGTTCTGTTTATGTATAAAAAGGTAACGTTTATAAAAGTTAATTTACAAACCAAGAACAAAAGTGGTATGCACGCATTATGTACATGCGTCCTGAAAACATCAAACATCTCAGATGCATAGCCCAAAGAACAAAAGACCACCACTCCCCCTTGTCAAAAAAAATATTTTAAGTCACACCATTATTTTCTTCCGGGTGATTACACATTTCTGAAACCATCAAGTCCACAATTTACTCAGTCGTTTCCATGATACAGTATCTAGATATGCACAAAACTCATAAAAACTTAGTAATACACAGCGAAATGATCTAAGAATTAAAACCATGAGGGTAAGGCATTCCTGCTGGTTAATGTCTGTGGTGATATGTTAATTTACAGATTCAGAGGCCATGGAACCAGGCTCACATGCTTTGGTGTCCTTCCCTAAGAGACATGTGTTTTCATGTACAATAAGTAATTGTCTTCATTTGACCCTCCCTCCCCAAGTTATAAATCCCCCTGCTGTACATTTCTGTTAAATCCACTACACTGGTTATATATTCCAGGTGCATTTGTAAAAAAATGTGTGCACATTACCTCATGCATAATAAAATAAAATGTGTATGCTAGGCCAAGGCCATAATAAAGTTGAGTGTACTTTGGAAAGAACAGAACTCAAATGCACCCCCATTTACTGGCTGGTATTTTTAACGGAAATCAGTATGTGAAGTTAAGCAGTGACCATAAAAAAGTACAAAAATCATTACAAAGCAAAATATCTTTGAACGTCTAGCCAATGCCTGACAGTTCTTCACTCAATGACAGATAGCCTGTAGCGTGTTTTCTGACCGCGGTTCAGGGCCATGCTCACTAACCTTCATCAGTTCCAACAAATGCTTAATACTACTAATTGCAGTATAAATTCTAAGAAAATATAATACTCATTAGAGTGGTTCCATTTAGATTTAGTAAGTTCAATCCATGTTCACATTGCTTAGTCCAGGTCCTATACACTAAGAATTAAAAGTGGTCAATCAGGACAGAAACACAGTTGGCTCCAACAAGGTAATTCGGATCTCCAGGAAGACACTTGTTTTGCCAGGTTTTAGGGTCACCTATGAGAGAAAAAATTTTGATGTCATTTATGTTTGTCTAAACTGTTACCCACAACGTTTTACTATTATGGAACAAATAGAAACACACGTTAGAATGTTCTTCTATGTCTTCAAATATTATACTTATATCCAAACTTAGTGCTTTAAGTAGACATTTGAAAGCTGTTTTAGATGTCTCTTTTGTTATCCAATTCGTCGGCCTTTTAAATATAGGGATAAAAGTTATAAAGACTCGGGCAATCACATGGCTGAGACAGTTGGAGCTGCTCCTCAGTGTACACAACTATCAACACCTTCCTTTTGGACAGTACTATATGGTAACCCACTTGAGACAAGTGTGAGAGCACACTGCTCACACTCAGTTACTGCACAAAGAGGATGCTCTGCCAAGTTCTGTAGCACCTACTTACTAAAGACTCCTCCCCCTTACCAAGCCAAACCAGCAACACAGCACCAGAGCCTTTCCCACTTCTGGCTGTGCAATAAAATCATTTGTGGCATGTGTGGGGATTCAAACAGCCACTGGCTATGTAGCTCTGAGGTAGGTCTTGGTGTCTGAGTTTTGAAGAAGGCCTTGGTATTTTCAGATTTACACCCTGCACAAAGCCCTGGCAGTGGGTATTAACTGTGAACAATGGGAAACTGTCTGTGTGGCAGCTAAGGGAGCTGAGACTCAAAGCTGCTGACTGCTCCTTCCCTTATAACAGTCCTAGGCCAGGAGTGCTTCTGTACCTGTGAGACAGTGTGAGATACACTGTCACAAACGACACCTGTACAACTGAGGCCAGAGAAGCTACGAGCCTTCTTGAGATATCCCAGACAGTCCTATAACAAAGGATGACTGTCAACCATACCAGTTGTGTACTCTATGCACTATAAGGTCTGCATCACATTTGATAATGAATCAAATGGTTTAATAAGGAGTCACTGACAAAACTATTCAGATAACTCTAGAAATCAAAGGCATCCTCCTCATCCTTCTGTTTTAAGTTTCTTTTCAACATACTAGTATTTTGCTGCAATTAAGCCAGTGCTTACCAACACCACACCTGCTGGACAGGTAGGTCAGCAGGAGCAATGCTGTCTACTGCTGTACAGGATCACACAAAGGTGAGTCTACTTTCTGGGTGAACACACTTCAATGTTCACAGAAAGTGTGGTCTCAGTACAACTGAACAATAGCCCGTCATCCCTGGAAGTGACAAATGTGCAGCTCACTTGGGTATCAGGTAAGGCCACTTGCAGCACGAGCACTTGCAGCAGGCAGTGTAGATAAAGCCGGCCTCAAAACCGCAACATCCCCTGGGCTCTCAGCGGCCATTTTCAATACTGCTTAACTTTTCCTTCACTATTTAAAATTAGCCCACAAGGCTTTCTTCCAAAGGAATATTTAAATATGACCAATTGTAAACTTTGTATTATAACCTTAACTTCATACTAGACCAAACTGAAATTTACTAATACTCACTGATTTATACAAATTTAGGGGCAAAACTTTACATTTTTGTTCTTCTATGGATGCCGTTAGGGTGAACAGTATCGGTAGTGAAGATGGAGTTCTAAGTTTATCAATCGAGAAATATGAAAATGCAGTGCAAGCTTTGAAATCATGAGACAATGAGCAGAAGTTACTTAGAGGTTCAGGCTGGAAAAAACCAAACCCCTGGCCAGGCACCATCACTGTGGAAACTTTCTCCAAGGTTAGTATAAATACTTTGCACCTTGAAAAAAATCTGATAGATTATAAATTTTTTTAAACTCCAAGAACAGCCAATCTTTAGCCAAATTGCCAATTATTACTATTATTATAATATTATTTTGTTTTGTTTTTCGAAACAGGGTTTCTCTGTGTAGCCCTGGCTGTCCTGGAACTCACTCTGTAGACCAGGCTGGCCTTGAACTCAGAAATCCACCTGCCTCTGCCTCCCAAGTGCTGGGATTAAAGGTGTGCGCCACCACTGCCTGGCTCCAAATTGCCAATTATTAAAAGGTAGAAAAGTCTCCACGGCTCCATATGCACTTACAGCATACGAACCACATGTTTAAAACACTAGTAATGCTTACAAGGCCACAGGACAGAGGGAAGATCTGCTCACACACAGCACCAAGAGCTCAGGCATTAATCAATGACAGTCCCCAAAGCCCAGAGACAGAGTGAAGACAGCATACCCGACGAGGAGTCGGATGATTTTAGAGCAAAAGACCAACCGTCAGGAGTCATAGACGCACAGTGTGGCAAGCGCAGCTCCACCGGCTTCAGGAACTTGAGGCCATGGGGCCCACACATCACCAGGGGGCTCAGCAGAGTTTCACCTGGAGTCAGGGAGAGAGGAGCAACAGGGATGAAGTCTTTCCACTAGATACCGTCCCTCCCAGCACACGCTTGCCAAAGCCAAATGACAGTAATTCTCCATAGCAGTGCTAAGAAACATACAGCGGAGGCTACAATTGTAATTTGTAAGATTTTATTAGATATATTAGAGTAAAAAGAAATGTGACATTCATTTTAATATTTTATCTAACAATATGGCTGAAACAATATTTCAACACATAACCAATACACTCTGTCTCTGATGTCCTTATTTTACATTTCTAGAACTGTAAAACCCCATATAACCAGGGGCTATTGAATCCCACCATGTAAGTCTCTAGCATAACACATTCAAATGTACTGTTCTGCAAATGCTACATATACCCCCGGGGGTCTTATCTGGTGTGTGTGTGTGTGTGTGTGTGTGTGTGTGTGTGTGTGTGTACACATGTACACGACATGCTGTGCTAGTGAAGGTCAGAATGCAACTTGCAGGAAATCAATTCTCTCCTTTGATTATATGGGCCCCAGGGATCAAATTCTTATCTTCAGGGTTGGCAGCAGGCACCTTTGCCCACTGAGCCATCTTGCTAGCCTATGCTTTTCATTTTTAAGTGTTTGCTATATATGTGTTCAGGTATTCAAACAGGGCCAACAGTAGGGGTCCTATTGCTTTTAAGGCAGAGTACCTCAAGAAAGTGGGTTACAGTACCATGTTTAGTGAAATCAAGAACTGCTAAAAGTAATCACACCTCAATTCACCAGTGCGCTGATGGATCTAGGAAGGTTATGAAAATAACAGCATTCTTGGGTCCCTTAATCTGTTCAGAAATATGCTCCCCACCTTCTAAGGACATGCCACTCCTGTGCTGCGTGGTCAATAGTGTTGCCTGCTGAAGTAATAGTTGACAGGAAGGGCAAAGCCTTCTGGAGTGGATGATATCATCTACCTTCTTGAGATAGAAGGGCTCACAAATGTGATTAGGTCAGGCAAAACTGCCTGGCAGTCATGTGAGAGGACTGCCAATGGCCTGCCACCTGACATCATTTCTTTCTCACACTGTGCCTCCACTGCTCACCATCCACCACATGCCAGTGACATGTTTCTCTGCAGAAGGCTCATTTGAGAGGCCCTCAGTTGTACAAAGAAAATGCTGTGCTTTGCCTAAAACCTTCAGAGAGGCTCCCAGCTTATCCCCGTGGCTGGCTGCCGTAAGCAGGTGCACTCAGGGCAACGCTGGAGTAACTCCCATGAGGCCGACAATCAGCACACTTACCTTTCTCTTTATCTAAAGGTGGGAGGATGCTATTGTCTCTGCAGACTTTGAAATAAATTTCTTGCTCAATTCCTTCAGGAATGGCTCCTTGTGGGATAATTATACTAACACCGGTTTCTATGGAACTCAACACACCACCATTGCTGTTAAAGATGCCACGGGCTGTGGCCACTACAGTATGACCATCCTCATCTTCATCTTCTTCCACAGCTGAAGGACTGAGAGGTCAAAAATGGCAAGTGAAAATCCTAATAATATACACAGGCTTCCCTTTATCACTGTTACAGTAAGTATTTAACCTTATTTCTCCAAACAACTTAGAAGTTCTTTACTTAAACAAGGTAAGGTTTTAGTGAAAGGCCTTACTCAGAGGGCTAAGAACATGCTTTCTGGAAAAATCAAAATTGCCTTTCTGAAAGTAAAGAATGAGGCTATTATAATTACCAGTTTAATTTCAATGTATCAAACATGATTCTTTGGTCTCACAGCTACTGTGGGTCTTAGTGAACATGCATGAAATGGGTGCTCTAAATCAGTCACTGAAGCTCAGCCGGTAACACAGGAACAGTGTAGCACAGAGAAGAGCTTGTGATAAAGACTGTGGTAGACTTTGGGCTTTCAGTGCGCACACACAGCACTGCCCTTCCTTAGTACACCCTGAGTCCCACTGCCCAGACTGCCAAAGGTGTAAAGCCTCCACCATCCTAAGGGCAGAAGGTCTGGTATGGTATACCTCAGAGACCCAAGGAAGACAAAGGCAGAGAACATCAATGGACATTTCAAAATTGGAAGCTAGACTATCAAGACTTTGTGAAGTACAGTTTTAAGCCACAATTTTAATGTGATAGAAAAGATGGCCTAACAACTTCAAGTATATGAGGAGAAGTCAGTTTCTCTCCAGCATGACTGCAGGGTCAGGGACAGACTCCTGAAGCAAATGGAAAGGGGGCACATCACCTGATGTGGGAACACCATGTAGCCCTGCATGAGGAACCCTGCTACTGACTGACTACAGAAAGGCAGACTGATAGAACCATCTTAAGAAGCAGACTTCAGGTGGCCTTCCTGGTCCTTGTTTCCACCTGTGAGCACTTCCCTTTCATGGACAACCTGACAATGTCTAAAGGGGCTGAAATGAGTCAGTGGTATGTGGTCAGATGGCTCTGATCATCACTAAGTAACAATCAGACAGAAAAAAACTGCGTGAGTGAGGCTCTGGTAGATTCAACCATCTTACTACTGTCGTCAATAGCCATTTCGAGGTCACTATACTTCTATTCTTTTCCTGCACCCTAGCTGGATAAACCATAAATGAGGAACAGATCTATCTGTCGATCATACTTTAGGGTCCCCCCAACTGGCAAAAGTTAAGTTAGGTGGCCATGGGAAGTCACAGTTTACTATAAAGATATGGGCTCTGAGATTAGACGACCACCCTCTAGCTATTCGATGCTGGTTGGGCAAATTGGATTCTGTTCCTTAATCTGAGCTGTTGGTGGCACAGGATAATGACAATACTCACTGATGCTATACACTCGTTACCTTTATAGTCTGATTAACATCTTTCGCCTCCTGGAGGACATTTTATGAAATGGTATCCACTACAATAACAGTTTAGTTTACAGGTACAATTTACCATGTCAAATCTTACCATAAAAACTCCTTCAAACTATAGCTACAAAGCTGTAGTCTCAGCACTCGGGAGGCAGAAGGATCACTCTGCCTTCCAATTTAAAAAAAAAATCATGTCAAGCAACACTTTAAACAAAGGCAAGTAAATATCTTACCTCACAGGAACAGCTTTAGGCATGGTACTGATATTATTTATTTGATATTTAGGCTTATCTGTGTGAACAGAGAAAGTTTCAACTCCACTGTCGAACTCAGGAGGCTGTGCTGAACTATGAGCTTTCATAACAGTTTTTGGAGAAGTAGGAGGTTTTGAGGACAATTCAGGTTTATGTACGGTTTCACTTGGCAGAAGATTATGGTTAAACTTTGGACTTTCAAATTTGCGTTCAAACGGCCGGGCAGAACTTGTGTACGGCTTTGGTGTGAAGCGATTGTACGCTGGAGTGATGGTTTTCTGAGTCTGCTCAGTTCCATTAACTGGAGCTTTGTCTGGGAAACTTTTCTGGGGATAGAAAGTCTGAGGAGGGTCTTCTCGGGTTGGTGGTCTGAAAGTTGCTGGTTTACTCTGAGATGGAGGTGGGTCTGGTTTGGACATATATGAGTTCTGAAAATCCAATGATACTGAACTGCCTGAAAAACAAACATACACACATTTTAAAAACTCCCTGAAAACATTTTAACAACACTTTGGTTTCTTTACTGGCATTAACATGTCCTGAAGTAAAGTCCTGGATCCTGTGTTGGGTGTAGCCAGTTGCCTCAGATTCAGCAAGAGGCTACAAAAGCACTGGCCTCCTAAGACACATGTCTTGCGTAACTCTGTCCCACTATCTATTGAAAACTAGAAACAAAACAACAAATTTGATATGAAACCCATCAGTATTGAAAACTCATCCTCAACCAAAGCATTTAAAAAAAAAAAAAAGCATAATAGCCACATACTGGTACAAGACACTTTAAAACTGTGTAAGTGGTCATCAGTATGAATATTCTGTGCAAAAGTGCAGAACACCTGCCTCTCTGTAAAACGCCAAGCAGTGTGCAGTAAGACACTGACCTTACCATCAGGGAAACATGAAATAAAAATAAACTAATCATGAAAGATCACATCACAACCAGGAAACCGTCAAAGCTGACAAATAGGACAACTCAAGTGTCCATGGTGACGTGGAAACAGCAGGGATGGCTGGCTTCTGCTGGCTACACTCTGCTCAAGCAGCAGAGAACAGAACCACCCAACCTCTATGAAATTACAGAAAAGGACACTGGTGGAAAAATGTCAGTTTTTCTGTTTTATTTTAAGTGAAAGATAGAGGAAAAGGAAAGCTATGCTCTCTTTTACAGAACAGTACAACACTAAGAACAAAAGTCAGACAAAGCCACTTCAGGAAAATTATGAATCCAAATTCTTCATGAACACAATAATGTAACTACATTAAGATAATAAGGTAGAAAAGTCAGATGATCCTGTTTATTTGAGAAGTAAATATTTTTAATTTTAAAAACTCCTCTCCCCTGAGACAGGGTTTTTCTGTGTAGCCTTGGTTGTCCTGACAGTTGCTCTAGACCAGGCTGGCCTCGACCTCAGAGATCCGCTTGCCTCTGCCTCCCAAGTGCTGTATTTTTATTTTATGTATTTGTGAGTGCATATGCATGGATGCGTGTTTACCACATATGTGCACAGAGCCTCTGTGGGCCAGATTACGATGTTGGAGCCACCGTCAGTCAAGGGCTGCCTGATGTGGTGCTAGGAGTCAAACCCAAGCCCGCTGAAAGAGCAGCGAGTGCTGTGAAACACTGAGCCATCTCTCCAGCACACAAGAGAAAACATTCAACAAAATGCTTTCAGAAACTGTGATAAAAGGCACCTATTAAATCAATACCAACAAACCCTTATGGCTAGCATCACTTAGTGAAAAACAACCTTTTTCTTCCTTAAGGAGGGGAACCAGCAAAAGATGTTTGTTTAAGCCATTTGTTTTTCTTCCTTGGGTAAGTCTCTTAATTGTGCATAGAATCTGCTATTTAGCCAGGCAGTAGTGGTGCACGCCTTTAATCCCAGCACTTGGGAGGCAGGGGCAGGTGCATCTCTTGAGTTCAAGGCCAATCTGGTCTACAGAGTCAATTCCAGGACAGTTACACAGAGAAACCCTGTCTTGAAAAACCAAAACCAAAACCAAACAAAAAAAGATTTTGCTGTCTATAGCCCAGGCTAGCCTTTGTCTCCAAAGTGCCAGAACTAAAGGCATGCACCACCACATGCATCTCTTAGTATGAGTGAGCTATGGTACAATAATTGGTTTGTTTCAAGAATATCACCCTCCAATCTGACTCCTCTGTAATAGGTACTAACGAATGTCAAGAAGAGAGAAACTGTATTATACTAGGGTAGAATATTATCTAGCTATCCAAATGAGTAAGCTACATTCATTGAGATTTTATTGAAGGATGAAAAGATATTTTCTGTGTAAAACTGTATGGCTTTCTTTTTTTTGTTTTTGGTTTTTGGTTTTGGGTTTTTTTTTTTTTTGGTTTTTCGAGACAGGGTTTCTCTGTGTAGCCCTGGCTGTCCTGGAACTCACTCTGTAGACCAGGCTGGCCACTCAGAAATCCACCTGTCTCTGCCTCCCAAGTGCTGGGATTAAAGGCGTGCGCCACCACTGCCCGGCCTGTATGGCTTTCTTATGCCCATATTTTAGATGGAGCATAACAAGTCTTACAAGGCACTATTCGAATATCTAAAATTACATCTTATTTAGCGTGTGTGAGTATATGTGTGCCACTACGAATACGCGATGTCAGCAGAGACCTGGCTAGAATCAGTTCTTTCCTTCTACCACGCATGTTCCAGGGGTGGAAGCCACGTCAGGCCCCATGAAGCAGTGCAGCCTGCTGAGCCATCTCCATGGCTCTTAAGTATTTAAACGGAGGCATACCAATGAACAGGTACTGCTTTCAAAATGTGGAGATTGATATAAAATTAAGTTATGTTTAAAAAAATACGGGGGAAGGGGGCTCAACAAAAATCCATTTAGCTACAAGGCTCATCCAATATAATGGTCATTTACATAAACAGAAGGTAACACACAGCACATCTTCTCCCTTTTCTGTGAGAGTTAGTATGTAGTCCTGGCTGGCTAGGAACTTAGTATTCAGGCTAGGGTAGCCTCAGACTCAGATTCATCTGCCTCCGCACCAGGATTAATGAACTACCACGCCAAAATGACACACATTTTTGACAAAATCTTTACTTTTCACTGTTACCAGCCCAAACATTTTTTGAACCTTTAAAAAAAAATGTTAAAGTCACCTAAGCTTCAAAGCTGTAAGAATTTAACTTCATAACCATGAACCTATTACAGTAATATATCAATGCCTTAACTTCCTACCTTCACCCTGGGCGCCCTTGGAATGTATGTGGAGAGCAGAGCTGGATAGAGGTGGAGCTGGTTGGCCGTACTGTGAGGGCAGTGGAGGAGGAGGTGGCGTGGCCTGGGTTGGATCATAACGTTTCTCACTGAATGATCTATCCACAGCATCAGTTTCGGGTTTTCCCCTATTTAAAAAACAAAAGAGAGAAGAAGAAATTTCAATGCTGGAAAATGAACCCCATCACAAAACTACTGTTTCTTTAAAAAAAAAAAAAAAAAAAGTATCTAGAAATGTCACAATTTCACAATTTATTCTCATGAGTATAGGTAGCAACTCTACCAAAATATACAAACAAATTCATCAGCACAAGAAATGTCAAGACAGCACAGATACTTGAAGAATATTAGTAAAACATCCAGAAAATATCTATTAAAAGGCGGATGAAATTTTGGGTATACTTTCAATATTTGTGATATTTATAAATTAGTAGATTTAAGGAAGTTTTGCAAATATCTTGAGAAATGTTATTTTGGCACAAACCTTCCTTAAACTCACTTCTAATTCTGTATCTCAGGTACAAAGTCTTGGTGCCAAGCATACTTAAAGCACCGTAAAACATGGTGTCACAGAGCCAATGCTGCCCAGCTTCTCTAATAAAGGGCACGAGAAAAGGACTTGCCTTTGTGAGCCATAGCGTCTCTGACACAGCTATTCGACTTAGCTGTTATCAGGCAAAAGTAGACACTGTCAATGGATGGGCAGGGTTGTGTTCCAGTAACACTGGAAAAATGGCATCTTTAAAATCTGCCCTGGTTTCTTGCTCTTTTGCTCTGTTTAATGATTGCTAGAGTAGCAGACACTACTCTACTTTACAAGGCTTGTCTAGTAAAAATTGTGCCATGTTTTCTTAGTTTTTCAAATTGCCAATTGTTAATAAGTAACACATAAAATTTAAACAAAAGGAATCTAAATAGACCCATAATTGCAACCCTGCCACCTGAGCCTTACTGCAGAGCGCCAAGCTACACCGGCGTTATGTGCACAGACAATAACATGTATTTGAAATGTGTATTTGTTTTCATACAATATTTTTGCTGAAAATAATCCAGTTTTATGATCAGCATCCAAATGAGCTGGTACCTTGCCCACACGTATTTAGACTTCAATGTTAGAAGACAACGTTAAGATCTGAAAGTGCACATACTGCCAATGACACAGTGAGGGACACCTCATGGGACAGCCTCACACCAATGCCAGTCTTACCACTTGATGTTCCTTCTCAAGTAGTCATAGCTAGTGTAAGAGCCAAGAAATCTAGGTGATGGCAAAGCAAGCGCAATAGAAAAATGAAAGAAAACGGTCAATCTAACTAAGAGTTACAGCAAACAGAACTCAAATGTCATATAAAATATTAACCAACATCCACAATCTTAACATAGTTTGCTTCATGAAAGAACATACTACTCACTCTCACACAGCCAAGGAAATCAGCAATGACATCACCATAATTAACTTAGTTTACCCCACCCCCACCCCACAGGTCTTAGCTGCCACTGCCATCTGTGTCCTCAGCCTCAGCTTCTGCTCACCTATGCCACAGCAGCTAATGGTGAGCAAAGACATGCGCTAGACTCAGGCACAGCTTAGTGGCAGGGCACCTGCCTACCACACCTCAGGTCCTGGGCTCAACACCCAGCAGCACTCAAAAAGAAAAGTAAAGAGTTCCTGGAAGGTGGTGGTGTGTGCCTTTAATCCCGGCAGAGGTGGGTGTATCTCTTGTGAGTTTGAGGCCAGCCTGGACTACATAGAGAAACCCTTCTGTGAATAACAGGGGGAGAGGGAGAGGGAGAGAGAAAGTAATGGAGTAAGACAATAGCAATTATCAAATAATAATCAACAAATCATGAATAAGTAAAACCCAATTAAAAAACAAAGGTTGGGCAAAAGAAATGGCGTAAGTAAAGACAGGAGAAGGGACAGGTGTCTCTTGACTGACAGGTGTACTTATGCCTTAATAACAATGGACTGACAGATGAAAACACGTAGACCTTTTGAACACGGCCATGATCGATGATGTCCTTTTCTTTTCTCGCAAGCCCTCCAGTACTAAGCTAAGTCTTGTGGTGGGAGGGTGCTTATTTGTAAAGCTGCCACACACAACATGCTCATGGCTTCTCTCCCTTAATAATGTCACATGAACAACAGCAAAGTACTACCTGCCTTCAATCTATCTCCTACACTTAGTTCTCAGAAAGCACAAAGGCAAAAGAGACACTGTTTCATTCAATGGCAAAGCTTACCTGTGGGAACCACTGCTCACACAGGCCCCTCCCAGACCTGTGCCGATCAGCCGTGGGGTGGATGACTGATGCAGTTAGCACACTGTACCCTTTACTGAGTGAGCTCCATTAAATCAATAAATACTGGGTTCTAGGCAGGGTTCTAGACCCCATTTGAACATTATATAACACAAATAACTAAGTTTTCACTCTTAAAAAAAAATCAAATTAACATAAAATCAAAATGCTTTTCAAACCGGACCTGGTAATGCAGCATTTGATCCTAGCACTTGGGAGGCGGAGGCGGAGGCGGAGGCGGAGGCAGGCAGATCTCTGTGAGTTTGAAGACAGCCTGTTCTACACAGTTAAGATCTAGGACAGCCAGCGATATATAGTGAGACCCTGTCTCAAAAAACAAACCAACAACAACAACAAAAAGTCAAAACACCAACAACTTTTCATCTGATTCACTGGCAAATTTAGACATAAATATTTTTGTTATCTTATTTTATGTGCATTGGTGCTTTGTCTGTGTGAGGATGTTGGGTCCCCTGAAATTGTACTTACAGACAGTTGTGAGCTGCCAGCTGGGTGCTAGGAATTGAATTCCTCTAGAAAAGCAGCCAGTACTCCTAACCACTGAGCTATCTTTCAAGCCCTGACATAAATGTATTTTTAAGGCTATATCCTATTTATCAGGTATATAAATGATAAAGTAATTCTTTAAATCCCTTGGCCCTCTTCTAACAGGAATTGAGTTTAACAGAACACTTAAAAATGATCACTTCTGGGCCTAAGAAGAAGGCTCGGCCAGTAAGCCTACCAACCTGAGGTCACTCCTCCCTCCTCCCTACGCCATCCTCACATAGTGCAAGAAGAGAACCAACTCCCAAAGCTGTTCTATTAACTTCATGTGTAGAAAGTGGTGCACCCACCTTTTCCAAACAAATACATGTATTTTGTTTCATCTCTTAAAGATATATTTAAAATAAATGACTACATGGAGCTAGAGAAATGGCTCAGCAGTTACAAGCATTTGCTGCTCTTGTCAAAGACCCTGACCCAGTTCCTAGCAGTCATATAGTTCATAACCATATTTAACTGTAATTCCAGGAGATCTGATGCTCCCTCTGGTTTCTGTGGGCACATGCAATGATGCACATACATACATGTGGGCAAAAGACTCGTACACACTATTTAAAGATAAAATGATTACTATAAAATACACCCTTTGTCTTACCAAACACTGAGCTTAAAGGACTTGATCCTTTATCTAGATACTGCCAGGTACCTGTCTAGTGCTGTACTAGAAAAATGCATTATTTAATGCAATTCTCCACTGCAGTACAGAATATTTCTCCCAAACTCATTTCTTCAAGAGAAACAAAGATTTAAAGAGACTAAGATGTTCTAAATCTTTACTAATGATACCTCAGAAAACAGAAGTAACTAAATTGGGTCTTCAATATTATAAGTTTCAAAATGTAATCTAAAAGAATTTTATTCAGTTTCACGTAATCCTAAGAGTTGAGGTTCATTTCAGTAAAAATGTGCATGCCTTTCACCTTGGGCACAAAGCTCCCATGTCTTGTTCCTGAGCCACAGTTCCGTTTACTTGAAGTGACTGAGCTAGGTGATGCACTAGTAACGGGTTTTCAGCTGGGATGGAATGCCATCTCGCCTCCTGAGTTTATCAGGTAAAGAATGCAGTCCTTCCCCTGAATTTAGAGGCTCCCAAGTACCTTTTGGACCTTGCTTCCCAGACCATCTGCCATTTAGGATTTGTTTGGGCAGCTCCCATAGTTTTATAAACAAATTCCTCGTGACAAAGCCCATCTGTCTTTGTTTCTACGGGACTCGTTTTGTGGAGCATGAGCCCACTGGTGCCTATGTTGGATCATACCCAAACTCTGTAAGGATTCAAGCAGAGATGTGCCAGCAGCAGGAAGCACTAATCCACCAGGCACAAGAAAAAAGTGCAGCAGCACGTAAGTCACAAAAAAAGAGGGAAGCAGACAGAGGGGAAAAGACTGAGAACCAAGAAACCTGCCATTTCACCTCACCAGGTCATCTGTAAAGCCGGACTACAAAATTCTACAAATACCCCATGCTCAAAAAATAAAGAAAAAGACAGCTCTTCTCGCCTTTGTGAAAGCAAGACCAAGAACTCCCTGAGTATTCCCTAGGACCCCTCACCTACCTAGCTGTATGTCTTAGAGACAAAAACAAAGTAAGGAAAAGATTATCATTAAGTGTGTATCCCTCTATGGAGAGCCTTTCCTCACATCAAAACTGTACATCTGAGGTTAGGGTTAACGGCCTCCAGGAAGCTGCACCTGCGCAGTGGCTCACTGTGCCCAGTTCCTTAGACCTGAACTCTACGTTACGCAACTGAGACTTTCGTTTCGTCTTAGTTTTAAAAGGTAAGTCTTAGGTAAGACAACTTACTTTGAGGAATAACTAGAGAAATTTGGCTGACTCTGAGAATGGACTGGCTTGGCAGGCTCTGAGTGATGGCCAGCAGGAATATGTGCAGGAGGCTTGCTCTCAAAACTTCTTCTGTCAAAGTAAGAGAGCTGTTTCCTGTAATACTCTTCATCCTCTTCAGGATCATAATGATTTGATCGGACAATATCTTCGGGTGGCTTCACTTGAGGTTTCTGAGGCTCTGGGAGCCTGATAATGAGCAACAAGTAAAACAATTTTTAGGTGTTAATTTTACAAAAACAATGGAACATAAAAATCTAACCCTTTCTTGGTTTTCCCCCTTTTGTCTGAGAGCACAGGCGGATGTCAGGTGCTGTTCTTCAGCAGTGGTCTATCTTGTTTTGTACTTCATCTTTTTACTGACAGCTATGACTATTTGGGTTTTAATGGCATAGTCAAAAAGTCGGCGTGTATATTCTAAAATAACATATTCATGCTGTACATGCAAATGTAGGCTCCCTTTGCCTCAGGAGTATCTTAGTACGATTTAGCAAACTCAATGCTTGTTTGTTAAGGGGTTTCACAGCAGGTGAGAAGCAATTAAAGAGGAAACAAACCAAGATTCTGGAGAACCGTATCAATGTTATCAGTGTCAGCAAAAGGGACTTTAAAGAATCAGGAATAAAATGGATTTTTTAAAAAACATTAATCTAGGACCAAGAAATGATTCTCATTATAAGCAAATAGCCCAATCCATCCAAAATCCTAGAGGGTAGAGCAAGGAAACAAACAAGTCATGAAACAGCTGACTATATTAGACAGTAGTTCCTTCCTATTATTCAGTAAGTGCATCAAATGAGTTGGCCCATTCTGTCACTGTGGGGCATAGTTGACAGCACAGGGACAAGAGGAGGAGGTCTGGCTTCTCTGCCTACTCTAACATATGCTCTGTGCTGCTTAACCAGAAGCCCCAACCTTAGCAGCTCTGTAACCCAGAGAACAACGGGGAGTACTTTACAGCTGCTCCCTAAATGAAGAATTGTAGTGATTTAAATCAGCTTGAGTTTGTTTTCACTCCTACAAACGAACAGTATATTCTGAATATACTTAAAATGGAGACAACAATATGGCTTAAAAACTTCTGTTTCAACTATTTGTTTCAAAAACAGAACAACCCAACTTTTTCCCCAAAGATTTGCTTCCTAAAGCTTAGTCACTCTCTCCCTGAGGTCAGGCAGGGTTCATCAGGAAAGCTAGCTGCTTAGCTTGGAGAGTGAGGTCCTTTCTTCCTCCTCACATTTCTCCTTCACTAAAGCAGTAATCAGTCTCTCTCTAAAAAGCACATTTTCCTGTTGGGATTCATGTCATATGCTGTGGAGCACACCCACCTGTACAGTGTTTTGTCGTGCTCACTAAACTGATTCTGAGGAACAGGTTTAGGGCCAGCAAGAGAAGCACTTGGAGGTTTAGATGCTACTTCCGGAGGCTGCAGAAAACAAGGAAGAGATAGTTAGCAAGAAAGGCATCGTCAGGAGGAAGTGGGAGTCACCTCACTACCGTAGCACAGACTCGGGCTAAGACACACCCGTGGCTTTTTACCTTAAAGCTGGCAGTGTCATTCACGTCCTTCTTGTTCTCCAATGACGAAGATCTTTTGTTTTCAAACATTTTGACTCTGGTGAGCACAGACTGTGGTTTCATTGCTGGATCCTCCTCTTCTTCAGTTAGGGTTGGGGGTGGAGGCTGTGGTTTGGTAGCTGAGGGCAGAACTTCTGGCTTATGTTGAGAGGAAGGTATCAGAGGAGGAACAACTGCAGCACCATGGAGAGGCTCATAATGGCCTGTTTTGGAGGTAAATCCTGGTGGTGGTACTTGCTCATAGCTTCGTGGGTACTGGTCAAAGTACTGCTTGGGCTCAGATGACTTAGGACCTGCTGAAGAATAGGGCTGCGCTTCTGGCCTGTACCTGTTGTGAACCTCATATCCAGGGGTTGGCGGCTCTTCATGTCGGAGAGTAGAGGTTCGAGGCAGCTGCTCGTATCTTGTTCTACTGTCATATGACAGAGGGGCTGGCTCTTCAAAACGCTGGAAATAACCTCGTTCTGAAGCCTCTTCAGGATGTTGTCTGGAGTCCAGGTCTCGAGGATGCTGATTATCAAAAGGCCGAGGTTGGTAGGGCTGTTTGTCATCATAATACGACCACTGGTCTTCATAGGTAGGCATCCGATCTTCAAATCGTAGGCGATGGTCATAGTTCCGAGAAAACTGGTCTGTGTAGCTGGAGGACTCATACCTGTATGGCGGCTGCTCAAGGTCTCTGCTGGCTTGTTTTTCTACATACGGAAGTTGGGGCTCATAGGCTAGATTTGGCTCTTTATCTGGCCTCTGCCCCGGGTGACCAAGAGCTGGTTGTTTTAAAATATGGTTTTGTCTCATCATTTCTTCAGGATATGGCTCCTTCCTATATACCTGCATTTAAAAATTAAATAAATTTGAGGACAGAGGCTTGTTTTTAATCCTATTCTATTTTATTAGGCAATGACAAACATTAAGTTATACTTTTACAATGCGAAATGGTATATTCTACCACTTCTACAGGGGACACAGAAGATTAGTGGAGAGAGCTAGCTCAAGTGAAAGCTCACAATTTACACTGCAGGTAGGCATGTTTATGCTTTAGCTTACACCAACAAAAGGAAGTAAAGATGAGCATTCATTTAGCAGAAAATTAATTCACAGAATGACTGCTTCTATTTGATTTTGACACTGAAGATAAAAAAAATCACGAAGAAAATTTATGGACACCATAATTTATATAAACATAAAAATGTTATGATAAATCTCAACTATATATTAAAGGAGTCTAGAAGATACTAAAATCAAAATTAAAAGTAATAAAAATTATTGAAGCACAAGTTTTAAAAGGATTGGTCACACAAATAATCAATATACCATTGGAAGCCATGCAAACTACAAAACTGAAATGATTTGTCTTGTTGGAAAGCACTAGAGTGTATGAGCCCAGTTTAAAAAAAAAAAAAAAAAAAAAAAAAAAAAAAAAAAAAAGCAGAAGGAAAAGGTAAAGGGCGAAGCAGCAGCAATCGTGTGCCGGGTTGATGGGGGCAGCAGCCAGTGCAGCACTGCAGCACGGGTACCTTTGCCGGGTCTGCATGCGGCGGCAATGATGGTCCTTCATCTCTGAGCACTATGTGAGCTGCCTCAGAACTTGGTGCTCCTAAACAATCAGCTTGTGATACGTGCGAGGTGGGAGGAGCTGGGCTGGGCTCCTCCAGGCTGACATTAGTTAAATTTACATTGTGATTAACTGCAGAGGCTGATGATGCTGGGTTTGTTTCAGGCGAAAGGTAAGGGACTGGAGATGAGGCTTCTGCTTTCTGTGAAGTGTTTAAAATATTTTAAATATAATGTTTGTGTCTATTACTAACCTCCTGCTCAACTTAATAGTGATTGGTAGACGTTAAGTGTGCTGATTAACATGCTAGCTATGACCTCATAGGCTATATTTCTGCTAAAAAACTCATTATAATGCTGTGTAAGATGAATGCAGAAAACTCAGAATAAAGCCCTCGGTACTCTCAGACTGAAATTCAAGCCTAAGCTGTAATCTGAGGAAGAAAAGGTATAATCTTTAACTCATCACCACACTCTCCAACTTCACAATGCACCTCTAACTCTAAGCGCCGGATGCTTGCTCTTACCTGTTGAGAGGCTGTCTTAAGTCCAGGGGAGTCTATTCTATGAATAGCTTGTGGCTGCGCTTGTGGTGAGTAAGGAGGATATGTTTGGTTTTCATGATGCATTCCAGAGGAGTCCTCTCTTACAGGCTCAGAGGACCGTGTAATGGCAGACTCCGGTGGAGTCCCCACCTCATCATTAAGAGTTTCATCTAGTTCTTGATCAGTGTAGGCCCCGCCTTCTGTATCTGTGTCTTCATAGTCAGAAGTGTGTCTACTGTCCGTGCTATACATTGAGTACTCACTACCTGGGGCTGACAGGTAGGACAGACGATCATCATGCAAATCAAGGTCATCACTTGTAGCACCATCCGCCTGGGTCAAATAAAAGTAAATTAAAAAATTTATTCAGTAGTTCTTTAAGAGATGGCCTTTATTTTACAAGAGAGATTGAAAAGAATATTTTTCTTTGGAGAAATCTTATCTATTTCTTGAAATTTCTGATGAAGAAAGGTCAAGAAGACTGTACAAGCACACATGCAGATACACATAGCATCCCCTGAGATCAGAAGGGCTTGGATGAATCAACAGAGCCTGACTAGCCAGGACACAGCTAGGGCCCAGCCACAGAGAACAGGAAGGAACTCTGGCATGACACACAGATATAAACCTAGTCACTAGCTTTTCATCCAAAAAGCAAGGCGAAGAAGAGAATGCTATTAAACCAAGCTCACACAAACAAGGGCACACTGACAAAACAGCACTTGTGAGAACAACTATGACAATAAACCCCATAGTAATCTGAGTAAGAAATACTCTATTTATAGTTAGGAAACAATTTTTTTTTTTTTGAATTGGAATTTGGCCCTTAAAGCTTTTACAAAATAACAGAAACCATCACCTGCAGGGTGGCTATCCCAATTAAGAAGACATTCTTTCTTATTTTTCACAGATGTAGCAGCCAATGGATGAAAAAGGAAAATGCTGTTATGGTTGCCTTTTGCAAGTAATTAAGACTTGAGTTAATTCCTAACAGTCTACAGTGATGAGCTTCAGAGTAGCTCAGAAAGAAAATGAGAAATACAGGGAGGAAAGGGAACTACGGGCTGTAGTCAACAGACTGTCTCTGAACAACAGTCTGAAACTAGTACTTTGGTTAACCAGCCTCTGAAGACACTGCATGAGAAGTGACAGAACTGAAATCCTGAAATCACAAGGATTTCTTCCATTACAGCATGGACCACTCACTACGTGAGCAATGCTGAGATTCACTCTCCAGGCAGATGGCTAACAGTAAGCAGCAGGGTGGTGCAGCTCTGAGTCTCCTATGCCAAACATGGTCATGGGAGCCAGATCTCCTCAGCAGTGCTTTTCATGCCCTCGCTCACTTCAGTGAGAAGCTAACCTCAAGCACTGCCTTTCTGTCAAGACGAGGGAGGAGAGGCTGTGCCAGGCTAGGGGCAGAAAACCCCAGGGCTGTGGTTGGTTACAGGACAGTCTCTCCCGCTGACCACTAACGCTACTGCTGAAGAGAAGTCTTCTTGCCATCTACCTCGACTTGCTGGAAACGATTTAAAGCTTGCAGAAGAATCACAGAATCCACCAATCTATCTAGCTTCTTGAAATACAGAAATGAGCAAGAGCTGTGGGCTGTTTTGAAGTAGGAAATATTATGTCTTAATGTTAAGAAACTCTCAGGGTGACATTTCTTGATTTCACAGGGAAAATAAGTGTCAGATCTTGCAAAAAAGTAACTCTGTGGCAATTAAGTCAAAACAATAAATTCGGAAAGGTTAGTGAAAATGAAAAATTTCTTGTCTCCATTTATCTATCCATTCTAATAAACATATTTGGATGAAGGGGGCAGCAAGAGAAACCAAGTGTGATTTAAGTAATAATAACTTCTCTGATTTACAAACTGCATCAAACTAAGCAATAATAAATATTCCATTTTCCCTTACATAAAAGGCTGCAGTAATCCTTTATTTTAAAACAAAACCAAATATACAAAAGTATTACAAAGAGAAATCATAGAAAAATAAGATTTATGGATTTAAAAAAACTTGCAGGCAAGTATGTAAAACTTTGTACATTTGGGGAATAAAGTTAGACTAATTTTAATAAAGTTCAAAAGTAAAGGCGGCTATTGACTTCCTACTTGGCAAAGGGTACTAGGAGAATTATGTAAGTGCACATGATTAACATGAAGACCCAATCCTTGTATCGAATGCCACAAAAGTAAACCTTGGCGTGTTGCTGCAAATTGGTGTCGTGAGCTCTTCAGAGTGGTCTACTATCTCATCTGCACAGTCCATCCCCCAAGATGGCACACAGTGAGAATGGCTCTGACGCTGTGTAATAGTTGACGACAGTGGTGGTATCTCTAGTTATAAACATCTAACAGCTTGCCTTGCAGAGGTCACATGTTTCTGGATAGGACTCACTGAGCATGCAGCATGCATTGCCAGAGCATCTGCACAACAGCCAGGCAGAGGAAGGGAGGGTCCATGCAGGGGTGAAACACAAAACTCAAACAAACAAGGCAACATAAAAACTTAAAATCAAAAACAAGCCGAAAGTCCGGAGGGCCTCTCAATATTCCCTAACACACGGATCTGACGAAGGCAGAAGGCATTAAAAACAAAGATTCCTTCAACAATGTACCTTAAGGAAACAATTACTGCTCCAAGCAAACAGATCTTTCCCATCAAAGACTGCTATAAACCAAGCTGACAACACCAGAAAGCAGCTACTTTAATACGAGCTAGTTAGGTATATGTAAAAACCAAACTCCAAAGCCAGAAAAAGATCACTAGTTTGGTCACTGTTTCCAGTTGGTCGTTAAGGACGTTCAAGGCGCCCCTGGGGGAGGCAGAGGAAATTAATCCCTAACATAAAGTGTGAGGAGGGCAGGCACTGTGCTTACTTTCAATGTCTCTTGGAGCTTCAGTGGGCCAGTGGCTCCTGCTACACTCCTGATGGCCATCGGAGGGCAGTGTTCCCCACACACTACCTATCTTTATAGGAAGGCCTCCTCACTCAGGCCATAAATCCCTTCACGATGAGGAGGAAATTGAAGCCAAGTTCAAAGACTCCCTCCAGCCATAGGGACAGAGTCAAAAACGGTTTTTAGTGTAATCTGAGAATTCTTTAACAGAAAATCCCAATAGACTAGTAATTTAGTTGAGAAGAAAAAGAGAACAAGCTTTCAACTTTATAACCACTACATACAAATGATAAAAAGCATTATAAAACTTTTCCAAAATTCTTTAAAATCTTGATCTAGTAAGAAAAAAACGGTAACCAAAAGACATTTTTAATTAGTTCTGTAATTTAGCAAGTGTAAAGTGGCAGGAAGCTCCATACCTTCCCCTCAGAGACCCACACCAGCTGGTTCTGCTGCTGCTGGATGGCTTCTTTCAAGGCACCATACCAACCATCATTCATTGAGTTTAAGTTAATTGTAGCTGGAAATGATGAAGAATGTAGTTTAATGGTTAGAACATTGCTGTAAGTGAGGAGAAACCATCCAACCCTGTCCCTCAACAGTCTGAGAAGATAGCACAAGTATTTCATATTTCTATTTGGCATTCATTACACTTTTTCTTTTGATCAAATAGTTTTGCTTTTATATCAACAGTAAGTTCTCCAAGCAGAGACCATAAAAGCTTTAGCATTTGAACAACATAACCTTTTATTTCTTTATTATTGCCTGAACATTTTAAGCTGAAAGAAAACTTTTAATATTATACTCACTTGTAAAAAGATGGTGATTATTTTTCCGGAGTTTATGAGACCGTTCATATAGCTTCCTGGCACTTTTCCGAGACTCTGGACATAACCTCATCCTCATTGTTTTTACACCTTGCTTAGAGTCAGGGTTAAGGAACACAACAATTGGATACCACTGCGCATAATTAAGACGATCGACTGCATTTGGCGTTACATCTAATAAAGCATGTTTATCCTGGGGACAGGAAGGAGAGTACATACCAATACAAACACCATTAAAACTCATTCTTTTCTAACACACACCACAGGCTCTGCTACACTTCAGGGTTAGTTGAACGCTGTGATTGCTACGTCTCAGGAGCACTTATTAAAAATTTGTAATCAGAATTTTCAGCTCAATTTTAAAAAACTTTTTATCAGCTATTTTTAAGATTAAGCCACAACGCTTGTAAGCTAACAACTATTACCTGTGCTCACTCTGTAGAAGTCAGTGCGGCAACTTAATGTCCCTGACATCTCCTCTCAGACATACACTCTGAGTTGCATTGCTATAACAGTTAGTTACATCTAAACATCAATATTTTTATAGCAATGAAGGTTATTCTGATGTTGATCACAACTATCTTCTTTAAACTATTATCAATGTTTTTATATAGTAGGGGCTTAATTTCCTCAGGCTACACCAGCAATAGTGTCGGGAAATTCTCCCTTTGTTATATATTAAATCTCATCAAAAACATAAGCTCTACTGTTTATAAGGAATAGGTCAACTTATAATAACTTACTTGATCTATGATTTGCTTTATTGTATGAAGGCGAATAATGCCAGAGCTACGATGGTCAGTTCCAGCATCTCGTGGTTCACTTTCTATTCATGAAGACAGGACAAAAACAAAACAGTATTTCCACTGGTTAGATCAGAACGTCTCAAGCAGTGGGCACTACAGTCATGCTGGAACAATGAGCCGTGGCTATGGAGCTGTGCTGTACATTGTGGCATGTTTAGCAGTATGGATTCTATCCACTAGAGGTCAGTAGCAAGTCATCAAGGAAAGCCCCTAGTCATTATTGTAAAAAGTAAACATGTTTCCATCATGAAGGGTGGAAATCACTAAAGGAGGTAGCTATCTACTCCCTAACCCCTGACCCTTGGCCCCCATAAAACCCATCTATACAATATACAATACCTAGACAATGTTTCCCAAGAGAACCAGGATTAAGAGAAGGCAAATGAGGCACTTGATATCAGAGTAACTAAGGAGGCAAGAACTTTAGAAATCAAAATAAATATTATGATGTGGTACTTAAAAAGAGATCACAATGGAAAAAAAAAAAAATCAATGTGCTAGGAAGCTATTCCTGCCTGGAACCAGTCAGCCGTGACGGGCTAAGATCCGCAATGATGCTGCAAATGGCCTGGAGGTTTCCAGTCAGACACCTCACTTATATTCACAGAAGTGTAAGCACTGAAGCTATGAGAAGCTGTACATGATGCTGCAAGGCAGCTTAAGGTGCCATCTTGGCGCCTTGTATGACAGTAGACATAGTATGTCTAATGCAGCACAAGTACACATTTTTGACTTCTTCATTAAGGAGAACAGTGATGGTTGTGACTCTGGCCACAAAGGGAAGTGTGTGGGCAAGGGAAGCGCTCTGGTGTTTCAGGTCAGAAAAGGCAGAGAGCTGAAATACCCAGCGGTGCCAATGAACAAGCACTGTTAGAGCCTGCGATTGTCAGGAGACAAGCTGCACGGGAGGACAGGGCAACACCACACAATCTGACAGGCATGAGTAGGAAGACAAATCAGCTGGAACTTCCAATAGAAAAAAAAATGCTTCTAGCCCTTAACTCAAAAGGCTGTTTATAACTATGCTGTCTGAAGTTTCATGTGGGTTGTGGCACAATCTGAGTAAGCCAATATACTGTCCCCTAAAGCTAAGTTTTAGAAACCTTCAAACTTGCTTTCCCTCCATTTGAAACCCACAAACGTGGTTCTTGAGGAGAAATGCTGCCTACTGTACAATAACCAAAAGATGTCTGAAAAAAGTAGAAGGGGAAAAATTGCTCAAACTTTTGTATCTCTTATATGTGAAAATCTGATTTTTAGAAAATAAATATCATCATTAAATTTCATCAAAACCAAATTAAAAGCAATATAAAAAAGAGTAATGTGTTAACTCTAATACTGTATATTTCAAAATGTTAATGAGTCTATGAGTCTAATAACAAACCGTGGGCACAATCCTCTGGACAGCAGTGCTACCCACACAGGAAACACACAATGTGCTCACGTCTGTGGTTTCTTCCTTCCTATAAGAAAACCATCCTAAGTATGGGAAAAGCTGTCTTCTTACATAGATAAACCAGTGAAAAACAAGGCAGAAACTATATACAAAAAGAAGTCATAAAGTTCTGAAAAAACAGTAAAAGCATTTTATTATTTATTAAGGAGAAAAAACCTTTATAATATCACAAAAAATGAACTTAGAAAAGTATAAAAGAAGAAGTTATAATGGGGAAATTGGAGGTAGTGATAACATACATGAAATCATTATTTTACCTTTCACAAAGAGTGAAATATGAGAAAACTTCAGTTCAAGTTTTCATGCATAATTTAAAGCACTCCAATGGTAATGACCGAGGTTGTATATTCCAACCACCATAATCAGAGGATAAAGCAACATGTACTGGTACACAGAGCACTTCCACCTCCATGTTCACTGCCTCAGACTTAAGTCTGCAATCCAACAGCCACCAGCACGGGCACAATTCAGCACCCTGTTACAGATTTCTGTAGTTTAGTTATTAAAGGTCTCGGCTCAGTCAGAGAAGGCGGAGATAAAGGCCATGCTCATTAGTGATCATCATAAGGGAATGGTAAACCTAACAGATGTGTAGCCATGCTCAGCAGAGTGCACTGGGGCTCAGGCTCCTCAGCTTTAAATGGTGTTTGACTCTCTCCTCACAGTGTTACTGGGAAGGTTCAACAAGACCATGGAGCTAGGCAGCTTTCACATAAAGTAAAAATTTCAAAAATGGTGAGTCTTCCTAGCACAGGGAACTGGTAGAACACAATCATTCTGCCTTCCTTTCAAATTAAAAACAATGACATAAAGTACAACTTTCTCACAAGGCTGTATTTTTTGAGGAATGAGACAAAGAAAGAAACCCCCTGACGCTTAGTGAAGGTAAAGTGCTGAGCCTGTATCTACTCACTTGCAATCTGATAAATATCCGGTTCCTCTCTTGCCAACTTTTCTCTGGCAACATCAGCTATTGGTCCAAAGATGGTTACAGGTCTTAGGAATCCAGCTAGAAAGAAATTAAATAAACAAACAAAACAAATAAACAGAAGAGATAATGATGATGACATAAGCTTTTAAATTTCCACTTCCTGAAACATGCTGCCATGAAGAAATAGACACTAAGCTATAGGAAATAAACTACCTTCTCGAAGGACAACCCTTTCATAAGCCGGGAACTTTGTTTGAACTGGCTGAGCGGACAAGTCCTCTCTGCTTTTTCGAAGATTTCTCTTGGAGCTGCGAAGACCTCGAAACCTCCAGAAGTCTGCCCGATCACCACCTGCTATCTTTGGAAGTGTGTACTGTACACTGGCTAACTGCTCAGCTCTATTGAAGAAAAATAAAACAGAAATAAAGTATTTAAAAGGCAATAAGAAAAAAAATCCACAATGAAATGAAATGAAATGCCAAAATGGAGGACAGAGGTTCACATGCACTTTTCATTTCAAAGGTTAAGTAGTTTGTACAGCGACTGAGTCAGTTATGACAGTAGTGAGTGAACACGCTGAACAACACGAATCCTGCAAACTTGGATCCCCCGATGGTCTATCACCACTTAATTCACAGTATAATGCATTTCCAAGTGTTCATACCTGTTCTTATTAGGGATGATGCCTCGTTCTACCTCCTTATGATTTTTGCCAATCCGAATGGCAAGCCATGAGCCCAGCTTTCCGTTGTATAAGGTGTCCACGACCCGGAACACCTCTCCTTTGTTAAAACTAAGTCCGTAAGGAGATTCCTTTTCATATTCAAAATGCGTTCTAATATAGAATGAATCTCCTACATCTGACTCTACTATGCGGCGATAAACTAAGGAATCAAAAGAAACACATTAATCAATACTTGGTGGGATAAAAACCATAATCTGCAGAAAAGATACTCTGTGAGAACGTTCCTGCTAATGCCCACATCAACACACAATACCCAGTCAGTCCTCAGTCCTCACCATGGATCTGGAATTATTTCATCTCATTGCTCTTCAACCATTTATGCTACCCCCTAAAAGGGGATCTTGGTACCTCCATTGGGCACATGAGGAAACGATGCAGAAAAAGATTTGCTCCATTTCTGCTTCCTATTATAGCATTTAATTGATCTGCAAATGCTGTAAAGAACAATTTTGTTCCCCAACTCTTCCAGACTTTGATTGTTCCAACTGAGCATGCTAAGTTGTGTATTCCTAGAACCCCAGCACTCAGCAAGTAGACAGGAGGATCAACGTCTTCGACAGAGTAAGTCCCAAGCTAACTGGGCCACATAAGGCACCCACCTCAAAAACAAACAGACAACACAAAAACAAACCAAAAATGGAGTGTTTGGCCAAAATATTCATAGTGCCAAAGCAAAAAAAAAAAACAAAACCAGAAATAAAAGTTACATATTCTTAACAATTCTGTATATCGTTTAGGAAATACCAGTACAAAACTTGATCACTATCCACATATCCTTTTATATAATTCCAATAACTAATAAATATTTTTCTGACTTATAAAAAGGACTGGCTGGCACTTGACTTAAATCATAATGCCATAAATACTAGTCATATTTATCTTGCTCTGTTAATGAGCACAGTGTAAGAATATAGAACCTTAAATAAATAAAATGAACAGATTAATAAATTCAATCATCCTCAAATTCAAATTATTTATTTTGAACTACATTTTTTAATTGTTCATTTTGTTAAGACACAGTCTCACCATGTAGCCCTAGCTGTCCTTGAACTTGGGATGTAGCCCAGGTTGGACTCAAATCACAGATCTCTAACTTACCCCGAATCACCTACTTCTGCCTGGCAAGCAGGGAGGCAAAATGCCTGGGTCACCATGCCAGGCCGAGCTTTTCGCCTGAGGGAAGTCACCATGCCTGGCCTTCCAACTCACGATGCTCTCATGCCAGGCCCCCGAGTGCTAGGATTGTGGGCTGCTACCATCCTGACCCTGATTTACTTTGAACAACTGAATCAATCCCTCCCACTCCTCCAGGTTAACTCTCTCCATTTCAAGCAGTGTCTCACCATCCTTCTTCTTCTGAGCCAGTATGGTCACTTCTTCACCTTTAGGGAGGTCGAGGAGGAAAAGGACAGCCTCTTCTCTTATAATATTTGTGAAATCTACATTGTTCACCTATTAAAATAAAATTTTATAAATTTATATTAGCTTTTTTAGGAATATAAATGTATTTATTTACTCAGAAAACAAATATTTTCAGAGTCTAACTTGGCAATACTATATATTTAATAGGGAAGTTTTTTTAACTTTGGAGAATATAAAATTCTAATTTAAAATAAGCACATATGAAATAAGTAAGATGAACAAAAATGTAAATTCAGAGTAGTTACAATATTACCTGATATTAAGATAATCTATTACAAATCTATGCAATTTAGACTCAAAATGACAATATGTATTCACTACTGTAAAATCTCTAGATTTAAAATTCCATATTCACTCTACATAGGTACCATATAGCCTAACTTTTTTATTAATTGCTGAAAAGGAAACTATATACCAAAAAGAGTTAAAAAGACCAGGCATGCGTTATGGTGCCCCTGTAACAGCAACTTTGTAGTGGACACTATCTGGTTCTCAAGTCAGTATCTAATTATATTAGTAAATTCCTAAGTTCCAAAATAAAGTTGAAATTAAATATACCTGAGTGTTACCAATAACTGAGCAGAATTATAAGCAAGTATAATCCTGATACCCTTAGGAAATTTTTCTCCATTAATTAAAAACAACAATAACAAAAAGGCCAAAGGCAAATAGTCAAAATGTACTAATTACTTTCATGGAAAACCCAAAGTGAGCTATTAAAAAGCTGCTTTTAGATGACGTATTCCCTGGTTTTTTCAAAACAGGCTCATGAGCTAGGTAAGAAAATAAGTGCTGGAATTTCAAATACAGCCAGCACTGTCCCCATGCTGTGCTCCAATGCAACAGAAGCGCACCAAGGGCAGACGGTGCAGTGTCAGGGGACTGCTAAGTCAGAGGTGGTGCGTGACTTTTTAAATGCTCAAGTTGGAAGGGAGAAAAGGATAGGCCCCAAGCACAGGAAACCGCTCAAGTTAAAGAAGATTTTGGCTGTGGGCTGATCACTGAGATGACTTGTCTCCGAAATTACAGGTCACAGCAGCAGGAGCAGGGGTCACACGATAGTCTCCAGTGAGAAATCTTTGAGGACTGACAAGCAAATGTTGCTAAGAAATCATAGAAAATTGTGAGGCAAACTTGACTCTGGTCAGTGATGGCTGTGAAAATTCAGACTCAGGTGTGGATAAAAAGCTGGGCCGCAAGACCACTGGGGGTTTGTTTGTTTGTTTTTAAAAAGAAAGCAAGGAAGGAACTCAACCACCCCTTGAACTAGATAGACAGCAGCAAAGGAGAGAAATGAGACTATGAAGACCAGAAGGGAGGGAAAGAGGAAGAGATGGACGAAGCTGCAAGCCTGTAGAGCAGATGGGAGACATAATTCAGCACAGGGAGGAGGAAGGCTGAAACAAGAGAGAGACCAGAACGGAGGCACCAACGAGAGGAGGCAGAAGAACAGCAGGCACACAGCCCACACTGGACAGACAGGTGTGCTTATTTAGAAACTGGGTCAGACTCTTGGTGAGACACAGATGAAGACACTGCCATCAGGAGGCAGCACTGCCATGGAGAAGCAGCAGAAAGGAGAAAAGCACCGTTTGTAGATTACTTCCAGCCTAAGTTCTCCTGGCTTTCGTCAATGATCACCCTTCTGTGGGGTTTGAAGGTTGAAAGCCAGGTAGCTTACAGATTTACCTGCTATAAACTCCATCCATCCTCCTGGATGTGAGCACTATCTGAAATAAGGAGTCTGAAAGGTCAACATTCTTAGGAGGACTCCTCACTCTCATGGGAAAATAATACCCAAAATTGCTGGCTGGCAGGTTGTGCTCTCTGGCAGTCTTGGACAGTCTGATTGATTAAGGACACATTTTAAAGACTATTTGGTAGATGTGGAGGGATCTAAAATGTGTTTTCATTATAGGGTCTTTGAACAGCAATGACTTCAAAAAAACATCACTAACAACATAAGCGAACAGCAAACAAAAGATACAAGTGACCAGTCTAACACAAGCTAGATCTAATCAGTTCTTAATCTGAAACTTAGGTGGCTCAGGAGACGATATATAAACTGTCTAATCACAATAGTAGGCCTGTTATGCCTGGCATCTGATGATCTAAGACTTTTGAATCCGCAAAAGATGATAGACTGACATACCCTGAGAATTTGATCACCTTCCTCTAAGCCTTCTTTGGCTGCAGGGCTATCTTCTAGAACGCCAGCTACAAATATTCCGACATCATTTCCACCAGCTAGTCGCAAACCCACACTATCTCCTTTTCTGAATTTTACCAGTTTCATGCTGGGCCTGTTAAAACAGATATTTCATTTCAAACAGTTAAAAGTCACAGAAGGCTGCTACAGCAACCGCTAATTTCAGAATGGAATACAGGACCATCATTGCTAAAGCCCCTACATAGCACTTATTTAGTAAGTAAAACTTAGTACTAGAATCCAAAACCAGATTTAATAGACCTTCTAATTTCTTACCAGAAAATGTTTTGAAATATCTAAATTTGATGGAGAAATAATGCTTTTTGTGACCACTCTATAATTTTTCTTATAAACAATGTTTTTCCCTATTCTTAATCAAGTATATATGGTAAATTCCCAATAGCTAAAAAATAAAACCAAAACCTACTTTTCTATACCAACCCCACTGAATAAATGAAAAGTCTCACTTAATATAAAGAAAAGAAAATATGCAGTAATACTCTTACTATGAGAAAGTATACAAGCAGCGTCTGGTATAATCTCTACAATCAAGACAGTGGACTTAAGTTTGGTCATTAGTGTTTGACTCTTTTTGAAGTACTCTTAATCTGAAGCTCTTTTTAACTTCGAAATAAGAACTTAAGGTTATTCAGCAATTCTCGATTAGATCTACATCTGTCATGGTCCCTATCCCTAAGAAGAAGTGAAGGAACAGATGCACGCATGCCCCTCTATTATGCTGGGAGCAAACACTAAAGCACAACTTGCAGACCAGCTAAGCAGATAAGATCCTGGGCAAAGTGCTCTCCACTGCTGTCTAAGTTCTCACTGTCATCTCCACATTCCTGAGAACTAGTACCCCACTTTCACTATTGTGAATATGAAATACAGAAAAGTCCTTTCCTCATAATTTATAAATTAATCACCAAATTATTAGAACCTATCATAAAGTCACAACATGAATAAATGAATTGAGAAAAGAAATCCTGGTACTTTTGAACTGACTAGTTAAAAAATGCAGTAGCTTTTATTAAGTGTAAAATATTGTAAGTATAAAATATTCACCATTGATATGGCTTGCTTTCTTTCCTGACTGCCTTCCTTCTTTCTTTTCTTTCTTTCTTTCCTTTTCTTTTTTGGTTTTTCAAAACAGGGTCTCACTGCCATCCTGGAACTTCTTATGTAGACCAGGCTGACCTCCAATTTTCAGAGATCTGCTGGCTTCTGCGAGACTAAAGGTGTGTGCCGCTATTTCAAGCCATCTGGTTTTCTTACTTGAAACTGACTAGCTAAACATAAAAATCAAAAAGCCACAGGTTGGACAGGTCATACTCAGTCAGGTGTCCTAGAACCCCTCCCTGAAAGTATTTACCAGCTGTATAGTAGATGGTCTGAGTCCTTCGGTTGTCCTGGTATCCTGTTTTCTAACCAAGTCAAAAGTATCTTACAGATTCCTCACCCCAAAAAACTGGATACACAGAGAGATCTTTTAAATATTTTCTTGAAAATTCTAGGTCATTAGAAATCCACAGCTAATCCTGACTCTGGCTGAGTGGATCTGCACTCAGATAAAATCTTGAAGAGCAATGCTAGACAGCAGCTTCTGGAGAATGACATGTTCTGTACTCGGCCCTATCTGCATTCTATCGTACAACAATAAAACCCATCCACTTCTTTTCCCTCAAACCCACTAACTCTCTGAATGAGAGTCTCAGAGCTCAGCTACTGATACTGCAGACATGCTCAAGTCCTCTTGGGCATCTGCTCTTCAAGGCTTTTGGGGGGAGGCAGTTCTCTGATATGTTACTTTAATTTCAAGTAATCCCAAGAATGAGTAATTTAATCACTCTTACTAATACTAAAACTCTTACTCACCTACATCTGAAGCTATCTGCTTCTGCCTAGGCACTGGAAACAACCCATGCATTATTTTATTTATTTATTTTTTTTCTACAGAAAATACTGAGGGATGGTAGAGTTCTTGATCTATTGCACCTTAGGAAATCAAGTACTAGGCAGAGGCAGGTGGATTTCTGAGTTTGAGGCCAGCCTGGTCTACAGAGTGAGTTCCAGGACAGCCAGGGCTACACAGAGAAACCCTGTCTCGAAAAACCAAAAAAAAAAAAAAAAGTCCTTTTTATGATAAAAGATTTAAAGACTATGAAGGTTTAAAATTTGCCCACAAAATTTTATGAAATCTACCTATAAAGTAGTAAATAAATAGTATAGACTCTCAAATTAATTCTGGAATGCTTTCTCAATCAGAAATCATTTTCCTCTAGGCAGCACACTGAGATGCTCTTGGCTGAAAACCACTGAAGGTGTGTTAGTGACACTATGGCTAGGGACTCGGCACATGTCACAGAATAGGAGGGCCACAATAAACAGACATCAGCTCAAAATGTCAGTGCTGACTAGCAAGTATTTATCTTTAAGTGCTAGGGCACAGAAAGCTTGTGGACGTTCTGACATCCTAGTAGAAAACAAATCTTTATTCTTTAAGTAACTGACCTAAGGTCTAGCCAAGAGAAGACGGTAATAAAAGAAACAAACGATGGTCGCTCTGCTGTTGTAATCATAGTACTACAAGCACTAGAAAGTGCTATAGGAACAGGACTTCCAAGTCGCATGCTAAGAAACATCTAATAAATACAAAGGTCAGTGTGGCTTGAACACTGCATTACCTAAGTATCCCATCTTCATGAGTTGAATTGGGCAGAACACCATCAGAAGGGCTGACGGGTAAATCCACATCTGGTTGTCCAACTTGAGCATACACAGGCTTTGGCTCTTGAAAAAAGAAGAAAACTTAAATTGTCAGGACTTAGTAAGCCTCATGAGATACTGACAGGAAGAGTAACAGAACAGTAATTATCAAAGGCCCGGGGCTTCTCTGCACGGCCACCCTCATTATGTAAGATGTCTTTTCTAGGAGCCACATCCTGAGTAAGACAGGTACAACAGAACGAACAGTTCCAGAATTTCAAGTGTAGATGTTTGGAGGCAATCTAGTATCCCCCACGCCATCCCTGCAGTACCATGTGATGGGCCCAAGGCCGACCAACAGCTTGGCAAGCACTCTGCCAGACCTGTCTGCAATGCTTATCTCTTTAATGAGCAGGGTTGGAGAATTTCCTTCCTTACTGCAAGCAGCTGTTAAACATGAATAATTATACTTAGAAAATAAAAACATTCATGAGGTTACTACTTTATATTCTTACCATAATAAGAAAAGCTATATGTATCTATAGAAGAAAATCCCATTGTTAACAACCCTTGGAACTTTAAACTCTTCTGCAGATGCTGACAGCTGCTGTACTCTGGCAGCAGGGCCTCTTGGTTATGCTTACCTGGGAGAGTGGGTGTCTGCTTCTCATTTTTTTCAACTGTAACTTCTTCCACTGCTTTGGGTGTATGATCATCTACATGTTTTACAGGAGTTGAGACAGCCCCGGGTTTAGACAGTCGCTCTTCCTCTCTGCTCCGGAGACTAATCGGTACAATAAAACATGAGGAGAGTAAGGATGAGTTTGGAAAACACTTCATGAGAACAGAAGAGGCGAGACTACTTTAGAACCAGGAAAAGTTTCTGAAGTTAGTAACTGACACGAGGTTGGCAGGCAGCAGACATGCATGCATGCACACGTTAGCATTCAATGAAGGCGCTGAGTCACGTTTAGTAACAATACTCCTCATTGTTCAGAAGCAAACATCAGGCCCTCCAAAGAGCAAGCAAGACCCTCCTAAAGACAGAAACATATAGACATGCGTGTGCGTCTGAGTGCACGCGCACATCATAGTCGTACTGTCACCAACACTGAGGTGCACATATGGAGACCAAAGCACAGCTTTGTGGGGTCATTTCTCTACCACCCTCATGTGGGTAAAAAGTCCCTTTTACAACTGAGCCATCCTGCTGACTTGTTTTGGTTGTTTTTAAGTTTGTACATAGCATAGCCCAATTGAGTGAGGAACTTTGGGTTGGCTAAAAGCTCTATAAAAAATGGTTGTTAAAGAAGGAATGGAATGGACGCTGAAGAAATTTTTATACTTCACATAAATGGACTTACTAGAAATAAGGCTTTGTGGCTTATCTACTATGTAAATAAAGTAGCAATCAGATCAGCAATGAGTAATATTAAGTGAAAACCTGCAAGTAAAATGGCCCGGAGACCCTGTAGGTAGATGTTTGCGTCCATATGAAAGCTACTGACAAATGGCAGTGCAGTACAAGGCTTCCCAATGAGATAACCTCCTACAAACGCCCTTCCCAGATGCTCTAGACAGCAAACACCCTGCAAGTTCACCTGACAACACAATGTAAATTCTCTGCACATTCAGTGACCAGAGGCTAAGCCCTTCCAAGAAGGCTCCATCTGAGGCCTGAGGGCATGAGGTGCGGCCTCTTGTGCTGGCAGGCACTCCAGATGAAGAAAAGCCGCCTGTACTTCTTATATTTAGACTTAGCGTCACTCCTAGCAGCCAATGCTTTGTAGTTCTGCTCCATTTATGTTTAACTTCTTTACATTTAACTGTTCCCATAAACCGCATTCACTGTCTTGATCATAGCTACACTATGACAGGCTTTCTCTCATATTTCTAACCTCAAGCACCCAGAGCCATCCATACTGCAGACATCACTAAGTTATCCAGGCTTGCTTTGAACTTGCTCTGTAGTGATGTATCCAGACCTTGAATTTGTGATATTCTTTTGCCCAGTCTCCTAAGTAGCTGGGATCAGAGGCCTAAACACCAGGCCTGGCCTCCTGTGTGTGTGTGTGTGTGTGTGTGTGTGTGTGTGCATGTGTGCACACACATACATGTTGAGAGGGAACGCCACAACATGTGTGTGGAGATCTGAGGACAATTTTTATGAGTGTTTCTCCTTCCACCATGTGGGTCCTAGGTATTCAACTAAGATTGTTAAGATTCTATGGTAAATGCCTATAACCCATGGGGCTATACCCATTAGCCATCTTGAAAACAGACAAGTTTAGTAAGAAAACAGCACAAAACATAATTTTAGTAAGAAATAGTTGAAGAAAAACTTTAGGGAGCCCTTTCCTCACTGATGTCATTAGGCTTTTGACGGTGGTACAATAATTAGCCTGCGCTCTGATATCTAGAGCAGACAGTATGAGATGTTATGTGGGTTTTAGAAGGACAGAACTGTATCACGGTGATTTTAATTTCTCTTAAGGGCAACAGGACCATTCTACATTTCTTCATCTGTAAATAAGGTTTTTCATAGTTATCTTTCACATATATTCAGAAACTGACTTTTTTTTTTTTTTTGGTTTTTCAAGACCGGGTTTCTCTGTGTAGCCCTGGCTGTCCTGGAACTCACTCTGTAGACCAGGCTGGCCTCGAACTCAGAAATCCACCTGCCTCTGCCTCCCAAGTGCTGGGATTAAAGGCGTGCGCCACCACTGCCCGGCGACTTTTTTTTTTTTTTAACAGAAACTTTTTTTTATTTTATGTGCATTGGTGTTTTGCCTATATATGTCTATGTGAGGGTATCGGATTACCTGGAACTGGAGTTATAGACAGTTGTAAGCTGCCATGTGGGTGCTGGAAATTAAACCTGGGTCTTCTGGGAGAGCAGCCAGTGCTCTTAACCACTGAACCATCTCTCTGCCCTTGGAATTGACTATTTTCAAATTTCATATTTTGTCTATCTTGGCTCTGAGAGACCAGAAAAGCTTATCACTATGCCTTCCACCAGGCTACCCTGATCATTTCATCAGATGAAATGATTCATCAGCAGAAAGCTGGATGGACTGAAGATCACCACGTTAAGCTGATCTCATAAGGAAAAACACCCTATGCTATCTTTTACATGTGGAACCTAGAGTGATAACACATACATCAAAGTAGAAAGGAGACCATTTAGGAAGAGGAAAAGGACAAGGAGGAAGGACTGGGACAGGAAAGGGTAATGGAGGTATGAATGTGGTCAAACTATATGGTTCAACAAGAATGTCATTAGAGAACCCCACATTATACAACAAATACACGTTAATAAAATTCTTTTTTATGTTGGGTGGTCTGAATATGAATGGCTCCCATAAACTTACATATTTGAATACTTTATCTCCGGTTGATGAACTATTGGGAAGGACTGGGGTCAGTCCTGTCCTTGCAGCTGGTTTGAGATGGGTCTTTTTGTTGTTTTGCCATGTGTACACCAAGCTGGCTCGCCGGCAAGCTTCTGGGGACAGTCTAGTCTCTACCTCTCTCACTCTGCTATAGGAGAACTAGGACTCAACTTTACATGGGCTCTTGGGATTTGAACTCAGATCCCCACTTACACAGCAAGGGCTTTTACCCACTGTGCTATCTCAGTACTTGAAACTACTACTACCTCCACACCAAAACATCTAGGTCACTTAAATTCAATATTCTCAGAGAATTCTAATGGTGTGTGTTGACTATAACAAATACAGCATCTTGGCACAAGATCTGAGTTTAAGTTGGCAATGTTTTGCTCATACACACTGTATCCCCGCCACACGTGGCTGGGTCATGAGCCGTGTCAGCAAAAGATGCCCCTAAACTCGGGGTTTGGTATAACCATTTCTTTCAGGAGGAACAAACAGTAGGAGCAAGAATATTTAAAACAGTTACAAACTCAATTTTTTTTTTGAAAGCAGCAAATTCAACTACTTTAGAAGCAACTACCTTCAATTAAAAAGGATATGCTCTACTTAAATATGATCATTTTTATAACTTTAAGTCAATGTCTTGGGTCTCTGATGAGTTATCAAGTTCATGAAATAAATGAGTGTAGTAATACAGACTGTAAGGGAGCACTCTCCGAGCTGTTACTCTCACGCGTTCTCACTGCAGTCCCTGTTCATATGACTGTGGGCATCACTTCAGGTGGAGTGGAATGCTGCATGTTTAAAAAGTCACAGAACTGGTGTTACATACAAAAATGCTTAAGGCTCCTAAAAGGGAGGAGGACATCATGATATTATTTGAAGATAATTAATATTAATAATAATTTGTTGAGTTTTCAAAATGAGGTTAAGATAAAAAGTTGTTAGAAAGACTAAATAAAAAGCAAAATAGCAAAAGGAACTTTCTATCAAATTAATAATATAATGAGATTCCATTTTACCATTAATGTCTACCTACCATCAAGAAAATAACAAGATCAGGGCAGAGTGGTAGGGTACACCTTTAATCCCAGCACTGAGGAAGACAGAGCCAGGCCAGCATGTCCTACATAGTGAGTCCTTACCCCGTAACAACAACGACCATAGGAAAAAAAGAAAAGAAACAAGTGGCCATGATTCAGGGAAAAGGGAAATCCAGGGTCTTCAACCTTTGACACTGCAACATGATGTCATCTACTAATTTACAAAGTTCACACTCAAAGGAATGTGGAATAGTTACCAAAAAGAAGCTCAAACACCAATTCTGCACAAACAAAACAAAACAAAAAAAACCTTATCAATCACTATGGAAATCAGCAGATTCCTGAAGACCTCAAGAAGTTTAAAACAGGAAGTCTGCACAACTGTAGAACCCAGCTGAACCCTTTTTAGATAATCACCAAATAAACCAGATGGTGGCACCACGGCGTGGTTCACAACAGCCAAGTTAAAGGACGTAAAGTCAAAGACTGGCTCTCTCTGTTGTGTTCGTTCTCTCTCTCTCTCTCTCTCTCTCTCTCTCTCTCTCTCTCTCTCTCTCTCTCACACACACACACACACACACACACACACACTAAAGTTCCATTCACTCATAAAGAATAAAATAGTGACACCTATAGGAACATGGACCGACGTGGAGACCACCATGTTAAACGACATATAAAACATACTCACAGACAAGTATCTCATGTTTTCAGTAACATGGATTTTAGTGTGAGGGGAAAAAAAACCTTAAAAGGAAAAAGGACAAGTAGAAAAATAATGATGGAAAAAAAGAAAAGAAAAAAAAAAAGGACAAGTAGAAAGGTGGGAGGTGAAAGAAGTAATGAAGTAAAGCCTAGTGCTTGGGTAATGTATGCTAATAAAAGTAACAAACTAAACAAGAAAACAACGAGAACTTCCTGTGATTCAGAATTTATTTACACTCAAAGTAGCTACATTCTTGAAATTCTGATTACTACTATTGCTTTTTCGCAGCTCCTGGGTTAGAGGACGTGCTAAGGTACGACTGCCCCCTCAGTGCACCCATCAGAGATGTTAGCACTAGCTCCATGAGAATGCTGTGGCAGAATGCCACTCAAGATAATAGGGACTTTTTAGAATAGATAACTTATAGCAGGTAAAAACAACCAATTAAAAATAACAAACCAGGACTGGAGAGATGGCTCAGTGGTTAAGAGCACTGACTACTCTTCTGAAGGTCCTGAGTTCAAATCCCAGCAACCACATGATGGCTCACAACCATCTGTAATGAGATCTGATGCCCTCTTCTGGAGTGTCTGAAGACAGCTACAGTGGGGCCAGAGCGAGCAGGGCCAGAGCGAGAAGAAAAAGTGTCACAAGACAGCTACAGTGTACTTACATATAATAAATAAATAAATCTTTAAAAAAAACAAACAAACCAATTTTGCATTTGATATACCATAATAATCCTTTAAAGACCATTTCAAGCAAAATAAAGACTGAGATTCGCATAATAGAACCAAAGCTTGGAAGTGTACCGAGGATGGACGGAGCTAAAGAAGATGTAATGACAGCAACCACATATCCTCTGTTGCTACGTGAGTAAAGACAAATACCTTTATAAATGCACGGCTTTAACAGTAATGTTTTTTGTTTTTTTCTTTTTTTTTTGGAGACAGGGTCTTATGTGTCCCAAGCTGACCTCAAACTCAGTGTGACTAGTTTGTGTCAATTTGACACAAGTTAGAATCATCTGAGAGGAGGCAACCTTGCCTGAGAAAATGCCTCCATAAGATCAGGCTATAAACAGTCTACAGGGCATTTTCTTAATTAGTGATGATGGGGGAGGACCCAGCCCATTATGGGCGGTCAGATACCTGGGCTAATGGTCCTGGGTTCTGTAAGAAGTAGGCTGAGCAAGCCATGACAAACAAGCAGCATTCCTCCAAGGACCTCTGCATCAGCTCCTGCCTCCAGGTTCCTACTGTGCTTGAGTTTATCCTGACTTCCTCTGATGATGAGCTGTGATGTAGAAATGTCTCCCCAAGTTGTTTGGACCATGGTGTTTTATCACAGCAATAGTAACCCTGAGACACTCATTACATAATTTAGGATGACCCTGAACTTTAAATTCTCCTTTCTCTATCTTCAAAGTGCTAGGATTATGAGTCTCAAAAGTGTAGTTTACTGAGGGCATCAAAGCCAGGAATTTATGCATCCCAGACAAGCACTCTACCAACTGAACAACACACCAGCCCAGATACTACAATGTTTAGTAAGCATTCCCAAAGCTCTCAGTCTTCTTTCTTGCTCACTTTTCTACTCTCTGTAGTCTAGTTCTTGGTCCTTCTTCATATGATCCCTCTTAGCAACAACTGTGACTTCTGAAGTTTTGGGTAACATCTGCATGTAGATAAGTCTCAAGTCAACATTTTCTAGATTTAATCTGTCTCTTCAGCTATGAGACTGAATTTTTTCTCTTCTCTTTAATGTGATATAGTTACAGTAAAATTATATATATATTTAAGGTGTTTGATATGTCTGCTTAGATATATGTACATCACTGGATATGACCACAGTTAAATCTCCTCAAATATAAATTTGGCATATGAGAGAATACTTAAGGTTTTACTTGACGATGACTACAGTCAGCACACTGTGCATTAGGCATCCTTTGCATTCTCTGACAGCATCTCCCCGCTACTTTTCCTTGCCCAGCCTTCTTTCCTCTTTCTGTGAGGTTCAAGTGTCTTTGCTCCCACAGATAAGCTCACTCCTATGTTTCTCTGTACCTGAATAATCTTGGGTATGCCTATGCTACTGAACTGATGGAGTTCCTCCTTCCACTGAATAATTAGTCTATTACATATGCATGTCTCTGTGATTTGATCCATGACAGACAGGCTGGCTCTTCACTGTGGTTATAAATAAAGATCTATCCCAGTGCAGAGTTACAGATACTTCTTAAGGATGGTCACTTTCTCTATTCCGGATAGACATTCAGAAAGATGGTCAGACTGTGGTTCTGTTCCTAATTTTGTGAGGAACAAACTACCTTCCCCGGTAGCCATAAGATAGAACACAGCCACACCTACATATTTATACACTGTTAATAGCTGCTTCTGTGCTATCAGCAAGAGTTGAGCACCAACAAATACTTCCTTGGCATGCCTGCCTATTAAATGTACTACCTAGCATCTTATTTTTAAAAAGAAAATAAAATTGACTGTCTTCTATTTACACAAGTTTTAAACTGAGGATAAAAAATAGACACAATCTTAAATAATAAAAGAAAAATTTATCTCCTAATTTTATTTATAAATAACTCTAAATGTATTTTGTTTTTACCTGCCATTGCTGGGCTGCTGTGGAGACTGTGTGGAATGATCAGAGGGTTCTGAACGTTGATCAGGAGATCGTGACTGGCTGCGGCGGGGAGGCCTGTCATGCGAGCGACCTGAATGGTCTGATGCTAGTGACTGAATTTCTGAAATGTCTGTTAAAAAAAAAAAAGAAAATTTTCCCATGAAATGACTACACTAAAGAATTCTAATAATACTATAAATAAGCTTAGAGTATATTTCACATAAAATGATTTAAACATTAATATCATCTCCAGTGATCAACTACAATGGTGAATGACCTACAAAGTATTTGTGTGCAGTGACAAGACAATAGACACACACACACACACACACACACACAACTGTGCATGCAAATTTCAAGTTTTTGAAGGTATCTCTCCTGTAGAAAATTATCATTCCACTCAAACATATCCAATCCTCATATATTTTAAGAAATAAATCAGTGGGACTCTCCAAACAGAACTATACTCACCATCTCTTTCAGAGGCATTAGCAGAATGGATACTATCCGAAAGATCAGGGACATTCAATAAGGTAGCCCGCTCATCTCTTTGCACTACCATTTTTAACTTGCCTTTAGACCTTTCTATCAATGTTTTTGCATCTGTCAATGACATATTTTCTGTCACAGTACCATTTATCTGTAACAGAAAAGAAGCTATAGGTTGAAAAGTAAATAACAAAATACAAACTAAAACTTAAATCATGTTAAGGCAAGGACAAACTCCTCAGGTCACTTGAAGACCTAATACTACCTTTATACTTTCCTAAATCATCAAAAGCATTCCTATAAGCAAACTAGAAAGCATTTCAATAGTGTCGGGAATAATTACCAAAATTACCCTGGTGAGTGATACGTATCTGCAGTAACTGACTCTTTCAGGTTAGCCCCATACCTCCCAAGGGGCAGGACAACTGTTGATTATTCTCTATAGCAAAACTGCTTCAAGCACAAGCAGATGTTACATAATGGCTCTAAACTCTGTTTCCTATTTCAGTTTATTATAATATAAAATATAACTATACCTTCAAGACAACATCCCCTTCTTGAATGTTACCATCTCTTGCTGCCAAACTATCTTGTGAAATTTCCTTTACAAATATATGGCTGGCCAATCGAAGACCATATTCTGGAAGAATACAGTTAAATATCTTTAGTTCAAAGTCCTAAGACAATTAAGTACAGTTTAAATTGTAAAATTTAAAATTACTGTCCTTATGAACCACACTGCACCTAAACTATTATCTTTAAATCATTGAAAAGTATGCAGTCAAGTAAAAGCAAAATAAAACATGGTTCAAAGAAATGACACTATCTTACCTCACTCCTAGGTGTTATAAACGTCTACTGAAGAAACTCAAAAGCTTTAGTACAGCCTACTACTAACAGATGTGAGTAAGAATTAATATACAGTGCTCTCATTTATGCAACCTACAAAACATCCATGAAATGGTTATTTTATCTGTGGGTGAGTAAGGAGTTAAAGAAATGACAAAAAATTAAAAAACAAATCTACAAGCCAGGTGTGGTAGAGCAGACACATGATGCTCACACGATGCTCACACTCAGTGGCTGAAACAGGACAGGATTGTGTAGCCCATACAGTGAAGGCTAACTCAGTAAGACAGACAAAACAAAAGCTGTAACTATCAGTCCTGTGTCAACAGAAAAAGAAACGTTCTTAATCTGTGGAAGGGAAAAGGAAGTAGGACTTTCACTGTTTTAAAAGAAATCAAATTCAAGAAAAACCCAAACTTAAAAGCCAAGATGAACAAACAGGTTTTAATGTAGGATAAAGTATGAAGCAGTGCAAGAGTCTAAATGTTCCATCAGTTACAGATTAACCTAAGGTAAATATGCAAAGAATATACACAGAAGCAGAGTTAGTACCAGAGTAGAGTAGTAATGACATTGGGAGATCCAGACAGGCTTTGAAAATAGCAATTTCATCATAGAAAAATACAGGACTAAGAACATATTCTTACTCACAATGAAAAGTTACAACCGAGCTGGCGATGGTGGCGCAGGGAGGCAGAGGCAGGTAGTGGATCTCTGTAAATTCAAGGCCAGCTCTGGTCTACAGAACAAGTTCTAAGACAGTCAAGGCTACACAAAGAAGCCCTATCTCAAAAAAACCAAATTTTGTGTGTGTGTGTGTGTGTTTGTGTGTGTGTGTGTGTGTGTGTGAGAGAGAGAGAGAGAGAGAGAGAGAGAGAGAGAGAGAGACAAAAGGCTGGATGCATAACTTTAATCCAGCACCTGAGAGGCAGAGGCAGATAACTGAATCTCTGTGAGTTCAAGGCCAGCCTGGTCTAAATAGTGATCCAGGACAGCCAGGAATACACAGTGAGACCCAGTCTCAAAACAAAAGACTATAAATATCAATATACAGATGAAGCCAAAATATTCCTTGTATATCAGTTTACTCCTTTATTCTAGGTATTTCTTTGGGTACATAGTAATTATGTACAAGCACTACAAATTAAAGAAACAGATCAGATAGTCCCTGTACCTTGACAACTTACATAGCAGAGCAAAAGATGTTGCCATAGTAATTTACTAGTGCAGGAAGTACTAACCCATGGTAGTTTACTAGTGCAAACATGGAACCAAATATGCATATCTACCAAGGTCACAGGAGGCCTTTACAGGAAAGAAATAGCAAAGCTAAAACTTCACCCAAGAAACACTAAAACTAAACCTGAATGAAGAGTATGATATGTGCAGGTGGCTGGGGGTATTCAAAACAAATACACCAAAGGAAGAAGGAAGAACATGGCAGGTGTGATGAAGCCCTACATCTAGGGTAACTGACACTGATACAAACACAGATAGAAGCAATAAGATGGAACCTTTAGAAAACTGTCTACTGAGTTCAGTGGAAGGAACAGACCCTGAGATCAGTCACAGAACTGACAAAGTCCACTGAAGAGAAAGACAGCAGCAGCCTGGAAAAGAAGAAGAGCAGTGTAGAAAGACAGAAGTGAGACAGAGAAGGTGGTATGTTGGGAGTTATGATACATTCATCAGACAAACGAGATGTCAAGGAAAAGTACGATTATCATTTATATGTACCTGACTGAGAAAATGGGTTGACAGGAATATAGTCAAAAAGATAATCATTTGAAACACAAAGGAAGAAAAAAAAGAATAAACTGTGATCCCTTGAGATGTGCTGAGCATGTCTAAGCTGGGCACAGAGTGTACTGACGTGGACTAGAGAAGGAATTGGTGACCTAAGCAGTGCAGTAAGGTCCCGGGAATACATGAGACTATCTGCAGAAGACAGCGCACTAAGTGCAAGCAGAGTTCCTGGACAGAAACTAGAGTGTAAAAGGGTAGAAGAAAGGAAATGAAAAGAAGTGTGGACCTCAGAAAGATGAGAATTCCAACAGTCCAAAGAAGACATTATTCTAACAGGTCAGCTGTGGGCAGTGCTACAGGGGCTTGGATTGCCTGTTCAGTGGCTCTGGGCTGGGAGGCAGGCACTACAAGTCCAAGTAGGAGGGAAGGAGCACCACCACCACCAGGCTGCCCGTGGGAGTGGGCAAGGAATGTCAGTGACAGGACAGTGAGCAGGTGAGACCAAGGCTCACCTTCAAAACACTTTCTCCACCATTTTAAAAACCAAAGTCATGAGCGCTACATAACCACAAGCCAGAGGGATCAAAGAGCCATTTCAAAAGCTAACAATATGGTGAAGCAAGAGAGTAGTTAGAGAATTCAGTTTAATAACATCAACCTTCCATTTCCAAATTAGCCCATCTCTCTCCTCCAAGTAAGCCCTCAGATTTATTTCCATGGTCATACAACTATTGATCCTAACAGTAAAGAAAAACACAGCATTTCAACTGAGTGCTGTGTTTCTTGCTAGCGTAATTTGAATTTAGCTGTTCCTATTCCAATAAAACCAAAATTTAACTAGAAGTTTGCTCCAACAAAATGATTTGAGAAAATGTTCCAAAATGTCCCAATGTCTGCCTTAGCAGGATTTGACTCTTAGCAAGAGAATATGACTAGAAAGAAAAATGGGGAAAAAAAAAAAAACCAGATAATATAGTCATTGTATTTATTAAAAGTCTCACGTGAGAGTCAGTGATACCTTCATTTTTCCGAGACTTCACCAATGTGACCTTGGTGGGTTTGGCGGGCTGACTGGAGGTCACTGACCGCCTGTCTGAGCGAGGGGACAGGCTCCTCTCCCTGCTTGCGCTTCTATCCCTTGCCCAGCCCTTCTCACTCCTTCTGTTAACTAAAGCACCACGGCCGCTCCTTGGATCATGTACTTCCTCATCGTAACTATCATCGTCATTATCAGACACCGGGTCAGGGTCTGGGTGACTCACAGGGATCTGAACTTTCTTCTTCCTTCGGATGGTCTACAAATAAAAAGAGATAATAAACTAATGATATGCATGTACTCCCCATTCACAAGAGAAACATACATTTCCCTTCACTTACAATAATTTATGTAAATACAGAGGAGATAATATAGTAATCATGCCAATACATTTCCAAAATGGCTGTTTTCCACTTTCTTAATAAACAGAACTGGCTAAACACTAAATTTACTAAATTCGTCCAGAATTTATAACAATTTTCCAGGTGATAAGAATCATAAACTTACAGGGAATTAATACTTGTTGTGCACAGAACAAAGTGTTAGAACTATACTCTAAACATATCATATATCTTATGAACACTTTGTAACCAAAACCACAAGCCTGACCTCATTCCTTAATCAAAATTTGATAGTGCATCATTACCAAGATCTATAATTGTCCCAACATAATGCTAAGTGATACATTTATTTATCACAAACTAATGTACAACTTACTTGGTGGGAGCTCATGAGCTCACATACTTCCCCAATACAAACTGCCTTGTAGAACTAACTGTGTTGGTCCAGTTTGTAACTTCTGGCATGAATGTAAGCTCATTCTTGCATTCATTTTCAGTGTTCCCTGTCCACTCATTTCCTTGTTTCTAAGTTCCAGATTTATAACCATCTTCTGAATATGCAGTTCTGTAATCCTGGAAGCCACCTGGTTCCCTCACACTGGTACACTGGGTCTCCTGGGGACCTACGAGAGCTTCTTGGGGGAACATTTATCTTCTTCTGACACCTTTAGCCACTCAAACTTTTTGCTCACTTCTGACTTCTCCATCTGCTTCTATTTTCTCAGGGCTTCACTTAAAGTCACATGTAAATGACTTTCTACTGGTTTCTCCCCTCATCAGCCACGTGCTTTGACATAATAAAAGATACCTTACACTGATTAGGCCATCTATACATTCATTAGTACTACCAGCAGTCTTCTTGCTGCTGCTCAGCAATCCTTTATTTGCATCTTGTTCCCTCTCAATTTAACTTCCTAACGCAAGTTTTTTCATCACTCAAGAAGGTCTTGGTTCCTCAGCCTGCTTTAGTCAGTGTCCTTTTAGACCACCCCGCTTCTAAAATCCCCTCGATGTGTCTCATTTATTTAACACTTCTTTCCTGTGCTCTCAGAGATCAAGTGGATCAGCTTTGTATGTGAATAAAACCTCACCGTTAGGGTGTGTTCTCAATGACACCCACTTCCAAGAGGTTTTCTTGTAGCTTACCATTTTGTGTGACATGCAGCTTTAATCTTCAATCTCTCCCAAATTACTTCAAATATCCTCCGTCTGATAAATGCCTAATAATCTTGTCTTGCTACTTCCTCCCAAATTGTATTTCTTTCATGGCTAAATATCTTCTAAGGCTGAGTCAACACTAAACACTGATGCTTCCTACTATCCAGATTAGCCAGAGTGGGTCTTTTTGGTGAAAACAAACAAACAAACAAACAAACAATGTTTCAAGTTGGAAGACAAGTAGCAAGAGAAGCCAGCATGTGGAAAGGACGAGCCCTGTGCTGCTAAGAAAGGACAATGACAGCTGCTTTCTTCCCTCCCGGTCTGTCTCACCTCTACTTCAATCTGCAGCTGGTTACCCCAGAAGTCATACTCTGTATGCATAAACTGGGTACACTAGCGCTTCCTGCAATCGCAGACTCTGCCTTTAAGACAGTAACTTGAAATGTACCCTAAACAACTCTGTTTTAGACAATCTTGGCTTCTCTCTCCTTAAGACATCGGAATTAACAAGGGTGGTAGATGGCATAGGGTCAGAGAAGGAAGGTAAAGTGCTCCCTGTAAACAAAGCACAGACCAGAAAGCAGGAGTGGGGGTGGGTGAGGGGTAGGAGGGGGGCGGTGCACAGGCACTTTCACATGACTTGTCAAGATCCAGGCTAATGTAAGTACATAAAAGAGACAGCATCATTAAGCCATGAGACTCCACCCCTTCTCCTTTTATAAATGAAAACTTCTACCTGAACTTAATTAGGTACATAGCACAGAAGAGTAAGAAGCACTCACACTTGTCAACAACTGACTTTGGAACTGACTTCATTTACTTAAAAGTGAAGGAGAAGCTGGTGTGGTGTCCCACACCTCTAATCCCAGCACCTGGGAGGCAGAGGCAGAAGGATCTGTGTGAATGTAGACCATCCTGGTCTACATACAGTTCCAGGACAGCCAAGACTACCCAGAGAGACCCTTTCTGAAAACAAAGAAAGGGAGATTCAAAGAGGGGGGGAGGGGAGAATCAAATACCAAACAAGTATCAAGAGTAACTGATACTTCTATTAAATTGAGCATAAAAGATACTCACAATTTTTGCGTTTTTCCCACTTTTCCTTAGCTGCTGAACAGCAAAAGCATGTTCAACATTATCCATCGAAACTCCATTAACCATTGCAACTCGGTCATTTTCCCTAAAAAGAGAGGAAAGAACACCAGAAAAACATGTTAAAGAAAAGCACAGCCGGGCAGTGGTGGCGCACGCCTTTAATCCCAGCACTTGGGAGGCAGAGGCAGGTGGAGGCCAGCCTGGTCTACAGAGTGAGTTCCAGGACAGCCAGGGCTACACAGAGAAACCCTGTCTCGAAAAACCAAAAAAATAAATAAATAAATAAAAAAGAAAAGCACAGAAGACCTTTCTAAAGTCTTCACTGAATGACAGGTTAATTAATCTGCTTGTCTTCAGAACAATGATAAAACAGCATCAGCTTTCGCTGTCAGGCCCTTCACAAGAGCATTTAGCAGGTAACTAACCCCATGTCAGCAGGTCAGGACAGAGTTTCCCCAACCACCTGAACAGAACAGGCACTACAACAAACAAAAAGATCACTTACGGTAGCTAGTTGGATTTATCACTAGATGAAACTAAGTCACCCAACTAACAGAGGTACTGTCATTAAACATTAAGTCTTTCTCCTTTTAAATGTCTTTGGATCCTTCTGATTATAATCTCAATTTTTCCTTCCTGCCCTTCTTACCACCTGTACTGTACTAATCTCCTTAGTATACAGAAAGGGCAGACTTTCCTGTAAGAGGCCCTCAAAAGCTAGTTCCAACTAAACTAGTTACAAGTTCTTCTTCACTCTCTTTACGGTTGCAGTTAGCTGGCTGTCTCCTTGCACCATTGATAAAGATTTCTTCAGCCTGAGTGTATATTCACTTGAGGGGAAAAATATTAAATAAGTACAGCACGAGTTGGGTATAAATAATCTGGAATCACTAACAAAACAGATCCATGACTAAGGACAAAGACAATGGGTATGAGGAGGAACAGGAAACACGACCCAGGACGCATGGGTCACACTTACTGTAACTGGCCTTCAGCTGGCCCTCCTTTTAGCACGTCGGAAATTACTATGGAGGTTTCCCCACTCTGAAAATGAGGATTATCTCTTCCACCAGATATTGCAATTCCAAATCCAAACCCAGGAGCCTAAAACAGCAATTACAGTAAAATAGTTGTATTAAGGACAAGCAAATTGCTCACCACCATAAATAATGGAGAAACTATAAATTAAAATCTTATTACATCTGTGCTTTGTATTCACGTGATGGTTATACATTACAATCATCAGTCCATTCTCTAAGAATGCATGTTCCAGTAAATTATATACCAGATAGAAAAATATTAAAAATGTCAACTGCATAAATATTCCATAAGCACTGAATTGATTGTAAAACTCTGAGCAGTAAGATTCTGAATGATTTTTGATTATCAGTTGGGGTCCTAAAGGGACAATCAGAGCTCAGTGTGATATAACTAACACTGATACCTGGTTCAGAAAGGACAGACTTAATTCATAAACCATCTGTCACTTTACACAATACAACAGGCACCTTAAAAATCAAGTGTTAAGTATTTCACCTTTCTTCAGTTATTCTACAAATCTCAAAAGGAAATCTCTACACAGCAACACAATAATGTCTACATATATTGTATATATAGGAAATGCACCACATTATCAATTTTTTTAATATTTCAACTAAATAAATTATGTAGCAAACTTCTGAAAGAACTAGTTTCTGTAACGGACTCAATGGCCCAGTACAGAAAAACAATTCCAACTATTTCTAAATGTGAGGACTACACTGCGGCCGTGCTTCTGAACATACAGCATATGCACTGTGCACTGCAGACGCCGGTGTGCCCAGGAGATGACAACACCTGAAATACCTCAGCTCAGATTGTTGTTACTACAAGTGTTTTACTGTATATAACATTTTCTGCTTTTACAGACACACATTGCAATCTCAAAACTCAAATACTTTATCATCATTTGTCAGCATTTAGGTATCAAATTAGTGTATCTCTGGGTTGTATTGGGTGTGTTTGATTTTAAAATTTGTTTGTGCCAGGTATAATTGTACAAACATGTAAGCCCACTACTGGGGAGGTGGGGGCAGGTGGGTCAGAAGTTCAAGGTCATCTTTGAGGGTTAACATGTCCTGTCTTAATCTTAGTGTTGCTGACTTGAATTTCATAAAAAAACTGTTTAGTGAGTTTTGATTTAGAATTAGGACTGAATATCCATACTGACAATAATTGAGTATAACACCTGGTATTGTCATCTGCCACATATGTGCATACACAAAGTTATTTAAATAATAAAAATAACCTTATAGTATTAATAAAGTACATAATAACAATGGGTTTCCAATAGACCAATTTTGTCTCCCTGGCATAAATGCCTTTATTGTGTTGTACTTATGTAAGGGCAGGGATTTTTTTGTAACTGTCATTATCATGTTACATATTGACAGTACATGTCCACTGCTAAAGGGCGTGCAAATGAGGGGAGGGCTGTGGCAGTCACTGTGCCATGCACAACTACGTGTGTCTTCACAGAACACGCTGTCCTGGCTAGTTTGTGTGTCACCTTGACACAAGCTGGAGTTATCACAGAGAAAGGAGTTTCAGTTGAGAAAATGCCTCCATGAGATCCAGAGGTAAGGCATTTTCTCAATTAGTGATCAAGGGGGGAGGGCCCCTTGTGGGTGGTACCATCTGTGGGCTGTTGGTCTTGGGTTCTATAAGAAAGCAAGCTGAGCAAGCCAGGAGAAGCAAGCCAGTAAGTAACATCCCTCCATGGCCTCTGCATCAGCTCCTGCTTCCTGACCTGCTTGAGTTCCAGTCCTGACTTCCTATGTGATGAACAGCAACGTGGAAGTGTAAGCTCAATAAACCCTTTCCTCCCCAACTTGCTTCTCGGTCATAATGTTTGTGCAGGAACAGAAACTCTGACTAAGACATATGTTCTAAAAATATATTGTTATTTTTAATTGCTAAATAACTCTATTATACAGATATAGCACATCTTATTGATCACTCGGGTGATTGTGTTATTTCTACTTCTGGCTATTATAAATAAAGTTGCTGTGAACATTCACATGTTACTCATTAAGTGAGTATCTGTTTTTACCATCAGGTATATTTCTAGAAGTGGAATTGTTGGTCACATGGTAGCTATATAGTTAAATTCTGAGGCATTCTTCAACTGTTTTATATGATGGCTGCATGTATGAAAGTATCAATTTACCTACATCCTTATCAAGGCTGTCTACTGTCTACTCTTGCAGCCATGCTAGCAGCTATGAAGGGAGCGCTCACTGGGCTTCAGTGGTGCACTTCCTGATGACTGGTGATGCTGAGCGTCTCTTCACTGTCTTACTGCTCATGCACACATCTCTGGACAACGTCTAGTCAGGTCCTTTGCTCATTTCTCATCTGAGTTACATCTCTGTATTGCTGAGCTGTAAGAGTGCAGGTAACAACAGACTTCAAAACAGATCCTCATCAAGATGTAATCTGCATTCTCACTCTGTTATCGTCTCTCTTTTTTGATGGTATCCTTTCAAACACCAACATTTCCAATTTTGATTAGGCCCAATTTACTTGTTTTCTCTTTTGTTTTGGGCTTCTGACATCATATTTAAGAAAACACTTCCTAATGTAATGTCAATATCTACTCTTGTAGTTTCTTCTTTAAGTTCTATGATTCTAGAAACACTTGGGCCTATGATTCATCATAAGTTAATCTTGAACATGGAGTGTATCAAGAAGTCCTAGTTCCTCACTTTCTATGTGCTAACCAGCTTTCCTGGCACCATCTTACAGACGCGCAGCCCCTGCCCTGTACTGGCACTCTCAATCCAAGTTTCTCTCTTATTCAATCATTTCCTTAAAGACTTACCAGCTCACTAGAGATTCCCTCCCAATTTCTTTGGTTATGTAATTTCACCTTCTAAAATTTTACCATAATGCTTCAGTATGAAAATAGAAATGCCGAACTCATTCCTGAGTATTCACTTTATTTCTCAAAGTATTATTAAAATACATGCAGTTCTAAGGAAGAGCCGCTGACGGCAAAGCGAGGTGTTATGCTGGAAGTGCAGCACAGACTCCAACCTCCTTCCACGTTAGCTAAGGTAACACCTTAGCTACAGAAGGCTCTTGCTCAAAGTATGATGGTCTTTATGTGACTGTGAGCACTTTAAATATGGTTGGTCCTGCCTGAATATGCTCAAATTGTAAAACATGCACACATTTTGTAACAGCATGAGGAAATGTGCATAATTTAAAAATTCTGATTACATGTTAAAATGATAATTTGAGTTAAGTTGGATATTATGAAAACTTTCAACCATTTTTTTAAAACATGAAAACTGAAAATTTTTTTAAGATTTATCTATTTATTTCATGTATGTGAGTACACTGTCACTGTCTTCAGACACACCAGAAGAGGGTATCAGATCCCATTACAGATGGTTGTGAGCCACCATGTGGTTGCTGGGAATTGAACTCAGGACCTCTGGAAGAGCAGTCAGCGCTCTTAACCACTGAGCCATTTTTCTATCTCTCCAGCCGGAAAACTGACATTTTTTATCTTGTGTATGTGGAATGTATAATAAGGTTATTGGACAGTACTGCTGATCTCTCAGGAGTGGCTTTGTGGACCATTATTGATCTCATATACCCATTAAATTTTACTGGGTGTAATGTAACTAAGGAAATATAAAACTAAGACTTCCTACCCTGAAGAAGTTGTCACTGAGGACCACCTCTGAGTGCAAAGACCAGAATACATGCAAATAATCAAGTTTGACTTGTTTCTTCCTTTAATACAATTCCAGGCTCTTTGAGCGTGCTTCATATAGACTGAACACATAGAACTGAAGAATGAACCAGACCCAAGTACTTGGGAGGCTGAGGCACTAGGATTTCTTTGAGTGTGAAGTTAGTCTGGCCTACATATTGTAAAGTTCAAGGGAAAACTGAGGTAAAGAGCAAAGTCCTTGTCAAAAAGTCAACACAACAAAGCAAAAAAAAAAAAAAAAAAAAGGAACTGGATTTCAATGGTTTTAGTATTGTGAGATAACCCGTTTCCTTTGAGAATACAAATGGAAGAACAAGTCCCATTGCATACTATTTTGGCAGTAAAGAGAAAAGCTAAGGTGTAAGCCACAGGACTTGGCTCTGCATTTCTCAGTACTTGTGTGTTCCACGGCCTTCACTTACTAGCATGCCATCATCTCCACCATCATCACATAGGAAGAAACATTTCATTCCTGTGTCAGAGTTTCCTAGAAGTATAGCGCATCTCAAACTGGTGCATTTTTAAAAACACTGGTCCAAACCACCTAAGCCAAAAGAATCAGAATCTTTGGTGGTTTAAAAAAAAAAAAAAAAAAAAAAAAAGAGCTAGCTGATTCTTCTTTCTTTACAATAAACCTGGAAAGCTCTTGCTCTAGGTCAATGTCAGCAAACTATGATCCAAAGGTACAATTTGCCCAAGTTGCCATCTATTCTGTTTTTAATTGTGTATACAAGTGTGCACATGCATGTGTGTGCCCACATGGGGGTCAGATATCAACCTTGATGTCATTCCTCAGGAGACAGCATTTACTGAGGTTGCTGCTCACTGGCCTGAGACTTGTTCACTGAGCTGGATTTGCTTGCAGCAAGCACAGCTTGTAGCCAGCCCCAGGGCTTGGGTTATAACCACACCGACGCTTCCGGCTTCTCTACCCAGCACCACCGCACTCAGATAACCACACACCAAGGCTTCCGGCTTCTCTACCCAGCACCGCCGCACTCAGATGTTCAAGCCTGGACATCAGCAAGCACTTTACCACCTCAGCTGAGTCTTCGGCTTTTATAAATATGGTTTATTAAAACATAGCCACACTCGTTTGTTTACCTACTATGACTGTTCTTGCAATACACCTAGAGAGTAGTATTCAGCAATAATCAAGATTTATTGCCTGTAAAGCCGTATATTAACTGCTATCTGGATTTTCAGAGAAAAGTTTGCAGCCCCTGTTCTAGCCACTCCACATTTTATTCTGGAGCAACTTAGAATATCAAAAAGGGGTATCTAAAAACATTGGACTTTTGCAGCCTCAAAGTCAACTGAAATAATCTCTGGTAAAAGTCTTGCAACTTGCTTTGGAAAAGCTATCTTTTAAGAACCTTTAAGAAGGACTGGAGAGATGGCTCCTGCTGCTCTTGCAGGGAAGCAAGTTCAGTCCCCAGCAAGTCTGACACCTTCTTCTGGACCCCACAGGCATGCACATTCACACAGCATGCACTCAGACCAAGTTTTAAATAAACAAAAACAACAGCAACAAAAACTCAATAAAGTCTTTTCAAGGAAAAAAATAGCTACTAAAAAAATTCCTTCATGTTATATTGTACAGAGATGAACACATCTTTTTACATGTATTACTGGCTAGATTCCACACAAGAACCTGAGAGCCAGATGGTGGTGCAACGGCACATGCCTTTTTTTACTTATTTTATTTATTTACATCCTAAATGTTGCCTCCATACTGGTCCCCCTTCTAAGTTCTCCATCCCCCCTCTCCTTTGGCTCTGAAAGTGTGTACACACACACACACACACACACACACACACACACACACACACACACACACGGCATCTCCCTTCCCTGGGCATTAAGTCTCTACAGGATTAGGCACATCCTCTCCCACTAAGGCCAGATAAGGCAGTCCTCTGCTATCTATGTGGGGGGGTGAGAGGGGTGAGGGTGAGGGGTGCAGGGGATGGGGGCCCTCAGACCAGCCTGTGTATGCTCTTTGGTAGGTGGCTAAGTCTCTGGGAGCTCCCAGGGTCCAGGTTAGTTGATGCTGTTGGTCTATGGGGTTGCCATCCCCTCAGCTCCTTCAATCTTTCCCCTAACTCTTCCATAGGGGTTCCGACCTCTGTCCAATGGTTGGCTTTAAGTATCTGCATCTGTCTCAGTCAGCTGCTGGTACAGCCTCTCAGAGGACAGTCGTGCTAGGCTCCTGTCTGCAAGCACAACATAGCATCAGGAATAGTGTCAGGGTTTGGTGCCCACCTATGGGATGGATCTCAAATTGGGCAGGTCACTGGTCGGCCCTTCCTTCAGTCTCTGCTCCATTTTTTTCGTTACATTTCTTTTGGACAGGAACAATTTTGGGTCAAAAATTCTGAAGGTGGGTTGGTGTCCCCATGTCTCCACTGGGGACCCTGTCTAACTACTGGAGGTGGGATCTTCAGGTTCCATCTGCCCACTGTTGAGCATTTTGGTTAAGGTCACCCACCCTACCCACATGCCTTTAATCCCAGTACTTAGGAGACAGAGGCAGGTGGATTTGTTGAGTTTGAGGCCAACCTGGTCTACAGAGCCAGGTCCAAGACAGACAGGGATACAGAGAAACCTTGTCTTGAAAAACCCAGAGAGAAAGAAAAGGGGGGCCAGGGGAAAGGGGGCCATGAGAGATTGTGATTTCATTTAATATTATAAATCCTAAGTCTATTCATTTTCCTCCAATTTTATTAACTCATTTTTCTTTAGAGTTGAAGGATATTCAATTTTATTGAAAAAATTATATGAAATTTTCATTATCAATTCATCTGTTGATAAAAAACTAGGCTGATTCCAGTCTCTGCTGTAGTGAAAAAAAAAAAAAATAGACAGGGGAGTACACACATCTCTATAGTAGGTTATGAAGTGAAGTTCCTTACCTATATAGGGTATATGCCCTGGAGTGAAATAGATATGCCATTTGGTAGTTTTATTTTTAATTCTTGGAAAAATCTCTAAACTAATTTTCACAATCATTGTATGTGATGGTTTGTGTATTCTTAGCCCAGGGAGTGGCACTATTAGGAGGTGTGGCCTTGTTGAAGTAGCTGTGGCCTTGGAGTAGGTGCGTCACTGTGGGTGTGGGCTTTAAGACCCTCATCCTAGCTGAGACCCCCTCCTAGGGGCCTTCAGATGAAGATGTAGAACTCTCAGCTCCTCTGCACCATGCCTGCCTGGATGCTGCCATGCTCCTGCCTTGATGATAATGGACTGAGCCTCTGAACCTGTAAGCCAGTCCCAATTAAATGTGTCCTTGTAAGAGTTGCCTTGGTCATGGTGTCTGTTCACAGCAGTACAACCCCAACTAAGACACTGTATAAATCTGCACCCCCAGCAACGGTGAATAAAGATCCCTTCTCCCCACACCCTCTCTAACACTGCTGTCAGACTTACTGATGATGTCCACTCTGATTAGCATGAGGAGTATCTCAAAGGAGACTTAACTTCCATTTCTCTGATGGCTAGGGATATGGAACACCTTTAACATAGTTATTGGCGCTGAGCAGTGGTGGCGCATGCCTTTAATCCCAGCACTCGGGAGGCAGAGGCAAGCGGATTTCTGAGTTCGAGGCCAGCCTGGTCTACAGAGTGAGTTCCAAGACAGCCAGGGCTACACAGAGAAACCCTGTCTCGAAAAACCAAAAAAACAAAACAACAAAAAAAATTAAAAGTTATTGGCCATTGTGTTTCATTTTTGAAAACTATTCAATCCACTTGCCCATTTGTTGATTGGCTGTTTCGTTTCCTTTTATTGCTACAGTTTTTTGTTAAATGCTGCATATTAGCTCCTTGTCTGCAGTGTAGCAGGTAAACATGGTCCCCCATTCTGTGGGCTGTTTGCCCTGCTAATGGTTTCCTTTGTTGTACATAAAACTTTAGTTTTCATGTAGTCTCGTCTGTTGATACTTGAGGTTAATTCCTGTGCTGTTCGTGTTGTTTTAAAAGTTCTTGCTTACTCCATCATCTGTTTTCTTTGCAAACTTTTAGTGTTTCAGGTTTTAAATCTTGCTTTATTCTGAATTGATTTTTGTACAGAAAGATAACATATTTAATTTTATTCTTCTGTGGGTAGAATTCCAATTTTACCAACACCATTTGTTGAATAAGCTATCTTTTTATTCAGTGAATGTTTTTGTCTCCTTTGTCAAAAATTAAGCAGCTGTGATATGCCTGTTTTACTTCTGGCTTCTTTTCTATTCTGCTGATCTGACTGTTTGGTCCGTTTTTATGCCAGTTCCAGTCTCTTGATCACTGTAGCTGTATGGTATAATCTGAAGTCATATACTCTAATATTCCCAGCAATGTTCTTACTTCTTGGGATTGCTTTGGCTATCTGTAGTCTTTCTGGTTCCATGTAAACTATTGTTTGTTTTTTTTTTGTTTTCCTGAGCCTGTAACACGGGAGTTGACAGGTATTTCAGTATTCTATGAATTAGTTTAGGCACTATAAACATTTTCATAATATCAGTTCTGTCCATCTAAGAACATGGAATTTCTCCATCAACTAGAATCTTCTATGCTTTTCATTTTTAACATTATGAAAATTTCCCTGTAGACATCCTTCATTTCTTTGGTTAGATATATTCCTAAACACTTAAATGGGGGTGGGAACATTTGAACGGAATATTTTTCCTAACATCTTTCTCAGAGAGTGGACTGTTAATATAAAGGAAGGCTGCTGGTCTTTTAATATTGATTTTGTATCCTGCAACTATACTATATTTAGGTCCAAAACATTTCTAGTAGACTAAACAGGGTATTTTCAGTAAAGAATTAAGAGAGATTTCATAATTTCATAAAGAAAAAAAAGCATGTTCTAATATGTAGAATCAAGCGAATAATATATATACATATGTACACAGCTGCTCATGTGGGTACAATATACAGCATGAAGAGAACAAAAAAGGATAAGTGCCGGGGGATGAGGAAGGACTGAATGTGGGCAGTGGGCGGAGCTATAAGAGGATGTAGAGCTGGCTGTGTTGCTTCTTTTTTTTTTTTTTTTTTAAATGAATCATAGCCAATTTTATTCAAAGTCTCCAAAATTTGTAGCAACCATGTTAATTGCTTCTAAAAATGTATGTCACCCTTTATACAAAAGGTTACTGTCTTCCACTGATCCCTTTTTCTTCTTTTCTTTATAATCCTTTAATAGAAGCCAGAATCTTGGGTTGCCCAGTTGGGGGCCTCTGATCTACTGTTCTGATTAAGTTTCTTTTCGATATTCATGGCCAACATTTGGCTTCTAAAAGAAAGACTTTTAGTCTTTTCAATCCCTTGCTGATAGGGTGAGACTGCTCTGTTGCCCATCACCACACGACCTAGTTTAGAATCAGTCTTGGCATCCAACCTCGATTTCTAATCAAATCACAATCCACCTTTCAGCTTCTTCTGGAGTCATTTCAGCTTATCTGCTAACATATTAATGCTGATACACTGGTGGATACGACAGAAAGTCTCAAATATGAAGAGACGGGCATTCTCGATGAAGTCCTCAAGACACGCTACCAAGAAGAAGTCATTCGCAAGCACTGATTCACATTCTCTCGGCTTTTTCAGCCCCATCAAAGTCAAAGTTAACATATAGGCGTTCAACAGCTCTGTGACTGGGCCTTCACACGTGGAAGGCTGTTGGATAACCTTCACTACGTCTTCAGCGCCTGCCGGCGTCTCCGCACATCTTTGTTGGTTATGATGGCCGTGGTCAAATAGCGGAGAGTATGTGGACACATGGTCTGAATTGTATTAAGGTACTATTGTGGTTGGTAAAGGAAGAGATCAATAATATTATCACGCCCTTTTGGATGGTTGAAGAAAACAAACAGACCAATGAATGAGCCATGTTCGCTGCTGAAGACACTGGAGTGGAGAACTCACAGAATTATTGTCTATGGTCTCTTTTAATTGAGTAAGCTCTTCCATGGCTGCATCCCAATTCTGCATTAAGATTTCAGAGGCCAGTTTTCCCCAGAGTGAACTTAAAGCATTTCTATCTGTTGCTGGAACCAAAGCTCTAAAGAAGTAAAGATACTCTGCTGCTGCAGAGTAATTCCCACACTCATACTGGAACTTTGTGTATCTGTAGAGTGTATCTAAGTATTCTTGCCTGAACCCATGCTTGTCTGCCAGGTAGTCAATGTCCGGCCATCTCTGGTTGACTGCATCTGCCTTGTAATTTCTGGATCTTCAAACATCTTCACAATTGGTTCTGTTTCCGCCTGGAGCTGTTTCAGCTGCGCAACAACTGTGGTTCTTTTTTCTCTCAAAGCATGAGGGATATCATCAGAATAAAGGTTTTTGTAAACATCCATAGCAAAGTCCACCATATTGGTATCACTAAGAAGATCCAATTTTCCTTGTAATAATTCTTTTTCATTACAAATCTCTTTCACAGAAAGAAACTCAAGAAGTGGAAAGACCAGGTGCCCATCCAGAAAGTGCGCGATGCGAGTAGTCAAGTCGTACTCCGCCATCTTGGGGGGGAGGGCTGTGTTACTTCTAACTTTGTCATCAATTTTTTGGGGGATTGGGTTGTTTTTATAAGTGATAAAATATATGTTACTGAAAGTAAAATTTATTGTGAAACTCCAATAGATTCCATTCCAAAAGCTGATTCTTTTTTTTTTTTTTTTTTTTTTTTTTTTTGGTTTTTCTCGAGACAGGGTTTCTCTGTGTAGCCCTGGCTGTCTTGGAACTCACTCTGTAGACCAGGCTGGCCTCGAACTCAGAAATCCGCCTGCCTCTGCCTCCCGAGTGCTGGGATTAAAGGCGTGCGCCACCACTGCCCGGCTCCAAATGCTGATTCTAATGGTATTCTAATACTGAGAATAGAATGTTAAAGGAACCGGCCAAATCACCCATCGAAAACTAGAGGTATAATTTACATTACTACATTACGTTTCTTCTATTAGTGCTTTAGTTATTACATAAGAGAAATGAAAAAAGATGCATATATTAGTTAAAATATAATAACTCTGTGGCTGAAGAGATGGTTCATTTGGCAAAGTGCCTGCTACATAAGCCTGGGAATCTTAGTTTGGATCCCTATTACCCACATAAAACCTGGGTGTGGTGGCTGTGCACCTATAAAACCCTAGTGCTGGAAGCCAGTGAAGACAGGCAGTCTTAGAGCAGTTTGGGCCTGCCAGTGTGTGAGCTACAGGGCCAGGGAGAGACCATATCTCAAAAACCAAGGTGAGAACTGACGTAGACACCCAAATATTATCAATCTCAGGGGCGCGCACGTACCAGATAAACGTAACTTTAAAATAATTTTCTCCTCTGTACTATTTTCTTTATTGTTAGAAATTTGGGAATGAGGAAATACTACAGATCTGTGTCTCATTAGCTCAAGGAAAATAGAGCGAAATTCTAAATGTTATGGAAACAGAGCATGGTCTCATGTCTGTATTGGAAGTGTCATTTTGACAGTCTAGGCAGGCCTATCTCAGGCAAATCTGGCTATGTGATGACCAGTGGATGTTGCATTCAATGTCTGGCTTCTTCCTGAGCTTTAGGAGATACCAGTTCCCCTGCAGGGTTCATGAGAGGTAAACAGATAAGAGGGGTAAGTCAAATTTACAGCTCTTAGGTTTCCAAAAGGTGTTAAGTGTTGGGCTGGAAACAGCATTGAATTGCCTCCGCCTCAACAAAAAAAAGACAACACTTTTTCACCTCCTTCCCCGCAGGAATAACTTTTTACCCCTCTATCAAAAAAATTTTGTTTTGTAAACTTTATTACTAAAAAAACTTGAAAATAAACAAACATTGCACACCCAAAAGAATCAGACCAAAGTCTATCCAACTCAATGACAGCACTCCAGCCTTTCACAGGATTCTTACAAAGTTTCCAGCAGAAAAGTTTAAAGTTCCTACAGCAACAAATGCAATGGGTTACTACCCAGGATGCAACAGGAACAAATCCTGGGCAGGCTGCCGGGAATGTTTTGCTAGTGCGTGGCTCAGAGCTCGAAACTGTCCCTGGGAATGAACTGCAGATTGTTAATATCTGCTATTTGGAGTACAATTCATCTTCTGAAATAAATACTGGTAACTGTTGTGGCAGTAACTCTGAAATCAGGCATTTAAGATGCTATGAAAACACCAAGAGCCAATGAACAAGGAAAGGAGATACTTTGTCCTTCCTTCAGTCAGAGAGTGGGGTTGGGGAGGTTCCAGACAGGGTTTCTCAGTGTAACAAAGCCCTGGCTGTCATGGAGCTTGCTTAAGGTGGCCTGTCTCTCACCAAGCCTAGCTTCTGTTTATTCTTTTCAATGGACCAAAAAATGTTTACCCATGGAGGGTTCTATCATCAAAGGTCATACAATAGATGACTGCTCCCTCAAAATAACCAGTTCATTTGTAAAAATTAAACTGCATTTTTTTAAAAAACTAAAGGATAAGGCTGATAATTCTTTTCAAGAACATTTGGAAAATTAAAATTACTAACTCTTAAATATTTTTTGAGTTAAAATGTAAAGGGATCATAGGTAGCAATTAGCTTGACAGTACCTGATTTGCAGACCCATAATTTGATTTAATTATATAACTTATGACAAAATTAATAGGCATTTCAATAAATAGCTGTCTTAACCTTTTATTATTTACATTTTAAAAAATTTCAAACTTCTATGTCCTATAAAATTTAGCTTCACACAAAATCAGTAATTGAATTTGTACATCTAACCATTTTGTGTATATTTTTACTTATTTAGGCACTTTTAATTGAAACATTTAATTGTTTTAGATTATCATACATAAGTACTGTCTTGACATCATTTACATTCCTCTTCCCCTACAACTTCTGTGACACCCTAACCCTCTCAAATTCATGATGTCTTTGTTATTTTTACACACACACACACACACACACACACACACACACACACACACACACCACTCTAACAATGATCTTGCAAAATCAAGTACTTGTAATGGTGAAACCAGTAAAAGCTTCCTTTGCTAAGTTATTCATAACTTTATACTTAATATGAAAGAGAAAGGTGATGTAGCTTGTCACAAGAGTTCCTGACTTGAATGAAATTCTGAGTTTGATCCCATAAAAATGAGAAGAGCTGTATCAATCAAGGCAAAGGCAACTGGTAAAAAGTAAGCACACAGCTCAATAAGAAAGACTAGGGAGTAAACAATACAGATGCACAAATGCATGGTCAAGTCGTGTTTGCTAAATGTAAAAAGGCAACTAAATGGAGAAAATGTACTCTTTTCAACAAAATGGTTACTCAAAATGTTAAGACATTCCTATAATCACATACAAAAGTTAACCCGCATACAACTTCTAGAAAAAAAGCACACATAGAAAACCTTTTATTTCAGGGTTGGCAAAGATTTCTGAAATTCAAAACAAAACAAAACAAAAAGTCATGACTGCTGAAAACAAAAACGCTGGCCAGAAGGCAGAGAGCAACTACAGGCCAGGGGAAAATATAAAGCAATATAATACTTGATCATGAATTTGTGTCCAGAATACATAAAGAACTCTTAAACTCCAACTTCTGTGTACCAAAGATAATAGTAAACAAAATGGCAATCCATGCAATCCATGCAATCAAAACAATACTTTCAAGTCATATTTGATATTGGCCTGTAGGCAGTCTGTGGGGCATTCTCTTGATTAACTGTGGGAGTACCCAGCTCTAGGGAGGTCTGACCTGGACTAATCAAGTTGATAGTGGTTGCACACACCTTTAATTCCAGCACTCCAAAGGCAGAGGCAGATGGATCTGAGTTTGAGGCCAGCCTGTGTGCGCTATAGAGTGAGTTCCAGGTCTATCCAGAGAAACTTTTTGTCTCAGCAACTACAACAAGCAAGTTGAACAGGGAGCAGGCTAGTAAGCAGCATTCCTCTGTGGTCCCGTTACAGGTTATAGGTTCCTGCCTCAAAGTACCAGATGAACTGTGTGTTATCAGAACATATAAGCTCTTTCCTCCCAAGTTGTTTTTGGTCATGGTATTTATCACAGAAATAAGGAAAGTACAGTAGCACTTAATCAAAAAAAGAAATGCAGATGATAAGCACATCAAAACATTTAATATGACTGGCCATGTGGTGCAGTAGTCATCATTTCTTACTATACAGACACTGGGCTCAACCCCCAGAATCACTGGGGCACCTAAGAATAGAGAATGAAGTGTGTATTAGCTATTTATCACTGTGACAAAATATCTGGCAAGAATCGGCTTAATAGGAGGAGGACTGATTTGTTTTGGTTTATGGTTAAGGAAGGATCCAGTCTAGCATAGTGGGAACTGCATGGCGATCGGAGTATACTGCAGCTGGTAGTCTTTCCAGTCAGGAAGTGGAGAGGACCATGGACTCCACAAGATGCTTCCTTTTAATTAAGTCTCAAGACTACAGAAACAATACAACCCATAGTTAGGGAGGGCCTTCCCTCCTCAGTTAAACCTATCCACAGATATGCCTCATTTTGTCTCTTAGATAATAATCCAAATCCAATCAATTTGGCAATAAAGACTGATCATTACAAGGTGCTCAGCATTAATGTACAGAGAAATCAAACTAAAAGTTAAAATGAGATACTACTAGACATCTATTAGAATAGCTAACCTGACAATATAAGAGTGGTGGAGAAGGCTGACTCACATGTTGCTGGTGAGAAGGCACACCCAGTCGGCCATGTCCTACAAGATGACGGCTAGCGTAAAACCCACTGCCATTCTGTCCCTAACTGCCCATGGAAACAGTTAGGTCCATACAAAACTGTATGCTAATGCAGATTTATTCATAATCAACAAAAGCTGCAAACCTAAGTATACCATCAACTATAGGATGAGTAAACTATTATACACTCAAATGAAATTTAGTAATAAGCAGTAATTAGACATCAACACAAGCAACATTATAGAGAAGTCTCAAATGTATTAATCTAAGCATATAAAGTCTGTCTCAAAAGCTGCTTATTACACAAATCCATGTATAAGACATCCCAGAAAAGGTCAAAGTTTAAAAAGACAGACAGATCAGTGGCTCAGTGCAGAGAGCAAGGGGACAGAGTTGACCACAAAGAGGTTTGAAAGAAAGTTTTAAGGTAATGGAGCCACTCTGCATTTTAAGTGGGATATTAGTTATGTAACTATGTCAAAACTCAGAACTATATACTAGATGAGTATGAATTTACTGTTATATAAATTATACCAATGAAAATGATAAAGATATTAAGAAAAATAAATGTAATACATAAAATGCTACCAACCCATTTTATCACAATCAAGCAATCAAAGACATAAGGTATAAAATTATTTTATGTATCATAGAGATCTGATGCAGAGATGCTACCTATTAAGCACAAGGAAAACAGTAAGCTATTTCAGCTTTACGAATTAAAAGTTAAGATACATATTATTGAAATGATTTCTTCATCTAGTGAGACAGAAAAGGCCAACCGATATCCCTGAGACCGCTTCATTTGAATAATTAACTGACTCTTTGTCACAATGTGCAGATTCAAATCCTCATGAGATAATCAGGAGTAAGTGTTCAGGAACATAATTTTCCCACCTCCACGTGTCAACTGCTCAGAAATAATCAGTGTAAGGCATATGCCATTTATTGAAATACTCTCTAAGCAGGAGAGCCATCAGTAGAGTCAGCTCTGCTCAAAAGAAGAAAAAAGGTGAATTTAAGGAGCCATACTTGAACAGATAAAGCATGAATTGGGGTCATTAGCTCTACAGTATTTTATTTAATTTTTATTTTTTGAGACAAGATTTTTCTACATAGCCCTAGCCATCCTGCAACTTGTTATGTAAAACATGCTGAGCTGTGCTATACCACATCCAGCTAATTTTTTAAAGTTTTTATTTTTATGTGTGTGTGAGGCTACCTGCAGAGGCCAGAAGAGGTTATCAGATCCTTTGGAGATGGAGTTAGACAGTTGTGAGCAGCCAAACATGGCACTATGAACTAAACGTGAGTCTTTTTGAAGAACAGGCACTATTTCCTACTGAGCCTTGTCTCCAGCTCCCAGACTAATTTTTAATACATAAACACCATGGTTTACAACACAGGTTGGGTTTCTTCTCCATTTCTAAAGCAACAGAAAAGCAAAAGTAGAATTAAAACCCAGATGAGTCTGATTTCAAAGCTTTTATTTCCACTATGTTTACTAATATCTTCCCTGACCATTTGCAATGTTTAGGTTGTACATGCTTCAAATGAACAGTTACCTTCCAGGAATGCACCTCCCCCAACATACATACCAACGTGCTAAGTAGCTAAGGATGATCTCGAACGTCTGGCTGCCAGGGTTTCACAGATGAAGAGTTTAATGTGATTCTAGGGATGAAAGAGGGCTTCCTGCATGCTATCAACTGAGAATGTCCTAAGCTCTCTTTCAAAATCTTAGTAGGAACATAACTTAATATTAAACCCCAAGCATACAAGCATGTATATACAACCAGTTTATAATTTAATACATAATCTTTTATTTAATCACTCAAAATGCTAAGCAACAAATCACTTAATTTTAGAGATTAAAAATAGCAAATATACAAGAAATAACCAAAGGATATGTGAAAAAGTAATCATGCTCACTTCTGACCTTAATGAGGAATTTATTATAAATCTAATTTTAAACAAAAGAATATAGAAAACATTTCCCCTTTCTTTTGGCTTCCTGACATCTGGCTTTCCTCTATTGTTTTCCAAGCTGCCAGGATCCTGACTTATAACACAGATTATTTACTGCAGGAGAAACTCACCCTGTGAAGCGTCACTGTGTGCTGTTCCCATATAGCTGTTTCCTCCATTGCTGTGCTCTGATAAAAGAAAAAGAAAACAAAACATTTACCTTTAAAAGAAAAAAACAAGTTTTTAATAAAGTAAAAGAAAGCATACTGGAAACAATTCAGCATAATAAAATACCAAGACTTGCACTGTTAATATTTAAAATATTCTGGAAACCACTTAATAACTATGAAGGGTTGTTTGCTTTTGTTTTAAGAGAGAGGAAACTACACACACAGGAACTCCCTTTGTTTTAACTTAATTTGGACAGACGCCATGCTACACTTCACACAGCGGAATCGAGTTAAAGCTAGCAAACTCAGCAACTTTATGCTTAACATCAGACAAGAATAAAAGTTGCAACAGTTTTAAAATATCTAAATGGACATTTAAGAGCATTTTTTCATGTTGCATACAGCAAGAAAAGGTGAAATACCTCTGAACTCAGTATTTGTAAATACACGCTCCAAAAAAATAGATTTAGACCATCTGACAGGTGAGTCAGTTTCATGTCAGAATCACTTCCTCTAACTTCGTGTACAGCTATATAGAAAAAGCCTTTATATTATACATATCGTAAATATGCATCTACAAAAACATTAAAACAAAAATCTCAATCAATACAAGTTTCAGTGTAAACCCTAGCCAGACCACAGGTAGCTGACTCTATCTCTTTCCATTAGTCTCTGATGGAGATAGGATGATCTGAAAGTTGAACACTCAAAATTTTAAAACAAATTCCCTTTAAATTGCTCTTGGTACTTTAATGTAATGCAGTCCTTCTTAACATTACTTCTTAATATCTCGGGACGCCTAATATGCATTTCTCTCTAAAAAGAAAACATTCTTCAGCGTGGAGCAGCGGCACGGCATATTCAGAGCGCCTTCTCCGCTACTCTAAGTGTGTCTTCACGGGTGAGAGCTGTCTGTTACGGAGCAGCAGGATCACAGGACTACGCACGTCAAGGTACCAGAGGCCTCACTCTCTTTTCCCACTGCAACTTTAATTGAAGATTAATGCCACTTTAGAAAATGAACTCTTAAAAAGAAAGCCTGCTTCCCTAAATTCAAAGCAACTAGATTGACTTTCCTCCCAAATGAATAAGGGACAAGAGAGAAAGGATCTCTGTGTTCACTCCACAGATAAGAACTGCCAACTTCACCAGCTTTTGTTTCAACCTTCCAATCATGAGCAGCAAAACTTTCTTTTAATGAGACTTGCCTGGAAACAAAACTGTTTTGTTTTTTAACAAAAACTAACCAGATTTTAAAACACAGACAGACAGACACACACTGGGGGGGGGGGGGGGACTGCACAAAGCCTCCTCCATCCACGGACACCACTGACAGAGATGAGCAGATGCACTACACATCCACAGCCCCACTAAAACAGACATAATACAGCGTCTGCACTAACTGCCAGTCAGAGCAATCCCAGTTGACATTAAGAATGAGAACTGCTTGCATAGCTCTAAACTGGCTTTTTCTGGATCCACTTTGTTAACTAGTAGCAGTGCTTCACTGACTTCTTAACCCCTTCCCCATCAGTCCAAGCTGTAAGGGACCTGGTACTGGACTTCCCTCGGTTACTACCTTATGAAAAGTGTGTGGATCTCCACAAGGTTGTGATGATCACACAGTTTATTGTTGAGCAAAGAAAAGCAGTTGATAGAAGAGTTGGGTATTGTCAAAGATCTAATTTTGTTTAAGCCAAAATGGAGAGGAAGTTAAACAGATATGAAAAAGGTTGGCGTTGATCAGCTTGAAATAAAGGGACTGTGAGTGGTATTTCTCATCAGGTGTTTTATCTTTTTGTTCTTTTTCTAGTCATAATAAACTGGGAACATATTTTATACTACATTCACATTCCACTGTTAAAGTTTCAAGTATTTGCTTCTAGTTGGACTTTTTGTTTTAAAGGTTTTATTTATTAAATTATGAAAATGATGGTTCTTGAGTATGAACGAGATCCTTTAGAATAGGGTGGACATTCTCTGGAAGAATACCTATGATACAAGATTCTGAAGAGAAACAGAAGCTGAGTTGGGAAGGTTTACTCTTACTGTTAGTCTTTTTGTACTGTTTTATAATGCTCATCTACTGCTGTGCAAATAAATTTAAGTACAAACTTAACTTTCATGCTATAAACTTATAAATCTTTTTAAAATGAATCGTAAAATCCGTATAAGGGCCTCTGTCAAACCACCATCAGTCCCATTCTAAAACTGTTTAGGCTTGTAGGAAACTAGGGGACAGGACAGTAATCTGCTCAGCATGATGGTTCTGCTCCTTGTATTCTCTATTGACTATAAAAGATACACAGAAAATGAGCTAGCCCAGAAATAAGACCAGCACCCAAACCGTTATATCTTAGTTTTCCTCACCTATAAGATCAAGAAATTAGACTAAATTGTCTCAAGGACAAAGGTCTTCCCAGTTCCAAAGGTCTATTTATTAAAGTATACTAAAGAATATGTTACAAATTCAATAATTAGCATCAAAAGTGACTGCAATTCATGGTTGCTGTATTAGTTTTGCACACACTTCTAAGTCTGCCTCAACTGACTAGAATCATAATTTCCAAAGAAGCAAAAAGCTGTATTTTAGAATCTGCCAAGAGTTTGTTTGGTTTCTTTGTTCTAAGTTCCAGCTGGCAAATACACAACTCAGATCACCAAACCTGAAGGGCTTCCTGCCAACTCCAGATCCTAATTCTAGGCAGCTTTACCATCATTTAGACCAATTACAAACCAAATGGAAGAGACTGGAGAGCTGAACTGACAGAAAGCTCATTTCCCTATGTCTGAGTAGTACATGACATGTGTTGTGATGTGCTGCTGAGAACTTTAAACTCAAACAGTGCAAACAGAATTCGTTCTGAAGACCTTAAATGGAAGGCGAATTTAAGGCAGAAAGATCCACTAAAGGAAAGTTAACAGGAGAAGGAGGGCGCTCTGGGCAGGGCAGTGGTGCTCCACGCCTTTAATCTTAACACTGGGGAGGCAGAGGCAGGAAGATATATCTCTGAGTTAAAGGCCAGCCTGGTCTCCAGAGTGAGTTCCAGGACAGCCAGGGCTACACAGAGAAACTCTTGTCTTGAAAAATCAAAACAAAACGTAACAAAAGGCAGCTCTGAAAGGGCAGGCTACAGTTACAAATGTGGTCTCAGACATGCTTAAATTGAGGTACCCAGGGTTTACATGTTTGAAGATTAAGACTGAGACCTACATAGAGTAGATATGGATCTAAGAGCAATCAATCAGTAAGACTGTAGAACTGAGCCGGGCAGTGGTGGCGCACACCTGTAATTCCAGCACTTGGGAGGCAGAGGCAGGCGGATTTCTGAGTTCGAGGCTAGCCTGGTCTACAGAGTGAGTTCCAGGACAGCCAGGGCTACACAGAGAAACCCTGTCTCAAAAAAACCAAAAAAAATAAATAAAATTAAAAAAAAAGACTGTAGAACTGAAACCAAGATCTAGTTACAAAAGACTAGGATGACCATACAGACTACAACTACTCTAGGGAAGGAAGGACCAAATGGACATGAACAGTTGCCAGTGAGAATGCATAAAAACCAACAGAGCTAATACAAAACATTCTTTACTGTCGAGAGAGCACACCAAAATACAAGAACCGAACATCTCCAAATCTGAGACCAATATTCTTTATTATCTAACATCATAAAAGAACATTTCCATGAGTTTTAGAAATGCTAGATCCTTAAATAATAAATATATGCCTAGAAAATTACTGTTAAAGCACCCTGAACTGTATGGCTTCCAGTCCTCCATTAGGAAAATCAAGCATTCCTGCTCTTTCTGGGAGCAACTCTGTTCTTAAAACTGTCCCAGTTTCCCTGGAGTGCTAAGGTTTGAGTTTTTTCTTTTTTGTTTTGTTTTTGGTTTTTTTTGGGGGGGGAGGTTGGTGTTTTGTTTTTGGTTTTTGCTTTTTGTTTTGTGTTTTATTTTTGTTGTTGTTGGCTTTTATTCTATCTAAACTAGAACACAACACTACTTCTTGGGATGAGACTGAGTGAGGAACTAAGAACACAGGGGTGGACCTTGACCTGTGAATTTTCAAATACACCATGTCATACTCTAACCACTGTTCTACAAGTGAAGTACAAAGATGGGGAAGAGAATGTGTGTTCAAAGATAGCAGATGGCATACAGTGGCAGTGATCTAAGGGTATCACTTCAGTTCTCCAGACAGAGATGCCAAGAGGTAGTACAAGGAGATCAATCTGAAGTTCAATGCTGTGAGGTTCTCAAGAGACTCCCAGGGCAGCCAGGGACTCAACAAAAGTCATAATTACAACAAGAAAAAACAAACAAACAAAAAACCCACCTCACTAAATGTAAGAATTCAAGTGAGCACAGATGTAACAACTGAGTTACAAATGTGTGAGAGCACTGACACTGCAGGGGAAATTGCATCTCTATGAATATAGTGTTTCAGAGTGTAAGTTTAAAGAAAATCAGGTAGGAAAATGAAAAAATGTCCATTTTGTAAAAAGAAATCATATTTATATATTTATAGGAAAAGGGCTGGCTTTAGAATCATGTATTTAAATTTTTGTATTTGTCAAAGTGAACAAACATATATAAACCTTATAACCCACAAAATAACATGTGTTTTAAATTAAGCAGACAAAACTAGTTTACCCTGTTAGACTGGAAGTCAGGGCAGAGTCATCCTTGTGCACAGGCACAGAAGCTGGAAGAAACTCCTAGGTACTGCTAAGAGTCAATTTGAAAATTCACTTATATACACCTATGATCTATTTAATATACTGTTAAAAAATACTTCAAAATATTTCATGTGGGTCCAACAACTGGAGCAGAGTCTGTCCCTAAAGCTGTTGCCTGTCTGTGGAAGCCATTCTCCTAACTGGACTGACTCATCTCGACTCAGTGGGAGAGGGTGCACCTAATCCTACAGACATTTGATTTGCCAGGATTGAGGGATTTGGGAGGGTGGGGTGGAGCACCCTCTCAGAGGAGAAGGGGATGGGGAGAAGGTCTGTGTGAGGGGGAACCAGGAGTGGGGGCAGCAACTGGGATGTAAAATGAATAAATGGAAAAAAATAAAAAGTGTGCCAAATTAAAAAGAAAACAAACTTCAAAATAAAGTAATTTGATGATAAAAAACTGTAATGGAATTGGTAAAAAAAAAAAAAAAGTAAAGCAAATATACATAATTTGTCCATCTGTCTTTAAAAAAAAAAAAAAAAAAAAAAAAAAAAACCACAGAGCCAGGCAGTGGTGGCGCACGCCTTTAATCCCAGCGCTTGGGAGGCAGAGGCAGGTGGATTTCTGAGTTCGAGGCCAGCCTGGTCTACAGAGGGAGTTCCAGGACAGACACAGAGAAATTCTGTCTCGAAAAATCAAAAATCAAAAAACAAACAAACAAAAAAAAACATTGGAACAATTCATTACAGTACTTTGAAAAACTGATTTTTTTTTCTGTTACTAAGTGTTTATTCTATCATTCTTACAAACTGTAACAGCGGATAACCAAACAGAACATGAAAGGAAGTTTCTCTTAGCTATCCCAGCTAATAAATCACACACAAAAAAATAAAATTTAAACACTATAATCTGGGGACACCTAGTGAATTAAGAAATCCAGGCAAGCACTCAAAAAGAAGAGAGGGGGAGAAGGAGGAAGAAGTGGAAGAGGAGGAAGGAGAAGAGGAGGAGAAAGGGGAGGAGGAGGAAGAGGAAGAAGAAGAAGAGGAAAAGAAAGGAAAGATCTAAGAAACTACAGAACCCTTAGAATCTGATGTGACTTGTAAAACCAGGTGTGGCAGCCTAGGCCTCTGACTGCAGAGAAGGCATGAAGAAGAGTTCAAGGTACAAGGGGAGTTTAAGACAAGCCTGTGCTACCACGAGACCATGTGGGAGGTTTAGAGGGGAGGAAGGAGGAAAGCAAAGATCTTACAAGGAAATGTTATGTGATCCTGGGCCCATACACTATTATATGTGCTAAAATGAGAATAACATAGAAGATTCATAATTTCCGTTGAAATGTTTTCCAGTTAAAAAAAGAAAGACAACTTGACATCATTAATATGAGAAGAGGCAGACCTAGAGTGCTGCTACCATGATCCAGCTAGCACTGAGAAAATTTCCCTGCGTCAGTTACTTCAGCAGCTGCCTTCTTTTCAGGAACACAAAAAGTAGAGGAAATCTTAGAGATAAGCAAGTATCTTACAGGAGCACTTTCAAAGATTATCTAACACAACATAACAATGTAAAATAAATTAACTCTTTATCAAATAGCCAGCTTCCAGTAGTGGAATAGTAAACAGTGTAGGGGTCTTACCACTGCTGAGCTCTGAGCAGTACAATCTCTTGAGGAAGAAGGGAACCAACACCAGATGAGGGAGGGAGGTTGTGGAGAACAGCCCAGGTAAAGCAAACAGCTAATCAAGATCCCAACCCTAGCAGGAAGTGCCTCAACGCATTCAAAAAGATCTGAATGTATTAGGTGCTAGGATACTATATAAGCTCTGCAATAGCCAGTCACAATCAGTATGACCATGCTTCTCAGGTGGAAGACACCGATGATCCAAACAGTTCAGGGCTTGATACATAATCATGGGCTTAAATAAGCACTACCTGGAAAGAAAACCAGTTCCCTGAGAGGAGCAAAGAGAAAGCTGGCAGGAAGTGTGTGGTAGAACTGAAGAGGGCTGGAAGAGAGGCCTGGAAGGTTAAGTAAACATGCTCACCACTCTTTCGAAGGATTGGAGTTTGGCTCCCAACACCCATATTGAGTAGCTCACAACCACCTGTAACGTCAGCTCTAGGAGATCTGATACCCTCTTCTGCTGTCTGTGAGCAACTACCACACACACACACACACACACACACACACACACACACACACACACACACACATTTTAATAAGTGAGAAAAGGAAAGCAAAGTTTGTCAACAGAGGACAAAGAAAAAGATAAAAGATGAGGTCATTCAAGTAGACAACAGTCAAATAACCCAGTAACAGTTTACTATTACCAATTTTGATCTTTTACTATCTAAAGCCAATAAATATAGAAATTTTTAGAATGAGTGAATGTTTGTGTGTGCTTTAGAAGAAGTGGAAGAGAACTAATCATAACACTAAGATTCTGATAAGATTACTTTTAAGGCTCAGAGAGCTATGGAATAGAAGGCCTGAAGAATTTAAGAGCCAGAGGAGGCACACTCTGAATGCTGTCCCTGGACTCACAAACTCACAGCAGCTGTGATTATTTACACAGGACCAAGCATAGCTAGGAGAGGGGCTCATGGGGCTCTACTTCTAGCTGAGGAGCTATTAGTTGCTGAGGGAGGATAAGTTATTTTCTTAAGACACCCTGTTAAATGCCCCCCCAAACCTATGTACATACAGGCAATACTGATTAGACATAATGCATTGGGGTAGAGGGGCTGAAGGTAGGGAGATTGAGCTGACTCTGATCAAGATACATTATATTCATATACAGAATTGTCGAAGAATAAAAAGAGCCTTTGTTTTAGAAAAGCAGGGGCTAAGATATTCTTTAGAAGGCTACTATAGTACTTCAAAGAGAATTAGCATGTATGTATGTATTGGTGAAGTGAGGAGAGAATAAATGGTAGAAAGTACAGATAGGATACATGAAACGATCAGAGACACCCAACAGGTTAAAAACTGAAAGACTGCTAATCAAACATTCACCACTAAGGTGTAAATCCAAACTCAGTCTATAACACTGGATTTGTAATGTATTTTAAAGTCTCTACTGCCTAAACCATCAAACCAGGACTGAAATGTTTAATGCTAATGTAAGATAGTTTTCCTAAGGATCTGAAGAGTCCAAGCACTGTCTCTGAAACTAAAAAGTAACCCGCTGTTCAATCTATCTGCAAACTGAACTTTGTACAAAAAGAAGCGCAACCCAAATCCCTATATACCCTTCTCCAATATTAAAATGGGCTTCATTTACAATGTTTAAAAAAAAAATGTCAATGTGACTTACTATGTGCTTGGCTCTGTTCATATACAACTACCTAAGCTGGGTATTGTTTGCATTTTCTACTCCTGCTCCCTTTTAAATAGGTGAAACAGCAGCTAATGGTAGATAGATCCCCAAAAATTCAAAACCTAGACCCTAAACTCAGAAACTGAAAGATCCTAACAACTGCTCAATGACTATGTTTTTTTTAAAGTCCTTATCTGTACAGAATCTGGCCTGGTAACAGGTATGTAATATTTACATGGGTATTCACTTTATGTACATTTACACATTAATACTAAGTTTTACAATAAGAAGGTAAGCAAATTAATTGGGCTTTCTAGTTTTAAGTCAAGGTATTTGTCAATATAACAAAATTACAACCGGTTTTGAAAAACTGGAAAATCTGGCTTTCCTAACCCCAGGAAAAGAACCAGCTGGAGCTATAGTGGCTGTTTCTTCACTGCAGCTTGCTTCCAACAAATACCATGCTTCCAGCTTTCATGACTCATGCTCCGTGTCCAGTCTTAGACTCACCCAACATAGAGCATGTTCGTCTGATGCTCACTTAGAATTTAACAACATCTAAATGTACACATATTTAAGTTAGAACCAGACGTGGCCACAACAATGAATTAACCCTGTATCCTTTACCTGTAAAAGAGAATAATACCTAACAGAATTGTAAAGATCAAATAGCACAGGCTGGAGAGATGGCTCAGCAGTTAAGAGCACTGACTGTTCTTCCAGAGGTCCTGAGTTCAATTCCAGCAACCACATGGTGGCTCACAGCCATCTGTAATGGGATCAGATGCCTTCTCCTGGTATATCTGAAAAAAGCTACAGTTAACTCAAAAACATAAAATAAGTAAATAAATCTTCTTTTTAAAAAAAAAAAAAAAAAAAAAAGCACATCTAGGAATCACTAAGCTCAGGACCTGTGAATCAGCACTCAGCATAAATGCAGAATCTACTGTCAATGCCCATTCATTTCCAATATTATAGGCAATATAGCATCAGTATAGTATATTTTTATTTGATTAAATACTCTAGTACAATTAAAAATCAAATCAGTAGGGGCAGGAGAGATGGCTCAGAAGTTAAAGAGCATTGACTGATCTTCCAGAGGTACTGAGTTCATTTCCCAGCAACCACATGCTGGCTCACAACCATCTGTAATGGGATCTGATGCCCTCTTCTGGTGTGTCTGAAGACAGCTACAGTGTACTCATATATAAATAAATAAAGAAATAAATAAATAAATAAATAAATAAATCTTTAAAAAGAAAATCAAATCAGTAAATAAGCCTTCTAAACTCCTTTTCTATGATACTACTGGAAAAGATGTACATTATATTTTGAAAGACAGATTTGCTTATTTTTTTTTTCTTTTTTCTTTTTTGGAGACAGGGTTTCTCTGTGTAGCCCTGGCTGTCCTGGAACTCACTCTGTAGACCAGGCTGGCCTTGAACTCAGAAATCCACCTTCCTCTGCCTCCCAAGTGCTGGGATTAAAGGCCTGCGCCACCACTGCCCGGCCAGATTTGCTTTTACATGTTTTTGTCTATAACACATATTTCTGTTGACTGGAGATTTCAATGGTCTTACCAGAGTGAAGTAAGGGAACGCCCATTATGGATTTAAGATTTAATCATTTAAAATATTCTCCAAATTAAAACTAACCAAAAGTAGCTTTCACATAACTGTTAAAACTCAAGTAACTGGATAATTTGTTCAGATAATTCTTTTGCACAATATTCAACCATTACAAAACCACAGCTTAAACTATTTTTCTCCCCTCAAAGTCAATAAATAACGCAAGTCTTCCTACAGTAATAGGCTGTGGAGGAAGGTTAGGTACTGTGGCACATCCTTGTCATCCCTGCACTCGGGAGGCTGAGAAGAGGAACTGAATTCAAATCTGTCTGGGCTACAGAACCAGTTTGAGGTCAGCCTGGACTACACAGTGACCAGTGACACCTTGCTGCATGCAGAAAAGAAAAATGGCTACACCAGGCTACGAGTGGAGGCGCCTGCCTGCAATCCAAGCACTTGGGAGGATCACTGTATTTTGCCAAAGCAGCTGCATGTAAAGTTTTAGAGATCTGTGGTAGGATGCAAAAATAAGTAATAAAATTATAAAGCAAAGTACCACGGAAGGCGAGACAAACGCGGTCTTTGGCACAGGAGACTGTGGCCCCACAACGCACGTGCAGGACAGCACTTACCATCACACTCATGACCCTGGCTGCCATCTGCTCTCACAGTCACAACACTCACGAGGACAGAGACAGAGACACACTTCACTGCTCTGGCTCCAGCACCTGACCACAGTGCCTTGTAGTAATGGATGTACAAGTGTCCACTGAATAAAAAGTTTTAAAACCCAGACTGTTGGGATGTTTTACAACATATTAGACCCTCCCTAAAGGTAAATAGTAACAGGAAACACAGAGCCTATCTTCCATACCAATACAGTCAGAGTTGTACATGAGTAAATTCTAATTACCTTATGTTTCTAACTGAGGTTATCAATATACACAAAACATTTCCACAGATTTATCCAGACTCAATGCTTTTAAAAATTAACAAAGGAAAATCTAGAAACTGTTAGATGTAATTTGGCTAACTCCTTAACCCTATTCCCCCCACTCCCCCCAAACAAACAAAAACTCATAGTAGAAAACTGTTATTGTTTTATTTTTGTTTTGTTTTTAGATTTATTCATTTTATGTGTGAGGGTCTTGTCTATACATGTGTGCACTGCAAGCATGCTTAATGAGGTCAGAAGAGGGCATCAAATCCTCTGGAACTGGTGTTGTAGATGACTGGCCACCAAGATGGTGCTAGAAATCAAATCTGGGCTTCTACAGGAGCAAACAGTATTCTTAACCACTGAGCAATCTCTCCAGTCCTTGTGCTATTTATCTACTGTGAATGTAACTGCATCCCAAAGGACACTGTCTCTCTCCCCTTCTGTGGTACTTTTCTTTATAATCTTACCACTTATTTCTGTATCCTACCAACACTGCTCCAAAACTTTATACGTGGCTGCTATGGCTGAACACTGTTTGTGCCCCTCCTATATCACCCCCGAGTACTCACACTGCAGGAATGCACCTCCACTCCTATGCCAGTATAGCCATTTTTCTTCTCTGCATGCAGCAAGGAGTCACTGTGTAGCCTAGGCTGATTTTGAACTCCTATCTGTATGTGGTGCTTGGACTTGAGAATTCTGGTACACTAAGTATGTAGGGGCCAGAGCAAGACATTGGCTATCTTCCTCTATCATTCTCTACCTTATTGCCTTGAGACGGTATCTCTATTGAGGCAAAAACTGGCTATTTAGACAAGGCTGGATGGCCAGGGAACTCAGGATTTGCCTGCCTGGGTTCCTTACTGCTGAGGTTGCAGGCATGTTAGTCTGGAACTCCTTAGCTAGTAAGAAACACAGATGAGGATAACCTTGAGCTACTGATTCTCAGGCCTCCACATGCCCAGAGCTAGGATTACAGGCACGCACTTTATGCAGTACTAGGGATTGAGCACTGGCACTTGTGCACACTGGACAAGCAAGCTTTGTACCAACTAAGAGACAGACCCAGCCCAAAACTCTTTGGTTTCTATGTAATGAATTACAAATTTTAAAACTGATCATTACACTATAGAGCAGCTGCATACTACAAACTATAAACTTCTAAAGAGCATAGAACTAAAACAAAATGTACTCAGTGTTAACACTAGTCATTCTTGGTATCCTTCTAAATTCTAGAATTAGAAGATTTACTTATAAATTTAACATATATTCAGTCATCTGAAATTGTTTTAAAAGATGATGGTAGAAGCTTAAACTAATAACAGCAGTACTTAGCAGTAGGGAGGGGAGACAAGGAGGAACTGAATTCAAGGCTCACCTCAGCTACACAGTCTGGGATCATTCTTGGTTTTATAAGACCTCATCTCAAAACAATACTCAGAACAAAAACTTTAACACTAGCACCAATACCAAAACAGTAAAAACTCCTAAAATAACCAAGGAGAAAATGAATTTTTTTTTATTTCTGAGACATGATCTTTATGTAGCGCTAGCTGTCCTGAACTGACTCTGTAGACCAAGATGGCCTCAAGCTCACGAAGACCTGCATGCCTCTGCCTCTCTGATGAAAAAGGAAATTTTTATCTTAAGAATTTACTCTATTTTAAAAAATATAAAAGGTTTTAGCAAATTGAAACAAATTTACTATCCATAGAAGATATACCTTTACGCTGACCTTTCTGTGTGTCAATTTACCTCCTAATATTCTGTCTGCACAAAACCACCTTGCTCTGACAGAGAACTAAACCTGCACGTGACAAAATCTACTAAAACGTTCTTTCACTGTACCCCACAGTGGAGACTTTAGTACAATACATTACAAATACAACAGCTCAGCCGGGCAGTGGTGGCGCATGCCTTTAATCCCAGCACTTGGGAGGCAGAGGCAGGTGGATTTCTGAGTTCGAAGCCAACCTGGTCTACAGAGTGAGTTCCAGGACAGCCAAGGCTACACAGAGAAACCCTGTCTCAAAAAACAAAAACAAAAACAAAAAAAACAAATACAACAGCTCAAGCCCTACTTATACGACACCAATGATGTGTTTTATGGTACAAAGTTTGGCACTGCTGGCTTTATCTTGAACTGTACAGCCAATCGTTCAGAATCCAATTACTCTATCCATTTTCAAGTTATAAAACGAAACTCCTGACTTCATACCTTCTCTTCTCACTCATTATTAAGAATTTATCTGCTTAAGAAGAAATGGAAATAAAGTGCCTGGTTGGCCCACAAAGGAGCAACCTGAAGCTACTCTTCTCTGCAATAAATAAATTAAGCAGTGTTCTAGGTCAAAGATAGCAAAAGGTCTAATTTTATTGCTGGCTTAAAAAGAAAATGCTATTCAAAAACATCAAGCTGGACTAAGTTTGACACCTGGTAAATTATCCTATCCTAATGTCAATCTCTCTCTACCAGATTAAATATTGCCAAACTTACAAGGTGTTTTGTTTTGTTTTATTCTAGCCAAACATTTCATGAAAATCATTCTAAGTAAAAGTTGCCTTTTAATTTTTATTTGACACTTGATAAAAATTATGACTGACTAGTTAGCAGTGCTCCCGCCCCCACCTCCCCGCCCCCACGAAGGTCGCCGTTACTAGGCTGCTCGGTGGGGACTGGCGGAGAGTGTGAGGCGTGCTCTGCAGGCCTGGGCTGATCTGCAGCAGGCACAGGAGGGTGTGCATTGTGGGAATTTAAAGCTGGGCTCCTGTCTTTCGGAAGACTAAAATATTAACACATCACATCTAGATCAAGAAAGAAAATGACATTTCCAACAATTTCAACCAGTCTATTATTTTAAAAAAACACCCCCAAAAAAGGATTTTAAAAGTTTTTGTTCCTTAAAGACATTTCCCTACAGCACTACGATTTTATTTATTCTGATTTATTCTTAAGAACTGTACTGAGTTTACACTAGGTCTCTAAATAGGAAAGGATTAAACAGCAGGTAAATCAGAGGCAGAACACTGTTTCTAGGATTAAAAAAAAAAAAAAGAGCAACTAACTGTAATTTCCCCCTCAACCCAAACAAGAAACAGTACTATAAATACCCATCAGAGCTCGAAAAGTCACAGACTGCTTCAAGCTCCTTAACTATTGGTGAGTAAGGCTGACACTGTCACCACAGCAAGTAAGAGGAAGCATTAAGTCTTCCTCAAATCTGAAATAAAAGTTCACTTTTACAAGCTTCAACCATGAAAACATCTATTAGAGAAAACGGCATTTTATCAATAAGTTATGAAGATATCTTACAGTACATTAAAAGCTGCATAATGTAACAAGGACCTCCAACCAATTTCCACGAACTCAAGCTTTAATGAACGGCATCTAAAATGCTGGACGCACAAACATTCTTCAAAGCCTGTGCCTAAAATGCATTCTGCTGGGAACTATTGTTCAAACTGAGCAAAGAGGTGGGGAGCATCACTAGAACAAATACCATATATGGTGGGAGATACAATAAAGTGAAAATCTTAAGCCTCAAGTAAGTTTTTACTTTACTCTTGAAGCACATGAGGCAAATACTCTTCAGTTAATTACCAAATTAAAACTTAATTTAATACTTACTCAGCAAACAATCTTGATCTATAAAGACTGATGTAATAATTAGTTTTGTTCATTAGCTTAGCTGTTTGCTATAGTTCTTAAGTTTCAAAAATGTTCAGCTGTTGAAAAAAAAAATCCACTGTGCCTCACTTGATAGATTCCTGAGAATACTTACAATAAACAGCAATGGTTTAAAAAAAGAAAAGTAAATCATTTTTATGTCCACCTACATTATAATTTCAGACATAGCCATTAGGAAAAACAAAACTGTTTCTCAGACACAAACATTTCGCTACACAGCAAAACAAGAAAATAGCCAAGGAGGACACAATCAAAATTTATACTATTTCCTCTAAAGTGATACAACTTGAAAATCCAGAAGCCGGGGCAACAGCCATTTTCTGTGGTTCAGCCAATGAAAATGTTCCTAGTAATTATTAATGCAATTTCCTTACATAATTAAGCAATTACACAGTAAGTCAGAGAACCACCCCCAAACTTGTGTCTTCACCTTCTGAGTGACTGTTATCAAGCACACTAGGAAACGAGCCTCATAAGTTAGGAGGCACATCACACACATAGGCCTTTCCCTTTATTTACTCAGTAGCATCAACAGAGAATTCCTTTTCAATCACTGGCCTGCTTTTTCTTGTGTTTTGTTAATTATTTTTTCAAATGCTTAAACCTTCATGAGGAGCAGGAAAAGATGATTAGTGAATAAAGATGCTTGTGATTCATGGACGCAAGCCTGACCAAAGCCACAAAACTATCATCTGACTGCCACTGGTCACTGTCACCACACAGCACGTACCCCCATCAGACACCCACAAGCAGTAACTCCAAGAGTCATCGGGATTTTATTGTTTCTTATGAAGCAGAGAAGAAACATTTTTTTAAAGGGATACCAGTCTTTGTAGTTTTATTTACTGAATAAGGAATTCTTTCCCAATAATCTATACTTAGTGTGACATATATTCATAGTTTTCCCTTTTGCTGGCCTAAATGTGCCTAATGCAAGCTTTCTGCTTCCACTTCATAGCGTTACTGTGAGACTCAAATGAATTCCCCCCCCCCCATTAACCTTAGCTCATATTAAATGTTGATCGCAGTCACTAACAGTCCATAAATATGTATTTCTGGCTATGTGACTTCATTCTCTATTTTAAACTACTCTGAATTTGTAATAAGTTGGGTTTCCTGAAAGGACTTTCTCCTTCCATTCATATATGTGGTAAGATAAACATCTTAGCAAGCTATCGTGCTTTCTATAACACCACACTGGAATTCTACTCAGAAGTCCCTGTACTTAATCAATTCAGGGACCATGGGTAAATTCTATTGACTCTCATCAGCCACAAAGTTTTATGGCACTGACCTGGATTTATGTCCTTCATCAAGATTCAGGCCAACTCACTAATATTTGCTGTGTTTATTCTTAGATATAGACTTTGGAGGAAGATTTTGTGTATTCCAGAATTTCAAATACACTCTTTGGCATAGCAGTTTCACTTTTAATAATCTGACATACAGTAGCAGGTGTACAGATACAAAAATGTAAATACAATTATATAAACTATACTCATTGCAATAACAATATCCTGGAAACAAGCCAAACATCTCCATCCAAAAGGCAGCGGTGACTGGAGCAGCACGATGAAAACTACTCAACCTTACAAAACTAGAGAATGAAAAGTAATGGCTTACACAAGTTCTACAACTGTTGTGCCAAAAACAGAAGAGCAGGCTGTAAAATGAGTGTCTGTATCTTCTAACAGGGGTAGGAGAAACAAAAGCACCCTGTGTAAAACAATCACAGATCTGGGCTCTTAAGCATTTTTAGCTCCCTGAGAATAATAAATGTGACTTAGGGAAGGAAGCAACTGGTTAGCACTGCCATTACCAGCTCATTTATGGTGGGCCTAGCTTTATGTAAGATTGCATCCAAGAAAATAACCCTTCAACTCCCAGTTAAGCACGCAAATATTAAACTACAGAGGTGTTTCTACGTGCCATAAGACCTCAATATCATAATTTATGTGTAAAAGCACACCTTCTAAATCACCTTGCCACAGCAAGCTACTGGAAACACTTCTCTTGTAATAACACTTTCCAAGTGTGTTGTCTTGAATAACAAGTACCAGAGCTCACACTTTAAAACAAAGTGACATTCTGTGTAATACGGCAACAAAGCCTTTCTTCCCAGGAAAGGAAGTCCCAGCAAAGGTAAATAACATGTTTTATATTTTATATGTAACAAATGTGGCATTGATTCTAGTTTTTGGACCTAGTTCTTTCTTTTAGCTCTTTCATCAATGTTTGCTCAAAACAAACAAACAAACAAACAAACAAACAAAAAAAAACAACAAACTAAATTATTCCTACAGGAGGAATCCTTAAAACAATCTATACTAAACCTTACAGGTAACTATCAGCCAAAAAAAAAGGTCCTGTCAGGAATTCAGAAATTTCTATCTATTCCCAAAGGTTATGATTAAGTACTCCAAATGGAAAACTATATAAAATCACCACCCGTTTAAGCTGTTTGAGTAATGGATTGATTTTTTTTCTCCCCCAAGGGATATTTTTCTCACTAATCACATTGTATTCCTGTCATTGAAAGAGCAAGCACTTTAGGATTTTTTTTTATTAAAATGTACAGGAGGATTCTAATTTATTTTTTAAGAATTTTAGCCTAATGTAATAATAACATAACATACTGTCAAGAAGTACACTTCAAAGCAGACGGGAAAATGGACAGGGAAGTTGTTTTGTGCAGAATTCACCGGGATCTTTTGGTTTGTACCCATCTTACTGTCCATGTGGAGGGGCACTTTGTGCTACTTTTGAAAGTTGAAATTAAAGTGCTAAAAACTTTCCTCCTTCTGTGGCCTCACATAAATAATAAACCTCAAAATAAACCCTAGCTACTCTAAAGCTGAGTGTGTTGCTGTCTCTAAGCTCTATCGCTGCCATTGCGCATACCGCAGCGGGTGACATCAGATCGAAACTGTAAGGTTTCGCCGGGTACCAACCACTCCTCCAGAGACAGCCCTGGCTACCCACCCTCCTGCTGCAGGTGACATCCCAGGGTCTCCGCGGACACGCTCCCGGGACCTAAGAATCCTCACCCGGGGCGACTTTCCAGGCGCGGGACCTGTTGCACGTCGCCTCCCAGCGCGAGCCGGAGCCAGGCACCGGCAGCCGTGCACCTGTCCGGGTGGCAGGCGCACCCCCAGCCCGCCCTCCTGCCTTCCCTCCCCGCCCCGCCACGGTCGCCCCCGGCTGCGGCCCGCGGGGAGGGCGGGGCGAGGTTCCTTCCGCCGCCCCCCACTGCCCAGCCCGCCGCCCGGCTGGCCGTGAGGTTCTCACCTTAGCGGCCGCAGCCCTGGCGGACATCTTGTCTCTCTCCGAGCCGCGCGAAGCTCCTCGGACCCGAAACTCCGCGCCGCTGGCCCGCCCGCTCCTCACGCCACCGTCCGCATAAACATCTCCGGAGGACGAGCGGGGCAGGGGCGGAGGAGGCCAGAAAGGCCCGGCCCACGGGGAGGGGATTCAAGTGGGACAAAAGTCCGGGAAGCGTCCGCCCCGCCCGGGCTTCTCCTCGGGGCACACCCGGCCGCCTGCTCGGCCTCCGCCGCCCTCGGCCCGCTCGCCGCTCCGCAGTACCGGGGCTTCCGGCTTTCCCCTCCGCCCTCGGGCGTCTCCTCAAAAGCCTGCTCCCGCACTTAACTTCCCCGGAACGCGCTGCCGCCGAGAGACGTGCCGTCGGCGGACGGAGCCGTCGCGGGCAACTCAGGCGGCCACGCAAAACCTGCCGGACCGGGCCACTGAGCATGCCCAGCCGGCGGGGGCGGGGCCTCCGCGAGGGGCGGGGCCAGGCCGGGTCCGAGCCCCGCGCGGAAGGAAAAGCTCAGCTACCCAAGTAACTTGCTAGGCGGTTTCCGCTGCCGCGCGATCCATCCTGTTTGTTTTTGTCAAAGATCCGGCAGAATTCGTCCCCCGAGAACCCTAAACCCCTGTGTACTAAAGCTTAGACTTGTCTACTCTCTCCTGAGCCAGCTAACCAGATCAGCCCCACGCAGGAAGGAGTGTGACGAGAAAGGTCGGCCTGGCCAATACCCAACTCTGGTTTCTTTGACCTCTCAAGTAACAATGGTCACAACTGTCACCATGTGTCTCTGCATTGTTACCCATTAGAGATAGGTATGTTTTTGTTTAAAGCACAACAGAAGCGTTCTAGAAGGCTCAGAACAAACCGACTGCCTTAAATAAACCAGGTACAGATCTGGACACTGAAGGGAACAAGCACCCAGAGACTATCCTAGCCCCTTAGCCCCTTCTCCCGCTGCGCTAGACAGGGATCTCAATAGAATATTTTGGGCTATCAAGATTGCTGAAATTCTTGGCCCCTGAAGAGAGAGATCAGGCTGCCTGCCTTTCTAAACCAGAAAAGGATTCAACAAGTTCAATAGGCCACTGTGCAAACTTAGGCCAACTGCCTTGCTGAACAGAAAAAAGTAGGTAGGAAACTATTTCAAGCTTCATTAATTTGCGTTCTGTATACTGCAAAGCTCTTCACGAATATTAGAAAATTTTAGTAACATTAGATAACATCCTTAAAGTACCTAGTATAGTTGCTACAGTAGCCACACAAGGAAGAGGGAGACATAAGTGTCGGGTTTTAGACTATTGTTTTCTCTTGAAAATTCAACTACATGACCAAATTAAACCTAATTCTCACTTGGAAATATCCATATATGAAACGTAAGCATCAATTAAGGTTTCAAAGTAAAGTATTTTGCAACTCTAAGCTAGCTGAACCAGAAAAGAGCATGTGCAAACCAAATTCTCTTTCTTGGCATGCAGAAAAACAGTTAAAGACGTTGTTTTGTTTTGTTTTGTTTTAGTTGTGATGTGTGTGATTGTTTCACAGGCAAAGTGTCCTGTGTTCTCTCAAAGGGGGTGATTAAACTGATCCTGTGAAAAACCAGCATTATAAAAGACTTAGGTGTGCTGTGGCTGAGAAAGTCGTTCCGGAAGGACTTTTCACACCAGTGCATTACCAGTTAATAAGGGATGTACTCTGCAAACCTGCCTAGAGGCAGGATAGGTGTTTGATGCACCTGCCCTTTTCTCATTGGTCAATCAGTTTATCAAGTCTTCCATTATGTAAGCTAACTATTAGATCACTGCAACTCCTCTGCCTCTAACATACCTGATTGGTCTTATCTTTGCCATGGCTTTAAAAAAAAAAAAAAATCAAGGAAAAACATTTCACTTTCAGAATATTTGCTTTAAAAAATGTGTCAATTATCGACAGTGTACCCACATACGTGAAAGAAATAAATAAATCTTTTTTTAAAAAAGTCTTTTAAAAAATATGTCAATTAAAATTTTCCAAATAATGTAACCATTCTTAAAATTTCCAGTAGTATTTTGAGTAACCCGAATTAAATTATCTAAATTGAACTGTATGCTATACTAGGTAAGTTGAATAGATATTCTTAATATCTAAACCAAACTATATTTGTATATCTTCTCCAAGTAGTAAGGGAAGGGTCCCATCACTTATAGAAATGAAGGTGCCGGTGCCATAATGAAACCTATTAATTTATATTCTAACGAAATTTTTAAAAATCATTTAAAAGAAAAACACTTTTGGAAAAATTTATCTCTATCCCTAAAGTTTATCTGATTGGAGGGGATGCTTCTTTACAGTTTATGGGGGGGCCTTCAATATGGAGACCATAGACTGTAATCTCAGAGACACACCCTTAACTTTAAGAAGAGTTTATCCAATGACCATCAAAAGTTCTCAGATTATACCATAACATTCATGATTACAGATGGATGTGGCTATAATTCTCATGGATTTGAACTTAAAAGGGAGAAATGCAAGTAAGTTAGAGAATCTCATTGAGAGTTACAAGAAAGTTCAACCAAAAATTTCCCTTTGTGTGCAGATTTCTTTCTGATCTAATGCAAAGGAACAGGAAACTGAAAACCACAACACTCAGAAGCACAACTTCCTGTGGGATTTCTGGTGTCTGCGGTCAGAACGAAAGGAACTGCATTTAGAAATCTTAGAATTGCTAAGTAACACAGCCTTGATTCACTGACCTGTGTCTACATATGTATATTTCTGTTTCCACTGTAAAAATGAAACAAAACAACAACAACCTCTAGAAAAGCATAGTAATGCTGCTTTTCGTAAGTGCTGTGGGTTTATTCTTGAAAAGGAAAGAGGAAATGTTGGGCACCATAAGGCGATCTTGATAATGCAGAAGAGAGTATACTAAAAACCGCTATGAGCAGTACAGCACTGTCACTGAGTGTTCTGACCCAGCCACATCACTAAGGAGTCTGTGGGGGCTTTGGGACTGTCATACGCCCATAGTCACAGAGCAGAGCAAAATGGGAAGAAACTTTCTCTGACTTGTCAAGTTTCTAGAGTCCTTCAACAATCTGGGCACGGTGGTTGGTACATGCCTTTAACCCCAGCAGAGGACAGAGCTGAGGCAGGCAGATCTCAGTGAGTCCCAGGCAGATGGTCTGCATAGTGAGATCCAGGACAGCCAGAGCTACATAGAGAGGAGAGACCCACCTCAATGTATATAAACCAGTGGGGGAGTCAGTTCTTTCCTTTTACCAAATAGGTCCCAGGTCCTTAGGCTTGGCTCTTACCTGCTGAGCCATCTTACCAGCCCTTATTTTAAAATAAACGTTATAAATTGTATACTAAAGGTTACTGAAATTTTATATTTATTTCACTACAATAAAGATACAAAAATATTGTTAATGTTCAGTGTGACTTGATTTTTACCATGAGAGAATATTAATTGTACATATTAGTAGGTTTCACAGTTACACTTCCATAAAAGCATAGGCAGTGCTGCGTCATATCTACCCTCCCAGCCCCTCCCCTCACTCTTCCCTTTGCCATTTCTTTCTTTTTTTTTTTTTTTAATAGCTCATATAAACACTAAAATCAAGTCTTTTTAAAATTCTCTTCAGGGTAAAGAAGAGTATTTCTAACTTGGACTATTTGACCCCACAACTCAAAAACAAAAACACCCCTCCCTTAGTGCCACCCTCCCTCCAACTGCAACAAGTGGCACTTTTTCTCTTGCCCTGAATAGTCCACAAACAGAACTTAAGCACAGCAACGTCAAGAGTGCAGAACCTGAAGGTGGCCTGGCTAGGCTCTGAGCAGCGGGTTGCTTTTCTTCACAGTATCCTGTGTGCCTCTTCTGACCTCCCTTTCCCCTCCATGTTTGCCTCTCCCCAGCCCAAGTGTCTCTCCTCCCCCTGGGAAAGGACGCTGACCAATGGAAACTCTTCCTTCCCCAGAGTATGCCCTCTTCTCACCCTCCCACCCTGTGCTCCTTTCATCTGTGTCCCCGTCACTCCATCCTCTCTTGGACCACAGAATTCTACCTTAGAATTCAAGCTTCCTCTGCTGCTTCCCATTTAAAACAAAATACTCATTGATGGATACCCACTGACTGCCTTCGAAAGCTCCCTGAAGTGCACGTGGACAGGATCCCGGTGCATAGGAACACTGTACTTGGCTGAAGATGGAGGGGGTGGGGCTTATGGTCTTGAATCTTAGTTCCCGTTTGGGATCTGTATTTTGGAAATTAATGTCTCAGAGACAGAAGAAATTGCACTCTGGACTTTGGGCCTAGGCTGTCCCATCTTTCGCTCTCCGGTCACTTCCTAGGAGAGGTGTGTGCTATCTGCTAGCACACCTCAGGAAGTCTATGTTGCTCCTTTCCCAGCTGCTTCCAACTCTGGCAAGGATCCAAGCAAGGGACAGGGGCTACTCTGTGTGCTGACAAATAAATTTGCCAGCACAAGAGCCCCAGGCAGGCAGTGCCACTTCCTGTCTGATGTGCAGCTGGTGAGGGGTCCATCTTGGTTGGAGGGGAACCCTTGGCCAGCCTAAGCTGAATAACCAAGGAATCTAGTGATTAGGGGCGGGAGGGTGGCGGCAGTTAACATCCTCCATCTTTCTTCTTGGTGGGAACAGTTGACTGGCGACTCACTTTGTCCATACCTTACACTCAGCAGGCATTGAACATCATTTGAGGAGGGGGACCCTAGCAAGCCAGTGGGCCAAGCACACACAGGCAGGACCTGGTCCCCTGTGGAGGCCTGTGCCTCTTTCAAGCCTGCCAGGCCAAGACTGGTTCTGTTGCTGGGATCTCCCCTGGCTCTTTCCAACCTTCCCAAGTCTGGGTATGCTGGTCACTTCTGGCCAGCTCAAAGCATCCTCTCAGATCAAACCACAAGTATGAATTGTATCAGTTAGTTCCTCACAGGAGCTAAAATCTCTGAGATTTACATTTAAAAGTGGTGTTGCACAATATGAGTGGTAAAATGTGTGCTAATATTTTACATTTTAAATTCCTCTTTCTGTAGAATGACACTGATTAGCAAATAAGTATGACAAATCATGATGACAACCACTGAAGGGAAAAACAACCACCACCAGGCTTGGGCTGTAATTAAAGACTTTCCTGGCACTTTTTCTTATGCTGGGAACAGGATCTGATTTCCATTTTGCATCAAGATCTGATACAGGTGGAGATTATTCCCCCTCTCCTATGATACTGTTCAGTTCAGAGCAAGCCTCCCAGATCTGCCCACAAGCTGCTAGTCTGTGTTTAGGCATGCCCAAATCGTCTGGATCTTCCCTCCTCCCTAATTTCACAAGTAATATTCAGTTTTAAAATCCACTGTGCTCACACTCCAGTTACCCATAAATACTATCATTTAAACCTAAATAGGAAGTTTGTCTTCAGATTGCTTTCTGGGCTTTGACTTATTTGTGTGTGTGTCTGTGTGTCTGTCTAGGTCTGTCTCTTTCTGTCTCTCTCTGTCTCTCCCCGTCTTTCATGTGTATGTGTAGTGTGTGCCCGCACATGTGTGTACCTGCTAAGTAAAAAGTTCAGGAAGTCCCTGGACCCATTTTCCTCTACTGTTAGCATCTTGCATGTCCCTGAAACTTTGACTATCTCTTGGTTCAACTGTCAAGTTCTGCCAATCAAATCCCCCACTATCTCACAGTGCTGAGAATTAAATGCAGGGGCCTCACACATGTTAGACAAGTTCTCTACCACTGAATTCATTCATTCATTCACTCTTTCTTCTTTTTTTTTCTTCTTTTCTCCTCCTCTTCTTCTTCTTCCTCCTCCTCCTTTTCCTCTTCTTCTGTTTTCTTCTTCTTTTCTTGAGGCTGCCTCATGTATCCAAGACTGCCTTGAAGTCGCTATGTAGCTGAAGATGACCTAGGATTTCTGACCGTTCTGCCCACCTCCCCCAAGTGCTGAGATCACAGATGGACACCACCACGCCTAATTCGAGAGTTAACTCTTTTAAGTTCACTTATATTCTTCCTTTGTTGTCAATTTCTCATACTCTCCAGATATTAGGAAGACAATTTTGAACATGTTAGTTTTAAACTTCCACATTTTCCAGAAGTTCGTGTGAATACCATGTGGTGGTTTGAATGAGAATGATCTCCACAGGCTCATATATTTGAATGCTTGTTTCCAACCAGCGGAACTGCTTTGAAGGATGAGGAGGTATGGCTTTGGTGGAGGTAGGCTTAGAGTTGTCAAAGACCTACACCCTTCCCAGTTAGCTAGCTCTCTCTCTCTCTCTTGCTCTCTCTCTCTCATTGCCTCCTGGTTGTATCTCAAGATGTAGTCTCTGGGCTACTGTTCCCATGCCATGCCTGCTGCTACGCCCCCAAAGGACGGTCATGACTTATTCTCTGAAACTGTAAGTCGTCAATAAACTCTCTCTCTCTCTCTCTCTCTCTCTCTCTCTCTCTCTCTCTTTTTGGTTTTTGGTTTTTGGTTTTTGGTTTTTGGTTTTTGGTTTTTGGTTTTTGGAGACAGGGTTTCTCTGTGTAGCCCTGGTGTCCTGGAACTCACACTGTAGACCAGGCTGGCCTCGAACTCAGAAATCTGCCTGTCTCTGCCTCCCGAATGCTGGGATTAAAGGCATGTGCCACCACTGCCCGGCTTAAACTCTTTCTTCTATAAATTGTCTCAGTCTATTCGCAATAATAGAAAAGTAAATAAGACATCAGATCAGACAGACTATATTATCAGAAAGTAGGAGGACAAAGCAAAGGATACATTCATATTCATATTTTCTCATTCTCTCTCTCTAGATCTTTCTCATTGTGGGAGTGGGGGTGTCATATATAGCCCAGGTTGGCCTTGGACTTGCTATGTAGTGGGGGAATTACCCAGACCTTCTGAGCTTCCCACCTTTACCTCTCAAGTTTGGGGATCACAGGCCTAGGCTACCATACTTTGCTTAGCACATTTCTTATTCTCCATTTTCCCTAAGGCTCAACTTTATGACAGAACTACCATGAGATCCTTTCAGGGCCTCACACATTAGTGGATATGAGAATAAGCCATCTACATTTCCCTAGTTCTAAGTGTGTCATCCAAAGATGGCAGGAGAATCCAAATCAGTAGATTAGTAGGGAAAAAGAAGCTTCTCAGTGTCTCCAGAAAGGCCCATATACTAAAGGCCTATCAGCTTGTAGTGCTGCCAACAGTATAGAGGACTGAGTGGCAGAAGTTAGTCAGGGGGTGTCCCCTGCAAGGGAATATTGAGTTTTGATGCCTCCCTGCCCTCTTCTGCCTTTGCCAGAAACAAAGTTGGAAAGAAAATCTAATATCCTTAGTGACCTAGTCCTGCAGGGAAGATGTTTTCAGTGGCTGCAATGCATTCTAAGAAAAACATCCTGGAAGGAAAGTTACTCAGTAATCTGATGTTAACAAGAACACCACCACGCTGAAACCACTGTATAACTGTGTGCGTTAATATACACTTGCATATTCATCAATATGCTAATAATGTATGTATTAGCATATATGGGTATATTTAACACATTACCATTATTAACATACACTTTTTTTTTTTTTGAAACAGGGTCTCTCTCTGCAGCTGAGACTGGCCTCAAACTGACTGTGTAGCCTAGAATGGCCTAGAATACATGGTAATCCTCCTGTTCCAACCTTGCGAGTGCTGGCATTACAGATGTGAGCCACCACAGTCTCCTCACACAGCATTCTGTAATGTTAGTCTTGTTATAGGATATAGTCTTCATAAAGTTCATTACAAATATAGAACAATTTCAAAGTAATAATGCTAATATATATTTTTGTAGAGGCTAATAATGACAATGTTATATCTGTAGTAAGAGGGATACATATTAGTGGATGTTAATATTGTTAGAAACTGATATTGTAACTAATAACAATAAAAAGAAGTTAAATAAGCCAGGCAGTGGTGGCACATGCCTGCACTCAGGAGGCAGAGGCAGGTAAATCTCTGTGAGTTTGAGGCTAGCCTGGTCTACAGAGCTAGTTCTGGAACAGCCAAGGCTACACAAAGAAACCCTAACTTGAAAAACCAAACAACAACAATCCCCACACACAAAAACAAACACCAAAAATTAAATGAACATTTTATAAAATGTAATTCAATTACTGACTATTGAATTTTTTACTGGAGTCATTCAAAAATGGTCCTGGCCACTGAATGGGGCCTAGAAATCACAGCAGCTCAACAGCAATGGACACTTAACACATGGACTGCAATGTCCAGCCAGGAAGAGGCAGTTAGAAGTCTAGGTCAAGGGATATGCAAGTTCCAGAAAGCAGGAAAGAAAGTTCTCAAGTAACAGTGGGGCAAAGGATATATAAACCAGGAAGCTGCTCCTAAGGACCAAAGACATAGATACAATCTGATGGGGAGAAAGAACAGGAGGAAGGGGGGCAGGGCAGGAGAAGAGATGAAAGGATAAACAACAGACATCGATGTCATGAATTCATGAGAAAAAAAGAGAGAGATGTGCTGTAAACAAGCATAACTCACTAACCAGTCCTGGGTGCACAGGGAGCTTAGCTCCTCACTCAACAGCAATGATACATTTTGTGCCTGAGTTTTATTTCAGCCCACCATGAAACTGTAAGTGGGGAGGGAATGTCCCTCCAGGAACTGCTGCTAAGAATGGTAAACTTGTGACTTCAAAAGTCATCCTGGATCTTTAGACACAAGGAACGAAAGAACCACTCCCACACTCCCAGAATGCCTCAAAGGCAAACTTTTATGCCTCCCATGAGACAACTGGAAACACCCAGTACTGTCTATAAGCAATTCCTGCTTCCCTCAAAAATGTAATCTGAACGGCCTCTAGCCTAGAAGGCTGTCTTGTATTGACAGAAATGTAGGAGATGGAGGAGTGGGTTAATGACCCACAAGAAGCAAATGACTGTGGAAGGTTCTTTGAAAAGAAGATGTTTCCCATGCAAATCAGTGGGAAAGACAAATGAAAAGAAAGGGCTTGGGAGGGAGTGAGTCAGAGCACGTACCTAGCTTGAAGCCAGGGTTCTAGCTCCAGTATTGCATCACCACATACCTACAATTCCAGAGCTTGGGAGGGAGGTGGGGGCAGGAAGGTCAGCCTTTGAGGCCATCCCTCTGTATAAAATGAGCTAGAGGCCAATCTGGGCTGCATAAGATCCTGTGAATGAAAGAATGAGAGGTGGAGGGAGGAGCAGTAAGAGGAAGGGGGGGAGGAGGATCTTCTGCAAGCTCCTCTTCAAATCTGTTCCTACAAGACATTTGAAAGATGAGTAAGGATGAGCGATCGTACACTAGGTTGGATGATGCCAAACACGACGGGTTCATTGCTTCCTCTCAAGGAAGGGCCCCTTCTGAAGAACTATGCACGTAAACATACAAAGCTGAAATGCCAGGATGTTTGGAGTTTACTTTAAAAATAGTTTAGCAAAGAGGAAACTGTAAAACTAGGAGTGAACTTGCAACAAAATACTGAAAACTGGTGAGTCCAGGTGACGGGCATCAGGGGCTTCATGAGCCGATTCTCTCTGCTCTAGGGTGTGTTGGATAACAGCATCCATCTGGCTTCTTTTGATCATGAAAAGTAACAGAAGCATAAAGAGAGACATGCGCCTGTCTGGAACGATAGGCTGTAAAAGACTGTCACAAGTTCTTCCCACCCCAGAGTAGATTTGCCATGGGGTAGTCTTTTCTTCCAGCCTTTGAACTTGGGTATGGTGTAGCCTGCTTTGATGAAAGGGCAAACTTAACAGGCAGACACTAGAACAGAACCTGATCACTGGGGCTTGCTTGTCTGCCATGCTGACAACCCTGAGCCTACCATAGGAGCCTGCTAGAGAGATCACTCAGAAAAGAAATGAGATACCCTAACAAATAATCTGCCAAACTCTTGAAATTCAAGTAAAGGAATACTATACTGTCAAGTTCCAGCCAAGCTACAAACTGCCTGCATCTGTATGAGGGAGCCCAGACAAATCTAACCAGAGAAGCACTCAGCTGGTCTCACCACAGTTTGCCAGCCTCATTGCTGCTTTTATTTTAAAGATGCTGAGCACTTAAGTGTTTTGTTACATAGCAACAACTAACTGACACATATGACTAAACTACATACACATGTATACACAGTACTGAAGATGTTTCTTAGCATGTTCTTGAGGTAAGTACATGTATTCTGTAAGGGTGTCTAAGGGAAATGATATGACATTGGAAAACGGTATAGAAGACAAGTTCTCTAATGACAATGGAAAGCTTAGTAAAGTTAACTGCTTTTTGTACACAGCAGGTGCTACTGAATCAACTACCATAGTTACTCTAACTCATTGACAAAGGCAGGTAGGTCAGACATAAAGATGGTCTGGCTCTTGCTCTAGTAAACCAGATACTAGGGAAACAGTCTTTGCTGTTGCTCGCAATTGGCCCTGCCTTTCTTCCCTGACAGGATTCTTTATCCCAAGTACACAGTGCATGGAGAGCCCCTCCCTGAGGCTCTATCAGCTTTGCTGCTCTAAGGTACGTGCTGCACACACTCAGCCGACCAGGCACTTTCCAACAGAGCATATTTCCCTCTGCATGCATGTGTGTGTACATACGTACATACATGCACTCAAGCCAAGTATAAAGAGTAATTAAAAAGGGGGTGGAGCACACCCAAGGTGCAAAAGTCACCAACGTATATATATGTTTGCTGTGCTCAAAGCCTACGTCACTAAAAGAAAATGCTAAAAAAAAGTTACTATAAAAAGCTCAAGCAAGCCGGGCAGTGATGGCACACGCCTTTAATCCCAGCACTTGGGAGGCAGAGGCAGGTGGATTTCTGAGTTCAAGGCCAGCTTGGTCTACAGAGTGAGTTCCAGGACAGCCAGGGCTACACAGAGAAACCCTGTCTTAAAAAACCAAAAACCACACCAAAACAAAAAAACAAAAACAAAAACAAAAAAACAAAAAAACCTAATGCTGATTGAGTAACTTCAAAACTCTCCCCATACAGCCTGGTGTGCATATTTCATCTCATTGAAAGAACACTGTAGACATAAAACATAAAACCCAAAATGGTTAAAATATTTGTCTATAATAATAGCTACTTGTTGGGAAAATATTCTCAAGTTCGGTTTAATTTTTTTATGAATATGACTATTTTCTGCACATAAGATTACTGTTTACACAACTGCCATCCACATTTAATGCTAACTTACCCAATCTTTTCTTTTATATTTCCAGAGGTACAGAATAATTTTCACATAGTGAAAAAGAATCAAATGAACAAATGAGGATATTTTATACTACTTTGCATTAACACACTAATGCTTAGCAAATGTCATAAACACCTTTTCGGGGGACAGGTTTACAAGCTTAATGACTATCCTGAGAGAGTGGACTTCAAAAGCCAGTCATTAGTGGCGGCTTCATTATATATGAAACCAAATTCAAACAGACAAATGAAAACTTGAGGCGGGCTGAGCTTTCCGGTGCAACAGAAACGAGGACACCTCAAGGCCCCTTCCTGGGGGGGGAAGGGGAGGGGCACTTTTGTCTTCCTGCTCCTGAGGCAACACAAAGAGCGGAGCAAAGCTGTCAGATTCATTGTTCTCCTACCGCTAAGATAACGTTCTCTGCTTAACAAAGTGTGGATACACGTGGCGAAGGCATCAGTGGGAACGTGATGAAAATGAGTTGGGAGAGTCTTTGGGGGATACAGCGCTCTGCTCCTCATCTGCAAGCAGGGGGTGATCAGAGGGCTTGCCGGGCAAAGGGGGAGGGGCTGTATGAAAGCGCTTAGCTACAGGACCCAGGGCAGCCCTGAGTGGTTACTGCCAACGCCTTTTCACCCCTGACACTTTGGGGCCAGTGTGGGTGTGGTCATTTCCAAGGTTATTTGTAAACCTTACCAGCTTTTCAAAGATGCATATTGTAAAACTGTGTATTTTGTTGCCAAGAAGAGGTCTAATTTTAAATATGAATCATATGCACCACAATGGAGAGCAAACTACATAAAAAGTTTTATAAAAACTGGGGAAATTTAAACACACACACACACACACACACACACACACACACACACACACACACACACACACCAGCTGAGCTGAAGTTGGTGTGCAAGAGTATGTTTTGAAAGGGTGTGGCTTCCTGGCTCTGGATTGTTTGGAAACATTTTAACAAAGCCAAATTCATTTCTCCGATATCCTGAACGCACTAGGAGCGGCTTCCCAAAATAGCATAACATAAGCTATTCCTATATGTAGAATCGACTTCAGGCAACTGAGAGATGTGGTAAACAGCTCAAAGACTTCCAACCCAGACCCTCCAATCCATCGCAGGGGAGGTTGCCACAGCTAGCTGGACCTGGGAAAGTAGCAAAACTCTCTGGACACTTCCATTCGTTCCTTCCTCTGTTCAGCTGAACTATCTGCACTTTCAATTATGTGCCAGAAATTTTTAAAAATTTGTCCAAGCTTCCTCTTATCTACTTCATCCTCACCTTCTCCCACCCCTGGCTTTGACACTGCAATGCTGTGTCCTCATTAGTGAAGGACAGGTGTAAATTGAGGCGTTAAATGCAGCATTCTTTAGGCCAGCGCCCCATACTATGTCTGAGCTACTTGGCTCCTCGCTATTCACTTCCACAAGATAGGGCTGGTCAGAGGTGGCTCAAGAGCTGGGTGACTTGGTTACTTTTGCCACTGTTGTTAAGCTAGTCGTGGCACAGTCCACTTTTTAGAGCCAACTCAGGACAGTACAATAAGAAGCAAGAAGGCATGGTAACAAGCCTGGCAATTGTGAGTGTCCCTCAAATCCACACATTGTAACTTAGCACCAAGGTGACAGTTTGAAGAAGATGACTAAGGCATCAGGGTAGAATCCTCATAAATAAAATTATGGACCTCAACGCAAGAGTGAACTCTTTCGCCTTCCATCTATCTCCTCTGTCCAGTTGGGACACTGTTCTTCCCTCCAGAGGATCCAGCCACAAGGCGCCACATTGGAAGCAGAAAGCAGCCCACACCATTCACTGAAACATGCCAGGCACCTTGATCTTGGGTTCCTCAGTGACAGAACTGTGAGAAATAAACTTCTGTTGCTTATAAACCACTTGCTTTGCAGCATTTTGTTATAGCAACACACACAACTGAAGGAACCCGCTACTGCTTAAACAAAAAATGATGCGATACATTATTTTCCATTATTTACCTTTCTATTACACAAATGTAATTATTTAAGTAAAACCAAAACAGAGCTGGTGATCAGAGGCAAGTAACAGTAATTAGAACTAATTAAATAATACGTGGAAAACAATGTTTTAAAATATTTATGATTTTTATGATATAGCAATTTATTTTAATTCTTTTTTTTAAATGTCACAAATGATTTAAATTCTGTTGGCTTTGTATTTACATAAATGTTAAGACCTTTAAACAAAACAAACACATGAATAATGAAAGAGATACTGTCTATTTTTAATAGAATCAAGGAAAAAAATTATCCTCTTTGCTTTTGTTTTCTGTAGGGTAGTACATGGCTCTCTGGTTTCTTCGCCTAGTACACCTTTCTGAGCTGTCTGCTCAGATAAGGCCTCTTTCCTCATTTCTGTGTGAAGTAAAACTGATCATGGTTACACAGAACACCCCCTTTGACCCGCAACTCTACTGTTCTCAAGGCCACAGGACACCAATCTACCGCTGTCTCTTCAATGAGATAAAATCAAGCTCTCAAAAAAGCAGGTGTGGAACTTCTTTAATTTCCTTATTAGCCTGAATGTTTGCAAGCTTGAGAATTTCGTTTCAGTCCTCAGAACACAGTCTGCTCACTTTGAACCCACAGGCTTCTCATTGGTTAGCATCTCTCCACCACTTTATAAAACTTTTTGAAACGCTTGTAGACTATAGCATGTTGCAGAGAAACCTACAAGAAGTTTCACACCTCCTACTCTCAGCCTCCCCCAGAGTTAACATCTCACATAACTCTACAACAACATCCAAACCATCCAAAGTTGGGCGCGGTGATGCATGCCTTTAATCTGAGCACTTGGGAGGTAGAGGCAGGAGGATCAGGAGTTCAAGGCCAGCCTGGGTTAAATAAACCAAATTCAAAGTAATAAAAATAAAAACGCCAACAACAAAACCAAAAGAAACTGACATTGATACAATCCGAATACAACATTCAGATTTATCTATCATACGTGTTTCTTTGTGTGTGTGTGTGTATGTGTGTGTGTATGCAACTTTACCACATGTCACAGTGGTAGCAACCACTACCACTGCCAGACATTAAGCCATTCAACACTCAACCATCAGCCCCAGACTCTCTTGTGTTGCCTCTTACAGACACACCCATCAATTTACCCCATCCTAACCCCTGGGAACTACTAATCTGTTCTCTGGGTATGTAATTATGGTAACTCAGGAATGTTATGTAAATGAAATCATATAGTATGTCACCCTGCAGAATTGGCCTTTTTTCTTTGCTCAGCACAATTTCTTTGAGGTTTGAACAAGTAGCCACATGCGTTGGTGGCTTCTTCCTCCTTATCAAAGCCGAGTTCCATGATACGGGTGTATCTGAGTTGGCTTAACTAACAGCACAGAAAGATGTTCTAACTATCCAATTGTTTTCTAGAGTCTCTGTCCTACTTCATGGTCCTACTAGCAAGGCAGAGGTGACCAACCTTCCCTGTGTATGTGTTGGCTAATCTTGGTTGCCAACTTGACATGTTTGGGAAGAGGAAACCTCATTGGGGAATCGCCACCATCAGATTGGCATATGGGTGTGTCCGTGGGACATTCTCTTCATTGATGATTGCTAGAGAAGGACTGTACCATGTCTACACACAGCGGGGTCTGGGCTTCATAATAAAGGTGGGTGAACCTGAGCCTGGAGACAAGCACTAAGAAGTGCTCCTCTGCCCTCTCTGCTTCAGTTCCTTCCTCCGAGTTCTGCCCTGAGTGCCTGCCAGGCTTCCCTTGATGGCCAACTGCAACACGGAAGCCAAACAAATGTTTTCTTCTCTCAAGTTGCTTTTGGTCAGAGTCTAATCACAGCCACAGAAAGCAAACCAGAACATTGCCCTTGTGAGCACATGTTTTCCATTTTCTGGTAGGTATATAGTGATACCTGGAGTTTACTTTGCACGTCTTTGATGTGTTCACGACCACCTGTATATCCCTCCAGTGACGGCTCACTGTCTTTTGTTTATCTTCTAATTGGGATTGTTTATTTTTGATCATTGAAATTTGCTTATGTAGTCTAGATACCAAAACCTTGTCAGACAGGCAACATGAAAATAGTTCTCCCATCTATGGCCTGTACCTTGGTCCTCTTGGCAGCCTCCTGTTATCAGTTTTAATATCTTGCCTTTGACATCACCCCAAGCACTCCACACCCCGTTCTAACTACGGCAGATTTTCTGTGGTTCTTCCCTAAAATTGCTATGATTTTGAATTTTACATTTAAGTGTTTTTCATCAATCTCAAAACATTCTAAATAGATGTTAAGTTAAACCTCCCTTTCTTGGGGAGAGTGGTTTTAAGTTCAAGGTAATTATAAGATTAAGAAAAAAATCAATGTTGTAATTTAGTTGAGAAAGTACAATTTAACCTGGATTCCTGTTTTTCTTTTTCTTTTTTTAGCACAAATTTCCATATGGTGCTTTCGTCACACTTACACGCGGTATCCAACAATCACCCTGTCCCTCTCCTGCTCCTCAGTCACTTCAGAAAAACAGCCAGGCTTGTCCACTACGCATGCTTCCTTCACTCTCACCCTGAATTATCCCCAAACTGCCTAATAGTCCTTTAAAGATACTGTTTGATGACAAACCAGCATTCTAGAATCATTAATTTGAAAATGGCAGCTATCTTCTTCACTCTGTAGAATCAAACATTTCAGTTGCTGCTCCTGCACTCTTTGAGGAAACTAAGGGGCCCAAGCTCACAAGAAGAAAAATCTCATTGCTACGTTTAAACAAATTACACCCTTCTTAATCAGGCCACGTTTGAGAGGAACAAGATAATTAGTGGGTGAAACCATTTCAGTTCCCTGAAAAGACACTTATAGCCTGGCAGTGGTGGTCTTTAATCCCAGCACTAGGGAAGCAGAGGCAGATCTTTGTGAGTTCAAGGCCAACCTGGTCTATAAAGCCCAGGACGTCCAGGATTACACAGAGAAACCCTGTCTTGAAAAACAAAACAAAACCAAAAACAAACAAAAAGAAGAAGAAAGAACAGTGGTTATAGATTGGATAGAATTTCCAAATTTACATTTGAATCTGCTGAATCTGTAGATGAATGAGCAAAATTGTTTCATACTTGGGCAAGATTTCAACAACCATTTTCCTATAGGTTTTCCAAGATTTTATCAAAGTCAGCATAGAAACAGGAAAAGCATCTGACGTATCATTTTCCAAGTCAAAGGCCTCAGAGCTGAGTCGGGGAGTTTCTGTTACCGTGCTGTGATGTGCTGCCTGACATAAGCAAGCAGTATCCTTAGAAAATGTCACAGAGCCAGCTGCCATCAGGGGCCAAGCTTTGCTTACATAGAGCTTTTCTCGCGCTGGCCCCTAGGGCATTCTTTGTAACCTCTGAAGCACTAAGCATAGTTCTCCTCATCCATAGCAGAAAAAGGAGTAGAGGATGGAAACACAATCCACCCAATCCCGGCACATTCTCATATGCCGGCCATTCACTGCCCTGCTCCAATGTGTGCATCCTCCTGTCTGTCATTAGAACACAGTTATTTAGCCTTCAGTGCGGCATGGGTATGATAACCATCACTTTAATTAACTGAACTCTTGAAAGCATGATCAGAATACTTGTCAGAGAACGCGGGCCCACCCAGTAACCAGGCCCTAAGCAAAGAGGTCTTTAAGCATGGCAGGAATACATCCAGTCTGCCCACTGTCACATTATACGGTTTAGGCATTAACCAACCCAACTCTATATCACTATTTATCACTATAGTGTAAGTCATGTATGCTCTACTCCCTATCTGTCTCACAGCATAGGTCACATATCAACTAAGCCCTCTTCTTCATGGTACTAGATCTCTCCTCCCTCAAAAAACCTTTAAAAGTAGCCCCTTGCTTTGTCTCGGCAGAAGGAAACATCCCTTAAGGTAATTCTACCTATAATACATTGTGGCTCTCACCAGGGGTAATAAACTGTCACCTGAAGGGTGATTCAGCCCAGCACCTCTTTCTTCCTCCTGTCTTCTCCCTCCCTAAAACCTAACATTATATTTAGTAAAAATCTTGTTGTTGTGCGTGTGCGCAAGTGCACATGCGCGTGCTCACACATGTGTGCTAAGGATTCGGTGAAGGCGCATGCACAGGCTAAACACATGCTCTCCCCCAGCTACACTCCCATCCCTGCTAGCACTTTCTTGACACAAAGCGTAACAGCTAATAAACAGTCAAAGTCAAAGCTGCATTCTTAACACTCCTAATTACAAAGCCTTTAATTGCGACCTAAGCCCCATGGCTCTGAGTGATGCCACAGAAGATGGTCCATCTGGGAACTGCCAATCACCGCTGCCAGCATCAGTGGTGAGATTAAAAACTGCTAGCTGTTTTAGCAGTGGTGATAAGATTACTGTGGGAACAGCTACTACCAGGGACAGAATCTGTGGTCGCCATGTGATGCTAGGCATTCTTTTCAGCCCTGTGTTTTGCAGCTGTCTGTTGGGTTTTGTCTACCCCCACTCTGCCCAACCTTCAGTTTCCACTGCCAAAAGCTTGTGCTTTCTGTATTCCTGAGAATGGTTTCCTGGGAAACACAATTTTCAGTGTTAAAATCAGGACAGTCCTGGGCAAATGAGGACAGCTGGTCAGCCTAGTTATACATACAGAAGAGCCATTCTGGACTGGCCTGAGAATAGGGCGGCCCCTCTCACTGCCTCCAGTTGTCTCTCTTCTTGCTGTGGTAGTGCTCAGGGGCCAGGGAGAAAAACCTGAAAGGCCCAGAGTCCTGGCTGCTTCTCTGCTATTTCCGCATCTCTTCTTGGTCCTGAAACTACAAATTGTGTGCAGTCTCCTTCCTTTCTCCTTGTCCCAGGCAGGGAGAGGCAGAAATTAGAGGGACAAACTCAAGGCTAGGACTCTGACATCATATACCCTCCAGAAACCTTTGGTCTGGTGCCAGAGAGTCAAGTGGCACGCGGCAGCTTCAGCCGGGAGCATGGAGCACCACTCCCAGTCCTTCATTTATTATGCCCTTCTCAGATGCCACCTCATCAGCTAGCAATCTGGGATAGAGGAGAAACTAACAAAAAGGTCTTGGTCCTCAAAGAATCCAAAGGCCAAAGAGAAGTCCAGGAGATTCATTTTTTTTTCTTTTCTTTTCTTCTTCTTCTTTTTTTTTTTTTTTTTTTTTTTTTTTTGGTTTTTCGAGACAGGGTTTCTCTGTATAGCCCTGGCTGTCCTAGAACTCACTCTGTAGACCAGGCTGGCCTCAAACTCAGAAATCCATCTGTCTCTGCCTCCCAAGTGCTGGGATTAAAAGTGTACGCCACCACTGCCTGGCTGAGATTAATTTTCTATAGATCAGTAATGAACAAGCTGTGGAAGAAATCATAAAAGCAATTGTAGTCACAATGCAATACGCTTAACTACGGAAGTAAAAGTCCCCTACAATGAAAATCACAAAACACTAATAAAAAAAATTAAAGAAGACACACACAAAGGAAATGGTACAAGCTTCCGTGTTTGCAGATCAGAAGAATTAATATTGCTACAATGGCTCAAAAAGACTTGACTTGCTTTGAAAATCCAGTAAAAAGTATCAAAATACTAATCATATTCCTCTAAAAACTAAAAAAAACAAAACAAAAAAAAATCAACAAATTTTAAAGTTCATATGAAAGTATAAAAGGACCTAAGAAGCCAAAGTAATCATTTAAGATGTTTTAAATAATGTTTATTTATTCAGTATGCAAGTGTTTGTGTGTGTGTGTGTGTGTGTGTGTGTGTACACATAGACCATGGTATGCATGTACAGAGGTCAGAATCTAGGAGGAGGTTCTCGACTTCCTATCATGAGGGTTCCAGTGACCAGACTCCGGCCATCAGGTTTAGAGGCAGATGCCTTTACCTGCTGAGCCATCTTGCCGTCCCTGAAATCAGTCTTCAGCAAAACTAATAAACCTGGAAGAATCACAGGGCCTGACTTCAAGACATACTACAGAGCTACAGCCGTCACAACATGAGAACACCATAAAAACAGACTGATAACCAGAATAGGGGTCCCAGAACTAAGCCGACTCTTCTACAGCCAGCAGCTGTTCCACAAAGGCACCAGAAGCAAACCCAGAAAAGAGGACCGCCTAGACATCAAATGGTGCTGGGGACACTGGGTAGCTACATGCAGACTATGTAAGCGTGTAAGCGTGAATGACTCCTCTCATTCTGTACCCCTCCCCCAACAACTGAAAATAGGTCAAAAAACTAGAGGATAGAGCTGAAACTCTGAAGCTACTAGAAGACATTTCTGCAATGTGGGGACAGTCGATGGTCTTCTGACTGGGATCCCAGAGACACAGGGAAGAAAATTCAGAATTGACAAATGGGATTATATCAAATGAAAAGGCTTCTACATGGAAGAGGAGATGAACAGTAGGGAGAACGGACAACCTAAGAGACATCAGAATATATCTGTTAGCCAAGGTCTCACACCCAGAAGGTATAAGGACCTCAAAAAGCAAAATTACAAACAGCAAGAATTCTAAGCTAAAAAATGGGCAGATAACCTGAATAAAGCTTCCTTAAAAGAAGAAATACAAATGGCCAATAAACATAGGAAAAATGTTCAATATCATTAGCATCAGGAACATGAACACCCCCCCCCATAAAAAGTATGAGATTCTATTTCAACCCTGTTAGAATGGCTACCATCAACACCCCACCGACAAATACAGATGAGGAGGGGGTGCAAAGAAACCTTTTATATACTGTAGGTGAGAATGTAAAGTAGTATAGCCATTGTGGTGATCACTACAGAAATAAGAATAAAACGAGTAAATGGCTCAGCTAGCCGACTTTAGGTGTGTATCCAGAGGAAATGACGTCAACTCAACAGACTAGAAGCCTGCACTCCGCAAGATCTGCCTCTGTGCCAGTCTATGAATGACCAGCAAATGAAAATGTGGCATAAATACACAGTGGGCTTTTTTTATTCATCCATTGAATATGATATCTTGTCATGGGCAGCAAAGTGGATGGAACTGAAGGGCACCATGTTAACTAAAAATAAGCCAGCCTCAGAAGACGGGTATTGCATACGCTCTCCTGTATGTGGAAGCTGATAACGGTGGACTTGATACTATAATGGCGATAACCAGGTTGGGGAGAGTGGGGACAGGAGTGTGTTTGCTAGGGTGGGGGTGGGGGATCTGGTCAGTGCACACTACATGTGCACTGGATGCCTGGATGTCGTGGGGGGGGGGGAGCAGGTAGGAAGTAAAGGAAACGTGGACAAGAAGGCAAGTTTAACTGTGCTGGGGACCTGGGACGGGCGTCCCTAGGATAGGAAGGACGTCTGAACTAGCAATGCATATCCCAGAAGACAAGTTCCTGCACTGCAAAGTCCTGACATCCATTTCACAAAGTGCCAGCTTGAGACCTGTTCTGGAAACAAGCCATTGTCATATCCCAGAAGCAATGAGAAGCACCCCCAAGAGTTGAGGGTCTGATGTGACCAGACAGCATCAGGACAGGAGCCTGACACTCTCTTTAACGAACCTGAAGAGTTGGGGTTTACACTGAAGTTGGCCTATGTTAGACAGTTGTAGTTTAACTGTTCCACATCCCAAAGCTTACGCAGCAGAAATGCAAGGGGGAAATATTCCAGCAAAAAATAATTAACTCGGTGAAAATAATTTATACTTGTTCATATTTACAAATAAACTGCCAACTAAGGACTCCTGACTACTCATTAAAAGAGGCCCACCCTCCAGGACCTGTACTTTGCAAGACTTAGATGCTGCTTATTTGGCATAAAGTACAAAGCAAAGCACAGAAGGTTGCATCTCTTTATACTCTGTAATTTTACTTTTAGACTAATTTCAACTTTTCCTGTCCTCAATGAGTTTGACTTAGTGATGGTTTGTCACACGGAGGCTATGAGGTCCTGACCCTGTGTCTTAACTTTCTGTCCAGGGGCAGCAAAACTAATACACTCTCAAGATTTTAAGCAGGGAGAGGGTATAGCTTTTCTTTTGGGGAAAGTAATAGAAACTTCAAAAATACAACTTCTATGGGCCAAAGAGATAGCTCTGCTGGTAAGAGCTCTTGCTGCCCTTGCAGAGGACCTGGGTACTACTTCCAACACCCGCATAGTAGGTCACAACCCAGGGAACTGTAATGTTTCAGAGGATCTAATACCCTAACTGCTGACCTCCAAAGGCACAAAGCATGCATGTGGTACACATATATACATGCAGGCAAAACACTCACACCTAATATAAATAAATCTAATAACAATTTAAAAATATAATTAATATCCTCAGCTATAATTTAGATACTATTAAGGATCAAAGTACAGTCTCTGGCCTCTATCTTCTAATAATAATAGAATGTAATTATGTATTTATTATATGGATACTAAACTAGGTCATAAATTGATCCATTGATATCCCTGGGGTTCTTGTTCCAGAAACTCCTTAAGAATTCCTTTAATTTCTAGGAGTGGAAGATAAAGTGAAGTTTTCTGATTTGGCACACACTGATTTTAAATTGATATTATTATTATCTGGCTTTTTTTTTTTTTGACACAAGATTTCTCTGTGTTCCTCTGTCTATCTTGGAACTTACTCTGTAGATCAGGCTGGCCTTGAACTCTAAGATTTGCCTGCCTCTGCCTTCCAAATGCTGAGATTAAAGGTATCTGATACCACACCCGGCTATTTTTTTTATATGTATGGATATTATTTTGTGTGCATGTATGTCTGTCCACCAGGTTTGTGCCTGGTGCCTGCCAAGGCCAGAAGTTGGTGTCAGACTCCCCAGAACTAGATCACAGATGGTTGTAAGCTGTCATGTGGGTGCTAGCTGAATCTTCTGGAAGGGCAACCAGTGCTCTTAATGGCTGAGCCATGTCTTTAGCCCTAAAAAGTGGTTTGTTTTTTTTTAAAAATTAGATTTATTTATGTGTGTGTGTATGTGTGTGTGTGTGTGTGTGTGTGTGTGTGTGTGTGTGTGTGTGTCTTCGTGTGCTACTGAACATGTGTTGAAGTCAAAGGACAACTTGTGGGAATCAACTCTCCCCTTCCACCACGTGGGACCTGGGTATCAAACTCAGGTAGCAGGCTGGGCGGCAAGTGACTTTACACACTGACCCCTTTCACTAGCCCAAGTTACCCATTCTGTAGAGAAGAACAAAAGCCTTTGAGTTTTGAAATATCACACAGGAGTGGTGGCTTTGCCAGCTTTCTACTCCCTACATGTGGACAAACCCTGACTTCTCAGAACCGGGCCTTATCACTGCAACTATTGTTTTGTACAAACACTGGTCCTATGATGATTCAGTGAGCTTGGGGATGAGAAAGTACACACACACACACACACACACACACACACACACACACACGATCATCTTTTTGCCCAACTGTCCTTTGCTTCCTTTTCTGTTTGGCTGCAGGTGGCTCTTTGTTGGCACTATTAGTTTTGATTATTAAATCAATATAAGGTCAGAGAAGTTAACCACTTCCAAGATGATGGAAGTTATCATCCAGACTAAATTCCATTATTGAGCAGTTAATGTAGGCTACATGTTGGGCCCAGTTAAAAAAACAAAACAAACAACAAACAAACAAACCAAACCCTCTGATCCCCCCAGTTTCCACTATTGTGGAGGAAGAATTGAGACCAAATATATGCAATTCTGTATTAGTAGAACGTTCTAGAGAGAAAACTTAAGGCGAAAGAGGAGAACAGGGGATGGGGTGGGGACAGGGGAGTCAGGGGCCAGTCTGTAGATTCGAGAAGGTCTCATTAAGGAGACATCTGAAAAGAAGCTGGCAGAAGGAACAGTGATTACCAGGCTTCGGAGGTGGGGGAGGATGTGGTCAGTCTGAGAGGGGCAATCAGGCCAGTGAAAGCAAGAGGGGGAGGAAATCAAGGAATCATCTGAGCCGGGCTGGACTGTGCTTACCGTGCTTTTCTCAATGTCAGAGGAACACACTGTGGATGCAGAACAGAGAAGGAAGTGAGAGAGCAAGAAGTCACATAGGGGCCAGCTGTGAGGCACCGTGGTGACCTCTGCAAGGAGCTCAGAGTGGCTGGGTCAGGCACCATCAGGGGAGGTGACACCTATGGACTGCCGATGGATTCTGGGGCAAAGCAAACAGGGCATGCTCAGAGTTGTACAGAAAGAAGCCAATGTTCAGGAAGAGAGCTTCGATTCTGAGCAGCTGGGAGAGTTGCCACTGAGGTGGAAAGACTGTGGGCAGGCAAGTGTGGGAGACTGCAGGAGCAAGTTGTGCTGGGTGTAATGGTGTAAGGACTAGAGGTAGGTGCTGGACAGCCCTAAGGCCCTGGGGAGTTGCCTGCAAGCCAGATGAAGCCGGATTTTAGGGAAGAGGTCTCTGGAGAAACTGCTAATCATCAAGTAAACATATAATTGGCAGCTGTAAGTGCGTAAGCTCCCAATGCTATAAGCATAGGTACAGAGAAGGCACCCAAGAGCAGGCTCTGGGGTGAGCTGGTGGTGAGAGGCCCGGGAGAGACAGCAGGGGTGACTAAGAATAAGCAGTCAGGAAGATGGAGGATGGTATTTTGGAAGCCAAGTGCAGAAAACATTTGACAGAGAAGAATGATTATCTGAAATCTATGCCAAATGCTATGGCTGGGTTCAAAAAGGAAAGAGAAATCTGGCCAGAGATGAATCAAACAGTTCTGAACTTTCTATAAGGGCAAGATAAACCTATATATAATGAACTGAACTTGAGAGTTTACATGTGTATTTATCTCTACTGCTAACTTACTGAAGTTACACCCGAGATACTATAATCACACGTTAATACACAAGCACCAAGAAGCAAGGCTGCCAGGCTGAGGCTTTCTTTCTCCTCTTCTGAACTTCCAGCAGATACTGACATCAAAGTGTAGTTTCTAGTTAATTGGTCACCCCAGGAAGTCCAGAGAAAACAAAAGCCCCAGAGCCAGAAATCTCCTAGGAGAATGGAAAGATGATTTCATCCTAGACGAAGTCCTAAGAATAAATACAGAAAACCTCTGAGAGGGCTGGAGTAGACTCCATGGGTGAGTTCTTGCGGACTCTGTGCAAGGTCTAGATCCCATCCCCCCAACACAGCAAAAGCCAACTGATCAATAAACTTATAAAGTTAAAACTCTTAAGTGAAACAGAGACAAAGAACCAAATTTAAACAGTAAAGGTCAAAATTCAAAAGTACCACTAATCTAAGATGCCTCAATTGCTGTTTAGATGGCAGAAAATGCTGGCTAGCCCCTGTTCACCACGTCTGCAGCAGGGATAGGTCCTGACCTTCCCATGTCCTCTCCCTCCCAGACATACGCACCGCCCCCTGGAACACAGAGGGGTTCTCTTATCACCACAAACTGCCTACTTTCTGAATTACCAGCCCGGAACACACCACCTCAGCTGATTCACCCCTGCCTCTGCACCTTCCTTCTGGGGCCTCCCTCCACCTTCAATGAGCATCTGGCCACACCCCCTCCTGTCTTCTTTTTGATATGGATGGTCATAAGGACGGAACTGGGCTTTGAACGTGCTAAGTGCACACCAACCACCACCAGGAAAAGCATGCCCAGCTTCCCTTCTCTTTTTATGCCTTCAAAGTCAAAATAAAATTTAAATTAGAGGTGGGTGCAGTGCCATACGCCTTTAATCCCAACAGTCAGGAAGCACAGCAGGCAGATCTCCACTGAGTTTGAGGCCAGCCTGGTCTATAGCCAGCTCCAGGACAACCAGTGCTAAACAGTGAGGCCCTGTTTCAAAAATAATTGAATTGACTTATGGCCTGCAGACTGGATCTTCTCCTGGTCTTCTCTGATGTCTGCGTCCCAACTCAGTCCCAAACAAACTGCTGTTTTGCCAGGTCCTCCTCCAGGGCCTGATAGGGCACATCACAGTCAGAAAAGGCACTCCTTTACATTCGGTCTACAGGGCCACACAGAGAAAACCTGTCTCATTCAAAAACAAACAAAACAGCAACAACAACAAAAATATAACATTGAGATGCAATTAGGATAATGGCGGAGAAGGCAGTTTATAACTGCAAAACGTTCACATGAAAGCACAGAAAGGAGCCGAGGGCCTGGTTCACTGGCAGGCAGGCAGGCAGATGCCTGTGCAGTGTGTGCCAGACCTTGGGTTCAACATTGTAAAAAAAAAAAAAGAGGCAGAGAGATCTCAAATTAATAATCTAATTTGACACCTCAAGAAAGCAGAAAAACGTGCAAACACAGCCAAACTCAATCAAAAGAAAGAGTGCAAAAGCTAAGAGTGGACATTAATAAAGCTAAGCTAGAGGGTAGAAGGCAAAGAGGAAAGAGGAAGGCTGTTTCTCAGGGATGGGGTGTCAATCAAGTCTATAGACAAATAAAAAGGGGAAACCATCACCATTACGTATCATTATAGAGTCTATCAAATATTTAAACAAGAAAGTCAGTCAAAATGCAAGGGAATTAGAATAGTTACAATGATTTTGAAAAAAATAGGGCCCAATCTAGAAAACTTCAAGACGTACCATGGAGGTACAGATTGCAAACATCCCAACAAAGAGTCCATAGAAAAATCAGTGGAACCCGGGATGACTCTGCAGAAGTATGTCCACATCTAACAAAGGCACAAAGCCAGATCTGTGGGTGAAGGAAAGTCCCATGAAGACTTGGTGTGGGGAAGACTGAGCATCCAGACAAAAGCATAAGCCAGGGCCAGAACTCTACAGGTTTTATAGAAAATGGACCAGAGAGTTGAGGTGAAACTAAAAAGCCATTAAGGGGTGGGAAAATAAAGAAAATCTTTGGTCTCTAAGGTTAGACAAAAATTAGATTAGACACCAAATAGAAAAGTACACAAGAGGAAATCTAAAAAAAGACTGGACAACATCAAAATGTAAAACCCTCTGTCTGCTAAAGACCATGAGGAAGAAAATGTAAGCTACAAACCAAGAGAGGACACTTGTAAACTACATATCTAACAAGACTAAAAATACATAACGAAGCCTTAAAACTCAACAGTAGAAAAGCAGTTCGAATGAGAAATAAGGAGACCTCTCACGGAAGTGGGCAGCACAGATGGCTGGTAAACTCTGCGAAGATGATAACGTCACCAGCCACCCCTAAGCCCCAGACAAATGTGAATTAAAACCACGTATCGGTAAGTAGCCTCCATTGGGTGACACTGCCAAAGCTAAAGACACATAAAACAGGATGACTCAAAGATGGCTGGGGAAGGGGCGTGTAATATGGCACAGCTGCTCTGGAATACAGTTTGGTACTGTCTCATAAACTAAACATGTGAGTACCAGAACCAGAAAATGTACCATTAGACATTGATCCCAGGGAAATGAAGACTGAGATTCATACAAATATTCTCAGCAGCTTTCACTGTATCTGAAAAGTACAATTAGCCCAATATTTCTTCAACCAGTAAACTGGTCAAATGAACAGTGTTCTGTTACTAACAGAAAGAACCACACTGAAGATCTGCAGTAACTTAGATCAATCACTGGGAAACTATGTTGGAGGATGCAGTCCCCAGTGTTCCACACTGCTTAGAAAAGTTGATTCCATTTAAACACTGCTTTGAAATGACAGCATTTTATGAATCTGCTGTTACCAGTGAACTTGGCTTGTTTCTGGGGGGAAGGGACGCTAGAGAAGGCAAACACAGTTGTGAAAAGGACATCAGCAGCTGGGTGTGGTGGCACACAGCACTGATCCCGGCAGAGGCAGGAAGATCTCTCTCTCTCTCTTTTTTTTTTTTTTTGGTTTTTCGAGACAGGGTTTCTCTGTGTAGCCCTGGCTGTCCTGGAACTCACTCTGTAGACCAGGCTGGTCTCGAACTCAGAAATCTGCCTGCCTCTGCCTCCCAAGTGCTGGGATTAAAGGCGTGCGCCACTACTGGCGGGCTGCAGGAAGATCTATCTCTTGAGTTAGAGGTTTACAGACCAGTCCGTTCTGGGGCAGCCAGCACTGGCTACACAGAGGAATTTTGTGTACAAGCAAAACAAACAAAAAAGGTGACATCAGTGTTGGAAAGATACAATATATCTCCACTATGGGGACAGATCCTACACAGGGATACGATTGAACATAGCTTAATACATGAGAACAAATAAAGATTGGGAAATCTAGTGGAATCGATACACTGTATCAGTGTTGGTAGCCCGACGGTGGTACAACACATGTGTCTACGAACCTTTAACTGCTGTGTGACACTGGACAACATAAACAGGACATTTCTCTATATTTAGTGTTGTCTTTCTGTCCCTTTTGTCTCTTGTCTTTCTCTCTCTTTCTGCCTGTCTGTCTGTCTCTCTCGTATGTATGTATGTATGTATGTATGTATGTATGTATGTATGTATGTATGTGAGATATGCAGGCCTGGAACTGGCTATGTCTACCAAGCTGGCCTCCTCATAGATGTCCACTTATCTCTGCCTCCTAAATAATGGGACTAAAGGCATGAGCCACCACACGCAGTCCAGTCCTCTTTTTAAAGAACATTTCATTGAGATAGGGGCTTGCTTATAGTCTTGGTTGGTCTAGAACTGGCTATGTTGATCAGCTATTATTCCAGCAGCTCAGTTGATCTCATTATTTCAGGCTACTGGGCTTGTCTAAGAGTTGTAACAGGGCCCCCAAACCTTAGCAGACCCCCAAACCTTAGCACAACTGACTCCATGATGGAAGTGCCATGCAGGCTGTAAAACTTGGCATACATATAGCACCACCTATCAAAAATGAAAACAAAGGGCTAATCCATCAAAGTCCATAGTGCTGGGAAAATGTCTAAATGCACCAGCTCTGCTTTTTGGCTTCTGTAGTTGACTTGTGGCTAACTGTTCGTGTTAAATGAACATCAACCCAGGACATGTTTTTTATGCTTAAAAGCTCTCCCTGAGAAAGGCTTGGGGCTAAACTTGGATTCAGAACACCCAGTATAGTCTCAGGCTAGCTAATAAGGATTTTCTATTGGCTTAAAGCCATGTCTGAATGAACAGTCTTCTCTGGTGACTGCTCCACAACAAGAGTGACACTCAAGGGTCTTTACGGCTTCCATATTCTTGGAGAGGGAGAGGCTAGACTATCTGGTCGGTTTTAGGGACTCCCTGACACTATTTTGAGTTGTTTACTTCCTGTCTTTGTGAGCTATCCTGAAGGATGGATGCTTTCAATCTTAGAGGAAGCCGCTACGCGCAACAGGGGCTCTCTGAAAGGAAGGTTCAGATTCACCAGGAGACCTTTTCTCAAAACTTAAGGCAGGAGGAGTAAAGGAAGACACCAGTGCTGACCTCTGGTCTCCACACGTGTGTACATATGTGCACAAATGCATGCCACATACACTTGGATATATAGATATGAATATATAAATACACACACGAGGTTGTATAAAGAGTGACATACTCGTTTTTGATTTCGGTTTTGGTTTTTGGTTTTTGAAGACAGAGTTTCTCTGTGTAGCCCTGGCTGTCCTAGAAGCTGTTCTGTAGACCAGGGTGGCCTTAAACTTAGCGATCCACCTGCCTCCCAAGTGCTGGGATTAAAGGTGTGCGCCACCGTCCCGGCTAAGGGTTACATGCTCTTGAGGTGGCTCTGTTTTCCTTCCACAGGCACCATACTTAACACAATAGTCTTAACCTTAAAAACTGAATGAGAGGAATATATGTCCTGTGATTCCTTATCAACATATCAAAAGTAAAATAAAGTACATTTCTAAAGTCAAAGCTCGATAACACTTAGCTTCATAGGGTTTGTAAAGTTGCTTATCTTCAGGATCTTGGAAGCAATTTCCCTGTGTCAAAACTCCAACTTTCTGAAATAAAAAACTTTGCTGGGAATGACTTACACTGTATTATTCGTCATTGCATGCTGATAAAATGTCGGTGGGGTCTTTTTAAAAAGAAATTACATCTATCTAAGTAGGGACAATAGATCTGCATTGCATGACACCACCACAGACTGCCAAGAACCTGCGTAAGAAAACCAATACATTGCCTGGTGTGGTGGTACATATCTTTAATCCCAGCACTTGGGAAACAGAGGCAGGCGGATTTCTGTGAGTTCGAGGCTAGCCTGATCTACAAAGGGAGTTCCAGGACAGTCAGGGCTGTTATACAGAAAAACCCTGTCTCAAAAAACTAAGATAGATAGATAAATAGATAGGTAGATAGATAAAGATAGATACAGACAGACAGACTAAATTATATTAAAAAAGAAAGAAAGTCAGTACATATGTAAGCCAGGAGTTGTGGCATACACCTGATTTCAGCAAAGGCAGGAGGGTCTCTGGGTTTCAGGACTTCTAGAGTTACACAGAGAAACCCTGTCTCAAAAAAATGAATCAAAAACAGAGAGAAAGAAAAAGAAAACTAGCCGGGCAGTGGTGGCGCACGCCTTTAATCCCAGCACTTGGGAGGCAGAGGCAGGCGGATTTCTGAGTTCGAGGCCAGCCTGGTCTACAGAGTGAGTTCCAGGATAGCCAGGGCTACTCAGAGAAACCCTGTCTTGAAAAACTAAAAAAAAGAAAAAAGAAAAAAAGAAAAAGAAAACTAATATTCATTGTGCTTTCACTCTGTTGCCCTACAGCATGACCAAAACATTCTCTCACCATGGTATTTTCTACTTGTAAAATATATATTTCATCAAATTCAAGGTTTATGTGCAAAATGTAATGTTTTTATTTACTATATAAAGATATATATTCTATATATAACTAATTCTCTCTATATAAGTCAATATATATTCTATATATAATACCCCCCCACACATATATATATATGTATATATGTCACAAGAGATGGTCCACATGCTACAGGATGGCTCCTATGATAAGATAGACCCTAACCGTTAGAGCCCATGTCTTTGGATACATGTCTAGTATCTGGGAGTAATCATCCTGTATTCTTAAGATGGAATCTAAATCTGATGCCAAATGTTTTTATCCGAGTGAGATGGAGGTTTGTCAGAGACAGCGAAGGTGACGTGAAGACAGATCTAAAAACTGGAGAGACTCAAAGGGACATCATATACCAGCACGGCCACCCCAGGCTGGGCCGGACAGGGACGGCTCCTTTGGGCCTTCCAGGGGAGGCATCCATGCCAGAGTTTGAACCTTTACAGATGTAAATACGTCTTAATAAATCTAAAACTAAAAAACGGAGAGCATTTCTATAACTTTGCATTGGGGAAGGCGACTGTAAATGACTTGGAATGAAGAAGTTTGAGGCATCAAATGGATTTAAGTATATAAAAATCACTTAAGTCTACAAATAAGAAATGTCCTGAATTGGTGACTGCCCTGTAAAAGTTAGAACTGGGTTGAGGGGAAGAGTAGAGCTTGAGGAGGAAGATGGTGGCCCCCAAGGCTTGTCCCCCAGAGCCGTTCCTCACATCTGGTGTGAGGGCAAGAGCAGGCTCCTCACCACCTCTCCTGGACTTTTGATGTGAGGAAAGTGACATCATCCAGTCAAGCAGAATGTGAGGTACAGATTCCCCTCATAGACAGATGCACCTAATGGCTTCTGGAAATCCCCTAAGGGCCAGCATTTCTCAGGCTTCTGGAGGGAAGTGGGAACCCGCAATACACATTTCTACTGAATACAATTATTAACCCTGATGACAGGGTATTTGAATAAGTTAGCTGTGATTGCACAGCCTTTGGGAAAGGATCTCAGGTAGACTTCAGCCCAGAACTAACCTTAAGCTCATTTCAAGGGCTGCGCAATCCTCAAACCCAGCAAGGCTGTCCCCATGTGTCACCCTTCTCTACCAAATTTTGACATGACAGGTGACCCTGAAATTACCACCTGTTGTACCAACCAGAAAAACCTGGAATCTGATTTCTAGAAATTTCTTTCTCATCATTCCCCCCTCTCAGTTTTATTTTCTTTAATCCAGAAGTGTTTGGTTTTGCCACGACTATGCTGCTATTTATAGAGTGTGAAGATGTCTTAGTCACAGTTGGTTGCCTGATAAAACACCACGATCAAATCAATGCTTATAAAAGAGAGCATTTCAGTGGAGGGTTTGCTTACAGTGTGAGAGGGCTAGTCCGTCGTCATGGTGAGAAGCAGAAGGGCGTGGTGCTACAGCGGTAGCTGAGAGCTTAGATCCTGATCCACAGCAGCAGGAAGAGAGACCGAGCCTGGCCTGAGCTTTTGAAACCTCAGAGTCCACCCCCACCCCCAGTGATAAATCTCCTCCAAAAAGGCCACATCTCCTCATCCTTCCCAAACAGTTCTACTCAGGAGGAAGTATTCAATCATATGAGCCTATGGGGTCTAGTCTCACTTAAATCACAACAGGAGACTTTACTCATGGTGGAAATGCTTCCCCCCCCCCCCCCCAACACAGTGGAGATGACCTTTCAGATGCTGTCAACTCAGATTTAATTACTGCTTAATACCCAGTATAATTTGTAGAGCCTGCAAAGACTCCAACGTTTGGAGTTACTTCTCTGACCTTCAGAATGGTCCATGTATGTATACAGCTATCTTTAAACCTTCATTTGAAACTACGGGGGGGGGGGGTGGGTGAGGAGGAGGAGGAGAACAACAACAAGAAGAGAAGGAGTAAGAGAAAGAAGAAGAGGAGGAGAAGGAGGAAGAGGAGGAGGAGAAGCAGGGCAAGGCATCACCTGGGAACTTTAAAAGAAAAGAGAAATAAAAATGCGGTGGGAGGCAGTGAGGCAGTTTGGGCTAAGGTAGACTGAGAAGATAGAGGTCAAGAAATATTATCAGGTAGTGCAGAAACTCAGGAGGCTGAGATGCAGCAACCCTACAAACCAGAACAGCCTGTGTTCTCTCAAGAAGAAAATGAAAAAAGAGGGATGGGGAAGGAGAGGAAAAGAGGGCCCACAGAAGCAAGACCGGTCCTCCTGCTTTACAAGTACAAATGGCCAGTCACTGTGGAGGCTCCCTTCAGGGCCCGTGAAGCTTTCCAACTGTGTGCCTCAGAAGAACTGATCTTCTCATGTGTTAAAAGGCATGGTCTCCAGCCCATGGCGCTATGGGGGAAAAGGTGGTGGGCCTTCAGGAGGAAGGTCCTAATGTGTAGAACTTAGGTCATCTGGAGACCCTTAGGTCCTTTGAGACCCTGACGTGAATGCTTCCTCCTCTTAAGTTGGTTTCCCGGTCTTTTATTGTCTCACAAAAAGGGAAAGCTGACAGAGCAGGTGCAGGAGGTAAACAGGGACTCCATTTCTCCCACCTCCTCATCCCCAGCAAGGTAAGGCTTTGCTTTTCCTCCCACCATCCCTACTTTATTCTGAGCACACAGAAGACATTTCATCTGAGCAACAAGTCCCTGTTACTATAGTATCTGAAGATCACTGCAGTGACTCAGGAACTAGAGATGATGCTCTGAAGGGTGCCGTTCAGTCAAGTGCTATTAATGGCATCAAGAAACAAGGCTCTAAAGGGCAAGAAACACTCAGGAATAAGTTCTCATTTTCTTGATTCTTGATTTCTATAAAGCCACATGTTTGCCACTCAATTTCCATTCTGCCTTTAGGGACTGCACAGGGGTGAATAACAATGTAGGCAAGGCCACGCCCATGGGCTGTGGGTGTCAGTCTTCCACTCTGCCTATGCACCTCCAGCTGTCACCATGACAAAGTTCAGGGTATGCGCTGGTGCAGTCACTCATTGCAAGTCACAAAGAATACACTACACAGAGAGAGATCAAGATGCTGCCTTCACGAGTCTGAGCAGCTATGACAAAAATACACAGACCACAGACTCAGTGGCTTAAATAATATTAATTACTTTTTCTTTTTTCATTTTATTATTATTTATTATTATTATTTGGTGTGTGTGTGCGTGCGCGTGTGCGTGTGCATGTGTGTATGTGTTGTTTTGTTTTTTGAGACAGGGTCTCACTAGCTCTGGCCATCCTGGAATTCACTATGTAGAGAAGGCTGGCCTGGAACTCACAGTGATCCATCTGCTTCTGCCTCCTGAGTGCTACACCTCCACACCCAGCTAGAAATGAATTTCTTATCATTCTGGAGACTGGAAATCCAGAATCAAGGCACTAGCATGGGTCAGCTCTCTGATTCCAGAGCGGAGATGGCTCTCTTCTCGCTCTATCTTCCCACAGTTGGGAACAGGAGTCTTTTTCCTAAGAGCAATAATCCACTCCTGTGGAGTCTGTCCTCCTGACCTAGTCACCACCCAGGGGCAGCTCTTCAAAACACCATCACTTTGGGAGTATGAGAAAGCACAGATATGTAGTCCTTACCATGGGTACTGGGTACAACAAAGAATGTGAGCTGACGAATTACAAGTGCCATGTTCTTAACTTTTCAATTACTAGACTATTGATAATCATTTCCTAGTGACCTTGACACTGATTTGATGTGTAAATCATCCATAATGATAAAGGCTTGGCAGGCAGGCCAAGAAGGAACAGCATGAGTTTAAGGACAGCCTGGGCTACATAGAGAGACTTGGTCCCCTAACAAACGACTGAGATGTTCAGTGAGGCATCTGTCAAGTGCAGCTCGTCTTCAGAGGCCTCTGAGCCTGCACAAGAATTCGGGAACCATAAAATCCACATCCTTAGTTTTATAAATAAGGGGAACCAGAAGCCACATGACACACACAGGGTCACAGTGGGAAAGCCAAGGCTAGAAACCAGAATCTTCTCTGTCTTCTGTGAGGGTCTGATTCTAACAATGTAGGGCCTGGATCCCAGTAGACATAGAGTCAAACGCTGAATCTCTCAGTTCCTTGTGGGCAAAATGGCTATAAGCTATGTATTATTTCAACTGTCTACTGTGATTAAAAATTCAAGAGACAAACACACTGCACTCATTTTATAGATGGGAATTTTTTTTTCAAGACAATTTCTCTGGGTAGCCTTTGTATAGCTGTTTGTCTTAGAGCTTCTATTCCTGCACAAACATCATGACCAAGAAACAAGTTAGGAAGGAAAGGATTTATTCAGCTTACACTTCCACACTGCTGTTCATCACCAAAGGAAGTCAGGACTGGAACTCAAGCAGGTCAAGGATCAGGAGCTGATGCAGAGGCCCTGAAGGGATGTTACTTACTGGCTTGCTCAGCTTGCTATCTTATAGAACCCAGGACTACCAGCCCACAGATGGCACCACCCACAATGGGCCCTCTCCCCTTGATCACTAATTGAGAAAACGCCTTACCACTGGATCTCATGGAGGCATTTCCTCAAGGGAAGCTCCTTTCTCGGTGATAACTCCAGCTTGTGTCAAGTTGACACACAAAACCAGCCAGTACACTGTCCTAGATCTGGCTCTATAGACCAGACTGGCCTGGAACTCAGAGACCCCCCTGCCTCTGCCTCCTGAGTGACTAACTGGGGTATTGTAATACAAAGTAGAGAACTATTTTGGGCTATATTATCACTTAAAGGTATGTAGTAAGCACAAAGCAAAATGGAAATACTGCTGGAAATGAAAATAATGGATATTATTTGTCTACTATTACAAGCTAAGCAAGCCAGGCCCGACGGTGTGAGCCTATAATATCTCAATGACCTGGGAGGCAGAAGCAGGAGGACCAAAAGTTCTGGGCCAGCATGGAAAACTTAATGAGATTCTAATGAGATTTTGTCTCAAAATAAAATGCAAATAAAGTGGGGGGTTAAGGAGAACCCAAGTGGGCTGTTAGATTTACAATTGGGAAAACCTGCCATGAGCTCATTGGTTGAGGGCTAGTTCAGCATATATGAAAGGCCTTAGGGTCAATCCCCCGCTACTGTCCAAAGCAAATAATCAAACAAAACAGAAAACAAACAATGGATCAATAAGGAACCCCACACGAACAGGCTGCATTTCCAGTTGGATCTCACCACGTGTCCCTTCATTTCTGAGGTTATTATTGCTATTACTAGAGGGCTCTGTTAAGCACAAAGGGCCTGTTCTGTTTCCATTTCCAGACTACCCAGGTTTGTTCTGCTTATTTTGTTCTTGCCAGTGTTCTTATGGTGACAGCCCAATTCTAGCATCTCAGGTGGAAACAAATATACACAAACAGCAAAGGACCTCACCTCCACAGGAACCACTGGGGAGACTCCCCATGTCTGCAGAAAACAGCCCTGAAGTGTGATGGAACTTGGGGTCACCACCTGTGCCCAGCCAGGTCAGACCATCCCCATCCCCATTTATAAATCTCCTTTGTCTGCTTTCTGCTTTTAATTTGGCTCTTCTAATTAACTTATTGAGGATAGATGTTTGGGCCTGGCTTGGGGAATAGACTGTGGCCCACCATTTCAATAATGGAAGTATAAAGGGACAGCCACCAAGGCTGAGACAGCCTGGTAGTTTATACAGTGACAAAGTGATATTGCCACTGGTGATGACAATAAACTGGTGGTGGTGTACACCTCTGTCCCTAGCAGTCAGGATGCAGAGTGTGAGTCCAAGCCCGGATTGTTTTATGCAGAGAATTCCAGGACAGAGCTTTTACAGAGAAAAGCCCTGTCCCAACTTCCTCTGACCACCTACGTACACCAGAAAAAAAAAAAAAAAGAAGTCAATTAAAATTCAGATTATGGGGCTAGAGAGACAGACACCTCAGTAGTTAAGTAGTTAAGTGGTTAAGCTGTTCTTCTAGAGGACCTGGGTTCAATTCCCAGCACTCTCATGGCAGCTCACAAACATCTGTAACTCCAGTATCAGAGGATCTGACAACCTCTTTTGTCCCCTGTAGGTACCAAACGTACACATGGTACACGCAAACACACATGTAGATGGAACATTCACATACATTAAAAAAATAAAATAAAAATTCAAATGGTTTCCCAAACAACATGACGTTTCGTGTCCTTCAATTTGCTCTGTAGATCAGGCTGGTCTTCACCCACAGTGTTCTGCCTCCCAGAGCTTGAACCAAAGCTGTATACCAACCTGGCCACCTGACAAGCTGTTAGGTTTCTTTAAGAATGGAAAAACTTGCTATTTATCTAAACTCCTACCACGGCCAAGAAAATCTGAGATTGCTGTCAGGAATTTGCTCATAGATCTTTGTTGGCTGTCTAAACTGGAAAATAGACTTTTACTTCTCCCCATGTTGAGAAACAAAAAGACTCTATCGTTGTCTTTATGCTCATGTGTAAGCTCAATAATTTTTATGGTTCAATGAGAAAATAACTTAGGGGAATAAAACAATTCAAGACTTCTCCAAAAATACTCTGGCCACTAACTGAGTGAAGCCGCAGGGACATGTGACTGAAGGCCATGATACCTGAAACCTGGGTGAGCATCCCTGCTGTGAAGCCAGGCCCAGACCTACCTAACCATATTCTCAATGTTTATTCAGCAGAAGACACCTCTTTTCTTATTCTCTCTAGGGGCTCTCTGCTTACACATTCTGTGCCTGGCACCACTGCCCAAAGGAGCCCAGGGTGCAATTATGACACACCTATCCAGAGGTGCCCTAATATCTACATAGCCACACAAAACCAAAACTACATTTCATATGTGCTCTAGGCAAAAGTTGATTTCATAGTCACAAAGAGAATTGAAGGCAGAGTCTGAGATACCTGCCAATCTTCCTGTCGTTCATTCACGATACAAGTGTGCTTTAAAGAAATTCTCAAAAGGATTAAAAAAAACAGACTAAGGTTCATATTATGTAAAATTAACCCATTCAAAGTATTCAGTTTGGGTTTCCATATAGTCATAAAGTTGTGCAGCCATCATTACTTAATTCTATAGTTGTAGAACCCCATAAAGAAATTTATGGCTGCTAGCAGTCACCACTACAAGCCAACAGCAAGTCCTCAGACCCTGGTAACCACGAATCCATTTTTTGTAGCTAGGAATTTGCTAGTTCTGAGCTCACAGCTGATGTATATTAACCTTGGGGACTGGCTTCTCTCGTTCAGCTTAATCTTGCAAGGTTTATCCCCAGTGCCACATGTATTTGTACTGTTTCCTTTCATTCTTTCTTAGTCACTGTTTCACTGCTGTGAAGAGACACCACGACCAAGACAACTCTTATAAAAGGAAGCACTTAACTGAGGACTGGTTCACAGTTCAGAGGCTTAGTCCATTACTATCATGGTGGGAGCATGGTGGCCTGCATGCAGCAGGTGCTGGAGAAATATTTTGGAACCACATCCTGATCCATAGGCAGAGAGAGAGAGAGAGAGAGACAGGGCCAGGCATGGGCTTTTGAAACCTCAGAACCCTCCCCAAGGGACACATTTCCTCCAACAACTGTAATAGGCCACACCTCCCAATCCTTTTCAAATAGTGCCACTCCCTGATGACTAAGCATTCAAATATATCAAATATTCAAATATATTCAAAATATATCAGCCTATGGGGGCCATTCTTATTCAAACAACCACACGTTCTAAACATTATTTTGTTGGATAGATAGTACCATTTTGCTATTTCCATTTCTTTATTATCATGAAAGATTTTCTATGAATATTCATCTAAAACTTATAAGTTTACATGCTTTCAGTTATCATATCTATGCACCACCCCAGGAACACACACACACACACATACACACACACACACACACACACACACACACACACACACACACACATATATATATATATATATATATATATATATATATATAGAGAGAGAGAGAGAGAGAGAGCGCGCGCGCGCGCGCGCGCGCAAGCTAGGTCACATGACCAAGCCAGCTCAGTCAGTCAACAGGGTCTCAAGCGAGGGAGTGAAGATTGAAAATGAAAAAGTTAGACAAAATTATAACATGACTCTAGCCTGTACTGAGGCTAAAGCAACTTTAGTTCTCTCCAACCTGCTTTTATATCATTCTAGGTACATCCAAAAACCATGGTCAGTTCTTAGATCAAAGACAAAGTAATCAAGTGAAGTAGTAAATAAAGAGGTCACACAAGAAAGTAATTAAGCAGAGTAGTAAGCAAAAGGATCACATAAGGTAATCATTAAGTAAAGTAGTAGCGTCTCGAAAAACCAAAAAAAATAAAAATAAAAATAAAAATAAAAATAAAAAAAAAAAAAGTAAAGTAGTAGCAAAGAGATCACATAAGGTAGTAATTCAGCAGAGTAGGAAGCAAAGCCCCATGTCACTGTTTCTAATATTCTTATCTGAGCCTACTTTCTTGTCCAAGCCAGTGACAAATGCCAAATTCCTAGAAGCGGCCCCCAAAGCTCTCAACAGTCACATGACAACTGCCTTTTTCTAAAAGCCTGAAAGCTGTTTTCCACAGCAGCTTCTCTACCCTCCATCCCCACCAGCACCCACGGGACTTCCAATTCCTCGGCACTCTCGCCAACACTTGTGACTGTTTGTCTCTTTAACCAGAGCCATCCTAGTGGATGTGAAGTAGTGTTTCACAGTGAAACTTCACTGTGCAAAGTCACTTCACTGTGACGTTGATGCCTGAGATGTGGGGCATCTCTTCTGGTGTCTCTTAGCCATTCATGTGTTTTCTCTGGGGTTATGATTAGGCTCACTTTATTGCTGTTACTCATCCTCTACTGTAGATGCTAAATCCTTATCAAACATATGATCTGCAAATACCTTCTCCAACTATGTGAGTTGTCTTCTCATTGTATTGATAGTATCATTGGAAGTCATCCTTATATGGATGAAATATAATTTATTTTTTCTATCATTAATGGTTAGTATCATATCCAAGGAGGTATTCTTTAATCCAAAGTGAGGACGATTTATTCTTGTTTCTTCCTAAGGGTCATATAGTTTTAGCTCTATGGCATACTCACTTTGAGTTAATTTTTGTATACAGAATGACATAAGGGTCTAACTGTATTCCTTTGCATGTGGTTAAACTGTCCTCCCAACATTTGTTGAATTCCAACTGATTTAAAAATAATATTTGAGAGCTGGGCATGGTGGTGCATGTCTTTAATCCTAGCACTTGGGAAGCAGAGGCAGCTGGATCTCTGAGATCATGGCCAGCCTAGCCTACAGTGTGAGTGTCAGGATTTGGTGGCAGTGGTTTTTTTCTGCTAAGCAATCTTGCTGGTCCCAAGTGATTTTAATACATACTTCTAATTAAGAATCCACTAGCCAGGTGGTAGTAGTGCACACCTTTAATCCCAGCACTTGGGAGGCAGAGATCTGCCAGATCTCTGTGAATTCGTGGCCAGCCTGGTCTACAGAGCAAGTTCTAGGAAATTTTTTTAATTGAAAATGAAAATAAAAGAATCTACTAAATTCTAGTCTAATGTTTTCACTTCATAGATTTTTTTAAAAAAGTAATACGAAGAGAGATTACCTTAAAAACACTTTGTATCTGGAACTTAAAGAGTGATTGAAAGGAGGAGAAGATTTTGCTCTTATTTGGAGCTCAAACATTATCTCTTAGGTTGCTGAAAACTAACATCTTCATCGTCCTCATGTAGCGAGGTACAGACTGTAATTACAAGAAGTGAGTGACTAAGTCACATATGGTGACTTAAAGCATGAGTCACCACAGAGCATCGGTGTGCAGAGCGGACTGAGGGAGGGAAGTGAGGCTCCTTTACCATCGCCCGAGACAGGATGCTGTGGGAAGCTCTCGGAACTAGCTACTTTGTATGGGGAAACCATAACTGAGAACTGAGGAAAGAGAGGGTGACAGGAAAGGAGGCCAAGGCACAGCTGCAGCCGAGGCTGTAGGCCAGGCTACTGGTGCTGGCCCTGGGGAGGCAACCACAGAAATGTGGTCAGCTGCCTTATGAGTGATGGGTCACAGGAGGCAAAACCCAGAAGCACAGAGGAGATTCTTGCAAATCTCCTGACGAGCACCTAAGAGTCCTCAGTCCACAGGCCAGCCCTAAGAACTCTCGATCTAAACTGGTGGGTGCATTTTGAACTAGAAGAATGTTTTGTTTGTTCTTTTAAATCTTTCTCTAGAATACCAGATGGGGAGAAGGTGGAGACAAGCTTTCCCTGCAGTCCCCCAGCCCTGGCACAGTTGTTCCACATGTTCAGGCAGAAATACTCATTTATGTACCCACCTGGTCCTGGTAAGAACTTATTCCAGTTTGCAACCTGTCTCTATGCTAATGTAACCACGTGAAGAGAGAAAATAGAATATGTATGTATACCCAGGACAATTCAGAGAGTGTGTGTGGGCAGGAGCTGGTCTTCAGAGGTGAGAAAATGCAGAGTAAAATTAACCTCTGGACTTCAGAGTGCCTGACTCAGAACACGGACGACGCGTCTGTTTAGCTTGCTACTTGACATGGTCTTGCACCCCTGGCTTGTGGCCTCTCATGCAGTAATGAAAATATATCGTGTCTGCAAACATTTTCTAACCGTGTTTTCTTCCTCATGAAGCTGTGGCAAGTAGACCTTCCAGCAATCTGAGCAGTAGAGGTTTTGGCTTTAGTCTTCAATGCTCCCCTGAGGATTGTGAGCATAGCCAACAGTATCCAAATCACCGATATTTGTCTTAGATGTGAGGATTTCAAAAGTCTTGTCATTCTGAGAATGAAGAAGCTGCCTCTGGCTCCAAGCTAACTTACGTTTTCTTTCTACCCATGTCACCTGTGTCTTCTTGCCAAGTGTGCACCCAACGAAGGTAGGTACTACCTGTCTCCAGTTTAGTAAGCAAGGGCTTGACAAGGTTGCTGTCCCCAGCAAGCGGCAATTACTGAGACTCACTGGAGTTTCTGACTGCCAGTGCCATGTATCTCTGCTCTTTTGGGCTTCAGATTCCTGCAGAGCACTGAGCCAATTCAGACAAGAATAAAGACAGTGAAGAAGGACCTGGAAGCTGATCCCCAATGGTTTACGGCCTGTTCTATGGTGCGAGGACTGCATCAGATCCCTGCCGGTCTTCCTATTATGCCGCATTTCTCACTGGTTAACTGTGACAGTGTTTTCTGTCCTACGTATTCTTTAGACTTTGGCATGCTTTCTTCTTGGTCTTACTGGATACCAAGGACTACATTTGTGTGCAATGTATTACTTTTAAGTTGTTTTTCTTTAAAAACAAACAAAAATGCTGTTTACAAATCTCCTTTTCACAATTAAAACAAAAGTTATGCAATACAAGGAAAGTACTAAGCTAAATTCAAAAGACTTAATCTTGCTTTTGTCTTCTCCAGAAGTGGTACTCCAAAGGGGACCCCTCACACACTAAGATTTGGAGGTCAGGAAATCATGGTTACTTGTGTGCCCAGATATCCAAATTTTGCTTGAGTTGGAAATCTGCAAAGGGGTTTTAAAGTGTTTGTTGTTGTCTTTTGCGGTATTGTTATATTTCTGGCTAGCCTGAAACTCAGTATGTAGACCTGACAGGCCTTGAACTCAAGAGATCTGTCTTTCTCTGCCTCCCTAATGCTGGGATTAAAGACTTGTTCTACCCCATCTAATGTTAATAGGTAAACCAGCTAAGGCCAGGAAACTATTCAAAGACAAGGCCTGGCCCACCCTTGATTTGGCTACATAGATCGACACTAATACCTATGAGAGGGTGAGAATTGTACTTTCGGGGCTTCCTGAGGACAGTGACTGCCAGAAAGACATGAAAAATATTAGCACAAAACATTGACTTAAAGCTGGAGAGCAGGAGGAGGGAGGAAGCGATTCGTGTACTTTCTGACAGAAGTTCTGCGGCTTACTGGGCCCATTGCATCCTCAACACAGAGTCCTCCCCATATTAGCTGCTGCTATTTCTCCTCTATTCGAGGAGAGTGACCACATCTGTGATGTCTGATATGATAACTATGATCATGGTCAGAAGAAGTGTATTCTTTATTTGTAAAACAATTGATTTAACAAACATTTCCTAAATGGGAGAATTAAGTACTGTCTTTGGGTTTTACTGCTGTGAACAGACACCATGACCAAGGCAACTCTTATAAGGACAACATTTAATTGGGGCTGATTTCCATATTCAGAGGTTCAGTCCATTATTATCAAGGTTGGAGCATGGCAGGCATGGTGCAGGAGGAGCTGAGAGTTCATCTTCACCTGAAGGCTGCTAGGAGAAGACTGGCTTCCAGGCAGCTAGGATGAGGGTCTTAAAGCCCACACCCACAGTGACACACACCTACTCCATCAAGGCCACACCTCCTAATAGTGCCACTCCCTGGGCCAAGCATATTCAAACCACCACAGGTACCATGCACAAATAAGTAAAACACTGGAAAGTCTCTAAGCAGAGGAACACTAATACACTGAGGCACCCCAGCAGCAAGGAGGGTGAGGTGAGGGTGAGCAAAGATAACCAAGCCCTGGGAGGCAAGCCCGGAGCCTCTCTAGAAGATGCTGCTGTGCACAGAAGAGGCAAAGAAACGAGATGGGGTGCTAAGTGGAAAATGCATGCACCCTGTCTGGTTCCCATCAGCAGGCTCTGCACTGGCAGTCGAGGGCCACAAGCTGCTCAAGAGCAGCCTTCCATCCTGATTGGTAACAGGACAGAAATAAATCTGCAATTAACCGTCTCAAAGGCATACTTTCATCATGGGCACTCAGGAGAGGGAAAACAGAGCGGACATAAACTTTGATGTAAATACAGCTTTAAGGTTTTTTTCTCCTTCTTTTAGTGATGTGACACCTTCTCCTTGACAGAAATAGCAGCGTATTAATTCTCTGCTAAATCTTCTCTTGAAATGTGCGTTTACGTCTGGCATGACTTTATCCCCGTGTCACCTGGTCCTGTCCCCACATTCCTGTTCCTCCTGGCAACACCCACCCAAATTTCAACACATTTTTTTCCCTCACAAATTTAGCATTAGCTTAAGTCATTAACTATATTTAGAGAGTTCCTTCATTCTTTCTGCAATATAAAGGACAGCTACAGTAACGGGCGTGTTTCATTTAGGAGAAAAAGTGACCATTTTTGATTGGTAAGTTTAAGAGAGAGAGAGAGAGAGAGTGTGTGTGTGTGTGTGTGTGTGTGTGTGTGTGTGTGTGTGTGTGTGTGTGTACATGGCTCTGATAGAGGCAGGGTATGATGAAAACTCCACACTGGTCAGAAAGTAAGCAGGCAGCATTCCTCATCTTATTATGTGAGCCCCCCACACAGTCTGTTGTGTGGAATTCGTGTGGGCTCTTATTTACTATATTACAAAAGCTGTCCTTCGTGTGTATTTATGCAGGGGAGGAAAAAGGGCCTCTTTTATATAAGTCAAATGTCACTTCAAAAAATATTACTCTGGAATGCCTGGAAAGCATTCTGTGGTTGTCGGATCCCCTGAAAAATAGGATTTGCTTTGCACAACAAGTTAACAGGAGCAAGGTGTATGGGATGATAACGCTGCCTTCTGGCTGGAAGCTAAAGCTGCTGGAACTGAGGAGAGCCACTGGCTGCGTGAGGCAGGGCCCAACGTGGGACAACTTGGATGTGAAGATAGCAAGGGTGATGAGGAGGTCACCGCACTACCTCACAGACAATAGAGAGCCACCAGCAGTGACCCTGGGCACTCAGAAAAAGCTGAGGACCCTGGGCCTGAGCCTGGTAACATCTTTATAAAGCTCCAGTCCCATCTATATGGATGCCTCAAGACGCCATGCATCTAGCTGCTCCCAAGTTCTCTGAATTCGTCTCCGTGTGTTGGCTTGAGGGACTCATTTAAGACAAATAAGATGAATTGTGTGTGGTACAAAAGGAAAGAAGAAAGCAATTGCTAACAGCTGGTGGACTATCCCCCTCACCCAGCAAAGTTCAACCATCAAAGCTGCTCCAGGCCCAGACCTTACCTGCTGTTCGTGGCCAACATAAGAACTTCGTCATTTAACTCTAAAACCAAAAAGACGATTTATGAGCAAAAAACCCAAATCAAAGATCCAAACTGTTCAAGTTTCTGATAAGGTTATGCTCATCATGATTATGATATAATCATATGAAATGATAAAAGGTCATAAGATTATGTCCTTATCAAGAAAGACTCAAACTACAAACTGCTGAGGCTAGAAACAGCCCCTGCCTTCCCAGCTCCCACACGGCCTACATGGGCTCTGGTCAGTGGAAAAATATTTCCTCCCCTTGCCTTTATGTGGGAGTTTTTCATAGCTTTCCATTCTCTTTCCACAGAATTGGGTGTGTATATTCCCTTGAAAATTGTCTCAAGATGTAAAAATTTTGTTTCAGAAAACACTTAGAAACCCTCAGCTGAGGACTGCAGCCGCAGCTTCTCGTTATCTTTCTGTTAAAACATCAGTTAGAAGTTGCCTCACTCTGATCAGTGGCTGGCCAAAACCTTAGGGTGAAACAAGGAAACAGGAACTGAGGAAACCTCTTTCTCATCTTGGGCACGGCAGCTTTGTTTTAGAGTCCACCAGTGAGCTCTGATTCTCATCCATGTCTGTGTAGCTCTGAGAGTCATGGAAATGTCACTGCCCTCTCAGGCCCCAAACAAGCAATGACAAGCACAGACAATGTGCAATAAACATTTATAGACTTGCAGGAAAGGGAGGGAAACTAAACCAAGCAAAGGAACCACCTGGGCCATGGCTCTGGTGCCCACCAGGTTCTCACTATTCAAGACAGTGGAGCCTTTCAGCGAACCAAGCCAAGACTACACTTCTTCAAGGTTCCTTTACATGCTGGTTCTGGGGTCATGAAAGATGACAACAAAGTGCTAACAAAGTTTACGACTTCTTTTATGTGATAATCCACCGGTATTAGAAACGGGAGAAGAAATCAACAAGACTTATCAATGGATCACAACAAAGACTTGAAAATATGGAAGGGGATATATTACAAAGATGTACAGTAAATATACATTATTATAAAGCTGAGCCTTTCTAAAAATAAAGAAATTATTTAATAAATGTGTCTAATGCAACTGGGTAACTCTGGGAAAGGCGAGGAAAGTTGGATTTCTAGCTCCTTCTTTAAACCAAAATCAGTTTCAAACGGATCTTGTTTTCCTACGTAAAATGAAAGCAGAAGCTGGGCAGTGGTGGCGCACACCTGTAATCCCAGCACTTGGGAGGCAGAGGCAGGTGGATTTCTGAGTTCGAGGCCAGCCTGGTCTACAGAGTGAGTTCCAGGACAGCCAGGGCTACACAGAGAAACCCTGTCTCGAAAAAACCAAAAAATAAAATAAAATAAACCAAAAAAAAAAAAAAAAAAAAATGAAAGCAGAAGAATAAGCAGGGATGCCTGAAGCATGCAGGGAACAGTACCTTACTCCAGCTACAAACAAAAGAAATATCTTCAACGCAGCCCAAGAGCTGCCTTTCCTCCCGAGACACTGCATTTTACTGTCTGTGGAACCTTGTGGAGAGAGCCTGGAAACGCTCACAAGACATTGTTGCAGGGACTGTGCATGGATTTTTGGTGGATTTACCAGTGCTTATTAAAAGTTAGAGAACACGCATTTCTGCGATTAGAGCCACAGAGAATTTACCCCACGCCCCGCAAGCTGAGGTTCCACTTGAGGGTCAGGGCTGTCATTCACACTTGGATCAGGCTCCGCCCACACCCCCTATCCTTCCCCTCCACTGAAACCATCTCTGTTCTTTAGGACCAAAGCCAGATCAAATGACCACTCCATAGGCACCACCAGGTCCTTATGATGTGGGCCTGCAGCATCCTGAAGGCTGCATGAGCTCTGTTCATGCTTGCATATTCTAGAGCCAGGCTTGAACCATGTTTCTGAATGAAAAAACAGATGAATGAATGATGTGTAAATAAGATAAACTGCATCTCTTGAATGAATGAATGAGTGGGTGAGTGAAGGAGATGAACTAGCTCGGTCTCCTTAGTTGGTGAGTTGACTGGAGCCAGGACTGACACTTTCCCAGTAGATAAAAGGTTTAAAAAGAGGAGAAAGACATACAGCCTTTACATGATCTTCCAATGCACATAAGGTTAATTTTGTACATGAAGATCATTTTTAAGTATGCAAAATTACATTACCTTACAGAGCTCAGTCTGAGTAACTGGTAATGAATCATGAATGTGGCAGCTTGGGTTAGATTTGATGAAACCAAAACCTCTTAAGCTCAGAAGCCTGGCTTGTTAAATAACAATGCTCCTATAAACAAGCCTGTGAGATTTATTGTGCCCCTGGGAAAGTCTCTGGAATGAACACAGAAAATGCTTCTGTTGATTAGCCTTTTTAGCTCCAGGCCCAGGACTGACCTAAAAGGGAAAGCTCTGCCCTCCAGATTTTACATAATGTGCCCTTATCAATTCCTGTCAGGAGAGAGTCTCCCATAGGGCTGTCAGCTAGGGGAGGTGCTTCGGCATGAGCCAAGTATCCGGTCTCCAGAGCCTGCAGGGGGGCAGAGTCCATTGGTCCTCAACCAGCTCAAAGACTCAAGAGCAGGTTTAAATGAAGACGGGATGCAAAAAGGAGGATAAGAGAAATTAATACAATCAACAAGATGATTAACGCATGCCCAGACAAAGAGCGGAAAAGCGTCCAAGTGTGTGTGATAACCAGCCCAAGGTCAGAAGGGAACTTCGGCCAGGCCCCCAGCTTCTCTGGCCACCTCCTCAGGTTGACTCTGCAGCAAGAGGGATCATTTTTTCAGAGGCAAGCCCTGGATACTCAAACATAATTTTACTGGATAAAGGAAAGGAAAGGAAAGATACCCTTCTAAAGAGGACACAGAGCACCCATTTAGAGCCAGTAACAAGAAGCCTCTGTCAGCACTCCAGCCTCACTTACCCAACTTTTGGGATATTTCCCAAACAGTTCTAAAAAAGGTTCTCAAAACGGGAAATAAGACCAAAGACAGAGAACTCGAACATCGGGAAAGCGACGGGAGAACTAGAACATTCTAATAAATGTAGACGGCATTCTCCACTGTGAGAGAATGTGCTTTCTAGCTGGATAGCACATATCCATACACGACTTTCCTCCTCTCAGTGGCCATCTTTCCCTGTGCTCCAGTGAACAAACCCTCCTCTGCTCACCCTCTCTCCCTTGGATACACCAGAAAAGCAGCTGCCAGACTTCTGAGACTTGCCCCATGTTGTCAGGATGGCAGCTTTGTCTTGAGCACCCTTGGTACACTTGCAGAGAGAAAAGTCTACTGCCCTGAGAGCCCTTCTGTGAGCCACTGTGTGCTGGTCACGTGGGAGACAGGCCTTAGGTAGGCCAGTCTCCCCAGCTGACGCCTTAGCACATACATGAAGAAGCGACCTTAGTACAGGAACTGTGTCCAGTCCTTGTACCACCAGGTCACATCCCCACGACTGAGAAACATCCACTCAGAGGACCACCCAGAGACTGAATAGAAATAAGCGGCAAACTCTCTAATAATAAAATCCATCCCAGAAGGGTTGGCTGGTCAAACTGAGAAAGCATTCTAGTGGGTTTCTTGCTGTACGACACTGGGAAGGTGCCCCAGAAATGTTGATAAACTGCCAAGGAGGTCTTAGGTCAAGTTACAGCCCAATTCTTTGAGAGAAAGCCTGTAGGGGTGCGTCTACAGATTGTGGGGTGTTCTGGAGGAGAGGAAGCAGGGTTGAGTGTAGAGCTCCCAGCGGTAGGAAGGCTGGCTGCAGTTGGCTGTGGGAGGGCCCTGCAGGGAGGAAAGCACCGGATGGCAGCCCACAGGCAGGCCCAGGTGTCCGTCCATGGGATGGTGGGGAGATAACAGGGCCTTTCCCGTCCAAAACACTGCTCCCATGAAACCTCTGCTGTTTGTTATTGTTTCCTCCAAACTCTAGAATGTTCTCGGGTCAGAGGAGTATTTTTACCGTGAGCATAAATACAGATTTAAGATCCTAGATTGTGTGGAGTCTTCCTTTGATACTTAACTCTCCCTAAGATTTAAAAGACTTATTTTATTTCAGCCTTGAGCCTCAAATTCAGACTTCAAAATATTAAGCAAAGATGAAAGCCAAGACTAGAACGGAAAATGAAAATAAACAAAACACAGTTCAAAGATAGTACAAGGAAAACATACTTCAGATGCTGGAGACAGCTGGTGCTCTGCTACAGTCTCTACAGGTGTCTCAGCCCTGGCATGTCCCCTCCCCCATGGGTGTCTCAGCCCTGGCGTGTCCCCACGGATGTCTCTGCCCTAACATTCATCCAGAAGTGACTCTTTCCTAATACATTCAAGAACACTGAGGACACTTAGCATCCCTGAGACTCAGAATCTTGAGATCTTAGAATCTGTTTCTCTCCTCTCTTCCTCTTCCCTCCCCCCTCCACGCCCTCGCCTCTTTCCCCTTCCCTTTCTTCTTCCCCCTCCCTCCTTTCTTCCTTTCCTTTTACTGCATCTCCCCCCCCCCCC
>CM052703.1:124587302-124648363 GCA_028551405.1 Uromys caudimaculatus | reverse complement strand
AAGGTGTAGCCCAGGTTGACCCTGGATTTAAATTCCTCCTGCTTCTCTTATGGTCTGGGATTATAAATATACACCACCATACCTGACTTCACATTTATTTATCTGGAATTAAAAAAAAAAAAAAAGGTTCTGTGATCTTTGGGTGGTAGTTTATGTTCTAAGTGTGAGTGATGTCAGATATGAATCTTTTCCATCAAATACTAAAAATTATGTTTGGGATAAGGAATTAAAATCTTTTTATCAGGTTGGAGAGATGGCTCAGCAGTTAAGAGCACTGACTGCTCTTCCAGAGGTCCTGAGTTCAATTCCCAGCAACCACATGGTGGCTCACAACCATCTGTAATGGGATTTGATGCTCTGTTCTGGTGTGCTTGAAGACAGTGACAGAGTACTCATAGACATAAAACAAATACATAGAGATTTTTAAAAATCTTTTTATCTCCCCTACCTTGTAAGACTTTTATGAAAATGTTTTAGACCTCTTCATCCAGTAAAACCATGTTTACATAGAAGCTCCGCCGGCCACACTGTTTGAAGAATTTGAGGGCTGAGAGCAGTGACCCTTGTCTCCTTGGAGCAGTGACTCCTTCCTCCTTCATTTCCCGTGTGACACATGCTTTCGTCTAGCCTGAGTCTTGCTCGAAGTGCATCTCACTTGCCCACTTCACACAGCAAGGCAGGGCCTTCAGCACAAGCTCTGCATTCACAAGGTGCTCATGGGACTAAAGCCAGATGGAGGCCTCAGAGATCCATAGCGGTAATGGAACACACACACACACACACATACACACACACACACACACACACACACACACACACAGAGACACACACGCTAGTCATTCCGCAGAAAGCCACCTTTGGGAGTCCATGCCACATGAGAACACACTCAGAAGAGGGAAACCGCCCAGGGTTGAGGTGTCCGGGCTCAACAGACACCTAGGGTTTGCTGTGGGGGACGGGCAAGCTCTGCCCAAAACAGCATCAGAGCTTGGGGAGCATGGAGTAGCTCTAAGCACTTCTTTTGATATGTAATTGGCAAATATGTTTTTTACTAAAGAGCCCAACTCATTAATGTATGCCATATATACTGAATGCTTGTAAGACATCCTGTGTGTCTTTCAGGTTAAAAAAATTGGGGCTATTAGTTGCCCCCAAATATAATAGGTTCTTTATGACAGTTCTTTCAGGCAACACCTAACCCAGTTGCTGAACACACACTGGGAGAAAGACAGATGCCTTTGCTCCTGGGACCTGAGTGTGGAAGCTGCATCTGTCTCTCAAGGGCACTGTTCCTGGTGATGACTGTATTTCCTTCCTGAACAAAATGAGAAAGCAGAGAAGAGCCAGCCACACCATTAATCCCAGCACTCAGGAGGCAGAGGCGGGTGGATCTCTGAGTTCAAGGCCAACCTGGTCTACAAATGGAGTTCCAGGACATCCAGGTCTACACAGAGAAATCCTGTCTCAAAACAAAACAAAACAGACAAAAACAAAGAAGAAAACAGGGGGATAGAAAGAAAAGCCACGCCCTACTCCACTTCCTCTTGTGTCCTCCAAGTGTGCCACCCTCAGGAAGCTCCTCTGTTGTACAACATGGTTTTTAGGATAAGACAATATTACTCCATGTCCTTTGAATGGTGGTAACTACCACAAAACATAATGTTAAAAGAAGTGTGGTCACACTAACAAAGACAGGGTCTGATCCAGGGCAATATGAGAGTTGAGCCATGGCTTCCTCTCCTCTCCTTCCTGGCTTCCTCTCCTCTCCTTCCTTCCTTCCTTCCTTCCTTCCTTCCTTCCTTCCTTCCTTCCTTCCTTCCTTCCTTCCTTCCTTCCTTCCTTCCCTTCTGAGGAAGAAGAGGTATTGGGGATAGAAGGCCCCCCCAGGGTGACAGTGAGGGACAGGGTGAGAGATGAGGCTGCACCTCAGAGCACAGTCCCTGCGGTGGACAGTCAGAGTCAGGCACTAGGATTACAGGAACTCCGTCCCCACAGCTGAGAGGGGGAGGGGTGGGAACGGCAAAAGCAGCATATTGCAGTTTCAGGATGTGATTGAGACTGGCATCATCGATCACGTGACCAGCCTCCCCGGTGCAGGAGTCAGAGACAATGCCCTGGGTTGAAAGAGGAAGCCACCCATTGTGAACTAGAAGAAACCTCAGCAAGTTGTTTGTGTTCTGTGTTCTGTGAGCTGACAATGTGCTGCAGTGAGCACAGTGGCTTAGTCCATTCAGATGGTTCTGGGTAAAAATCGAGTGACCAAAACCTGATTTTAAATAAAGCTAAATATTTTTTTCTTTCGGTTCTCAGCTTGATAGTGAGCTTTTAAGACAAAACCCATCTATTTTCCCCATGAAACAGAAAGTGGCTTTTAAGCAAAAAATGCATAGCTCTCTCACTCTAACTTTTTTTTTATTTTATTTTTAAAATTGTGTATGTATGCATGTCTTGCTTGCACGTCTGTCTGTGTACCACACTTGTGTAATGCCGGCATCCCAGACAATTGTGAGCCTTCCCTTGTGTGCTAGGAATTGAACCCAGGTTCTAAGAGAACAGCCAGTGCTCTGAGCAGCTGAACCATCTCTCTAGCCCACGGTATCAGCAGTCTTCCATCTACTGGTGTCATTGATGCTTCCAAGGAAAATTGGCAAAGGTCATGCTGCAAGGATTGCTAATTAAATCTGAATAAAAATGTACATACATAAATTTACATACATAAAACAAAGCCACTGGGGTGAATATAGAGGTACTAGAAGAAGCAATAATACCAATGGACATGATCTTTTGAAGGTGTTGGGTTTTTCTTCTCCTTGGAGAGTAGCATGGAGTGAGTGAAAGCTGGCTGATGAACTGTGAGACTGATTACGGGGAAGGTTTGAATCTTAAATGTCGCACCAGTCTTATCTTCAGTGCAGGCCCACACCCAGCAGTTCCTGTAAGGAATGCTAAACCCAAGTCTGGCTACTCACAGGGACTCAGCAAAAGCTTCCACCCCTTTCACAAGTGTAGCCTTGACTAGCATCAGAACCATCCACAGACCTTGGCAAGCCTCTGGTTGACGGTCTAGCCAAAGCCCAAGGGCCTTTTGCCTGTTGGCATATTTGGTTGCTGGATGCTGGGGATCGAACCTGTGGCCTAACACATGGTGGGCAAGACGTCTACCGGTGAGCTACATCCCCTCCCCACTAAGAGCTTCTGAAAACATGATTTTGGCTTTGCGTTTGTTTGTTTGTTTGTCTGGCCTGTAACTCGCTCTGTAGATCAGGCTGGCCTCCAACTCACAGAGATTCACCTGCCTCTGCCTCCAGAGTGCTGGGATCTGAGGTGTGTGCCACCACTGCCTGGCTCTTGACTTTGTTTTTATGTTATCTGTTGGATTTTGTCTTACTAAAGGACTCTGCTGTCACTGAGAGCTAAGGTCAGCTTGATAGGTTTTCTGCCCATCAAGTCAGCTGTGCAAGCTTCGGGAAGGAGCTACCCTCGGGATGACATGCTCAAGGCCCCGAACTCCCCCCCAAGTCCAGGACGAGATGTGGCTCTTTCTAATATTAGAAAGAAAATGTCATCATTTTCCCTGTGAGATGGCATCTCCAAGAACCCAAAATAGCTGTTCAGTCAAAACTCTGTATGTCAGACACATGAAAACCAGTAGTGGCTAGCAACCCAGGAAGCTCCAGTGGGCAGTGCTGTCACACAGAATGAAAGCTGAGTCTGTCTGTACTCCTGGATCATAAGAAGAACTTTTTCTTTTCAGAGTTACTTATGGGTATGAGTGCTTTGTCTGCATATATGTCTATGTATCACATGTTTGCTTGGTGGCCATAGTGGTCAGAAGAGGGCCTTAGGTCCCTTAGAACGAGAGTTACAGAACAGTGTGAACCACCATGTGGGTGCTGGGATCGAACCTGGGTCTGGAAGATTATTTAAGAAGCAAATCCATTGACTTTGTGTTTGCTAATGTGCTGTTGAGACAGGGTCTTAACTATGTTGCTGTAGCTGGCTTCAAACTAGGCTCAAATGATCCTTCTGCTTCAGCCTCCTGAGTAGCTGGGACCGTAAGCATATACTATATTGTGAGAAATATTAAGCGGTAATCCACACTACCACCAGCATGGCACCCGTGGACGGGCCGGCCTGTTCTCAGTCTGGCAGACTCTCTGACTCAGAGCTCCAAAATCTCTCCACCCAGCTCGATAAGTTCCCATGGCGGGCCAGTGCCACGTATGTCCCATGCTTCCAAATCCCCGTGGCTGGCTGGGGTGCCTGCCACTGTACACTGTTCCAGGGGGGACCCAGCTGAGTCACTTCATGAAGGAAAACACCACACAATCTTAGTTTAGAATCAACAGGTAACACAATCACTGGGCGCAGCAACTAGCATCCTAATTTGTAAGCTATTCTAAGTTATAAATCCTCTGGTAGCGGATCCCAGTGGATCCGCCACCTGAAGGGGGGGCTCTGCCACCCACATTTTGCTTCCATGATCTCTCCCAACTAATCCTGCAGTCATGTGCATATACCTCTCTCCATACAGATGCATACTTGGAATCAAGAATAAAATCTCTAAAAAACTTAAATATAATCTGTGAAATCCCATTTTTAGAAAGCCTGCTCCCAGTGACTAGTGGGGTGCAATCTAAATTGTCTTGCTGTCTGTGGCTAGCTAGCCTCTGCCCTTTCCCCACACCCATTATGAAGGCCTGGGAAGAAGCTGGAATGGTCACAAGCAACCCTTTAACATTTGTAAGTCAGAGCGTTCTGACAGAACCCTGTTTTAGAAAAAGCAGGCCGTAGCTCAATATGTGACAACGATGAGTCCTCAGAATAGAAAGCCACAGAAGGAAATGAAGGAAGTCTCTGGAAGTGTTCTCTGAAAGGTGCTCCTGCAGTTCAGCATTCCACAGCGCTGTATAATTTCCAATCAAGCATGTAAACAGCTGACATGAAAAATGACTTCCCTTGTATATACATCTGCTCCACGCTTGCTTGTGTAATGCTGCCATTGTGCCCCAACCAACAGGAAGCTGGTGTGGGGGAGGCGCTGGCCTCACGGAGTACCATGGAGTGGAGTGCATGCCTGTATGGTAGGCCTGGTCAAAGGCCTGAGGCTGGGAAGTGCACAGGCACTAGTGGTGAACTTAAGATATGACTTCCTCTTGCCTTCATGCCCAAGGCACGGTCCCCTCACCCTGATTCACATACCAGCAGTTAGAACAGGACACCATTTCAGTGGGCAAGAAACAGCTAAGGAGGGCTTGCAGCTGAGAAGAGCCCTCCACGGGCTCTGTGAAGGTGAATAGCCCTCTCTAGTCGCCTGTGGTAAAGCCAGGCCTTAGAGATCCCCTCTTCATCCCCTGAGCCTCCCAGAGGCTTGAGAATGCCATTCAGCTGCCTTCCTTTTCTCTACGTTCTTAGGTCTGTTTTCTAAGGCGATATCCACGTGTAACTCTGTCAGGGTCAACGGTTACAGTGCTTTCAAACTACACCTGATTATTCTGGGTAGCATCTACTTGTCTGCTCCAGCAACAGCAAGCCTGAGGCCAGTTGTGTCAACCACAATCCACTCAGCCACAGTGACAGGGCTCTGACATCAAGCTCCCGCTTCTGCACATGGTTCAGACTGATTTACAGTACCAAATGGATAGACCATCAGAAGTGCAACGAAGAATGTTTTTACTGTGTTAGCCTTTCAGAGTCACTTTTAAAAAGTAAAACAAAACTGAAACCCAATTAATTTTCAACAGCCAGGCACGGAAGCATAAACCTGTAATCCCATAATTTAGGAGACTAAAGCAGAAGGCCCGTCATGAGTTCAAAGCCAGTTGGTTTACTTAGTATACTGGTTTCTTTTCTGTGTCTATGATGGAATGCCTTGACAAAAGCAACTTAGGGAGAAAGGGTTTCCTGCGTCTTACAGTTCCAGAGGGCTATGACAAGCAGGAGCAGGAAACCAGCTGATCAAGTCACAAACACACAGGAGGCAGAGAGAACAAAGAAAACAGGGCTAGGGTATAAAAATTCAAAACCTACCCTCAACAACGAACTTCCTGTAACAAAGCTTACCCTTCCGAAGGTTTTACAACTTCAGAAACAGCGCCCACCAGCTGGGCACCAAGTATTCCAACACAGGAGCCTGTGGGAGACATTTTTGTTGTTGTTTTGTTTTTGTTTTTGAGATAGGGTTTCTCTGTGTAACCCTGGCTGACCTGGAACTCACTCTGTAGACCAGGCTAGCCTCGAACTCAGAAATCCACCTGCCTCTGCCTCCCAAGTGCTGGGATTAAAGGCGTGCGCCACCACTGCCCGGCATGTGGGAGACATTTTACTAAAAACTGTAACACATAGCGAGTACTGGGCTAGTCAGGGGACTTCATAGCAAGACCAGTTTCAAAAATCTGAACAATAAAACTATCAACTTTCTTGGAGATGGCTCAGTGATAGAGCAGATGCTTCCCTGGGACCAAGCCCCAACCCAAACTTGTTTCTTAGTAGTATGAAGCTAATGTCAAAAATCAAAAAAGTGCTGGTAACTTAATTTTTGTTGTTTGTTTTTTGTCATATCTTCAATATTTTTGATAGGACATATTTTATCAATCCAACTATTTCATTGTGCATATCCATTAAACTCTAATAAGAATAGACATTCTTGTTCACGGTATTATACGTCCTCCTCTTCCATTTCTTCTTCCTCCCAACTTTACCAAGGTTCCACTAATACTCAAAGAACTGCACACATGCAGTACACAGCTTGGTAGGTGTAGCTGCATAGAAATAGCCAGGTATTGTCCTTGCAACCTGGTATTGTGTGCATCTGGCACCTTCTCACCAAAAGTCCCCAAAGAGCTCCTTTGGCTTTGCAATTTTGCTTTTGTGGTGAGAACAATCAGCCTCAGATCTACCCTCTCAGGTTTTTGAAGAGCACAACACCATATCGTTAATGCAAGCACTCTGCTGTTCTGCAGACCTCCACAACTTACCCATCTTACACAGCTGAAACCTTACACCCAGGGAAGAACGGCTCCCCCCCCCCCCCCCCCCAGCCGCAGCAGCTCCAGCTCCTGGCAAACGCTGCTGTATCATCTTTGCCTCTGTGGGTTTGGTTAACAGAGACGCCTCACAGGAGTGGACCGGCATAGCATTTATCTCCCTGTGTCTAGCTTATTTCAACATGCATAATGTCTCCAGTTTTATCTATGTAGCAAATGGCACCTTTCCTCTCTCTTTTTTTTTAAAGCAGAATAATATTTCATTGTTGTACAAACCCCACTTATTCATCTTTCCATTTGTTCACAGACACTTCTGTTGATGCTGTGCCTCACGCGTCAGGAATATCGTTGCAATGAGCACAGGGTCTCTTTAAGATGCTGAACTCAGTTCTTTTGGTTATATATCCATTGGTGGGATTGCTGAATCATCTGGTAGCAGTTTAATTTTCTAAAGAGATTTCCTACTGTTTCCCCAAATTCCTGTACCATTTGGCAGTTCCACAAACAAGGCACATGAGTTCCAGTTTCTCCACATCTTCACTAACATCCGTAATCCTAACACAAAGCCAGCCAGTCTACCCTGGCAGGCACATGGTCCTGCTTCACTGTGGACTGATCTGAGAATGTTCAAATCGTCATAATGGTGCTGAGTATCTTGAGTATTGTTCAGCTTCCTTTTGGTTTTGGTTTTTGCACAACTACTTGGGAGAAATGCTTGTTAAATCTTTTGCTGGGGTTTAATCAGGTTTTAACCAGGTAGCCCTGGCTGTTCTGGAACTTGCTCTGTAGACCAGACTTGCCTTGAACTCACAGAGATCTGCCTGTCTCTTACCTCCCAAGTGTTGGGATTAAAGGCGTGCACCACCCCTCCTGGCTTTTTTGTGTGTGTGTGGTGGTGTGCTGGGCTCACACATAGGGATCCACACATGCTAGCAAACACCCGATTCTGAATAGCAGCCCCAGCTGCAGTCGGTTTAGACCCTTTTGGCTCTTACATTGATGGGAATTGTAGTTCTTCAGAGGTAGGGAGTTAACCTCATTAGATACACAGCTTGCCAGCATGTTCTCCATGGTGTAAGCTGACCTCAGACTCTGCTCATAATTCCCATTGCTTGTTGGTTACATCCTTTGGAGACAGGTAAGTCATAGCCTAACTTCCTAGGTCACATGCTATCAACCTCATGGCTTGACTTACTCTATGTCTGTCTTCCGTGTCTGTTAGTCCCAGATAATATTAACTGGAAGAGACAATATAATGCCTGAAGTGGAAACTTCTAGTTTCTTTGGAAAGTTAGTTATGTCAAAGGATGGTTTGCTGGGGCACACAGGTGAAAGGATGTCTTACTAAAGCAGACATGGGAAAGAATGTTCTCCTGAAGCAGACACAGGTGAGAGGATGTTTTGATATAGCAAACACATGAAAGGGCCACGATGAAGGAGTATGACCCCACAGACAGTGGGAAAAGAGTATTGGGCATTGGTTTGGCTTGTTCTGCCTCGCTATTCTTTGCTACTGACAGGCCTGTATTGTTTCACCTTACATAGCATTGCTGAGCTCAGCTTGTGGTGGTGACACTATTGAGAGAAGCTCACCCAAGAGCTCATGAGGTTCCTGCAGCAGCTTGCTGCTTCAGCAGCCTCACCTCATGCCCGTTGGCGAGCCTGGCAGTTCCTTCCGAATTGAACTCCAGCTGCTGGTTTGTGCTTGCTGAAAAGACTGGACTGAAGCTGCTGCTTCATGCCTGGTGTCTGCCTGCCTGGAGGACTAGTCTGCACCTGCTGCGTGGTATTTGGTGTTTGCTACCGGACTGAACTGCTGGCAAAGATCAATTCACCCACAAAGAAGTCTTGCTGGGCAGGCCCGCTTCCCCCTTCTCCTAGTAACTTTTCTCTTCCACTACCTCTGCTGGATGGTGGGCTAGAGGAGAGGTTGAACTCTTATTAAAAGTAGGCTGGAAACAATTTATGCCTACAAATGTCCATTAAAATTTACCTATAGTAGGCTCCCCTCTCAGAGGCAAAGGGGAGGGAGGAAGGGGTGAAGAACTCTGAGGGGGGAGTGGGAGGAGGTGGCCTTTGGGGTGTAAATTTAAAAAATAATTAATTAAAAAAAAGAAAAACATTTTACCCACAGGCTCAGGATGTGTCTCAGTGGCAACAGGCTCGCTAACAGGCTCGCTAAGCACGTAAGAGGCCCTGGCTCAGTCCCCAGAACTGCACACACACACACAAACAACAACAACTTGCAAATAATGTTTTTATTCTCTTCTCCCAGTGGACTCAGAATTGGTCCAGGGAACAGATGAACGTCGTTGAGGAAGCTTGATGGATATTCATCAGTATTTCTTAGATATTCAGGGAAATGATTTCAAAGATGTTTCTAAACAATACAACAATGTAGCTTTAGCAGCGATCTGTTTCCTAACACTATATACTTTGGGTCCTGAAATATTTTCTGTGCTAGGACAGCTAGGCATTCGGGGGTGTTGGTTTGCACACACAAAAGCCCATAGTGGTAACTGATGTTTATAGTTCGTTGATTTGGTAATGACTGACCTCAGCCTGCTGGGCTGGCGTCAAGACTTGAAATTTTTATTTCTGTGACACCTTCTAACCTCAAAGCCAGGACAACTTCTAATGGATGCTTTATTATGCTGGATGCTCAGCGACCTGCCCCCCTCATCCATGCCCAGGCTAGCCCTATATTTCCCCAGAGACCCGGGGTTTGTAGTTATTTCAACAGGGGCATGTCAGTGTTTCCACCATGTGCCTTTTGGTGGTGTTGGTGTTTTGGAAAAGAGGGGAGAAGAGACGCCAACAGACCCCGAGCTGCCCCCAGAGCACACTTTAAATGTGCAGTGGTTCTCCTGTTCTCGCTGTCCCTGTCACCAACCAAGGACTTCAGCCTCATTTGGAGACTTCAGAGGCATTAATAACCTTTCTAAAAATGATTTTGTGATGTTTTTATCCTAGATGGCTCCACAAACAAATCACTCAACAGACTGTAAAAAATGGGACATGAGATGACCAGGAGGCACAGATAACACGTACAACAGGGAACAGGACCAGAATTCAATTTGTCACTTGGGATAAGTAAAAACTTTCTAATTGGTGGAGGTGGCTGGATTAAAGACTCTGGGCACGATGAAGAGCAGCTATGCTCGCCTGTGCCATGAGAGCCCCTTGCCAATGATGCCCCCTAAATTAGGAAGCCAAGCACACTATAGGTCCCATTGACTTCTAAAGCCTGTGATGGCTTCTGGCCACTGGCACTTTCCAGATGATGAGCATTTTGACCCAGCTACTTCCAGGACTTACTCTAACACTGAGTAAACACTTTGAGAAGGGTGGTTTGAAGAGATGAACTATTTCCTAGAAAAAAAAAAAATGCCCCAAGTATTCAATACATCGTTTCTGATAGCAAAAGACATCGAAGTTTTATCACAGTTTATTTAGTATATTGGTGGTTTTGTTTGTTTAAGACAGGGTCTCATTCCATAGCTCCTGATGTTTGAACTCACAGCAATCCTACCTCAGCCTCCCAAGTGTTAGGCTTACTGGAAATATCCATTACCCCTGGCCCAGATGGACATTTACCAAGCTGCTCATGCTAAAGAGACTTCTGGTTCATCTCATGCCATCTGATGCCCCAGAAAACTTGTCTGCTCTGTCCAACTACTGTTGAGGATTTCACTTGGAATTAAAGGTCTCTTCCACCCACACGCAAATCCTGCCTTGGGACTGTACTTCCTTGAGGCTGTTTTCTTAGGCTTAAGAAGTTTGCAATTGAGGACCTCAGGGAAAAGCTTGAGGACCTTGTATAAAGTGCTCAGGAATGTTGGGAATGTGGAGCGTTCACTCTTGACTCGGAGGTGAGCCACCCTGGCCTTTGTGCCCTGCCTGGGAAGCTGACTTACAGAATCTGGAGCAGGCCTCACACATGGCCACCACAGAGAAATATTGTTGAGTTCCCGTCCTCCTTTTCATCGTAGGGTCTTTTATTCTGTCAAGGCCTTTGAGTAAAAAGACCAAATGGAACAGGAGAAAACGTGTTTTGATAAGAGTCTCCCTTTCTAATTCTGGTCATAATTATCAGGATAGAACCTCTTTGTAATTAAAACAAAGCAAAGAAACTATAGTGGTAAAAGGAATTGCAGATCTGATACCAACTTTATAAACCTTCTGGAGTTTGTGGACATATATCATTAACCGAATATTTAAGCTCAGGCTTAGGAAGGACAAGTGTAGTTTTACAGGACGCTTCCTGGGCTTCTGTGCTAAGTAGTAAAGTCACCACTGCTGTGGCACTCTCCTATGATGCCATTAGTAAAGTGGACATGTCCAGAATTAGGAAACTTTCCAAAGGTTGTCAGGTGAACTTAGTTATTGAGAGGTCTCCCTCAAACAAGGCGATTCTACTGACTTAGCAAGGAGAATCTGGTCTGGGGGCGTGACTAAGCCACGCAGGTTGAATCAGACTGCAATTTAAACCCCATGTGCTGCACGGGTGTCACGCTGATGCTCCCCATCAAGGTGCTACAGGCTCACTGCACATATTGGTATTTCCTTTAAAAGCCAGCATGTCATCAACCCGAGTCATTAGATTGTAATTTTACCATTTAAAAAAATTATTTTAGGACTTGTGAGATGACTCAATGGATAAATGTGCTGCTGCCAAGCCATGATTCCCAGGACCCATGTGGTTAGGGTCATCCTAAACGTTGCCCTCTGACTACTACACACTCATATTCATTCATTCTCCCTCTCTCTCTCTCTCTCTCTCTCTCTCTCTCTCTCTCTCTCACACACACACACACACACACACACACACACTGAAATAAATAATTATTTTAGTGACCAGAGTCTTAGTTCAGGTGGCACGAGGTTTGCCTAGCAAGTACCAAGCCCCTGGCTCAACCCCACAACCCCTTACCCCACGCATACCAAGCCTGCAAAGGTTCTGAGTGTGGTCGCCAGCACCCATGTCAGGCAGCTCACGAACACCTGTAATTCCAGCTCTAGAGGATCTGATGCCTTCTTCTAGGCTCTGTGGGCACCCTGACACACACACATACACATAAATAAAAAATAAAATCTTCAGGGCTAGAGAGATGCTCAGTGGTCAAGAGCACTGGCTGCTCTTCCAGAGGACCTGAGTTCAATTCCTAGTACTCACATGGTGGCTCACAAACACCTATAACTCCGTTATGGATAGGATCCAACACCCTGTTCTGGTCTCCAGAAGCATCGGGCACATTCATGGTACACGGACATATATGCAGGCAAAACATCCATACATGTAACAATAGAATAAACATGAAAACTAAAAAAAAAGAACATTTTTAAACAACACAACAAAACTGGCTGTGATGGACCACACATGTAATCCTAGCACTAGGGAAACAGGGGTGGGGGGCAAGAGGAATAGAAATTCAAGGCCATCCCTGGCTACTTGGCAAGTTCAAGGCTTAGCCTGGGCTATGTGAGACCCTGTCTAAAAAAAAAAAAAATTTTTTTTCAGGCCAGGTGACACGCTTATGATTCCAGGATGACCGGTTAGGGACAAGCTTAGATTACACAGCTGCCTTTAATGTCTTTAAAAATAAAAGTTAAATTATTTTTCAGGAAATTCAATCTGCTATAAAAAGATGAAAGACAAGTGAACAAAGCATACAAATTAAAAGGGAAAATAGTAAAATATATTTAGATGATTTAATCTATAATTAGGAGCAGGAAGCTGTCTGATACATAGTTTCTGACCAGGTAAGCCAGGCATCAGTAGCAGAGTCCTGTCATTTTAGACTTAGGAGGCTGAGGCGGGAGGAGTATCGAGGGTTCAAGGCCAGTGTAGGTTATAGTGAGGCTTCACCTCTCACACAAACAAAAGTGGGTGAGACCAAGATGCTGTATATCAAAATACGAATTACCCCGGGCATGTTGGTTCACACCTTTAATCTAACCACTTGGGAGGGAGAAATAGGTGGAGCTCTGTGAGTTAGAGGCCAGCCTGGGCCTACATAGTGAGTTCCAGGTCAGGGCTATGTAGAGAGACCCTATTTCAAAGCGCGCACGCACACACACACCTGGAGATAATCTGAAAAAAAACCCAAAAGATCAAAACACAGTACAAAATAAGTTAGACTAACAATAACCATGTATGCAGACTAATTAACCAAGCCTCCAAATTTTTGTGAAAAAGAAGTAAATGCACACATCCTGCCGTGTGTCAATGGCAACTAACGGTTCCAAATGGGCTTTTTTTTTTTTTTTTTTTTTCAAAAAATCATTTGTAAATTCACCATAAAATGTCCACATGTGGTAGAGGAGTGGCAGAGTCACACCACCAGAGCACCGAGGCACCAGCAGAAAGACCAGCAGGCAGAGAAGCCAGAATATGTGACCCAGAAATAGCACCTAATACACAACAAAGCAGGCATCAAAAGTCGGATACCAACTAAGCATCAAGGTGCGATTTAAAAACAAAGCCATGACCTGTCACCCATGTCCAGCTATGTATAGTTTTAAGATTTTCACAAGACATATTTCGTCCAGGTAGAAAAAATATGAGATATTTAAAATACTTCTGGAAAAGAAATGATTCTTAGACAAGCACCTGAAAGGGACAGCATAACAGACTCTTCCATTGACAAACTTTAACTTCTGTTTTTATTTTGATTATAAATTTACATACTCAGCTGAGGATTTAGCTCCTTGGGTAGAGTACTCCCCTAGCTTGCCCACAGCCTCGGTGGGTTCCTTAGTGAGACATAAACTAGGTGTGCTGAAGCAAATCTGTCATCTATGTCTCGGGTCATAGAAGTGGCAGGATCAGAAGTTCAAGGTCATCTTTAACTGGTGAGTTTGAGACCAGCCTGGGCTACATGAGACCCACTCCTTCCCCCAAATATCTTATGCAAATGTAAAACTGAGAAAGTATCTGTGGTCAAAATGTTAAATAGGGGCTGACTGCTTCCTAGTGAACAGAGCTACAGCATTTGGGTAACATTTGTCAGAAGCCTGATAAACTGGGACAAACTTCCAGGAAGATGATTTGACGGTTCAGACAGCTATGACTATCCATGATCCAACAATTCTACCAGTGGGGTGGAGCCCATGAAAACAGTCACACAATAAACATTCTCTGTAGTCACAGATGTGGTCCCAGAGGAAGACTTTGGGGCGGCCGGAAGGTTGTGGCACATGCCTTTAATCCCAGCAGGCAGAGGCGGTCAGTTCCAGGATGACCAGGACCACACAGAGAAACCCTGTCATGAAACAAACACCAAACAAACAAACAAACAAACAAGCAAACATTGAAGACAATTTACAAGTACACTAAAGAACTCACAAGTAAAAGCTTAGAACTTCTCAACGATTTGTAGAAGGACTGCAGTAATGCTCTAATGCCTTTATATTATTCATGTTAGGGGGGGGGGGAGAAAACCCCAAGATACTAAATTTCATACTCAATAGGAAATACAGCTTTTTTTACATCCACATACATAACCACGGCCTATTTCATGCAGCATTCCTCACTAAAATTGGTTGTTGTTGTTTTAAATTTTGTTTTTTGACACAAGGTCCTGTGTCTGGGCTTGAACATACTATGTGGCTGGGGGTGTTATTGAACTCCCAATCTTTTTGCATCCCCTCCCTAGTGCTAGGGTTAGAGCCGTGTGCCACCCTACCTTATTATCGAGAGGGACATTAAGCTGGGCATGGTGGCACATGAATGTAATCTCTGTGAGTTCAAAATCAGCCTGCTCTACTATAGAGTTCCAGGACAGCCAGAGCTATCTAATAGACAGACCTTGTCTCTTGTGTGTGTGTGTGTGGGGGGGGTAGGGCAGAAGGAGATCAGTGTCGATATTAATAAGTGGAGACCAGCTGGAAGGAAAGGACGCCCTTCATAACTGGGTTATATGCAACAAGCAGAGTATTCAAGAAGAAGGGCCACTGTGTACCAACGATTCACGAAGGAGGAAGAAAGTCGCTAATGGAGGCAGGGCCGCGAGACTTGTGAGCACGCGCTCTGCGAGCATCTGCCTTAGTGGCTGCCCCCTGCACACCAATTCGTGCTGTGTCTGTCTTTCCATCTCACTAGCTCACTCCATCCTCAGATGTTCCTTTTTCCTATTTGTTTCTTAACAAACTGCTTCGATGCCTATCTGATTCAAGTGTCCCTGGTCCTATGCGTCGTCTGGGGACATAAGAACCTGGACATTTTGGTGGGCCTCCTGCTGGAACTCTGATTATACCTATAATGGTTGGTGAGCCAGGCAGGGGAGACGCATGAAGTCCTCTGAGCTCCTCTCTGTTAGCATGGACGCTCACTAGGCATTACTCTCTCCTTCCTCGGGCCCTTGGGAATGAAGGGCAGGCTCCCACAGGAGGCTGAGAGGCTGGCAGAATTATGTCCAACATCTCGTTTTTTCTAGACTCATAGTTGCCCCACAGCTGGCGGGGGCAGGAATATATCTGGACCTCCTTCCCTATCCTACCAACATGTGCTGAACCTTGGGGAGAAAAGGTACGCACTGGGTGGCAGCTGCCAAACCCACACTGAAAGCTGTGAGGCCGTTGTTCAGGAGAGCCCACACTTAATAAGAGCCCCTTGCAGATGTACAGCCATCCAGCACTCGTAAATATGCTCTGCAAGTAAACAGGCCCTTAATTACTAGAGCTGCCTGCCAACCAAATGGGTAATCAGTATGGGGACAGCCATGTTGAGGCAAATGCAAATAGGGTTGCCCGTGTGACTGCTCCAGGCCCTCAGTGCAGCAAGCCTGGAGCCCCAGGATCACAGACCCTCGGGTTTTCCTGTCCTAAAGGTACTTGTTAGCACAGTCCCAACATCTTCATTTCTTCCTCTCACACAGCCTGCCAGCTCCATGTACAGCACTGCAGACACAGAATCTGGTACCCACAGAGTTTCTGCCGGCTTCTCATACTTCCTGCACCAGATGACTCTGAGTAACTTTGTTCCCCAGTGTGACTCATCTGCTTAACTCCTGCTCTGCCATACATAACGGCTCTCAAATCCTTCTAGTCATTTCTATAGGCAGTGCTAGTGCCGAGGATATGAAGACAGCCCCCCAGATAACAGGACATCCCTTCAGCATGAGATCCAAAAGGAAAAATCCCTACCCGTTTGTGCTTTGACTCTAAATGGAGATTTAAAACCAAAATCAAACTCATTCATACAATTGGACCTCTTTTCTCAATCTAGTAGCCTAATGGCTCAAGGTGGTTTTCCCTTTCTCCTCTTCCTCCTCCTCCTCCTCCTTAAAGAACTTCAAAGGGGAGTGGCTTTATTGTAGTAGTATCCCAGTATGTGGGACCCAAAAGGAGTAGTGGTGCAGACAGACAGACAGACACACAGAGAAACTGAGAACAAATGAATATGAATGTTAGCAGTATTGAAATTTAGAAGGTAAACTGGGGGTTTGCACGAGTGTTTCTGACTCCCCTATGGCTCCACTCGAACTACTCCTCCGGGGATACCCAGGTTGGATTGAATATGCTAAATCATCAGCTCTCCTCTGGGCTGGACGTGGATAAGAAGGATGCTTCTCAGCACATCACAGACCCTCCGGATCAAGAACTGGAAAAGAGTCGATGCTGAGAATAAAAAAGGGGAATATTTTACTCTGCATCCCAAGTATACACGCACCGTGAGCAGCCCCTGCCCTGCCACACACCCTCCCTTCCTGCTCCCATGATCCTGCCCTGCCACACGCCCCCCTTTCCTGCCCCGTGACAGACTCTCTCCGCTCTTGGCTTTATCACAGCAATGACAAGATCACTAAAGCTGTCTGCCAACCAATGGGTAGTCAGTGCTAGGAACCAAGGGAAATACCCCCACGTGCCTTATGTTCGGGCCTTTATGACTCTACCAGCATAAGGGGCGATACCACGGGGAAAAAAGAACCCAGCTTGTAGGGTACACAAGGAGTGGAGCCTCCTATCTGCAGAAGAGGTTTCCACTGGAGGAAACACTGTCCGTCACTCACCCCTATGCCTGCAGCATTAGACCCCTAGGGACAAATAAAGGTCACACCCATTTTTCAACCACAGACTATCAACGATGCATGGAGAAGCTAGGAAGGGTCTAATTCTAATTCACCAATAACTCCCAGACGTTAACTTCAGCTTGTGAGCTTTTCTGAGAAGGCCTACAAGGACAGCCATTCAGATAACCGCTGGGGTTAATTAAAAAGAAGTCCCACCCCAACCATCACAGACATGCCTAAGCCTGTCACCTTGGTTTGCTCTTGCCTTAAGGAGAACTTCTAAAACCCCAAATTCTTTGCAAATTCTTTGCTCCCATGAACCTACTGGCCCTTGCCTTCCTGCTATCTTCCCATATAGGTAAAATGTTTTCCTCGTTTGAAGACAATTGCTCATTTTCTTTTTACTGCCCAAAACTATTCCTGAGATTCACTAGCCAAAATAACCACGTTCGCACCGAACACTGTAAGAAACCCAGGAAGCACTTGCTCCACAGACTTGGCTGTTGATGTTGCTTCTGGGTGTTCAGTCTAGATCTGAAAGAAAGGATCCTTGCCTGACATGACCTGCTTCCAGGATCGACAGGACCTTAGGAGACAGGCTGTCATACAGAACGCAAAGGGCAGCCTTCCCGGTCCCTTCAAAGAGGAACTGTGTCGTGTGTTCATGCTCCCGTGTAGTTGTTTGTACTTCTTTCTCAATTAAGACAGCATGGGGAAACTCAGTCAGCTCTAGAGTTCCCTACAACTGAAGAGCAAAACCTGTGGCCACATCTTTCTTTTTCATTCGTTTTTACTGTACATTGAAATTATTATGTTTTATTTATTTATAAGCCTACATAAAATGTGTGTGTGTGTCTGCTGGGCAGTGGTGGCTTGCACCTTTAATCCCAGCAGTCGGGAGGCAGAGGCCTGCAGATCTTCACTGAGGTCTTCTCTTCTCTTCTTTCTTCCTTCCTTCCTTCTTTCCTTTCTTTTCTTTCTTTTCCTTTTTCTTTTCTTTTTGAGACAGGTTCTCTCCTGGCTGTCCTGGAACTCTCTATGTAGACCAGGCTGGCCTCGAACTCAGAAATCTGCCTGCCTCTACCTCCCAAGTGCTGGGATTATAGGCGTGCGCCACCACTGCCCAGCTGATGTCTGTACTTTTTAAGGCTTTCTTTTAAGTAATGAATATGTTTCTGTGCAAGGGTCAGATTCAACTCAAAAGAAAAGCAAAGAGTTAGGAAAAGAAGATAGAGAAGCAAGGACTGTGTCCTGCTTTGGATGCCTTGTGAGTCCAAATAAGAAGTCAGTTCAAATGAAAAGTAGATGCTAAATATGAAACACCTAAATCTTTACATTTTAAACAAACTATTTAAAAATGTGTTGATTAAAAAAAAAATACTGTCACCGGGTAGTGGTGGCGCATGCCTTTAATCCCAGCACTTGGGAGGCAGAGGGATTTCTGAGTTCGAGGCCAACCTGGTCTACAGAGTGAGTTCCAGGACAGCTAGGGCTACACAGAGAAACCCTGTCTCAAAAAAACCAAAAAAAAAAAAAAAAAAAAAAAAACACCAAAAAACTGCCTTTTGAATTGTTAACATGTTTGGTCTACATTTAGGATAGGGTTTCTTATAATATTGTTTTATTAAGAATAAAATGTTTTATATTACAAACCAGAAGGAACCACCAATAAATAAAGGAGCTTCGAAAACTTATATGTAAAAATGTATTTCTGATAAAATAATTATAGAAAAAAAGGAAATATTTTAGATGAAAGAGGATTTTGTATGGAGATGTGCTAGAGATTGATGCAAAGTAAAAGCAGATTAAGACAAAACCAAAAAGTTAACATCACAAAAAGGTCACAAAAAGCTAACACTCAAAAGTATAGATTTGTGAGAACTTTGTAAAAAGTATAACAATTGTATGTTTTATAGAGATATTACTTCTAGGACCAGGAGAGATGCCTCAGTGATTAAGAACACTTGCTGCTTTCCCAAAGGACCTGACTTCAGTTCCCAAGAGCTGTGCTGGGCAGCTGACAACCAGCTTAAGGGGATCAGACGTCACCTTCTGTCCTCCTTGTGCCCCTACACACAGAGATGCACGCACACACACACACACACACACACACACACACACACACACACATACACACAGAGAAGCACACACACATACACACAGAGAAGCACACATACACACAGAGAAGCACACATACACACAGAGAAGCACGCACACATACACACAGAGAAGCACACATACACACAGAGAAGCACGCACACATACACACAGAGAAGCACACATACACACAGAGAAGCACGCACACATACACACAGAGAAGCACACACACATACACACAGAGATGCACACACACACACACACACACACAGAAGCACACACACATACACACAGAGATGCACACATACACACAGAGATGAAAATATTACGAAAAGACACTATGGATTCTACTGAGTTTCTTGCTGGGAAACTAAATCTTAACAGAGTTGAGATTTAAAATCCGTCTCTGCCAAGCATTGAGTGCTACACAATAGCTGAATTTTAAACCACAATTTGTACTTCAGTGCTGTTGGAACTCTCCTTCTGGGTGTTTAATGATCAGACTTGGCTCCTTAAGACACGGAGAATATAATAAGGACTGACAAGACAGCTGACATGTGGCCTTGTTCCAGTAAGGAGACTCAACTGACTTCAGCTATAGAGAAGAAACGGTTGCTTCTGGCCACCTGTGTGGTCTTAAACACCCAGAAGGAACGTGCGGCCAATGAACAGAACGATTGATAATAACAGAACAAGCAGACGGCTCCACAGCAGACGTTATCAAGGGCTGTGCGGGCTGGAGAGATGGCTCAGCAGTTAGGAGCCCTGGCTGCTCTTCTAGAGGGCCAGAATTCAGTTCCCAGCATCAACATGGTGGCAGCTCATAGTCATCCATTAACTTCAGTTCCAGGGCATCCAGTGCTCTCTTCCAACTTTTTCTGGCATTAGACAGGTACACATGCATGCAGGCAAAGCACTCACACATATTCAATAAATACAAATAAAGTTTAAAAATCTAAAAAAATTAAAAAACAAAGCCAAAGAGATGATGACTTGGGGCTGACAGGCTACCCTGCTGACCCCGAATATAGACTACAGATAGGCTGGGTAGGAAGTCACAGCTAGGAGCTACAATACAGAGTGACCTCTGCGCATCTGCCCGCGGCTACAAATACTTTATCTCAAACTATTTTCCTCTCAATCTTTTTGGTATTGGATTTCTTTTAAAAACTGCCCTTGTGTGTTTCACTACATTTTCAACACATAGCTCTCAGTTGGTTTGACTGGTTGTTTGTTTGTTTGTTTGTTTGTTTGTTTTAAATAGTCCAAGGAATCATAGTCCTAAGAGTAAGTTATACACGTATAGCTTCCTAGGACAAGCATAGCAGTGGCCTTCCTGGCTCTTGCTCTTTAGAAGGCCATTAGTTATAGACTCTTGCTTTGACCTTTTATTTAAAAGAATGTATTTTTCCGATTTCTTTATTTGTTTTCTGCTGGGGAGGGATGTGTGTGCCATGGCATGCAAGTGGGGGTCAGAGGACAATTTATGAGAGTTTTCTCCTTCCACTGTGTAGGTCCTAGGAACTGAATTAACAGGCTTTGTACTTTTTGTGTCTTCTAGGATAAGAGTAGATTTCAAGCTAAACTCCTTATGAGGCGGGGAATCTGTCACCTACTGCAGGAAACCAAAGGCCTCTTCAACCAATAGATAAAGTAGGTAGAGAGTTCTGTGAGCCACATTGGCAGGGACCATAGAACACTCACTGACCCTTCTGCTTCCCTCAAAGAGATTTAGGGCCATAGTTGTCAGGGTAGAATTGTGGGAGGAAGGTGAGGAGAGACTAGACAGAGACGGCCTTCAAGATTAACAAATGAAAGCAGCCAATTGGCAGAAAAAGACAGGAAACCCTTCCCTGTGTGGGCTATACACAACCAACAGCCAGCGATATACCATGTGGGACAGAGAGTTCTGGGTAAATGACCTATGAAGGGTCCCGGGCCTCACGGTCCGGTGCTTCTGAGTATATGCCTTTCCCAGCACACAGCCCAGTCCTATGCCCCGCCTTTCAGTTGATTAATAATCGACCTCTACTACTGTTATTAACCACGTGTACATGGGGCAAGTGCCTTTCTAGGACACAAGGAGCTGGAATCTTGTCAGATGCTCAATCTACATCTTCTGTCTTTCTCAGTTCACTAGAAGACATTCGGGAGTCCCTTTCACCCTTTGTTAATAAGGTGCCTCCACTCCAGTCACTATTCATGGGACCCTGACCAGTTCATTGTTCCAGAACACAAGAGTGGGAAGACCTTCATGAGTGTCTCCCATCTCTGATCTGCACCTACAATATTTTGTTGTTATTTGTTCAAGGCCTTTAATGGAGTGTAGAGCCACAAACTGTTACTATAGTATTGAAACAGAAATAGGGACTCTTATGGGTACAAGAGATGACAAGATCTCCATATTCCTTACTCTGCCGTGAGGCACTAGGCTTGTTACTCTGAGAGTTTCTATCTTCCCCTGTCAACAATGAATACAGTCTGTCTCTAGCTCAACCTTGATCACAGTAGGAAAGACCCACTAGTAAAAGATAATGTCAGGATGCCACCAAAGATAAACTGGCCTTTAAATCTTATAGGGGAAAATCCCCTCAAGCCATGACAAAGACAGTACCGTCCTTGTGACTAAGAGAAATGGCCAGATGCAGCCCTTGCAGCTCTCCGGATGCAGCCCCTTCCGGCTCCCTGGAAGGGGCCCTGTCTCTGCTCAGTTGTCCCTTAATCTCCTCAGTGGGTGCTACCTTTTCTTCAGCTCCTTTTCCTTCCAATTAATTAATTAATTTTCTTCCAACTTAAACAACATCTGTTGGTGAGCTTGGACTACATCTCCAAGTGTTTATTTCCACAGCCACAGAGAAGAGTTGCTTTTACATCCGCTACCAGTATTAACAATCATTTCAAAGTGTACAATTAAAATAAATTCCCAGAATTTCATCCCAATAAAGTCATATGAGAAAACCTGGCTTTGAGTTGAGTACACTTAAAGCCACGAGGTGGTAATTTAAGTGCAAAAACAGTAATTTAGTTCTTAAAATGAGTGAGCAACACATACACACTCTGGATAAAAGCATTAACTTTTCTGCCTTCATTACGTACGTAGTCTGAAACCACATTCTCTCTCTGCCCAGGCTCTGGACCAGCATCCCATCTGTTCCACCCTTGTCATCAGGATGACAGCAGCGCGTGGCAGAGGCATGAGGGCTACAGTGTCACCTGCCACCAGTGAGACTACAGAGGGGGCTAAATTTCCAAGAGGAATAACAGGTGAGTGGAGCTCACTGAGGCAGCAGAGAGTATTGATCCAATCGGGTGCTCTAGGCTCTGAATGCCCAGAAAATGTGCTCAGCAGAAGGCCAAAGGCTCCAGCTGCCAAGACCAGAGCTGCAATCTGCTCCTGCAGTGGAGTAACCATGCCTGGGAAGTTAAAGAAGACTCAAAAGGCTACCCACAGCATGTGTGCTTTGCTTTAGCGCTAAGCACAAGATCGCCTGAGAGACCTGCCATTTAACATTTAGCAAGATCAAGAGAACCTGCCATGAGGCTGGGTCGATGACGCCTGCTCTGCAATTATTAGCAGCCAGTGTGAATCCCCAGCACCTATGTAAAACACAGGGCAAAGTCTCTGCTTGCCTGGAATGCCAACATCTGGAGAGACTGTGGCATACATTAGCCTTGGCAGGCTAACTCGCAGGCACACACAGCCTCACACTCATGTACACGTACAACAGGACACACATACACAACCTGTCATGATGGCCTTTCTGATGGAAGCTGGAAGCTGGATCTGAAAGTTGTTAGCAATGAATACCATCATGTCTGCCTACATTTAATGGCTGTAGAGCTTAATGGCTTCTGTCTTGGGTATTTGCTTTCTGTCAGGATGGGCAAGTGTGCGTTTCAGATGATTTGAATGTTTTAACATGGGGCAGGCATCTTGATATAGCTTATCAGGGTACATTAAGACTGACAATCTGAATTCCACCCGGAGAACCCAGTGGTGGCAGAGAACTGACTCTGCAAGATGTCCTCTGATGTCTTATACACATGCACCATGGTTCACATGCCCCAACATACGCGCAGACACACTCACAAACACACACACACACACTCACAAACACACACACACACACACTCACACACACACACACTCACACACACTCACACACATACACACACACTCACACACTCACACACACTCACTCACATACACACTCACACATACATACACACACTCACAAACACACACACACACACAAAGAGTCCCTATTTATCTCTCTTCTCTCTCTCTCTCTCTCTCTCTCTCTCACACACACACACACACTCATATATAAATTAAATCTTTTAAGATGTAAATGCTCAAAAATTAAATGCACTCTAAATGTTTGGAGGAAATTTGGGGCTGGAAAGATGACTAAGCAGTTAAGAGCATTTGTTACTCTTTGCAGAGGATCCAACTTCAATTTTCAGCACCTTGAAGTTTCAGTTACTTTGGCTAAGTGACCACCCCTAGGAAGGTTTAAGCCGTAATAAAGAACAGGCAGAAAAATTTGTCATTTGGTGAGGTATGGTGCTTTCCCTTCCCAGAATCCTGCTTCTGGGGCAAAGGGTTTGGACCACAGCCACATAAGGTCACGAGTCTGCCCACTTTTCTAAATTACTCAGGAGTGTGACGATTCCTTTTCTTCTATCTCTTTTCTAAGCATGCTTTCCTTACCACTTTGGGCTTTCTCACCAATATTTTGGACTTCCTTATTCTTTCTCTAAAGCTTCCATCCCTCCCTGACATGCGCCTGACCCCACCTCTCCAATGTCAGCTTAAATGGCATCTTTCTCTTTTCTCTCCCCTCTCCTCCTCTGGGCAGCAGCTGCGGTTTTTAGCTTCTGTGGTGTTTCTTGAATACTGTAAAGAAACTGTCCTTGTGTTTCCATTTGAATCCACTCTTAAATTCCTTTATTAACGAGACCAAGGACCCCAAAGGCAGACCCCAGTTTCCCCTGTAGCATCACAGATAATGAGTGGACCTTCCCAGGCAGCCAACAGTAAAAGTAATGGCAGGCCCTGGCCTCTCTCTCACAGTGGCTGGCTCTTAGTTATTCATGGCTGGCTACAGAGGAGACTCAGGCCGACAAGGTGTTCCCCAATGGTCTTTAAGGCTTTCATGGGAGAAAAGATGCGCAGGTTTGGTGCTTTCTCTACAGTTCCACATGAGCAAGACAAGCTTCATTTCTTCAGTCCTATTTCTGCTCAAAAGTCTTTTTTCCTGCCAGAATTACTCTTTTCTTCTCTCCCACCCTCATTCAGAGCCTTTGCAGATCCTCAGTGACATACCCCACTAAGAAAAAAAATAAAGTCCATATTGGACTGGGGGGGGGGGGGCGACCTGAGTCTACCATGCCGATGGAAAAGTCAAAAACAAAACAAAAACCAGAAAGGAGTTTGGGCGGGGAGGAGGTGTGCCCTGCTGCCAAAATAGGAGATTTTTCTTATTTAAAAGAAAATGACTGTTACCAAACATTTGAAGCTAAGTGAGAAGTGGGAAGTTTATAAAAAAGAAAATTTGCCTTTTGCTGAATTCTTCAGCTATCAGCAATGATCTCTAAGCTGGAAATGGCTGGAGATGAACAAACGCAATGGGAACATTTCACTGGTCGTGGAGAGCATACCTCTCTCTGTTGGGCCACCATTGGTGTGGCTTCCCATGGGGCAGACAGACAGCTTTCAGGAAATGGAAGCCAGAGGTCGTTTCCTCGGTTTTCAGAAAAGAGCAATGAAGATGGATGAGGCTGGAAACTACCAAGGGTCAGCTACGGCATCAGTGTTAACGAAACCCAGGGGCAGACTGTAGACAACTGTTGGGTTGCGTGCAGGGTAACATGCAGGACGCTCCCTACAGAACACACTGGAAAACAATGAAGCCCTTTTGTTCTTCAGAGATCTCAGTGCCAAAGGAAGGCTCTACACAACTGCTAAAGGTGAAAGTTCATGCTCTCACTTTTCCTCTTTACTGTCAGAAAAGCGAACTTTCAGTAACTCGGTACTGCACCAACTGCAAAACTCTCCTTGAACAGAAGTCGGCCAGGGAAGTGCCTATGTACCCTAGTGGAGTTGCATCAAAGCCTTACATAGCTCATGTGATGCGTGCCCCAGCAGGCACCAAGGGGACAAAAGGAGATCAAGAGGCCATTGGTACCCAAATCAACTTCTGCCTCTGTTGTGTGACTGTTCCATAGGAGTCAGGAACAAACATCTTCTCCCCCCTGACTGGGAGTCTATGACAGACCAAAGCATGTTCTCCATCAAAGCCCAGCGTGGTGAATCACTATGTTTCATTAAGGTTACTTACAGTATGAGTGAGGGATTACAACAGGAGCAGAAATGATTTACAGGCAGCTGCATTACCAAACCCCACGCCAGCACATGTGACAGCTCACAAAAGCTGTCAAGTCACTTAACAGGTTGGAGGATATCCTTTCCTTGTGACTCATTTGGTCTGAGCCTCTTCTAGGCAATTCTGCAGATGGCTTTTTGGCTACGCTGTTTCTTCCAGGCCAGTTGGCTGAGCTGTTTCTTCCAGGGTGCCCCCTCTAAGCCCTTATCATGCAGCTCAGCAGGTCTGAAAGTGACTGTCAGCACTCTTTACTGGTTATATACTCTCAGGGAGGGAGAGGCCTACTGAATCCATTCAGTTTTAGTGACTTCCTGAAGTTATTGAGTTGTTTACTTCCTGTCTTCACTAGCTTCTTTGCAGGATAGTGTGTCAAGTCCCCTAGAACAAACTCCCTGCTGCTTCACCTCCTTATAAATCCTGTCCTAAGTATCCTTTGCTTTCCCTTCTCTTTATATCCTAGGTCTTCACAAATTTCCACCCAAGTCTATCCAGGAGGAAACTGCTACCCAACAACCTCCTTGCCGTCTTCCTAGAAGCAGTATCAGTTCCCAAGATCCTCTGTGGGGCTCTAGGCATGGAAAACAGTGGTTGGTGACATCACAGGAACACCTCCAAGAAAAACAGACCGTCTCTGCAGTCCCCTCGACTCAGACTCTGAGTTTAAGATCCAAGTGTTGTCCTTTGCCTTTGAGGTAAAATTGAAAACTGTGAACTACTTTAAACACAAGAATTCTCCGACTGGTATTCATTTCTCTACACTTCCCATATTGTAGAGTGCACTCTAGTAATCAAAGCTAAAAACCCACTTGCTCACCTGTGAAGGAGCCTAGCGGTCACGACATCATGCCCTCTGCCATCCCCACTGGCCACTCCCATTTTAAGCAGATCCATGAAGCATCACTTACACAATAGGTAGAGTTTTGTAGAAAGTAAAGAACAAGAAAGAGATCCTATTTGCTTATGTCATGTTTTACTGATGACTTCATTAACCTTGTGTCTGGGACAGATGAACAGAAATTAAGTCATTTAAGGATGTGTGCTGTTTTTGTACCCAAGAACAATGAGAAAATATGCAGAATTTCCACTCCTCTGGTCTTTGGTGACAAGGAATCCTGCAGTTTTCCCTGTCCTTGGGGGCAGTCTCTTGCCTGGGGCCCCTACACAAGGTCCTGGATATTTCACTTTTTCAAGTGGGAGAAGCAACATGGCCATGGTTCTTGTGTTCTTTGTGCCCAGGAAGGTGTCATGGTCCAGATGTTGGCCTAGATGTTGCCGAGGTTCACCCATTGCCTTCCAGATTGGCAGCCACTAACACGTGTGGGAGCAACAGAGCTGAACCTAGGGTGGGCATGGTGTTCTGTCCTGGGGTATGGGGAGCAGAGCCTCAAGGTGCCACACAGCACGGTGGATACCAAGCATCCACTCCTCCCCCATCACTGCTGCTCATCTTCAGCTGGTTCCATCTCCAAAGCACCTCTGGGCCCGTGAGAGGGACGGCAGTCTCTAAGGTCTCCAGAATGTCTCGGGGTCATTCTCCCACCATCTTGACTGGAAGGAGGTGCTTCACACCAGTCACCTGATCAAATCACCGCCTGTACACCCGTGGTGTTCTCTTCTCCATATGCCCTCGAGGCTGAGAATTGTCTAAATACCTAAAATCTGTTTCTTTCTTGATGAAAATGTCTGTCTTTAATCTGTTGCTTTCAGGGCTGGAGAGACGAGACAGCTCAGCAGTTAAGAGCACTGGCTGCTCTTCCAGAGGATCCAGGATCAATTCCCAACACCTACATGGCAGCTTAAGACTGTTTGTAACTCCAATTCCAGGGGTCCTCTTCCAGCCTCCACAGGCACCAGGCACACACATGGTGTACACACATACATGCAGGCAAAACATCCATACACATAGAATAATAAAATAATGTAAATCATTGCTTTATTGTATTTTATTATTCGTACTTAGGCAAGCCAAGCTGAAGCTCAGCACTTTGTTTAATGCTAGACTCTTCTATCGTTGTCCCTCAAAACCCTTCTGCCTTCTGCCTTCTACCTATCACCCAGCTCCAAAGCAGCGTCCACACCTTAGGTTCAGTCATGTGACTTCCTATGTCTTCACTGTATTTTAGGTGTGAAAAACAAGTTCACTGGAAAACAGCTTCTTGTGTAACACTGGCAGCGGCCCTGTCCGTCTCATGTCTACCATGTCTCTCGATTGTCTGTAAACAACGGATTCAGGCCGTCCAGTCTATGATCATGGAGAACAATAGAGTAACCATCAACACATCCCTTAGAGTACACCCCCTTGGTAAGTGGTGCACCAGGTTCTCTCAGCCCATTCAGGACATTCAAACAGAGCACCAAAGCTCAGGGAGGTGAGGTTTCGTCCTCTGGAAGCTAGTACCTCAAGGACAAGATACTGGAAACCGCAGTGTCTGGTGAGGGCCTGGTGCAGATGCGGCTTTCATCCTCATATGATGGGAGAGGCAAGAGAGCTTCCGGGCCTCTGGCGTGAGGAATGAGGACACTTCGTTCCTTCATAAAGGCTCTGCCACAAGTGCTGATCACTGCCTCAAGAGTCTATATCTAATTTTAAGGTTCAAGATTTCAATATAAGTCGGGTGTGGTGACCTCTTCAATCCCAGCACGCAAGAGTATATTTGTTCATAGTTTTAGTCAGTATGCTGTGGTGGGAAAGCATGGTGAAAAAAAGGAAGCAGGAGAGCAGGGAGGGAGAGCATGCCAGGCTAGCTCTGTCCTTCCCTCTCTAAGCTCACAGCTTATGGAGTGGTACCCCGTCTGAGGACGCCAACACATTCTCGGCTTCTTACAAATGTTTCACAAAGCTTAGTTGTTACCCACTTGACTGTTCTTGCCCTAAGTTATCATTTGGGTCTGTTAACCCCAGTCACATTGCCCATCTCCAAAGTCAAATCTTGCAAAAGTGCGGCTGCCTGAGGAAGGAGGCATCTGATCCTCACCCAGGAGGCTTTCTCTTTCCACACATCCCAAGAACTACAGAGGCCGCTGGTAAGCTTGCCTCTGTCAGCCCATGGCAGTGAATGAGTGGCTTTTTCAATAACATTACTCAGTTGTTGACATGTCATGCGCTGCCATGATCTAGATCTTTCTGTGTTGTTCATCATATAGTCTTTCAGTTCCTGGGGTGGCTTTAGTGAGCAATGTCCCCAGTAGGCTCACGTACTTGTGTACTTGGTTTGGGGCACTGTTGGGAGGTTCTGGAACCTTTAGGAGATAGAGCTTTGGTGGAGGAAGCATGTCACTGGGCAAGCTTTGAGAGTTGATAGCCTTACCGCACTTCAGCCACAAGCTGCCCTTCCCTCTCCTCTTGTTATGGACTCCCCTTCTGGAACTGTAAGCCAAAATAAATACTTTCACCATAAGCCATTCTTGGCCATGGCACTGCCTCACAGCAGTGGGAAGTGGCTAACACAGCTTCACCGCGGCATTCTCATACATAATACGTCTTTATACTTGGCTTTATTCTACCCCATCTCTACGACCACTTCTCTTGACGACTCCCTGCCTCCCGAAAGCCTCCGTCTGCTTCCACGTTGCATGTCGTCTATCAGTGGGCTTTTCTCCTCCCTCTATCCTGTGATCCTTCACTCCCCACTCACAGCCCTCTCCACTTTCACATACGTTTGGTTTTTGTGAGACACTGGCCTTGAACTTGTAGCCGTCATGGCCTAGCCTCCTAAATGTTTTACAGGCAATTGCCACCACAACCAGCTGACCTGACTCTCCTAGTGTCATGAAATAAAAACTGCCAAGTTTTTCAATAACATAGAAAAACGATTCATGAATTTCTTCAGTCCCTTTGAGCTCATGCCCTCAACCCTGAAAATGACTCAACTTCTATGAATTAGATAATTGAGAAGAAGCCTGGGTATTAGTATGGTTTTAAATAAGTAACATTTGCTTCCAGAGTTTGAGTCATGGGGATCTTTAAAGTTTATCTTGTGAAAAAGTTAGAAACCAAGGGAACAAGGGCAATGCGAGTTTATAAAAAGTTCAAACCTTTCCGCAGCCAGGCTTGGGGCTATGAACCCGTGACCTAGCACTTAGGAGATGGAGGCGAGGAAATCAGTAGGTCATGGTCATCCTTGGCTACAAGGTGAATCCAAGGCTAGTCTGAGCTACATAAGATGCTGTATCAAATCAAAGCAAAACAAAATCAAAACAGCGTCTACTAAAAGGAATGTAATTATAAAATCTTTTTCACAGTTTTACCCCACACCCAGTTCGTGCTTATTTGAAAGATTCATCTACTTGGGAAAATGTGGGTCACACTTAGTGTAATTAATTGGCAGTTTGTTCTAACTACAGTACAGATGGAGGACAAGTCATTAACAAACTAAAGATAAAATAAATCCAGCTAGTTATGAGGAAACTGATTGACAAGTCTCGCCTTCCCCCCACACACATGCACACACCCACACACGCACACACACACGCACGCACACACGCGCACACACACACATGCACACGCATGCACACATGCATACACGCACACACGCACACACGCACACATGCGCACACGCACGCACACACGCATGCACACGCATGCACACACGCATGCACGCACGCATGCGCACATGCACACGCACGCGCACACGTGCACGCACACACGCACACGCACGCGCACACACGCATGCACACACACGCACATACGCATGCACGCACACGCACGCACGCACGCGCGCACACGCACGCACATGCACGCATGCACACACACGCACGCACACACGCACACACACGCACGCGCACGCACATGCACACACATGCACGCACACCCCTTTTATGGCCCTGGGGTTGTATCTTTGACCTTCCACATGCTGAGCATATGCTCCATATCCAGGATTTATTTGAAAAGGAAACTCTGTTAACTCAGATTGACAAGGTGAGTTAGAATCCTAGTCCATTTACAAACATAAAAACGATTGGAAGTGAGGAGATTACTCTTAATTGATATGTTGTAGTGTTGAGAGTCAAACTCAGGAATGCAAGGTCTTTCAGTACGCTAGGCAAGTATTCTTCCACCTTAAGACATCCCTAAACCCTGGCATCCATCCACCCCTTAACCCACCCACCCATCCATCCATCCGTCCATCCACTCAGCCATCTACCCCTCCACCCATCCATCCATCTATCCACCTATCCACCGTCACCTACCAACCCTACCTACTTTCCTTCCTTTCCCCTTCTTGTTTTGTTTGTTTGTTTGTTTTTCCCCTTGAAGGACCATCTCCCTCTACTTAACAGGCCAGGTTGGGGTCTACTTGATTGAAGACAAGCCTAGTCTCTGTAAACAAAGCCACGCCGGTCACCACACGTGTCAACTGGGCCTTCTCAGTCCTTTTACTTCTTTCTCCATCTACTAGTAGCCTTTGGCTCAGAGAAGGGTAGGGTGGTTTGAATAGAAATGGCCCCCATAGGCTTGTTCCTGTGTTTGAATGCTTGGCCCACAGGGGCGTGGCACTATAGGAGGTGTGGCCTTGGTTTGCCCCATAGTGGGGTTGCACTATAGGAGGTGTTGCCTCGTTTGAGGAAGTGTATCACTGTGGGGGCAGCCTTTGAGGTCTCCTATGTATGCCCAGTATGGCACACAGCCTCCCTTTGCTGCCTATGGATCAAGACATCGAACCCTCAGCTCTTTCTCCAGCCCCACGTCTGCCTGAATACAGCCATGCTTCCCACCATGATGACAATGGACTGAACTTCTGAAACTGTAAGCCAGCCCCAGTTAAACGTTTTCCTTTATAAGAGTTGCCTTGGTCATGGTGCCTTCACAGCAAGAAAACCCTAAGAGAAAGGGTGACCCCAAATACTTCATACATCACATTTCCAAGGGCTGCATGAAACTTAAGATGAACTGTTTTGAAAGGTACAAACCATGTAATATCATTCTTTTACAGGACTCACGTACTTGTAATAACGTGATATTTATCTATGAGGACCCTCTTGCAGCTTGGGAAAACATTGGATTAAAGTAAAAACTCCACCTATCGAGAAGCCACCAAATGCTCAATCTTATCCAGTTTCAGAACCATTTGGGGTTTTTTTTGTTTTGTTTTGTTTTGTTTTGTTTTGTTTTGTTTTGTTTTGTTTTGCTTTGTTTTTAAAAATCAAAGAATGTTCTCTTACATTTTTCAAGTTATTTATCCTTTTTTTGGGGGGGGGGGGGAAGCAGAAGTTGAAGTAAAATTTTTATGGAAAACACCAGTCTAAGTATATCAAAGCAATACAAAATTCTTCCCAGAGAAAATTAATTTTCAAAAATCCCAATAAGATAGGCGTAGGAAATCTGAAGACAAAAATACCACACTGAAGCAAGCGAGCTACAGAATGGGAAGTGGAAGCGTCCCGTTCTCGGACTTCTCGGACCAAACTCTGAAGCCTGAAAAGAACTCAAACTGATTTTGTAGGAGCGGAATTCAGAGAGACTCCAACACCTAAAGGCCTGGCTCCTGAGCTAAAGGAGGGAGAGCAGAGCGAGCAAGCGGATGGGGGGGTTGGGGGGTTAGGAGGTTGGGGGGGGAGGCTGGACCACCTAGAGGCCACAGCCAGGGCTCCTATCCTGTTCTACTACCTACTGAAGGATGCTGGCCAGAGGGAGAACTGCATTTACATTGAAAGGGTGGCTTGGCTACTGAGACTGTGAGCACAGGCAGGGGCAGAGATGCCAACAACAAGCTGCCCTGACACCATGGCACCCAGCACTGCTGCGGCGCCCCTGATGGAGGCCTTGGTTGCCCCGTGTTCTTCACCCACCTGCTGCCATCTCAACACGGCCTGTGACTCCCTGGTCTCTCATTGTCTCAGACCTACCCTCCTGTTCACGGTGGATGTGAGTGTGTAAGGAGCAAGGGCCCTGCTCCACCCCTCCAGTCCACCAAGCCATTATTTCCTTCACACCCTAAGGGCCCAGGATGTTGATAGTGTGCAAAGGCTCCTTCTAAACCTCCTTTCTCCATATTCTTCTTGTCCTCCTCCATCATCACCATCACCACCACCACCATCATCACCACCACCATCATCACCATCACCATCATCATCATCATCACCATCACCATCATCATCATCATCACCATCATCATCAAAGAGGGTAAGGTCCCAGGTGGGAATCTCACCCCCCATAAAGTCTGTCAGTGTTTGGGGAAAAAAAAATCTAGATATGAACAAGAGGGCTTAGAACATGCCCACTGCCGAGAAGGCAAGGAGAAATGACCAGCTTTGTGAGATGCTTATAGGAGAGAGCCAACGGGGGCTTGTTCCTGAGTCGCTTGTGATAAATATGAAGAGGGGAACATTAAATCCATACCTCTTTATCAAGCCAAATAAAGTGCAAATGGTTTCATGAACTGAGACAAACCACTTGGCCGAATCTCCAGCAAGAGTGATAAACAAGGTACAGAACTAGAAACGTGTAGGAATTACTCTATCAAAGGGTCTTAGCATCTCTGGTAATTATAGAAATTAACACTGAAAGGAAGTCCAGATGTGTCCCCATTTGTCTGGGGAAAAATTGAGATGATTGTGACGGGTTGATTAACATCCCCTTAGATGGATGTCTACCTGCAACTCGGAACTTGACTATTTACAAAGAGGGGTTCTATGGCTGGGATTCCAATAGCCACACCCCCTCCACCGACAGTCCTACTCTCTGCAGTGTTTCATTTACAGAAAATATTAAATGGAAAAATCTAGAAATAAATATTTTTTAAGTGTCTAGCTGTGTGCTGTTCTGAGTAGTGTGCTGAAATCTGTTTTGGTTTTGTTGTTTTGTTTTTTAAGACAGGGTCTCTCCGCATAGCCCTGGCTGTCCTGGAATTCACTATGTAGACCAGGCTGGCCTCGAACTCACAGGGATCTTCATGCTTCTGCCTCCTGAGTGCTGGGATTAATGATGTCTGCCATAATACCCAGCTGTGTGCTGAACTCTTGAGCATGGCCTTCCATCCCATGTAGGGCATGGACATCTTCCCTCTGTCCAGGATATCTGTGGTGCAGATGCTTCCCACCTGTTAGTCAGTAAGCAGCCACCCACCTAATCAGTAACTGTTACGGTGGCTTGCTATTTGCGGTTGTTACTCTTACGTTACTTTGGTAGTCCCAAAGCTTAGAGTGTGGGTACTGGTGAGTTGGATATGACCAACGCTTTGTTTACGTGAACAAATAGAATCTCTTAAATGATAAATAAGGAATTAAATGTCAATCTAACTAAGCTTTAGAGTGAAAACTAATTTCCTTTTTTCTTTTCTCTTCTCTTTCTTTCTTTCTTTCTTTCTTTCTTTCTTTCTTTCTTTCTTTCTTTCTAGACAGGGTCTCTCTACTATTGCTCGTCGACATACAAGCATGCTGATGACAGTGTGTGGCGACTGTAGAGGGCTTGGAGCTGTCGGATCTGGGTGGATTGGTGACGGGGAAATAGAACAGTGAAGGGGAGCAGCCTCTCTTCAGGAGTGCAGAGTATGCCCAAAGCGTAGCAGGTACGAGTTTATCGGGCAGAAAAGGGAATTCAGGGAGGCATGGGGTGGAAAATTCCAACTATGGTTCTGTTTCCTGCTGTAAGGCCTGAGGATGTTCTTATTGATAAGTTGACTTTTTCTCAACTCCCATAAGGCTCTTAACCCTTCAGGTGCTGGCCTCAGTGCAAGCAGAGGCCTAGAATGTACACTTGTGGAGAAAGGGACCGATCTCTTTAAAAAGTGAGGTTATACCAGAATAAAGCGGGTCCTAAACCCAGTGACTGGTGTCTTTATAGGAGGAGACGACCCAGATGGGGGAAGGGCTGAGGTAGCAGGAGTCAGACACTGATGAGTCATCTAGCCAAGCGCCAAGGAACTTCACAGACTGGCAGCAGCTGCTTGAGGCCAGGAGGCAAGGGGGCTTCTTCTCTTGAGTCTAGAGGGGGAGCCTGACCCAGCTGACACTTGGATTTCAGGCTGGCTTCCAGGTCTGTGAAGGAATAAGGTTCTGTGTGTCAGTGTCCTAAAAGGGGACAGTAATGCACAGTGTCCCACGGAGTGTGAAAGCAGTGGTCACAGCCACACCTGATCACAGAGCCACAGACTCACAGCATGGTCTTGGGGAAAACCAGCTGGTGATGTTTACCACAAGTTGTGAGGCAGGTGGGGCTCTGTGAATTCAAGGCTATCCTGGTCTACATAGTGAGCTCCAGAATATCCAGAGCTACACAGTGAGAGCCTGTCTCAAAAAAAAAAAAAAAAAAAAAAAAAAGCAAGTTACTTGGAGGCAGGAGGGTCAAGAGCTCAGGGCCAGCCTCTACTACAGAGTGAGTGCTCTGGTTCAGACTAGACTACATGAGACTCCGTCTCAAAAAGCCACAAACAGATCAGCTCTCATCCACAAATAGGCAAATTACCAAGTGATAAAGGTTGATCTAGAAAACACTGTATGACCTCAGCCCTGCAACATTCTGGAAGGCCCACTGTGGAGAAAGAAAACTGAAGAGCAGTCAAGAGTTTGGGGAGGCAGAGCAGAGTGCATCCCTGGGTAGAGACTACTCTGTGATGCTGTCGTGGGAACGTGCATGTCTTTCCAAACCCTCAGATGCTCAAGACCAAGAGCCAGCCTTGATAGGAGCCACACACCGTGGCAGACAACTCTGTCAGCACACGTTCATCTGCTGTATAAGATGCACCTCTTACGTGTGGATGCTGGCTGTGGGTGTGTCTGAGCCTTCCCGGGGACAGGAGGTAAACGGGAACTTTCTGTGCTTTCTGTTCAGTATTGCTCTGAAGCTAAATCTGTTCTCAAAACAAGTCTCATACTTTAAAACAAGAATGCCCAATTATCTATTTAAAATGATGATTAAAAAAAAATTAAAGATGTGTGCTAGGGAGGTGGCTTAAAGAGAGAAGGGATTTAGCATGCAAGCCTGCCCCTCCTGAGTTCAAGCCTCGGAAGTCCCGGGAACAGGTGATAGAGATGAGGGGCACACCTGTGATCCAGCACCGCCCAAGCTCACAGGCCAGCTGCCTGCTGGAGGTGGCACAGCGACAGAAAGAAGAGGGACTCTGCCTCAAAGCAAGGTAGGCAGAGAGAACTGACTCTTCAAAAAGCCACCCCCCCAACTCTCCCTACAAATACATTTTTTTTTTAAAGTTATGAAAGATATTATGTATTCTTTTGTATTCTGGCAAAAGCAGAAGAAAAATACAACCTATGATTTGATTCTAATTTTGTTCTTAAACAGTATGGGGTACACTAATATACCACTAATAGAGCAAAAAACAAACAAAAAAATGCACTGAAATGTTACCTATCAGCCTTGAGTAGTACGATTACATACAATTTTTATTTCCTTTGTGACTTCCTGACGTTTTCAAAATTTCTGTAATAAACACACATCCCATTTGTAATTAGGAAAGGTTGCCACCATTTTAAAGCAATAGAAAAAACAATGGTCTGGAGACCTTAGAACATTAGTGTGAGAATAACAAAGCCCTTGCAGGAGGCCTCCATGCTATGTGTGCTTTGTACCAGATTTCAGACTCGGAGCTTCCAAACCCTGGTTGCTTTGAGGATAAGAACATCGCTGTTATGCTAATGAGCTGACTCATAGAGAAGCCCTCCTTGGCTTCAGGATGAAGACTGGCCACCAGCTGGACCAACTGCATGATTAGAGGGTTGGAGCTTGCAGCTGTCTGACCTTCAGGGAACAGGAGGGGCTGAGGGTTGAACTCAACGACATGGTCAATGGTTTAATCAATCATGTCTCTGTTATGGACCCCAGTATGCTTAGGGTCTAGAATCGAGTAAAGCTTCCTGACTGGTGAAGGCATGAAGGGCTAGGCTTGTGTAGCATTGTAGGCCTGACAGCAGTGAGTACCTCTGGAGGGCAGGGCTGGAGGCTGGCTTCTGCCCAAGGATGCCAAGAAATAAAGAAAGGCTCCCTGAATTACGGTGTCATCCTAAGGGACCTGAGAGATGGCTCGGAGAGCCAGGCTCAATTCTTAGTATTTACATAGTCTTTGTAACCGTCCACAACTCCAGTAGATCCGAACCTGCTTCTGACCTCCTTGTATAACCAGATACACATGATACACGTGTTCACATAGGCAAAAACACTCCCCCAAGTGAGGAGGCCTTTAATCCCAGCACTTGGGAGGCAGAGACAGGTGGATTTCTGAGTTCGAGGCCAGCCTGGTCTACAGAGTGAGTTCCAGGACAGCCAGGGCTACACAGAGAAACCCTGTCTTGAGAAACAAACAAACAAACAAAAAAATCTAAATCAACAAAAAAAATTCTTTTAAAGATGTCATGCCTGAGCCTGAGGCAATTTCAGTCAGAGGAGACTGTCAACTTGGACAATATTCAATCGTCCGTTCTTTTAGCAGAAGTCTAGAGGCTTCTTTTAGCTGGAGTCCATGTCTCTCTACATGCTGTTCTCCCAGTACTCCTTCCTCCCAACCTGGAGGCATCTCAGCATCTGACTGAGCCAAACACTTTGGGCTGGCCTGCTCTCCCTTTTCCCCTCTAAAACTGCCATTCCTGTGTCACCATGTTTCCGGTTAAATGCCTAAAGGGGACAGGAAGAAGGGTCAGCCAGTAAACTGCTTGCTGCACAAGCACAGGACCTGAGTTGGGACCCTTATCATCCTGGTAAAAGCCAGGTGTGGCTGTGTGATCCCAGCTCGAGGATGCAAAGACAGGAAACTCCCTGGAGCCTGTTCATGACTCAGCTTTCTTTTTTTGTTTGTTTGTTTGTTTGTTTGTTTGTTTGTTTTTCCAGACAGGGTTTCTCTGTGTAGCCCTGGCTGTCCTGGAACTCACTCTGTAGACGAGGCTGGCCTCAAACTCAGAAATCCGCCTGCCTCTGCCTCCCAAGTGCTGGGATTAAAGGCGTGTGCCACCACTGCCCGGCCATGATTCAGCTTTCATGAATCAGTGAGTTCAAGGTTCAGTGAGAGAGACTGTCTCAAAACCTAAGGTGGAAAGCTATTGGAGCAGACATTCAACATCGACCTCTGGCCCCCACACACATGCACATGCAAACGCATGAGCAAGTCCTCTCTCTCTCTCTCTCATACACACACACACACACACACACACACACACACACACACACACATACACACACACGTATCATGTCAAAGAGCTGATTTAAGGAACATGGTAGTGGGAATGTGGATAATTGAGGCACACATAAAATCATGTGACTGATGTCCGCTCTCAGATAAACAGTGTGATAGTCTGGAGAGGAGACACTCTACTAAATCAGCATTCAGACAAACCTCTTCAGACTCCGGAGCAAGCAAGCTCTCCGGCTCCTCAGCTAGGAGAACTGGTGTCTGTGTGAGAGGGCCTGCAGCTCCTCTCAGGGTCAGTGCTCCCCAGCAGGGCTGGCACTCACACCACACTCACACAAGGCTCTGAAGGTAGTGCTCTGCTCATCCTAGGTCATGCTGTGCACTGGCGTGTGGACTCTGCAGAAGAGAACTCAGGCCCCCCCGGGAACGGGGAACACAGTGTTGCTAACCCTCCCAGGGCTCCACATGGAACCTGGCCATGCATTAAGTTGTAGGAGGCAGAAGAGGGAATGAACTTAGCCCTTTCTTTTCAGTATTCTTTAAAGTCTTCATCGCTAATAGCAATCAAAACGTTCCAGAATGATCCAGATATACACTCCACAACTGTACCGAGATGAGAGACTCTAATGAAAGGCAATGGGAGATTTGTTTATTTCTACTAGAGGAGGAAAAACCCACTGAAGAAAATGCCTTATCTGGAAAGGCCATTGAACTTTCACTTATCTCCCCAAATCTAAATTGACATCTAATACCCATTTTCCTTGCTAAACAATGGCAGGGAGCAAAGCCGTTTCTTATGCTAAGAAATGTTATGGAACCCAAGAAGAAAGAACTGCAGTACTTATTTTCTGTGTACACACTCTTTCTTCTTCAACATCAAAGTCTGTTTGTATTTTTAAACACTTAAGTGGAAAGAATGACTCGACTGTGTTCCCTCGACCCAAGCTCATTGCTACAATACCTGAATCTCTGCCAAAGCGCTTGGCCTATGCTAGGAAGTCCAGAACACAGGCTTGTTGTGAAGGCTTTCACCACTCCCTCAACCCTTCTGCTTCTAAAATGTTTCCTTTTTCCTTTGATTCTTTCTTTCTTCTTCTTTTTAAATGAAGAGTGTTTAAAAGGTAACAATCAAATACATTTTAGTTAAACCAAGCAGTTGAGACAAAGCTTACTACCTCCAAGTGGGTGATTCTGGAAAGAAATCGTCTATCCTTAAGACACCTCAGAAGAGTGTAGCTCTCACCAATCATCAAAGAAACTTCTTTTTGCTGCAGATGGAGTCCATCATAGAAATCCACGAAATCCATGAGTGGTCAAAACCACGTGGTAGAGAGAACTGGCCATGGGCTTCGGGTGCCCATGTTCCCATTCACACAACCCTACATCTAAGGCCCAGGGATTCCAAGAGTCAGAGTACCGGGACATCTGCATCAAGATGGTGTCTTCAACATGCAGCCATGAAACTCCAACAACATGGTCTCCAAAACGAAACCTACCAATGACAAAAGTAGTTGATGTGCCCACGGCGATGTCTCACAGGGCCCCGCAACTGAATGAAGAGCTAAAGGTAGATGACTACTAAGAAAGAACCAGTCTCGTCCAAAGCAATTCTAAATCCCATCAAGCTGACCAAGCTTAACTATCACCCCCACACACACACACACACCGGGAATGAAAGGTGTACTTGATAACAATCAGTTTGTGTAGTTATCGACATGTATGGTGACTAACATCACCCTCTTCTCAACAATTTTTAGTAGACGCATCACTTTTAGTAGACCCCCTCAGAGAACACATCGTCAGCAAAAGGGGAAGCATAGACCATAAATTCTTTAGCTAGCACCAGTTACATGCAGTGAAGTAAGCTGAAAGGGTAGGAGATCGCTGAGCTAGGAGCCAGGAGCCCCAAGAGACAAGAAAGGACACTCTAATGAGGTGCTACGTCTGACAGAACAGAGTAACTTTGTTCTGCTTGCTGGCTGTTGCTTTCACAAGGTCTTGAAGAGAATGGAGATCCATAGAGAAATGATGAAGCTCAAGGTACAACCCCTCACAATATATTTACTGCAGTGGTGGCTCATGGATCCTGTTTGCATGCATTCAAATCAGCCGTAGTCTACTGCTGTGAGAGTCTGAACCAATGATCTAGCCTCGGAGCTGGCGTACAGCACAGTGTCCCTGCTTAAGCGCCTAAGTGAGCCCACAGTCTGATGCAGTGAGCTTTAGTTTCTATCACGACTGTTAGGAAGAGCCGGAAAGAGCATGAGAGAGGGTCATGGGAATAATCAAGGCACATTTCCTCATGATCGTCATTAACCTCGTGTTCATCTGTTGTCCTGAGGGAGACTCAGGCTCTGGACACAGGCGCTTCACCTGGCTGAATGCTATCAACTATGGGAAAGATACAGGTAAGAAAGATGGTTTGAATTCTTGAGAAGATGACCATAGAATGGGAAGTGGCTAAAGCTTACCGGGGGCCACTGTAACACGATGCCATGGACTGGAGGACTTAAACAGCAAACATGGGTGTCTCTCAGGTCTAGAGGTTGGAAGTCCAAGGTCAAGGCTCTGGAATGCCTGAGGAGACCCTGTTTCTATTGCTGACAATGGCCTTCTTAGAAGGCCTTGAAATGGCCTGTCATTTCTTAGAGAGGGCCAGGGGCTCTGGGTATTTTTCTGTTTCTCTAGTCCACCTCATGAGCCAACTTCCCACCAAAAACCACAATGCCCATCACACTGCAGGTGAGGACTTCAATGTAGTGTGGGCACAGACAGTTGTTGGAATTAAGTATTAGGTCAGCCGTAAGGAGTTACATACAGCCTTTGCACAAAACCTATTACAAGGTATCATGACAAACATTCTAGAGACGACGGGACGGTTTGCATCTCCGTTTTGCTGGTGCTTAGGCATGCGTATGTTAAACCTCTCAGAACCATATGCCAAAGAAGAGTGAAATCTGCTGCTGGTGACCTAAAGAACGGATTTCAAAAGCAGCTGAATATAATTTCATATGGTTAAGTGCGTCAACCTAGACAGCCTACGGGAGAACAGGAAGCAGAGATGAGTGGAGACTGACAGTAATAAGCCAGTGCCATAAACCAACACCATTTCATCAAAGCCCTGAGAAAACAAAGGCTCTTCCCACAGTTTCAGCAAAAGAGGGCAAGCAAGTGAGTGGGGTTACATCTCAGAGCCGAGGAACCCAGCAGTTACATAAACTCATCGCATGAAGGGAACAGAGGGGGCAAAAGGTGGAGAGCGTGAGGTCCTAACAGACATTGGTCTCTAGTAATGGCAAGTCTGGAAAGTATTTAAATAGAGGGGTGGTGTAATTAAACCTACTTTGGAAAAACAGCATTGATAACAAATACAGCAGATTTAAGGCTAGACAGATGGCTCGCAGTTAAGAGCAGGTATGCTCTTGTAGAGTACCCAAACTGCTTCCCAGCACCCATAAATCCAGCTCTAGGGGATCTGATGGGTTTTTTTCCTGGCCTCCAGGGCATCTGCACTCACACACACCTATCCACCCCTCCCCCACACTCATTCCCACCACACACACACACACATACATATAATTAAAGTAAAACAAAATGTCTAAAAAATAGGGAAGTAGGTGGAAGAGGCTAGGGGTGAGAAAAGTCTGATGAAGGGCTCCTTATCTGTGAGTCTAGAGAATGCAAAATCTCGTGTGCATTTGAGCGCGCGCACACACACACACACACACACACACACACACACACACTTGAGAATGTGGCCTATGGCAAGCATCTGAGACACTGAGGGACTGTGTAACCCCCTCAGGGCTCAGAAGCATAACTTTCAAAGGCAAGAGCAGCAGCCATGCAGTGAGCAGAATTCATTCATAATGTATTTTATAAAACTTGCCTTTATAGACTCATAGGTAACTGTTGAGGGAGAATAGAAGGAAACTTAATGAGACCCAAACAGTTCTGGCACAGTGAGTAGTGAGTTGAGGAACACTGCATGAGAGAAAGGAGAGAGGGAGAGAGATGTATCATCACACTCTGAAAAACAACAGCAACAACGACAACAACAAAATCACTTCACTTCAAAGAACTGAATATTTAACCTCTGCACCTGAGTTCCTCTAGCTGGAGACTGCCTCCTATTTTCATGGGCCAAAATATTTCTGGCTAAAGACAGAAAGATAAGATGACCTCCAGAGGACCCCGCTTGCATATAAAAATAAAAAGGAAGAGGAGAAAACAGACTTCAAAGCTTTTCTTGGCCTGATTTAATTCTCCATGCAGGCCTGGTTTCTATACCCTCATGGTTTGGAGAAACTTCAGGGGGTGTGGTCTGCCCATCCCCTCCCCACACACAGAGGAAAGGAATTTAACATATGAATAAAGTAAGGTAAATATACAAACCAAACAGTGGCAACTTTTTCAATGTAAAATTCTTTCTTCCTTCATTTGTTTTCTTTCTCTTTTTTGTTAATTTTTTTTGTAAGTTTCTTTGTTTCTTTCTTTGTTTCTTTCTAAACAAACTAGGAATTAGACCCCAGTATGGATTACCCCAAATGGTTTCTCCCTTGGGTATTTATGTACCCTAAAATATATCTCTATTAGGAAATATAATTAGGCAGAATTTAACGGTTCTTTGGGATTTCCCCACACACACACTCTCCTAAACCCCCTCCCCCATTCTCATCTCCAACGTGGTAGCCAATAACTAGTATGGCTCAAAGTTGGATATCCAGCAGAGTAGTGCTCATCTCTAGCAAAGTGCCAGCAAGATGGCTCAGGGGTCAAAGTGCTTGCCACCATCTCTAGCACTTCAGTTTCTACAGGTGAAACTCCCCAAGGATCTTAGAGGCATCACTATCTTCTCTCATTGCATAGGGAGTACATAACAGAGCTCCAATGTGGCCCAAGTCAGAGTGACTGCTTTCTGTTACAGGGGGTGGCAGAGTGGCCCAAGGACCACACGCCTGAGCGTCCTGGTGTGCTTGCTGGAAATGGAGTTCGAGGGGCTCATCCAGACTTACGCCATCATGCTCATTACAGTGGTCTGAGTGTGCATTTGAGTGTCGAGCACACGAGGCTCCTGCTTACATCAAAAGTTGGAAGCCAAAGAGGTAAGGGTGTAACCCAGAAATTAAATAAACAGATGGAGAATAGATACAGAACGACAAACAACAAAAAATACCCGTCCAGGAGTGATGGCGGGGCAGAGTGGGAGAACCTCCAAACCTGGACATGGTCTCCATCAATGTATGTGTTATATATATGTATGCATCAGGCAGGTATGTATGTATAATCTGCGTGTGTGTGTGTGTGTGTGTGTGTGTGTGTGTGTGTGTGTGTGTAGGGATGGTGGCACATGTGTAGTCAGAGCTTTCACCATGTAGGTCCCTCCCAGGAACTGAATTCAAGTCATCAGCCTTGTCACTTAACGCCTTTACTTGCTGAGTCTTCCTGATAACCCTCTTTCCTTCTATTCTTAAATTTTTTCTTTATCAAAGATAGGTCCTCATCCGTCTTAGATGGACTCAGAAGCTATGCCATCGAGGAGGGAGTTGAACTTCTGATCTTCTCGCCTCCTTCTCCACAGTGTTATCATTACAGGGGTGTGCTGCCATGCGGGGTCTATGCAACACAAGTGATCAAACCCTTTAGGCACTCAGGCAAGCATCGTAACAACTAAGCTACATCCCCAGCCCTAAGTATGACTTTCTCTGCTTCCATGAATCCTCCAGTGGTTCTGGGGTTGAGAGACCTGTGAGCTGAATACTGTAAAGACCGAGGCAGGAATAACTGCCACCACATCCTACATTGCTTCCCCAGCCTCCAGTGGAGGGGTGTGTGTGTGTGTGTGTGTGTGTGTGTGTGTGTGTGCGCGCGCGTGCACATGCACGTGCCCATGCAGGACAAGTTGAACAACAGTGTTGTTCTCGGGGCCAGAGACTGAAGTAAAACTTCTTGTTACTGCCACAGTGTCTCTGGTGGGCCTGAGCTACAGTCTGGTTGGAAAGGGGCTCGTAAGAGATGTTACGCAGGCGAGGGACCATTCACCAAAGCTGGGAGTCAGTCTGCTATCTGATACATCCATTCTCTCAGACTTCTGTCATCCTCACAGTCATCTGGATGACAGAAGCATCCCCCTGAGCTGCTAGCAGGGCTGGAGTGGCTGAGAGGTTGCATTTCTGACAGGTCCCCCAGTGCCACTGCTGCCTGTGGTCCAGGGCCAGCACTCTGAGGGCTGCTGTACACATTATCATTTCTGCTGAGTCCCCTCTTCACCACTAACCAGCCACATTAATAGACAATATCTTGGCACAGGATAAGGAAAATGTAGATCTGAAGCCAAAGACATGCCAAGCTAGAGTGCTAATGAGTAGGCTGGGATCAAGCCAAAAGGTGCCCAGTGAGACCAAAGACAAGGAGAAAAAGTCAGGTGGAGGACAGGTAGGCAGGCTGGGGATAAATCTGAGAAGAGGAAGGCTGCAGTTTCCAGAAAGGCACAGGGTGATGCGCTCTCTCTCTCTCTCTCTCTCTCTCTCTCTCTCTCTCTCTCTCTCTCTCTCTCTCTCTCTCTCTCTCTTTCCTATGGGTCTGAACTCCCTGAAACCAGTTGTAGAACAAAGAGGATAACGGGGCTACAACTCACTTGGTAGAGAGCTTACCAGCATGCAGGGAGTTGTGGGTTCAGTTCCCAGCACTGCAGAAAACCATGTTTAAGGCAAAAGGATCAGGAGTTCAAGGTCATCCTTGACCACAGATCCAGCACTCAGGCAACAGGACTTCAAGGTGGGGCAACTTGGGGGTCCCCGATGCCCTGCCAGACTTTTATACCTTTTCTCCAGTTCCCAAGGCTCTGTGATTCCAGAACAAGCCATACTCCTCTGATTCAAACCAAGTTTATCCAACATGGAGAACAGCACGGCAGAGTTTTCAGTTGGCCAGGCCACTGAGCACCAAGCCATGATGAAGCCTCCTGCTCTAGAGCTTCCAGGGACTTAGAGTTGTGGCCAATCCAATTGTTCTGGCCATTTGTATTTTCAAGAGCTCAAGATCCACCAAGAACCCCATACCTGCTCTGCCTGAGACCCAGAGCTGTAACCCCGCCTTGGGAGGCAGCAGAAGGATTTTGTCCAATAAACCCATGCTCATAGACTTCCCCGGTGATGGCTGTCAGGAAACACCACAGGAAGGACTGTCTACTTACTGGTGACATGACAACTGGGCGCTGCCAAGAGTCCAGTTCAGTCACACAGGGGCAGACCCACAAAGGCCAGGGAAGGAGACTCTTGGGAGAAGAGAGCCTGGAAACAGGACCATCAGGAAGAGCACTGAGGTCCTTAAAATGTTCACATCTCACTAACCCAGAGAGAGGTCACCCCTGGACTTTCCACATGACACTTGGGACCAACCACTTGCCTCTTAACAGGGCAAGCACAGTGCTGAGGTCTTGGGCTCATGTAGGGACTTGACATCATGTTGGGACATCAGCTTCTCCCCAGTCCAAGCGCGCGCGCACACACACACACACACACACTCATACACACTCACTCACATACATGCTTATGCAGACATATACACTCACTCCCACACAGAAACATGCACTCACACATACACAGATATGTATACTCACATACATACACAGAAACACACAGACATACATACACACTCACACACACAGAAATACACTCACACATACACAAACACACACAGAGACATATATACACGTATACACAGAAAGAACCACACACATACACAGATATACATACACGCTGACTAATACATATATGCATACACACTTTCACACACAGACATACATACACAAAGAGAAACACACATACACAAAGACATACACAGAGATATATGTTCTCACACATGTGCACATTCACATATACGTTCAGAGACACACATACACATACAAGCAAGAACACATCTGCCCTCACCATGAGGGCTCCATGAACACTAACACCCTTGTCAGCTGTCCTGCTTGCTCTGCTTGTATCTACTGTAACCTTCAAGTGAGGGCAGGAAGGATGACTGTCTACTGAGTGGTTTGGAAGCAGCTGATGGGGAATTCTTGGCCCCCACCCCATGCTGACAAGTGAAGTATAGAAGATATTAACTCCATGAAGGAGAAAAGAAATCAATAAAACTCAAGGTCTTCTACTTGACTCTCCAGGAGGCATGATATCATTCCATCTTAAGGAACCAGTGGTGGTCCATGCCTCTAATCCTAGACCAGGCAGAGGCAGTTGGATCTCTGTGAGTTGGAGGCCTGTCTGGGCTATATTGGGAGTTACAGGACAGCCAGGGTTACATAATAGAGAGATGCTGTCAAATTAATGGGGAGGAGGAGGAAAAGAAAAGAAAGGAAAGGAAAGGAGGAGGGAGGGAGGGAAGGAAAAAAGAAAGGAAGGAAGGAAGGAAGGAAGGAAGGAAGGAAAGAAGAGAGATCCAGTGAACTGATTACCAACTACCATGGGAATTAACCAGAAACTAGTAGTTCTTTACTTCCTTTTCTACATGAATTTACCTGAAATAGGTATTATCCAGCCCCAGTACAAATACCACCTGGTAGCCAACTGCACTCACTGTCACCTGGAAAACCCCAGCTGTTACCAGGTTCCATCAAGATAGTGCCAAACCACAGTCTCGTTTATCATGATGAAGATTTAGCATGACTTGTTAGAAAGGATTCAATGCCCACTCTTCCTCCAATTACCCCAGTAAGATTTTACGCAACCTAGAAAGGAACTCAGGGACTGAATAAACAAATGATGAGCTCCAGGCAAAGCACATTCTAGATCATTAGCACAATTTTAAATACTAATGATTGTTTCTGAAAGAGTTATAAAATTAACTGACAATTCAAGGTGGGTGCTTGCTTTGCGTAGGCATATTCCAATTTAAGGCATCCTGTGCTGTTTGAAAGATTTAATTTGTCATTATTGAAGTTATATTTAGTAACAAAACTGTCACTATGGAAAACTGCCTTGTGCATGGTTTTTGCAAAGTTTATTCAGTTAGAGGGGCTGTTCTTTCAAATCTGTGTAGAAAAAGTACTGGTAAACTGTAGCTATTCAGAAAGCCTTCCTACACTGTAAACTATTAACAAACTGTTGTTCAGTATTGCCAGAGCTTTGGAAGGTCTCAGAAGGGCAATGAAGTGCCCAGGGTAGTATATGTTACACACACACACACACACACACACACACACACACGCGCGCGCGCGCGCGATTTCATGTAACAGAGCAAGTGGAGAAGTCACCACTGGGCAACAAGCATGCTTACATCTAATCCACCAGAGGCTGATTAACTTCATCCCTAATTAAAAAAGGAAAAAAGATGGTAGCATTAAAGTCATATTTACTTCTCCCACCTGATCGGGGGTGTGTTTCAAATCCCTACGTAAGCACGGTCGCACCATGCAGTGATCTCTTGTCCTGGTGGCTTTCCTTGTCTCACTGCTCAGCTCCTGAGCCCACACGATGTCTGATGTCATTCAAACTGGATTCTTTCTCAAAGACCTCACCTTCAGCACAGCAGATCCAACTATCAATCCATGATATTAGGTTTGATATCCATAAAGTAGGTTTAAAACCAATTTACTGTTTTATTTGAGTAACATTTATAAAGCTACACAGTTGGAATATAGTATCACCAAACAATGAGTTGGGATATTATATGGCCTTTTCTTTCCAAGCCACACCCCTCAATCAATCTTCTACATGCCAACACACACATACACACACACACACACACATACACACAAAGAGACACACATGCATACACATAGACACCCCACACATACACAAAGGCATACATGCACACATATACACACACAACACACACACTTCTTTCATGGTCTATATTTCTGGATTATATTTAATCAAATCAATGTTAATTTTTTTCATAATTCTGGAGGACTATTTCAACTCCCTTTGGAGAACTCACAAAGGTAAAACACTTAAGATTTGGTCTTTTAAGCTGTCATTTTTGCTACCATTGACTTCTGTTTTAAGAAATGTCTCATCTGTGAAATGCTGTCTTCTGGACATGACCCGGCCAGTGTACTCGTGAACACGCCAGCTGTGGCTACCTGCACAGGGCTAGTACAAGACTGAGTTGGCCAGCATTCCTGCACAGATGGGAGAGGCATGGGGGACCCCACCCTTCCTTGAGGGTCAATCAGCAGCGAAGGGCAGCTGAGGAGGAGTCATAGCCTTCAGTGATGAGCCAGTGCTAAGGCACTCAGGCCCCAGTGAATAACCCCACCTCATGCTCATGCAAAAAAACCCAATTCAACTCAGTGCCTCGAAAAACCGAAAACAACAAAAAGACATGCAGACAGGGTTGAATAGGAAGAAGGGTTCACTGAGGGTGAGGGTGGGGTGGGGCTAAAGAGGGAGGTGAAAAGGGCCAAAATACATTTTACATGCTGTCAAGGAAGAAAAGAGAGACGGGAGAGAGAGGGAAGGAGGGAGGGGGGAGAGAGAGAAGGAGGGAGGGAGGAAGGGGTAAAGGAAGGGAGGGGAAGGAAGAAAGAGAGGAAGAGTGGGAGGGAGGGAGGGAGGGAGGGAGGCAGGAGGGAGGTCTGGCCCCATCAGGACACAGTGGATGCCAGCTCAGCTGAGCACAATGACTTGCAGTAGTTATCTGAAGCTCAGTAGGTGTGTTACAGTGGGGAAGGTGCCAGCCTATGTGCCACACCACAGAGTGTGCTTTTGAAGGTCAAAAAGCAACTTTCGGGAGCCTGTTCTCTGCTTTCCTTATCTCGGTCTCAGGGACAGAGCCAGGTTGTCAGGCTCGGTGGCAAGCACCTTTACCCACTGAGGTGTCTTGCCACCGCTAAGTAGTTTAAGATTCTGACGTGACCTCTTGATTTTGTGGATAATAAGATGGACTGATAAAAACATTTTGAACTTTCCTTTGGGTGTGCGTAGATTAAAAAGATTATTATGCCTATAATTATATAAACGCTACTATTAAAAAATACCTACACCAACTTCTAATTAAGAAGACACAGCTACATGTTATCGCTTCTCTCTCTTGAATCCCTGCCAACCCCACCACCAACAAAAAAATCCTTCAGTCAAGTAAAAAAAGCAATCCAAGAGATACAGAAGTAAACAATACTTTTTGGAGGGGTTGGAGACTGGTCAGAGAAGTGTGGACAGGATAGGGGAGCGGCAGCTGGTGAGGGCCCTGGCAGAGAGGCTTCCACTCTGAGCACCCCCACCCGCCAGCCTCTGCTCAGGTCGGGAGCAGAACTCAGCCAGAGAGCCAAGGTGGGGAAGACACTGGCATGCAGAGGGAAGGCTAGTGGGCGAATGGCCCCAGGGCCTTTTCAGACCTGGAGCAGAAGCTTCCCTCAGAGAACACGCCTGCTTGATCAAGAGCTTCCAACACACCCACCAGGTCTCCTCTTTTATGGTAAAATTCACCATCCTAACCATTCAGAAGGATAGAGCTCCAGCTTGGGACGTTCACTCACACTGTGCAGCCATCAGTACTAGGCATCATGGAGGTGGTCATCTTCCCAAACTTAAATATGGCTGCCACTGGACACTATTACCCGAGTTTGCCCCTGCACCCCCACCCAGTCTTAGCAATGATTTGTGAGAACTCTAGGTGCCTCATGTAAGGGACTCACACTTATCTGTTGCTTGTGACACCTGACTTCTTTTACTGGTGTTATGTCTGGCAGGTTCACACATACTGTGGCATATTTCGGAACTGCCTCCCTTGTAAAGGCTAGACATCGATTCATCTGTCAACGAGCGCTGGCTTGCCCCTACCCGTTGGCTACTTTGAAGAGTACAGCTGTGAACTTGGGAGTGTCCATATCTCTTCATGTTCCTGCTTTCTAGTGACTCATAGGTGAACAGATAACAGAGGGTTAGAGGTCATTGTAGAAAAACTTTACAGCGTGATAGACAGAAACCAACATGAAGAAGGAGGAAGTGCTCTTGAAAATTAAAAATATTTACCATAAATAAAATAGGCTAGGTGGGTCGAAAGTAAAGGCATAGAACTCTACAGGCAAATGGTATAAAATAATAGACCAGGGCACAGGAGGGGGGGGTTCGCCTAGTGTGCACAAAGCCCTGGGCTCATCCTTCCCCCCTCTCCCCGCCTCCCTTCCCTTCCCCCTCCCCCAGCACTACATAAACCAGGTGTGGTGGCTCAAACTTCCAATCCCAGACCTTAAATGGCAGAGATAGGAAGAGCAGAAGGTCAAGGTCAGCCTGAGTTACACTGATGAGTTTGAGGCCAGTCTGGGCTACAGAGACACAGTCTTAAACAGTTAAGAACTGATGTGGATGTCCCTAGTTAACAGGATTTCCCTAGAAAGAGAAAGAAGGCATTTAATTAAAGAAACAATAGAAGACGTGTCCTTAAATATGAGATCATCTCAATGCTGGTGCACAAAGATAGAGATGAAAGCAGATCCCAGGGGAGACAGAGCAGTGAGCTCTCACCCCATCAGGGAAAAGGGGAGCAACACGCATAGACAGTGTTTTTAGAATTCAAAGGGAAATAATACACAAGCTAGAATTCTATACTGAAGCGAATCACCAATCCCCCAACCGTAATGGAGGCAAACTGGGTCTCCTCTCCCAAGCCAACCCAGGGGATGGGTGGACACATCCCTCAGGATGCATCATCTCAGGAGCAGAGGGCCTTGCATTCTGACCTTGCACTGGGCCTGTGATTCATTCATTTACGCCACGATTTGCACTGCGTGTCTGCCGTGTGCCAGGCACTGTTCTTTTCTGGGCGCTGCTGACACAGAGGTGATAAAACAAAGTTCCTAGCTGGGTGTGGTAGCACATGCCTACAATCCCAGCACTTGGAAGAGGAAGGCAAGAGGATCAGGAGTTAAAGGCTACATACACAGTGAATCTGAGCTCAATCTGGGCTTCAGGAGACCCTGCCTCAAACACAACACAACAAAACAAACAACAACAAAAACACCCAGTTCTTACTCTCATGGACATATAAAGGGGTCGGATAATGAGCAAATATATCATTAGGGAAATGAGCAGGGTCAGACCGGGAGGGTGGAGCCTGGTGGTGTGCTGGAGCAGAGGTAGGGACCCAGAGCAGTGAGAGCATCAGGCTGGGTGACAGAGCTGGGTCAGGCTCCAGACGGGGAAGGATAGTAGTTGTTGGGACTTCAGCTCGCCCAATTAGCCTGGGTACAAGCGTTCCCCGAGGAGTCCCCATCTCTTCTGCACCCTTTGGTAGGTGGATTCTTCCCAGAGCTTCCCCCTGCCCCAGCAGGACTAAGCACCCAAGTATTACATGACTGGGCCTATCAGGCCTCTTTCTTCTCTCTCTGGTGGGGAGTTAACACAAGACTTCTCTGCAAGGGAGATGAGACTCCAAACAATGTCCTATACTAGTACTGTTCTGTAATGTGAATTTTCATAAGTTAGGCAGAGAAAGCCCCATCAACTTCATGTATGGATGGAGAAACTGAGGCAGTGCCAGGTAAAGAATGTGACAGGACCACAGATCACAAAGGTTTCAGTGTACACTCTGACTTGGGTCTGCTTCAGGGACGGACACAGGGTTCATTCTTTTTCTTTTTCTTTTTCCTTTATTTTAAACTTTTCCACACAGGTAGACATGGAGCAAATGATCTTTTTCCTTTAGGATTTAATTACATGTAACTGTCTTGGAGTTCACTTCAGCTGTCCTGTTCTCTATACTCACAGTAACAGACAGATGCCAGAACTATTAAAGTCGGTCCACCTCAGATGGAGCAACTAGGGGAGGGGAGGGAGCAGAAGCTAGAGGCCTGGGTAACCCTAAAGCCCACCTAGATGTTTTGATGGAATTTGCAATGACTACACTCAGAGCATATTGTCTCAGCCTGTCCTTGTAAACAGGAACTTCCTTTTCTTGGCTGCCTTTAGGTCCCAGCTGTGTCCTAGGTGCAGAGGAATGTTTGTCTTTGCTGGGCAGAGACCTGTGATGGAGCAAGATTGGAAGAGTGGCACATGCCAGCTCAAGGAGTCAGCAGCAGGGGGGCCTGCTGCTCCTGCTGAGCAAGGACAGGAGGGCGGCTCCTGAAGCTTGTTCAAACACTGAGTCATGGCATACACAGAAAGCCAGGTAACTTCCTGCCTTGACTTAAAGTGCTGCCCTGTCTATTAGTTTTATGATTGCTCTTACCTTGAATTCTAAAATTCCCAGGAGAGAGAAGCATGCCACTGTCTTCAATTCACTTGTAATGAATCAGAAAGAGTAAAAAAACGGACCGTGGATGTACAGACGGGCCTTCAAATGAAGCAAACCGGTAAGAGTAGAATCCGGGTTTTCCATACAGGCACATTTATTGTAAAACCCTTTCAACTTCTTTGTGGTTTTGGTAAAACACCGGAGGCAGCAGAGAAAGACTTCTGTTGCTTGGGATAGTGTCAGTGTCCCCGTGAGTGATTCACTGGATAACCCCCTCTCCAGCTTCCTGACTCTCCTACACCTGGGACTCTCTGCTCACCACACCTCCTTTTTGAAACCAGCTGCCTTGAAGTTACTAATTGTTTCCTTGAACTAAACTCGTTTCATCCCTGCACGCTGTCCCCCTAGGTGCTTGAACTTCAGGAAGACCCAGAGTGCCAAAACTTCTTTGTTCTCTACTCTCTCCAGCAGAGATGCCAAGAGGCACCAACCAAGCACTCCCTCTCCAGCCTGTAGCACATTCCCTATCAGCACAGGAGGCCAGGCACTGTGAGGGCCTGGGAACAGACTGGTGGAAAACAACTTGAGCAGCCCCTGTCTGCAGGAGCGTCCCCCGGAGCCGAGGTCAGCGCCCCAGCAGGAGACTTACTATCACATCTCCACTGGAGATGGAGAGCCTCCATCTCCTCAGCCTGTTTCCGGGGCTGGAGGTCCACTGTCCCGTGACCCTAATCTTCCAAGATGCTTTTGTTTATTGCCATTTTGACAGAGTATGTATCTTTTAACAGTGTGGTTTATTTATTATTATTTTGTTGTTGTTGTTGTTATCATCATTACAGCATCTGCCTGCACGTATGCCTGCAGGCCAGAAGAGGGCATCAGATCCCTTTACAGATGGTTGTGAGCCACCATGTGGTTGCTGGGAATTGAACTCAGGACCTCTGGAAAAGCAGTCAGTGCTCTTAACCTCTGAGCCATCTCTCCTGCCCAAAAGTGATTTTTTCAATGAAACATTTTGTTTGAATTTCACACCTCAGATTCAAGGATCAAGATTTTTGTCTTATTGTATAGTTTGAATAAGAAATGTCCCTATAAGCTCATGTTTTGAACTCTTGGGCCCCAGCTTGTAGCACTATTTGTGGAAATTATGTAGACTTTGGTGGAAACAAATTAGAAGAAGGTCTCAGTCCCCGCCCCAACGCCCGTCCCCACTCCCTGCTTCCTGCCGGCTGAAGAGAACAGCTTCTCCCCCCTCCCCGCCTGCTGTGATGTTCTACCAAGCAGCCATAGGTTAAATACTCTGAGACCATAAACCAACATATATCCTCCCTGACTGAGGAGCTGGGTGTGTAGGTAAATGCTAAAGTTCTTGCGTATACCGAGGCTCTGGGTCCTACATCCCACACTTAGATACATTGCTGATGGCGGGTGTGTGTGTGTGTGTGTGTGTGTGTGTGCTGAAGATGTGGCTCAGTGGAGGAGCACTTGCCTGGCAAGAGTTTGATTCACAGCACCATAAACAACAACTGTAAAAGCAGTTGTGTAGCTGGGCAGTGGTGGCGCACGCCTTTAATCCCAGCACTTGGGAGGCAGAGGCAGGTGGATTTCTGAGTTCAAGGCCAGCCTGGTCTACAGAGAGAGTTCCAGGACAGTCAGGGCTACACAGAGAAACCCTGTCTCGAAAAACAAAACAAAAAAAAAACCAAGCAGTTGTGTACCCACCACCAACCCCAGCAGGCTCCAGTGAACACTTCCAACCCAACGGATGCCAGTTAAACTAAACGGGACACAAAACAAATTCAAGTCACAAACGTGGGGAGGGACTGGGAGGGAGAAAAGAGGTTACAGGGATGGGAGGGAGAGAGGAAAGTATATCCAAGGTACATTATATACATACGAAATTGTCAAACAACATTAATTGTTAAAAACACATTGTATTAATGGATTGTATTAGAATTCTAGAAATGAGCCCATTAATATACTGCTGAACTCTATCAGTTAGCATTTCACTTAAAACGTGCACTGATGTTGGTAAGTAAAATTGTTCCTGAGTGTCCCCTCTACCCCTTTATTTTGGTAAAGAATCAGGCTTTAATATTAATGTTATGGTCACTTCATTAGAAGAGGCCAGGACATTCCTTTTCTTTCCAAGATCTGGGGAAGCCTGGGCTATCTGAGCTTTATTGACTGGGAGCAGTTCTGAGAGGTGGGGGGTGGGGACAGGATGACCAGGACACCATGTGTGCATGGACAACCTTAACAAAAGCCCTTCCTCAGTGCTCTTGTGTAGCTGGGCTCAGACTGGAGTAAGTTACATTTTCACAGTTATAGGAAGTTCTCTTTTCATCTATGTTTTCAAAAACACTTGCAGTTATGAAAATGATACATTTTCTCCTGTTTTAATAGTTATTTCCCCCATTGTATCTTATTTTGATATATTTATATACCTGTTCTAGATTTCTTCCCATTGCTGTGACTAAAACCAACTTAATGGAGAAAAGACTTACTTGGCATTTACTTCCAGGTCATAGGTCACCATTGAGGACAGTCAAGGACTCAAGCAGGAAATTGAAGCAGAAACCATGGAGAAATGGTGATTGCTAGCTCACTCAGATTTATACTTAGGTAGCTAATCCTACATAACCCAGGACTAGCTGCCCAGGGGATGGTGCCACCCACAGTGGGCTGGGCCTGCCTGCATCAGTTAACAATGAAGGCAATCCCCACAGACATAGCCACAGGCCAGTCTGATCTACATCTCTGCTATCAGATGACTCTAGACAATGTTAAGTGGATGATTAAAGCTAACTAGGGCACTATCTTTTCCCAATCCATTTTAGTTAAGTAGGCTCATTTTTTTTCTTTTTCTTGGACAAGTTCCTTACTAAGTCTTCTGTTTCTGTTCACTGAGTGGGTTCCACTTTTGCATTTATTAATCCTATCTAGTTTTAGCTTATTTGGTTGTCTTCTGAGTTTAATGCTTTTAGCCCATCATTTTTATTTATTTTCAATTTGTTCCCATGGACATTTATGCTATGAATCTTCCTAAACATTATTTCAACCACATTCCATAGACTCCAATAGCCAATGGTTTTATTATTATTCTACCATTATTCCAAATTTTATTCCTTTTTCCCTTTGATCCAAAAACTGTTTTGGTTTATATATTTCTGGGAGATAAAGTGCTTTAGTTTGTGTGTGTTTCATCTAAATTCATACACTAAAACCTTAAGTGTCGGCAGGACCAGGTGAAGGCAGGCTTATAGCGCAGGGTTTCAGCACTTGCCTGGCAGGGTGGAGGTCCCAGTACTGGGACCAAGAACAGCAACATTTACTGCAGCAGCAACAACAGCAAGCTACACACACACACACTCACACACTCACTCACACACACACACACACACACACACACACACACAGTCTTTGAAAAGTTACTATGTGTGATGGTGAGATTAAAATAAGCCCCACAGAGTTGTATGAACCCCCAAGAACACCGAAGGCTTCTCTTCAATATCAAATACTCCATTTATTCTAGACATGCTAGCTGCCAGAACTGTAATACATATTTTTATTAGTTATAAAACACCTAGTTTATGGTCTTTTTGTGACAGCAACCCAACAGATGATGACAACGGTTCTTTAAAAATGAATTACATAACCTATTTAATACTCTGTACCTTGAAGAAAATGGACTTTTTTGTTTTGTTTTGTTTTGAGACAGTTTTTCTGCATAGCCCTGGCTGTCCTGGAACTCACTCTGTAGACTAGGCTGGCTTTGACCTCACAGAGATCCACCTGCCTCTGCCTCCTGAGTGCTGGGCTTACAGACCTATGCCACCACACTCAAGAAAGGAAACCCTCAAGGGAACTTTCCCCTAGTTTTCAAGACAGTGACTCTTACCCAGATCTGTAGAGTGAAATGTCTGTCCCCTCTCGTTCTATGAGCTCAGAAACAAGACTGACTATACGTTCTTCCTGGTTTCCTTAGGTAACTTCTGTGCTCTTGACAATACTTCTTTATTTTAGGTTTAAAAACAAATACAGTAAAAATCCACTCCCAGACTTTCCTGTCTTAGCAGTGCTTAAACGCACAGTTCAGTAATGCTGCCTGTACCCTGCACTGTTGTGAACCCACCCTCTTACCGTCAGTACTATTAACTTCTCCTTATACACAAAAATGCAGTTTCATTTCCATTTTCCAAAATTATTTGAATGTTTATGCTGGTGGTGTTGGCTTGTTTTTTGAAACAAAGTCTCATTCTATACCCTTAACTGGCCTGTAACTCACTACATAGGTAAGGGCAGACTTGAACTCTGTACAACTCTCCTACCTTAGCCTACACTAGAACCACAGGCGTAAGCCCATGCCCTGCCTGGAAGGTATTTTGTTTATTTAGTACAATGATCAATGTAATGTAAGATCAAATAATATAAGTAGGTCACGTGCACTTTTCAACACCCAGCACTTCCGATCTCCTGGTTGATTATTTATTTAGAGCACATATAGCCTTACTAATTTTTTCATTTGACCTATATAAATAAGAGTAAAGTATTGCAAATCTCCCAATATTTAAATTTTAATTTACTTACTAGAGTGTGTATATGTGTGTGTGGGGGGGATATGTATGTGTGAATGTGGGAGATGTGCATATTTGTAGTCTGTGTGTATATGTGGTATAGTATATGTGGCGTGCTCTGTGTGTGTGTAGAACACGTATGTGTATATGCGTGTGATGTGCATATTTGCAGAGTATGTGAGTATGGTGTGTGGTTTGATGTATGTGAGACGTATGTGTGAGAGAGGGAGAGAGAGGGGGAGAGAGAGAGAATGGATTGTGTAGGATGTGTATGTGTGTGTGTGTGGTGTGTGTGTAGGATGTGTATATGTGTGTATATATCTGTTCTTGTTCTTTTGCCCACATGCATGTGGTTTCTGGGGATGAACTTATATTGCTCAGTCTGGAGGCGCTTTACCCACGGAGCTCATCTCTCCAGCCCTCAACCGCCCAATTATCAGTGTGAACTGATTTTTCGTTCTGCAGTCTCTGCTTCAGAAAAGCTGCGACTGGGTTATTTAGAGCAGACAGCTAATGCTGCACACCCCAATTACTTTTAAATGTGTCAGTGCTGCACCACATTTTTTTATTTAAAGATTTATTATTTACTCATGTGTATGTATGTATGTATGTATGCACGCATGTTACGTCTGTGCATATACACATGCATGCAAAGATGTCTGCAGAGGTGGATCCCCTGTAGCTGGAGTTACAGGCAGTTGTGAGCTGCTTGTCATGGATGCTGGGAACTGAACTTGGGTCCTCTGCAAGAGCAGGAAGTGCTGTTAACCACTGAGGCATCCCCAGCTAATGTATAATCCTTCCGTTTTATTTTTGTTGTTGCTGGATGCTGGAGACTGCAGTCAAGGCCTTGCACAGTGTAAACACAGCCTCCATCCCTCAGATGCCCGCTCTGAGAACCTTTGGTTATTAGTAGTAAGCGTACTTACAGTCACAAAACCATTGTTTAACACAGGATGAAAGCTGCTTTCTTGGCCCTTTGTTTTCTCGTTTGCTCTTTCTCTTGGCACACAGAGAGTTGTTGTTGATGTTGTAATATCTTCTTCTTCTTCTTCTTCTTCTTCTTCTTCTTCTTCTTCTTGAGATAGGGCATCACAAACCTTTGGCTGGTCTCTGTAAGTAATGGTGTATGACCCCGAACTCATGACCTTTCCACTTTTCCATCTTCACCTCCTAAGTGCTAGGATTATAGATGTGCTGCCACACTGGGTGCTGGAGATCAGAGCCAGGAATTAAGCACTGAACCAACATACATACATACATACATACATACATACATACATACATTCATACATACACATATAAATATATATATATTTATTTACTCATGTGTATATAAATATAAATATTTATATGTGTATGTATGTATGTCTGTGTGTGTGTGTGTGTGTGTGTGAATATGAGACAGTCTCTATAAAGTCAGCTATGTCCTTGTTATAATGGCTTCTTTTAAAAAATATATTATTTTTATTTTATGTGTATAGTGTCTTGCTTGAATGTGTATATGTGCCCTTGGAGGTCAGAGGAGGGTGTCAGATCCCCTGGAACTAGAGTTACAGATGGTTATGTGCTGTCATGTGGGTGATGGGAATGGAACCTAGCTCTTCTACAAGAGCAGCCAGAGGTCCTTAACTGCGGAGCCATCTCTTTGGCCCCTGTAATGGCTCCTTCTACATAAGAGAAAGAGAAAAATGAAGAGTTGGGTAAATTGAAAGATAAATAATTCAGAAACACAGAAACAAAGTGTATGAATCAGCAAGCATTAGTCTATTAATTTGATAACTAGTTGTTTCCATTTGTAGAACAGGCCGCAGGCTACACATGAAGACATCTATAAAGGGTTATGTCATTTCACCATCTAAGGAAGCCTTCAGTTAGCACTTCAGACTCTTCTAAAATTAGTTAAAGTGAAAAGAAATAATCGGTGTGAAAATGCCAGGGTTAGCTGTGTGGGAAAATGTCTAATTGAGGGTTGTGAGTTTCTCATCTCAGCAGAAGAATAAATATTTTGAAGAGTAACACGGAAGGTGGCATTTTAAAAGAAATTAAGTGGTTACTAGAAGCCACAGGAAAAAGCATAGAGAGGAAATGGTAATTGAACAAAACAAACGAAAAAGGGCTAGTGCACAGGTTATCAGTGGATAGAGCTGATTAACAGGAGCGACACCATCGACTGTGGAACCCAATGGAAGCAACAAGGAACACAAGAGCTGAACTGCCCAGTACGGAAAGTCTAAACACCTACCCGAAAACTTCATAGAAGTCTTAAAAGGGAAAAAAGCAAGGAAAACCATAAATGGCAAAAATACATGAAAAAAAAAAACTGTTCAAAGACAACAGCAGCAAAGCGCTCACACACACGGAGGCACGCATGCACACATGGAGAGGCACACATGCACACACAGAGGCACACATGCACACACAGAGGCACACATGCACACATGCAGAGGCACACATGCACACACACAGAGGCACACACGCACACACGCAGAGGCATACACGCACACACACAGAGGCACACATGCACACACGCAGAGGCACACATGCACACAGAGGCACACATGCACACACACAGAGGCAGACATTCACACACACAGAGGTACACATGCGCACACACGGAGGCACACATGCGCACACACGGAGGCACACATGCGCACACACGGAGGCACACATGCGCACACACAGAGGCACACATGCACACAGAGGCACACATGCATACACACAGAGGCACACATGCACACACACAGAGGCACACATGCACACACAGAAGCACATGCACACACACAGAGGCACATATGCACACGCGCAGAAGCACATATGCACACACGCAGAGTCATACATGTGCACACGTAGAGGCACGCATGTACATACACAGAGGCACACATGCACACGCACAGAGGCACATATGCACACACGCAGAAGCACATATGCACACACGCAGAGTCATACATGTGCACACGTAGAGGCACGCATGTACATACACAGAGGCACACATGCGCACACACAGAGGCACACATGCACACGTGGAAGCACACATGCACGCACAGAGGCACACATGCACACACGCAGAGGCACACATGCACACACTGAGGCACGCGTGCACGCACATGCACACACATGCATACATACGCACAGACATGCACACATACAAGACCTCCTTAAAGATGTAGGACCCTTTGGCCGTGGTGCAATTTTCCTGTTCTTTTTGTGAAAACGAGGCCCTTTGCATCAAAACATAAGCTGGGTTCTGGGAATGCAGCTCAGCGGCAGAGTGCTAGCCCTGCATGCACAAGACCCATCTCCAGAACGGTGGGAGAAATTAAATGGCTCCTACCTTACATGTCAGATGCACATCGAGAAATTTACTCATGGAAGTCAATAATGTAAATATTTAAAGCCACATCCCTGAAGCTGAGCTCAACAGAATGTTCAAATGGCTACTGGTCACAGATAGGTAAATGAATGTTGGCACACTCGCACAGAGGCTGCTGGACTAAACACACGAGGAATCTAGGAAAAACATTTAACAAAGGAAGTTGGTGCAGGCGCCTCCGTAATTCTTCATCAATGCTTCCAGTCCAGCGCTCTTCTCCGCTCCTGTCACCAAAGCCTTGCAGGCCTTTTCGGCTGATGTGGAAACCTCTGGGTTATGTGGATTTGCAGTGGTCACAAGAGGTGTCTGTTTAAAGGCTCTGTTCCACTGTCCTGCTACTGGGATGTGGTGGACCCACCTTTGGGAACTAGGAGTTCCTGGCAGGTCTTAGGTCACTATGGGTGTGACAACCAAAGGAATTGTGGGACTTCGGTCTCTTCTTCTCTTAATTTTGGGTCACGAATTAACTACACCCTTCTACCGTAATGTACTGGGCTGCACAGGCCTGACACAGTAGGTTCACAGACTGAAAGACTGCAAACTGTGAGCCACCTTTTTAAAGCTGGTTACCTCAGATGGCTTGTTACAGTAAAAGAGAGCTAATGGCCAGGAAGTGATGGCATACACCTTTAGTTCTAGCACTCCAGAGGCAGAGGCAGGCAGATCTACATGAGTCTGAGGCCTGCTTTACAAAGTGAGTCTCAGGACAGCCAAGGGCTAAACAGAGAAGCCCCATCTCTCTCAAACAAACAAACAAACAAACAAACAAGCAAAAACCAATCAAGCCACAACAACAAAAGAAAGCTAGCATCCTCCTGTCAGTAATAAAAAGGAGTAAAACACTGAGACTTGCTACAAGACAGATAATCCTTAAAAACACCGTTAAGAGAAAGAGGCTATGCAGACACAAAAGATCATATATTCCATGATTACATTTATATGAACTATCCAGAGTGGCCACATAGACAAAAGTTAGACTCAGGATAGAGCGACGGAGACTACTGACTGCTAACTAGCATAGCTTCAGAATGAAATGACGGTCGTGTTTGCAGCTTAATGAACATCCTAAAACCTTCAAATGTACACTTTCATTAAGTGAGCTGTGTGGTATATGGATTGTATCTCACTAAAAAGAAAAACTCTCCCATGTGCTGAAAACCTTCCGGACCGCTCTGCGCCCTCCTCCCACCCTCCACAGGGCATTTGTTCTCATAGCTGAATGCACTTTCTGTGTCTACCCCACATTTCCCCATACACGTGCAGCAAGCTGATTCTAACCCATTACTGTCCTAGCTAGAAAGACTCTGAGCACCCCAACAGTGAAAATACAAACCCTTTTTCTGTTTTGTTTTGTTTTTTGTTTTTGTTTTTGGG
>CM052703.1:124574375-124587202 GCA_028551405.1 Uromys caudimaculatus | reverse complement strand
TAAGGCAGTATAAAAGCTTAGAGAAAGGTTTATACTAAAATAATAGTTTTTATGATGGGGAAAAACTGCAGACAAGTTAAATGCCTTAAAATATTTTATTCTTATTCACAAATAATATCTGTACCTACAGTTCAATATGATGTCTTGCTCGTGTGTATAACTGGGTGGTGATCAACCCAGGGTGATTAGTACATCTAGCCATCCAAATTGGTTTCATGACTTGTGTTGAGGACACCCCAAATTCTCTCTTCTGACTAATTAGGTACATAATGTGTTAGAGTTAACCATGCTGTTGTGACACAGTACCCACTGTACCCCGGTCCTTCCCCCCTTCTCCCCAGTCCCCTCTAGCTATTATTCTATTCTTCATGTTCGTGCAACCAACTACTTCAGACCCCATAGCCAGCAGGATCACATAGTGTCTGTCATTCTCTGCCCGGCTTAGTAAATGACAAGGTTCTACAGCTGAACTCTATATACAAGGCATTTGACTCTTCTCCCGAGTGGACATTTAAGTTGGTTCTGTATCCTGCTATTGTGCGTGCTGCTATAGGAAACATGGAAATGTGGGTGTCTTCCAACATGCTGACTTCATTTCTGTTGGGTCTACACTAAGAAGTGGGATGCCTGGGTCGCGTGGGAGTTATAGTTTTACTGCTGGGGAATTTCCATCCTGTTTCCTACACTAGCTATACCCATTTACATTCCACCAAACATGTGCACGTTCCTTTACTGTGTCCCTCTCAACAGAGCTTATTATTTCACTTTATCTGTTTGCTATTTGATAAGAGCTATTCTAACCGAGCAAAGTTGGCATCGTCCTGTGGTTTAAGACTCTCTCTTTTCTTCACCTCCTAGAAACATCTCCAGTCTCACTAAGGAGTACAAACTGGCCTGGAACTCAGTGTGCAGCCCAGTCTGGCCTGGAATTCATCCTCATCTTGTCCTGCCTCTCAAGGGCTAGGACAGCAGGCGGGAGCCTCCATGCTCAGCTGGATGAGATAACAAACACCATTAATACCATAATATGCCCAGGCGAAGGACAGAAAAGTACCATTCTTCTCAGAGACTGTGATATAAAGGAAGAAAGCTCATGATCTGTAAGACATGCAGGGCCCAGGCCAGCACTTGCTCTCCCTCCTCCCCCCTCCCCCTCCCCCCCTCCCTCTGCAGCCTCCACACTGATCTCCAGATTAGCACATTCTTTTCTTTCTCTGAACACCAAGCCCTTCCCCCAGAGCCACTACGCTGGTGTAATGAGACAGCACCCGAGCGTCAGGAACAGGGGCTGATCAGAGGACAGGGTGGCCAATCTCAGGCTCTTCCCAAGAAATTGGATTCTGAAATCACATTCCAGATCCAGTGTGCTAGCCTGCAGCCTGCCCTTATCCTAGGAATGCGGTAGGGTCCAGGCCACCAGGCTAGCCGTGATTGCCACCTGACAGGCCCCACTCTGAAATGCCAGCGCTCCGTGGAATGCAGGGGCGGAACCAGCACACCCTGGCTGTAAACAGCGGGTTAATCCCTGGGAGTGTTGGCAGTGTCCACCCTCTCCGCCGCTTCTGTTTAATAGACACCAGTCATACTAAACAAGCCAAGGGTGGATTCTGCTACACAACCAAAAGAGTGGTTTTGTTTTGTTTTGTCTTGTTTTGTTTTGGGACAGGACAGCTCGGGCTGTCTTGAAACTTACATTGTAGACCAAGGTAGCTCAAACTCAGAGATCCATTTGCCTTTGCCTCTCAAGTGCTGGGCCTAAAGGTGTGTGGCACCAGGCCTGGCTCTGGACTGTGGTTTGTAGGTAGAGGTCTTGATCGTCATCACATGCTGTGTCTCCCTCGTCTCCCCCACAGCAGTATGCTAGGAAGTGGGGCCTTTAAGAAGTGCTGAGAACTCTGATCTCCACAGTGGATGGATCCATTAATGGGTTAATGGATGAGTATAGGAAGAGCTTGATGAATCAAGCAGGGTCTCTCTGACTAGGTGGTTTGTCTCACCACATGATGCTGCAAGACCCCCTCCCAGGGGCTGGTGCCATGCCCTGGATCTCCCAGCCCCCATAACTGTAAGCTAGATAAACTTCTGTTCTTTATACATTACTCAGTCTCCAGGATTTTGTTATAGTAATAGAAAAATGGACAAAAGATGATACTTAACATAGTATTTTCTGCTTCTGAGGCCACAAAATTCACCTGTTTTCTGAAATATACTGTAATCTTACATAGATCCCTTACTACCCCTCCCCCACTGTGACTCCCAGAGGATCATTAAGTGTATTTTTCTGTTACTATAACAAAGTCCTGGAGACTGAGTAATGTATAAAGAACAGATGTTTGTCTGGCTTACAGTTGTGGAGGCTGGGAGATCCCAGGGCAGAACACGAGGGTACCTCTCTAGAGTCACACATTCATCACCTTCCAGCACAGAAGGCACCTCAATGGCACACCATGTTGGGAAATCCTCTCAAATAGGAGCTCTGCCTCCCCTGAGCCACCAACCTTCCTGATGGTACCCAAATATGTCAGAGTAGAGAGGTACCCTTGTGCCCTGGGACACCTCCTGTGGTGTAAGGTGTCTGGGTCCTTCCAGTCTGCTCTGATTCTCAAGATGTTTAGCGTTAACACACACCTGTATGTTCTCATCTTCAGAAGGTGTGAGGTGACAGCATCTGCCTGCTGGTGAGCGCTCATCCATGGTAGCCTACGTTCCGTCATAGACACTGCCTTTTTAAAAGTTAAAAATAAAAGAGATATCTGTTTGCTGCTGTAAACAGGACCCCTGAGAGTTACTCTCAAATATCCAGAGACGCTGTCTTGAGCAGTACCCTAGTCAGCTCTCTCCATCCTGATAGCTTTAGAGTTGGACAGAACGGTGTCTGTCCATGCTCCCTGGCCCTACCTCTGCACCGTCACTGCACATGGTACATTGTGATAGGACTCGTGTGGTCAGGCTGCTTACCTCACTGCAGCTGAGAAACAGAAAGAGAGAGGAAGTGTCTGGAGGCCACAGTCCCCTTCAAGGAAGGAAAGCCTTCCCCTGCCCCCACCTCTTGAAGGATGCCATCATCCCCCAGCAGCTTGCTGAGGACCAAACCTCCAACACACGGACTTTGAGGGACCTTCCATATGAGATCACAGTGCACACCGGAGCTGCAGCCTCTGATGTGTTCCCCTTCTACTTTTCTGATAGGTCAGACTTTTTTCTTTTTTCTTTTTTTTTTACAGTTTTATTGATATATATTTCACCGACCATAAAACTCACCCTTTGGAAGGATAAAGTTCAGTGACTTTTATTACAGGGAGGCAGACCTTGACCACTACAGGAAAGAGGGCAAAATGGGGGTTACCGCCTTTGTCCTGTGGCCAGCTCTTCTCTCGTGCCTTTATCTTTCCACTGTTTTGTTTTTGCTGGGCGCTGCATTGGGCAGAGACCTGGACAGCACCCCCTGGTGACCAGCATGTCTGGGAAAGAGGAAGGAGGGATGAGCCAGGAGGGAACAGGTCTAGTTCAGTACAACGTACCCCCATACTTATGGCAGCAGAGTTAGCAATAAGCTTATTTGTTTGTTTGGTTGGTTGGTTTTTGTTGTATGTATATGGGGGGGGGTTGCTTGCATGGGTATCTGTGCACCTTGTGCATGCAGTGACTTTGGAGGTACAGATAGTTGTGAGCCGCCATGTGAGCTGGGAACTGAACCTAGATCTTTCTTCTAGAAGAGCAGCCAGTGTTCTTAATGCTGAAACTATTTGTCTCATTGGAAAACGAAAGAACTCTGAACAAAAACAAGGTCAAATAAATGGAAATATTTTTTGTGTACTTTTACATGACAGGCAGGAAGGTCAGAGTTCATCAGCAAACACTGAGGGTATTTTATTTTCCTCTGTTTTTAAACTTGGCTGTGTGATCTTTGCTGTAGTCTCACACAGTGAAAATCCCACAAATAACCACATGGAACTAACTGAAGGAATGAACAATTATTTGGGGACACCATATGTGTAGTGGATAATGACTTAACATCTAACATTTCTGCCTTGATTTCTAGCTTTAGTCGGTTTCCACCATCTTAAGGATCACTTTTCACAAATCAGGTTAGTAACCATGTCCAACTATGTCATCAAACCTGAAAGTAAACAGTGAACAAGTAAACATGGTTAGAACGAATGTTTAAACAAGCATCTTATCAGATAATCACCCTAATAGAAATTACACAAATTCAAAAGCATTCTAAATGATATAGTCATTTCTGTAAAGGAAGGACATTTTAAAAAGTGATTAAGAACCCCAAGAAATAAAAATCTGAAAACTAGGAATTGGGCAAATACAAAACATAGGAGAATACAACAGAAACACGGCCAAATATACCACACGGGGCATCAGAAGTGAGTACACAGAAATGGAGCCTCCTCTTAGCTGAACTGAAGTTTAAACTGTACAGAAAGTAAGCCCTATAAACGCCACAAAAGAGAAGTCAAGAGGAAAATGTCTATCTACCAAGGGAACTTAGGCCCGGGCCGGGGCTGGTGGGTGAGGTAATTCAGATCAGTCCTCCCTGTGAAAGCAGAACTATAAAGGGCATGGTCTCAGAAGCATCAGAGATCTGGCAGAGGACCAAGAACACCATCCAAGGTTCTGAGAATGGGGGCTGAGAAGCTGAGAAGCTGCAGCCATGCTCCCAGGGGCAGCAGCCAACTCTAGGGAATGAGGCCGAGCAACACTGGAATTCTACCCAACTCACTGTGCAGAAAGTGAGTCCAGGCCCCTCCCCCCAGAGTCCGGGAAGCTGAGTGCCTTCTCCCTTGTCTAGACTGGGAGCCCAAAGAGCAAGCCAGAAGTTGGCACGTGCCCACAAGGATCTGTGGACACTGGGTCACTTTACTCCTTGACTGTGAACTGATGTCGTCCCAGGCTGTTGTGGCCATGCACCTGGAAGAAGAACAGATCCACTGCAAGATGACATCATCCTAGGTAACTGATTTGGGAAGCTGTCAGTTTCCTGGTGTTCAAGCAGACCTACAAAGAGATAGGGCTAAATGGAGCTGATAGATGCCAAGGGCGATGGAAATCGGTCCACAGTGGCACTGGTTACTAACACACACGCGAGAGCCATGGTGAAAATGATGCACTGTGTGCACAGAAACAAGATGACAGGCAAGCTAACCACCGGGGCGAGCGCTGGCCGCCATATGGAGGAAGAAGTCATCACGAAGTAGTGGGCTTTCATTCACCATTTGGTAAATGCACACTAAGCCTTGTTAACAAGCTCAACCACCCATGGCTGGTAAGATTTCAAACTGTCCAAGTCACTTTACCGAACTATTTGCCATTATTAATAAAGCTAAATATATGCACAGCCTCTGACGGCGTCACTCTACAATCAGGTTGTCATCTCAAGCTCATGCACGAGTACACCGTGAGGTGTGCACGTAAGAACGCCCACCGGCAAAACCTGAGCACTAGACGCAAACATGGGGAGCACTCCCAGGCATAGGTTTTATGTACCTGTCTTAATAAAGTAGTTGATCAACTAAAGGAAAGCAAAGTAACGACTCCCAAGACTCTTAAGCCTAATCTAAAAAGACATTGATGGGCTAGAGAGATGGCTCAGAGGTTAAGAGCACTTACTGCTCTTCCAGAGGTCCTGAGTTCCATTCCCAGCAACCGCATGGTGGCTCACAACCATCTGTAATGGGATCCGATGCCCTCTTCTCATTTGTCTGGCGATAGCAACAGTGTACTCACATATGTTAAATAAACAAATAAACAAACAAATAAATAGAAAAGACATTGATTAGAAAACCCATTGGGGTATACCCAATAGCCGTTTTTTCAGGGAGGGGGTAGTTTTAGGAATCAAACCCAGTGTCTCACAAAGGCCAGGCAAGCCTTGGGACAAGTTAGGACTGAGCCTTACTCCAAACTACACAGAAGAAAATAATAATAATAAAAAAACCCTGCCTCTATTAGATAATAAGGTAAATTTCAACAGTGATCCAAGAATCCTATCTTACTATAATGAAATAAAAAATTAAGACAAATGATAATCAGTTTGTACCTCTCCCCTTGGATATGGACATGGTGGGCCATCCAGATCATGGGCCAGAAAGGAGACTACAAACTATATTAGCAAATACTTAGGAGTCATTAGCTTTTCTTCAGTTATCAATTAATTTATTAAGACAGGTGTATAAAACCTATGCCTGGGAGTGCTCCCCATGTTGGGTCTAGTGCTCAGGTCTTGCTGGTGGGCGTTCTTACGTGCACACCTCACGGTGTACTCGTACATGAGCTCGAGATGACAACCCAGCTGTAGCCTTAGGTGGGAAGCACTGGATAGTGAATAAATGTGAGTCAATTAACTACCGCTTAAAACACTCCATATTGTAAGTGCATATTGGAGAAGAAAAAATAATCCCCAAGCCAGTAATTTAAATATCACTTAAAATGAGGAAAAACAAAACAATAGAGTATAAGAAAAAGGGACGAGGCTGGAGGGAAGGCTGAGCAGGAAGAGCACGCGCTGCCAATACCAACATTCTGAGTTCAATCCCTGGAACCCACATCGTGGAAGGAGAGAGCTGCCTCCATCCAGCTGCCCTCTGACCTCCACATGCATGCCGCTGTGGCTCACACACACACAAACTTATGAACGTAAAACTGAATTTAAAGATAGGAGAGCATAACGTAACTAAAAACAAAGTAACAATTTTTCATAGAGAAGGCATAAACAATATGAAGAACGGAAACAAAACAGAGACACCGAATTTATGTTCTGCCATTGAGGTTGTTGCCCAGTGGTAGAGCCAGGTGTTTGGTCTTCTGTTCAGTCCTCAGCTCTCACTAGGGGGAAAAATTAAACACTATGAGAAGTTCTATGTAATACAATGGACAACTCAGGGGAGATGGACAATTTTAACAAAAAAATATGGTATCACAACTGAGTCTGTTGTTGGTACAACTCTTTGCTTGTTTAGTTTGTAGGTCTCTATAATCTGAATAAAGTTTCTAGAAACTTTTGTGAAACTCAACATAGACAGAATATGATGAACACCTGGGGTAGTTCTGTCTGTGGTTCTGTCTGTGGTGTGGCAAACAAAGCAGCAGGACAGCTGGAAACGGAGTAACCCTTTGTAAGGATGAGTCAATACAGTTTGCTTGCAAGTTGGGGCTGTGCAGGTTTTGTTCTAAAGTTGTACAAATAACTATTTTTTTTTTTTTTTTTTTTTTTTTTGGTTTTTCAAGACAGGGTTTCTCTGTGTAGCCCTGGTTGTCCTGGAACTCACTCTGTAGACCAGGCTGGTCTCGAACTCAGAAATCCGCCTGCCTCTGCCTCCCAAGTGCTGGGATTAAAGGCGTGCGCCACCACTGCCCAGCTACAAATAACTATTCAATGTGTCTCCCTATGTAACGATCATTTTATAAATATGAACCACCAAGAGAAAAAATGAGCCAACAAAGAAAACTTGAAGAAAACCTTGAATCTGTAACTTTTATATTCTTTCCCTCAAAACAAATAAACCTGGACGTCAGTACCATAAGCCTGGCCGGCACCAGCACTGAGCCATATGACTACATAGCACCGCGCTGTACGACTGTCTATGTGTACCAGCCTTTAAGATGCAGCTACCCCACCCAGACACTACAGAGAAAACAAAATGAAGAAATTATTCCTAGCTGACAGAACAAAGCTGGGAAAGCACAAAAGCTAAACCATACAAATACGTGTGAATATCTTCCTAAGATGCATGCAAAATTTTAGATAAGATAACAGAAAACCCAATTTTGTAGCCTTAACAATACTGCCAAGTGCAATTTATCCAAGTAGCATAAAACAGTATTATGCCAGAAAATCTATTAGTGTGTGATTGCATAATTCATCATACTGACAGATCAGAGTGGGGGGAAAAGTGCCTGTGGTCTCAGCAGGATACAGAACACGCTCTAACATCCAGCCCAGGGGCAGCTTCTCCACTTGGTCAAGGCTCTGTCCAAAGGACATAGCACATGGTGCTTTTGGTGAGGGAGCATTAGAAAAAGTCTCTCTAACATATAGACAAGGGTAAGCACCACCTTTACCCAACACAGTACTGAAGCTCATGGTGTGGAAAAGAGACAGAAAGGTTGGTGAGAAGGACGAGAAAAGAAGGCACAGGAGTTGCAAAGGCAGTCTGAAGAAACGGGGCTGCGGGCTACTGACTAGTACAGCAGCCATGGGTCCATACACAGCAGAGCTAGACAATGAATATGCAAGCCAGTTAAACTGCAAAAGTTTATGTAACAAGTTCAGTTAGAAAAAATAAACCTTTATTGCACCGGAAGAAAAAGGTGCATCCCTGTGTAACTAGAGTTCAAATCATAAACGTAGTAATTCTTCCCATCCTGACCGTCTCTGTTCATTGTAAGCCCACTTGAACTTCTGGTGGGTTTGTGTGGGGTAAAGAATCTGACAGTGGCTTTAAGGCTCCAGAAGAAGGTCAAAGGGTAACCCAAGAGAGCCAAGGCACACTGGGAAGCATTTGCCCTGCCAGACTTTGGGACTTGTTAAGGGACAGTAAACATGGCTTACTACACAAGACTAGACAGCATGGCTTCCACACAAGGACAAACAGATCCACACCTGTACAGAAATTGACATTTGACAGATAAGGTACATATGTTAGCATGAAACACTCCACAAAACATCAAGATAACTGGTTATTCAAATGGAAAATAACAAATCCCAACTGTGGGACACTTGTGATCTAACACTAGGGAGACAGAGGAAGAAGGAGCAGTGGCTCCAGCTCAGCGTTGGCTACCTAATGAGTTCAAGACCAGTCTGGCACATGAGACCTTGTTCTACCTATGCCTTCTCCAAAAGGACCAAGATGCAGGAAGTGAAAGATGAACTACCAAGAAGGAGAAAAATATTTGTAATCCGTATTACCATCAACAGAGTCACAAGAATGTGAGGAACCCCTACGAACCAACAGTCCATCCCGGAATCATTTCACTGTTTTTTGTTTTATAACCTTTACTGGGTTTGTTCATGGACATCTTCATGCATGTATAAAGTGCACTCTGATTCCTGGAGCCCTCCTACCCATCTAATCTTCCCGCTCCTGTTGCACACCCCTCCCTACAAGCTCATTTCCCAGGTCTCCACGGGTTTTGTCTGATTTGGTTGGGTCGGGTGGGGAGCCTACTGACTTTAAGCGCCCATTTGTGCAACCACAGGCTTGGAACCATCCATTAGAGTACGGTGGGCTCCTCAGTGAGTACACAACTAAACCCAATGTCTGTCCCTCCCCCAGAGGCCATCAATAGCCAATCATTCAGCAGGAAAGGGCCATAAGTCCCGCCCCACTCCTTGACTGACTGCTAACATGTCCAGTCCTGTGCAGGCTCCTGATGGACAGCCACACCTGCTGGGGAGCCTTGTTTAGCTGTACTATGCCTGTGATACTTCTCAGCATTTCTCTCTAACTTCTACCTCTTACAACCTTTCTGCACCCTCTTCCATGATGATCTTGGAGATGATGGTATAAAAGTCCTGCTTGAGACTGTGCACTCAGCTATCACGCTCAGCATCCCGAGCTGCTGTGCACCCTGAGTCTCTGTATTCACCACCTTTCCCGGCAAAGAGAAACGTCACTGACTGGGGCTGGAAGTAGCATCTGTCTATGGGTATAAACATAAATATTTAAAAGGAAGCTTGGCACAGTGACAATTTAACAGGTATCAAGTTTGTCCCTGAGGCCTAAGACCTCCTCAGCAGTGGGGTTTTGACCAGATGGCATAGCTGGGGAAGTCTTAGGCCCTTTCGCAGTTTTTTTGTTTGTTTGTTTGTTTTGTTTTTAAATTTAAATTTAATTTAATTTAGGTTGTTTTGTTGTGCTGTGTTTTGTTTTGTCTTGAAACAGGGTTTCTTTGTGTAGCTCTAACTGTTCTGGAACTCCTTCTGAAGATCAAGCTGACTTGAAACTCAAGAGATCCACCTGCCTCTGCCTCCTGAGTACTGGGACCATCAGCATTGCCTGCCCACACGACCTCCAGTATTTTTTTAAAACACAAAATCTCTTCAGTTTTTATTTCACTTGTTAACATTTGGGAGTTTTTCTGTACTTTGCTTCCAGTGATAAACTCATAAACATTTATACATATAAGTGTGTGTATGGGGGGAGGGAGGGCTGAAATTGGCTAGGTGAGATCCAGGAATGTTCACTTGGGAAGCCATTCTTAGAACAGAAAGCTAATACTCAAGAGGCCGAGGAAGGGAAATACAAGTGAGGACTACATGTGAGGCTGAGGACCATCTCAGAAATAAACCAGTAGTGGTGGCAGCGCACGCCTTTAGTCCCAGCACTCAGGAGGCACAGGCAGGCAGATCTCAGAGTTCCAGGCCAGCCTGGTCTACAGAGTGAGCTCCAGGACAGCCAGGGCTACACAGAGAAACCCTGTCTAAAAAAAAAAAAAGAAAGAAAGAAATGAAAGAAAGAAATGAAAGAAAGAAAGAAAGAAAGAAAGAAAGAAAGAAAGAAAGAAAGAAAGAAAGAAAAGAAAAGAAAAAGAAAAAAGTTAGAAACAAAGAAAAGGTATTGTCATAGAACTTGGAGAAAAATAGTGATACTGGAGCTCCCAAGAGGAGGTACTAACAGAGAGTAAGTCCTGTAAAGAAGTTGGGGAGGAGAAGGCATAAGAAAAGGCCAACACAAAGTGAGACACGCCTGTGACCCGGGGATGGGGGGTGGGAGTAGAGGCAGGAAAATCAAAAGTATAAGGTCAACCTGGACTTACCAGTCTTCTTTCCAACAAAAGCAAAAAAGCAAACATCAGGAAGGCCAGCACAGCAGCAATCAGGAAGATGTCAGATCATGGGGCTGGGATGATGGCTTGGCTGGTGAAGTGCCTGCCGTGCAGGCATGAGGACTTAAGGACAGGTCGCCATCACCCGTGTAAACGCTCAGTGGCTTGTGCCTGGAATTCTAGCACTGGGGAAGCTGTGACAGGAGCGTTTGTAAGGGATGGACTTAGTTTTAAGTTTACATTACTGTCTTGTCTTGTCCTGTTTTGAGACAGGGTTTCTTTGCCCTGGCTGTCTTGGCTGTCCTTGAACTCAGAGACCTGCCTCTGCCATCCAAGTGCTGGGATTAAAGGCATGTGCCACCATGGCCCAGCTATTAAATTACTGTTTTAAGAGATCTACAAAACAAAACAAAACAAAACAAAACACGTCTAAAGCTATAAGCCCAAGAACACATAACCTCCTGGAGCTGAGGGCTGTTGCTCATGTAAGGTAACAACCACGTGTTTTCACTTCGGTAAACAAGGTTGGTTGCCCCAACTGCATAAGCTATGCTTGACCACAGACAGGCATGAGGCACTTAGGTAGGACGCATGCTTGCCCCCAACTGGACAAAGACAGGAAGTATGTAGCCTTTATAAGCACCTGACTTACATAACTTGTAGCCATTCTCTGGGAGTCCCAGGTATGGATCTGCAAGTGTCCATCATCCTAGCCGGTATTTAATAAAGCTTGTTTCAAATTTGGCTCAAAAACTGTGGTAGTGATCTTATGCTTGCCTGTAGGGGATCAGCAGATTCCAGGGGTTTGCTGGCTAACAGCCCTGCCCAACCAGTGAAAGAAAGAAAGATGACAAATCACATAAGACTATTTTTAAAAATAGTGAGATTTAGTCAAACAGAGAAAAGTATAAACCCTGGCAAGACTGAAGATTCTGGAAGAGAAGACAACAAGGTCACAGGTCTTGGAGGCAGGGCGGGGTGGATGGGCAAAAGGGAACATAGTAGTCAGAAGGAAAAACCTGAGGTCCCAACAGGCAACTGAGTCAGGACCCCCTAGGGCTATGGGTAAATTCACTAACTTAAGTTTTAGGGCCTGTTAAAATTCACCTAAAATCAGTTACCATACATATTTAGCAGTACCCAAAGGCTTGCTAGAAAGATCAAAATCTCTGTGTCTGTGCTGTGGCGACCAAGACTAGTGCTTGTGACTGTCTGGGCACTGATGCTCCAGCCAGACATGAAATTATTAACCATGACAGAAGGATCTGTCAAGGCCGTGTCCTCTCAAAATCAGAATATTAGTTTATCCTAAAAGATCTTACTCTGGATACTACAAGTGTCCATTTGCAGACAGGTGGGTAAATGTCACCAGTAACAGTGCACTGCCAGGTCAATGCATAATTGCTAGCCTCAGATAAAGAATTAACAGCAAAACAAATCAAGGTGAGACAGTCCAGCCCAGGTCTTCCTACGACACCTTACTAAACAAGGCCTATGATGATTCAGTGCTTTGTGTAACTTGTATTAAGGTTGCTTCTCTGGGACAGAGAGGCAAGGATGGGGTCTCCTTGGTCCTCCAACCCGTCCCACATCCAACCCATGCATTCCCTCAGTCCTATCAAGAGTCAGCCCCACCTTCAGTGACACCAAATCACAACACCAATAGTAACATCTTTGTGTTACCAACTCAATAAACTGGGAAACAAGAACGACCTCTAGCTGTAATTACTCCTTAAAAGGGATCTAAAACGTATGAGTAACAATAATTTTTTTTTTAAAAAGACATTTTACCTTCTAAGTATATGCATAACCAAAGTCCATTACTGAAACATTTGTAACTTCAAAAGTGGTTTTCAACTTCAAATACAAACACGGGCTACAGGCAAAAGCTAATTATGAACTTGGTTATTAGCAGGGTGTGAAAAGATGAGGGGATAGGAGGAAGGAATGCTTGCAGAAGGCTTTTATTGGACAGTGGATTTCAAAATACCCAACGCAGTTCATTTTTGAAATAGCTGTGAACTTCCTGTACATTAAAATAAATT
>CM052703.1:124564375-124571875 GCA_028551405.1 Uromys caudimaculatus | reverse complement strand
TGGTTCAGCAGGCAGCTGAACCGCACACACGCTAGAGAGTGCTGCCCCCCTGTGGCTGTTGGGAGGCCACTGCAGCTGGCCAGCCTGCCCTTGGGTCATCTACAATGACCACATCAGATGCCTGCTGAAGAGCTGAGAAATAGGCTACATGGCAGAAGCATCTTTCCCAGGCTCCGTGTCCTGGATGATGTGAAGACACAACCTGGGTATCTGCTGGAGTGTAGCTACGCCAGCTCACCTCTACAGTCCCTTAAGTAAGGCTCTCCATAGGGCGCAGTGGAGTAGTCATTAGCCCATGGTGAGAGCCAATTTACATAGTGTCCTTTCTGTCCACAACTGTATCACATGTGTGTTGCTTCAGGGCATGAGAGCCGTTAGCTAATATTAAATGTCAAATATGGCCACTCTTGGTACTGACAGTCCAAGAGGTGTCTGGGAACTTGGGGTCTTTGTTGCTTCCTCTGCATTGAACCCACTCTGTAGTCTGGAGCCTCCCTTCAACTGTGTTTGGGGTGGGGGTTGTCTCCTCTGGAATGTTTACACACTCTCTGGTTCTGATTCAAGGCCCGCTCTCACCCAACGCCAGGGAGTCTACAGGCTCCACACTGCCCCTGCCAGGAGCCTTTCCAATCGTACTGAGCACGCACAAGGCCCCAGAACCAGCCCTCAGCACACGCGGCTGAGAGCAGGCTGTGATGCTAGCGAGTCGCATCTGAAGCTAGGAAAAGCGGCATTCTGGCTACCTAAGTGCTGTGGCCTGATGTCTGCCCCCCGCCCTTCATAAGTTCAAATCCAACCCCCAGGGCGATAGAGGAGGGTGGCATCAGGAGGCGGGACCTTTGGAGGTGACCAGGTCAGGAGAGCGGAGACCTCATGGATGGGACCAGCACCCTGATGAACAGACTTAAGGAAGCTTGCTTGCCTCTTCTACCCCTTGAGGATACAGTGAGATGCCCATGAGCCTTCTGGAAATGGAGTTCAGTGGTAGAGACTTCCCCAGCATGCACATTTTGTTACAGTAGCCTGAAGACCCCACATGCTGCACATTCAAACACAGCTGCTGCCCAGGCCTGCTGGTGATTCTAAAGCTGGAACATCACCACAAACAGGCAGAAGGACTGCCCAGGAGAGAGTCCTAGAGCAACACCCAGGGAAGGCTCTAAGGAATAAGCCTTCTCTAGATCGCCTGTGAGGACGGAACTAGGGTGAACTTGATATTACACCCTTGTCTTGCCAGAAGAAAGAAAATGATTCTGTTAGTTTGTCTTCTTAGCCTCATCCTAAGCTTATAAAGAGAGCTGGGCCTCCACAGCACATGATCCTTACTCTCCAACCTCACTCCTCTCCAACAGGTGGTCAGACTCCATGAAAGGCCAGCTGCACAAATTGTGGGACTTCTGCCCCCACAAAACAAACAAACAACAAAACCAACACAGTATGCTTTAAGTCCAAGTAAGGTGATGCCTGGACTTTTGTAATCCTAAGTACTCAGAAAGCTGAGGCAGGAGGATAGTGAGTTTGAGCTAGAGAAATTGTCTTAGTTGCTTTTCTCATTGCTGTGACAAAACACACCTAGGCAACTTCCAGAAACAAATGTTTAATTTGGGCTCACAGTTCAAGAGAGTTATGACCATCATGGCAAGGAGCGTGGCATGAAGCAGGCAGGCATGACATGGGAGCAGTGGCTAAGAGCTTACATCCTTATGCACAAGTAGGAGACAGGGAGCATGGGCTTTTGATACCTCAGAGCCCACCCCCAGTGAAACACCTCCTCCAACAAGGCCACACCTCCTAATCCTTCCCAAACAGTTTCACTGAGGACCTAGTATTCAAACATATAAACCTATGGGGGCCATTTCATTAAAGCAACCACAGGGATGGTAACAAAATACAAACAAACAAAAAAAGGGTGGGAATGTATAGCTCAGTGTGACAGCATAGCTTATTCTGTGCAAGGCCCAGGCTGTGTGGATGATGTGGGAATGCAGGCAGCCTTCTGAGCCGCATCTTCCTCTCCATCCACAGCAGCTCTGCTCTTTCTGTTCTACTGGCTGCTGAGATAAGTTTGGAAAACAACGTATCCTAAAGCTTCCCTGTCACTCTCATGCTAGAAGCCACATAAAGTTCAACTGCTCTGGTTCCAATAGTGGGGTAAAATATCTGTCTCAAAGATGAATGTAACTGTATATACTTTCTATACATACTCAAAGTTTATCTATCTATCTATCTATCTATCTATCTATCTATCTATCTATCTATCTATGTGCATGTGTGTGTGTAAACAGTTGCACTGCATTATTTATTAGGGACAATTTATAATAAATAATAATAAATGTGGAATCAGATGACCCTGCTCACTGAGCGACAAATAAGAAGATCACCAAATAGCTCCATATTACTGAACAAAGAATTTCTGTAAGTTAACTCATTCCATAACACAAAGATATTCTTTTTATGTCTATATTTTTAACCTTCTCCAGCCTAGCTGCTCCCTCAGCAAACCCTGCAGTCACTTCCAGATACCCCAACTCTCCACTCACAGCACAAGGAGGCTGCACACCACCAGAGTGGCCCCCTTGGGGGTAGTCAGGTACAGATATCAGAAATGTAAGACTGAAGTGAATGGCCTCAGTTTGCAGCTCCTGTAGCAGTGTCAGCTCTCTCTGTTCTGTGACTATAAGGAAAAATGCTTCTTGGCCTCCCCAGATGGCCTTCTGTGACGCCTGCTGCGCCCACGTTGCCTCTGCCCCGCTCCATTCTGAGGACGAGGTCTCTGTGGATCACTTTCTTCCTTCCAGAATCTTTCCACCGCAGCTTCTTCCTGCTCCCTCTGTGTACATCCTCAGCCCCTCCGCTTCTGACATCTGTCTGTGGCTCTTACATTCACCTTCTAAGTTCACGAAACTATCTCAGCAGCCAAGGGAAGAGGAAAAGCTAAGCAACTGTGGTTGGAGGGAAAGATGGGGCTCAGGGGGGCTGCCTGCCTCCCCCACATCATCCACCCAGCCCGCGGCATCTTCGTAGAGCTCCACAGCTCAGAATACCCCAAAGGAGCCTTGCGCCAGTCCTCAGCGTCAGCTTCCTTCTCTTCCCTGTTCTCTCAGTCTGAGAAGCACCTCTGCAGTTTTTGTCCCAGGTGACCTTCCGATCCTCTTCCTCAGCCACCTTTTTTGTGATGTTGTGTATACGGTGTAGCTCTGAGTCTTCCGTTACCTCCTGAAGTACCTCACACCACTTCCACTGTCACACACAACATGTGTTTACGCTCTGCTTGACTGTGACCAATCCAAAGGCAGGCAAGCACGTGATGATGGGAATTGTCTGAGATGCAGGGTGGAGCCCCGGCTTAACTAAAATGGGTGAGGCTCGCACGTATTCTGGCTGTGAGGCTGATGCCTTAATTTACACGCAGGGGCTGGAACAGTCAAGCTGGCTGGAGAAATGGAGAGAAAAAGCTGGTCCCCAGCACCGGCAAGCAAACTGAGTCTAAGCACTAAACAGGGACAGGGTCCATCGAAATCCAGCCTGTTTATCAGATCACTGTGACAAAATGACAGAGACGACCAGCTTAATAATAGAAAAAAACACATTGTGGCTCATGGTTTCTGTCTGCAGTTGCTTCCGGCCTGTGGCAGCCCAATACACCACAGGAGAGTGGGTGGGGAAGCCTCTTCACATTGTGGCTAATAAATAAAAAAAAAGTAGCTACACAGAAAGGGGACAGGGAGGGGGCAAAATATCCCTTCAAGGTCACACTCCCTGAAGACCTAACTTTCTCTAAGCTCCAAGTCCTAAAGGGTCTACCACATGCTAAGAGTGCCACAGGCTAGGAACAAAGCCATTGAGGGAACATTCACAATCCAAATGACAGCATCCAGAGCCTGTTTCCTTGAGAGACTCAGGATATACAAGATGGAATAGTGACATCCCAGCTTCCTCCTCTTTGAGATCTTAATTTCCCTCCTCATTTCATTAAGAACTAATTTCTAAACAGGCGTTATTCAATTCTGATTAATACAATCTGAGCCTAAAATCAGAATCAATGAACTCTCCACTACCAGCTGCTGTTGAAAAGGAATTCTAAACAGGTACGAGATGCTGGCACTGGTCCAGGACAGACACAAAATCCTGAGCCACAGAACTAAGCCAGAAAGCCCACTGCATTGAGACAGAGATCTCTACTCAGAAGAATAGAGTTCTCAAAGCCTCCATATTAGAAGTGCTTCTTTAAAAAAAAGTCTTGGCGAGGCTGGCTGGCTGTAAGAATGTCTTGGGAATACCTTGGGTGAATACACCTGCTTAATGAAGAAGGTGACCACAATGGTAAAAATCTGCTGCTAATTGGTTGTCAGTTGGCAACTGCGATCAGACTGGCCTCTGGAATTCCTACTTACATAAATAGCCAGATTTCTAGTTCTGTACAGTGTTAACTTCCTCTGACTCCTCTCTTGTTGGAAATTAATGAGAGTGATAACCTAGTAGCTCCTTTACCCTCCAGGAATGCAGCTCCCGCCCCAGGGTTGACAGTCACACTCCAGTACCATTTCCAGTTTCCAGTACAGGACCAGCATTTCAGGTCAAATGCTTGCTTAATGAACCGAGAGTAGGGAGGGCCAACCAGGAAGGACAAGGGGCCTCAAGGACCACGTGAGTGAGCATCTGCGAGATTCTCAAGTTATTTTCCTAAGTGAATAAATACTCTGTCTTTTAGTTAGTCAACACTTTTTAGTATCTCTGTGGGCAAAATAATGAGACAGGGATGAGAAAGACACTCTGGCCTCAGCCTTGAAGGAGCTCACTTTACAGATAATTCCAAAAGGGGGGAAAAATCGCTGCCAGTCGTTATAAGACACAGGCAAAACCTGGTCCTTAGGGGAACTGTGGAAGCCAGAAGCAGGGCGTGGGGTTTATGAGGGAGCAGGCTAGAAGGAGCAGACCTCTCTTAACAAGGACCGTTGACACGAGAGTCGCCGTCCAAGCTCGATTTTACTTGGCTTTCCTTTAATTATGTTACTATTAGAGAAATCACTGAGTGTTAAAACGCACTGGCCTCTTTGAGCACACAGTAAGACAAGATGGTTCACTGGTGAAGGTGCTTGCTGCCAAGGCTGACAACCTGAGTTCTATCCCAGGAACCCAGTGTGGAAGCAGAGAACTAACTCTCCCAAGCCGTCCTCTGACTTCTATATGTTTGCCCTGGCATGCATGCTGTGGCAAGCATGTGCACACGCGCGCGCACGCACACACACACACACACACACACACACACACATTCATTCTCTCTCTCTCTCTCTCTCTCTCTCTCTCTCTCTCTCTCTCTCTAAATGTTTTTCTTTTCAAAATCATACGAAGAACACAAAGCAATGCTAAACTCTTTTACCCTTAGGCATTTAAAAGAAACATTTGGGCCAGGTGTGGTGGTGCACACCTTTGGTCCCAGAACTTGGGAGGCAGAGTTAGAGTCAGAGTCAGGGGGATCTCTGTGAATTTGAGGCCAGCTGGTCTACACAGAGTTTCAGGACTGCCAGGGCACATACTGAGACTTTCAAAAAACAGATAAAAGAAATATTTATATGCAAAAATTTGGAAGCCATTAGGTAACAGGTACTGTATATCTTAATATCATATTTCTACTGAGTGATTACTCTAACCAGATTTTGGGGAAGCACTGAGTATTTTCCCCACCCAGTTGTTTATAGATAAAATATAAGAACCAAAATCATACCAACCCAGGTCACTCCTCAGGAAAAAAAATTATTTCCTAAAACCAGCATAAGTTTTCATCTACTTTTCTGTAAAATGCATAAAACTGTTCTTGTTCTTGATCTTTTTCTCTCCTTATTGGATTTTTATGAAAATTATTTTCACTCAGATCAATTCTTTTTTTATTTTTTAGACAAATAAATGTCATTTTACCAACAGTGATGTTTGAGGGTTACAGTTTCGCGACTGTAAATTCTCTCTATTGGCCGCTATTTTGTTTTCACAAAGCCCACTGTCTTGGATCAAGATCTGAAGGTTGAAAACATATCATGAAGATTTTATCCTTTTGTTGTCTGAATTCAAAAGCCAGACTTAGACATAAAGTGTCAGCAACTGTCCCTCTGTGTCTCCAGGTACTGAACGGTGTCACCTATGTCTTTCTCAGGTTTGTCTGCTGTTACTTCTTCCAGCAATCTCATAAAGCAATGCAGGGCTGGTCTATTTTCATCTGAACTCAATCCTTCCATTTAAGTATCATTCAGTGAACCAATGATCCAGTCATCCAGTGTTCTGGTGATCCAGTGATCACTGAAGAGCATTTTGAAGCCTTCCTCACTATTAAGCAATTCCCACTGTCATTCCAAGTGCAGGATCAAGGATTTGGGGGTACAGGACACTGGAAGGGTAAGCACACCCTGGGCTCAGCAATTCCCAGCACATATGAAAAGCATCATGGGCAAAGTCAAATGCCCTAAGACCAGATGTTCTAGGTTCTCCTGACACTTAAAAGTCCAGTGCATGGCCACACTGTGACAGCGTGTGTGTGCCAGCGTGTGTGTGCCCAGGCGGGACTTCCATTGGGTGTGTGAATTTGTACAAGGTAGAAACTTGTATCCCACAATCGTCAGTTGATAGTCTCCTGATGAACTTCTGAAATGGTGATTATTCAAACCTGTTTGTTAAACTAAACATATGCATGACCAGGAGGAAAAGCAAGAGAAAAGTGCTCCACAGACCTCAGTACTTCAAACTCTTCTATCTGAACACATTCTACCTCTCTGCACAAACACTTCTCTTGTCTAATATTCTTCCCAAGCCATGCAGGGCATATGAACTGCATGAAATGCAGTGCCCATGCAACACAGGACACTGGCCTTGGTGGGTGGAGTAGGTGTGACTGGGAGACTGGTTACAGTGAACAGAGGGTAGACGGGGTGACATGAAATATCCAAGGTAGTGAGAGTCAGATTCCTCACTCCTAGGATCTTACCAGGAAGGCAAGAGAGCTAGAAAGGGGTCCTGAGGTGAAGAACTGATACAAGCATCAGTGAGGACATAAGGCCATCGAGTGCACATGCATGTGTACGCACTCATGCACACACACTAACAGGTGCACACGCACAGGTGCACACACTCACACACACACAGGTGCACACACTCACACACACACACACACAGGTGCACACACTCACACACACAGGTGCACACACACACATACACACAGGTGCACACTCACACACAGGTGCACACACTCACACACACACAGGTGCACACACTCACACACACAGGTGCACTCACACACACACAGGTGCACACACTCATACACACACACAGGTGCACACACTCACACACACAGGTGCACACACTCACACACACAGGTGCACACACTCACACGCACAAGTGCACACACTCACACACACACAGGTGCACACACACACACAGGTGCACACACACACATACACACAGGTGCACACACACACACAGGTGCACACACTCACACACACAGGTGCACACACT
>CM052703.1:124523187-124563875 GCA_028551405.1 Uromys caudimaculatus | reverse complement strand
CACACACACACACACAGGTGCACACACTCACACACACAGGTGCACACACTCACACACACACACAGGTGCACACACTCACACACACACAGGTGCACACACTCACACACATACACACAGGTGCACACACTCACACACACACACACAGGTGCACACACTCACACAGACAGGTGCACACACTCACACACACACATGTGCACACACTCACACACACACACACACACAGGTGCACCCATGCTCTCTCTTGTTCTCTCTCTCTCTCTCTCACACACACACACACACACACAAATGAAGGTAAGATAAACAGATGAGGGAATCATCCTTTCACACACAGTGGTAGCAGAAAGAAAGAAATGGAGGCAAAGTCACAATCTGGGAACCACATCAGGAGGTGCTGACTGACGCAGTGGTATATTGGGGGCTGAGGTCAGAGTATGGAAGCCTGGTGAGCAGCAGTTTTCAACAGGGGGGTCACGACCCTCGGGGGGTCATACCTCAGATATCCTGTGTATTTACATTGATTCATAACAGTAGCAAAATTACAGTTAGGAAGTAGCGATGAAATAATCTTTTGGTTGGGGGTCACCACAACATGAGGAACTGCCTTAAAGAGTTGCAGCATTAGGAAGATTGAGAACCATTGCTTTAAGTTAGTAGAGGAAGCACGGTGAACTAAAGGGGAGAGAAGGACCAGATATAAAACAGCCAGCCCAGCACAGTGACAACCGCCTGGTGGATGGCAGGAGTTCACACAGCTGCCTGACCTGACCTAGAGAAGCACAGCAGCTCCTGGGGTGCTTCTGCTGAGAAACACTGTACAGACACAGAGAGGGTTCGTTCAGTGGTCAAGACACAAAAGGCAGCGCAGAGACGATCGCTGAGGATGGCAAGATGGCTCAGCAGAAAATGGAGCTTGCTCCAAGCTTGCTGCCAAGACTTCAATCCCTGAATCCCATGGTGGAAGGCGGGAGCTGACTTCTCCAAGCTGTTCTGTGGCTTCAGCTGGGGCGCTGGGGCATGTGCACCCCTGACCCATCACAGACAAACAAGTCAATGTTGTTTTTAAAGCAGCTGACTGTTATTTTCACTCCCAGTGCCTGGAAGCCTATTGTCATTGAGGTCATTTACCTACATCTCCTTTGATGGACAAACATTTACACAGAGTGAGCCCTACTGAGCCCTTAACACTACGTCAGCTACTACAGAGCAAGCTACTTTTATGACACTGTTGATGTCATTTGTCTTGGAGACCGTGGAGGAAAGCGTACACAGACATTAAACACTGGACGTTTGGATGACAAGGACACCCAGGGATGAGGGAGGGCATGGGATCAATCTGTCCCAGACAGATGTGCTCACAGGGCTAAGGGAAAGACAACTGCAGCCATCATGACCCTTTGTATTGGGGTCACCTGGCCATACTTTTTAAACTGAACACAATCTGATCATATTTTGCACAAGTTTTAATTACATACATCAAACTCACGCATGCAATATAAAATTTTAATAAAGCACATATTGTGAGCAGACTTGAAATTATAAGGTCTTTTCAGATTGAAAGTATCAAGAACATCCTAACTTCTACCTGGCAGACAGAGCGAACCATCTACACTACCTAAGACCTGTCAACACTGCTGGCCCGCGCCTTCTGACTCCATGGGAGAGTCGCTCTCACAGTGACATGGGTCTGGATTGTGCAGAGGTCTCAGAAGTGCATCCCCATATGAAGTGGCATGACACCAATGACAGCTACCCCTCTTAGGATTTAGCTTTTATGGTCTGGTCTTTAAGAGCTGTATTCATAGGTAGACCAGACACCACCAGTCACCAACGAATGACTGTTTCTTCCTTCCTGAGTCATTGAATCTGTTAGCCCTACTAGCCCTTTGCGACTAAACACTGGCACTTCTACACCTTACTTAGAACAGGAAATGGAAACTTGGTGTCCATCTGGCCAGGCTGATAAGGAATCGTTCCCAGGAAAGGTGTCTTCTCTAACAAGATGAGTGAGTGAAGTCTAACTGGAAGAAATTCTCCCACCCTTTTTACATAGCTCCTCCATGCTAAAAGTAACAAACCTGACAACCTTGATGAGAGCCAAGGTCTATACAATGAAGGAGTTGTGGAACCGTAACACTACAGAACAGTTGTGTCAACCCTGGACTGTGTCAACCCTGGGCTGTGTCAACCCTGGACTGCCTACCTAGCCTCCCTGCCAGATGAGGAAACACTTGTTAGCTCACCTCAAGTGGCTGGTGTACCATCAGCCAAAGATGGTAACACCTGAGCAGTGTTCATGTGTCCCCATCCCGACAGGCACTTCGCAACCTTAAAGATTACTGCAGCCAGATGGGGGCTGGTGAGATGACGCAGCAGTGTGGAGTACTAGCTGCTCTTCCAGAGGACCTGGGTTCAATTTGCAGCACTCACATGGCCGCTCACGACTATCTAAAGCTCCAGTTCCAGGGGATCTGACACCCTCACACAGACATACATATAGGCAAAACACTGATGCACATAAAAGACATAAATAAATCTTCAAACAAACAAAACAAAACGAAAGATTATTGCAGGCATTCGCCACAGATTTTCAGGTTTTTTTTTTGGTTGAAGGGCCTAGGTAAACAAGGACTGTCTAGAACACGAGAACTAAATGCCATTATTGAGAAGGCAATGGTTTCCTACTTGGAAGCAGGGTGTTCTCACTACCTAAAACTGTGAGAAGCCTGCTCCACTGTGAGGGCAAAAGCTGCACCAATCGCCTCCACCACAGCTGCCCCCAGCCCTGGAAACGCTACCCTGCTTCTCCCGTCTCTACCACCTCCATCTTTCCTCCTTCCCATCACCAGAGTACTCTCACTTTACCACCCTTACCACCTACGGCTCTCCCACCACGTGCACCACCAACACAGTCTACTGCCTCTACCACGTCTACTGCTGCCACCATCGCCACCGCCAATGCTTCCACCGTCAAAACACCCAGTACCCCCGCCTCTGCTACCTCCATCTCTTCATTGCTAAAAGGACTCCAACTCCATCTTCTGCGTGAACAACAGCGAGTTCTACACCCAACGCCACCGCCACTCTACCCCCATCACCAACAGCGCACACTCGCCACAGCACTCTCAGCGTCACGGCACCCACCCTCACCACCTCCTCCACCAAAGCACTCCACGTCCATCGCTACCGACCGCCACTACTACCACCAAAGCAAGCCATCTCCGTCACCTTCTTCACCAACACGTCTACAGCCTCCATCTCTGCCACACCCAGGACATCCGCCTCCGCCTCCTTCCCTTTCCCCCTTTCACTTCCCCATCTCCCACCATCGATCGCCTCCATTTCCATGTCCGCTACATTCCATTCCCACCCACACCAAACCACCCCCCCCCGCCACTTTCAGCTTCTCCGCCAATCCAGCACTCCAAATCCACCGCCTTCCTTACCATCATCAATACTTCCTCCTGCGTCCCCACCATCACCATGACAATCTACCTCCACTTTTTTTATTACCAAACATCTCTGTCCCTGCTATCATATTGTCTTAGTTAGGGTTTCCATTGCTGCGACAAAACACCATGATGATAAAGCAAGTTGGGGAGGAAATGGTTTATTCAGCTTACATTTACACAGTGCTGTTCACCAGGGAAGGAAGTCAGGACAGGAACTCACACAGGGCAGGAACCTGGAGGCAGAGGTCGTGGAGGAGTGCTGCTTACTGGCTTGCTCCCCACAGCTTGCTCCCCCTGCTTTCTTATAGAACCTAAGGACCACCAGCCCAGGGATGGCACCATCCACCATAGGCTGGGCCTTCCACCACTGATCACTGAGTGAGAAAACTCCTTTCAGCGGGATCTCATGGAGGCATTTCCTCAACTGCGGCTCCTTCCTCTGTGATGACTCTCGCTTGTGTCCTGGTGACATACAAAACCAGCCAGGACACATACCAACACTGCTTTGTCTCCTCTACTACCATGGCTGCCCACCTCACCAACATTACCAGTTACATCTCCAGTACAACGTCTCCCCTCCCCTCCTCCCCTCTGCTACTGCATTTCCCTGTACACACCACATCCTCCTGTGTGACCCCGTCTCTACAGCCTGGCTCCAGCACCACTCCACCGCTGCCAGCATAACCCTCACCACCTGCATTACCCTTCCAGCAGCATCTCCATCACAATATCCCCCGCCACCATCTCCACCACCTCCACCTCAGATTAACTCTACTGTTCTTCTCATTTACCACACAGAAAACGTTGTGTATGATTTTTTTTTTCATGTCGGTAGAAAAATGAAGAGGGGAATCTTGGTTACATTCACAAAAGAAGAAGCAAATGGTGTAAGTTTATGTTCCTGAGGAGCTTCCCCACAAATCGAATGGATGTCATCCGACGGGCTCTGTTCCCTACTTTAGATTTTAAGGAGGAAATCTGATCAAGAAGAGATGTGAGATTTCAAGCGAAGTTCCACCCCGCCCCCTTTAAAATTCTTTACATATTTAGAATGGAAGAGAGCAGAAGGTACAGAGGTGAAAATGTAGCCTGCACCCTCCGAACAGGCATTATCTTCAGAGTGAACGGAGTAGCTAAGAACATAGGAATCCAAAAGCAAACACTCACTCTTCACACTGTCTGTGCTGGTCTGAATAAATAGGACCCCCCTAGGCCCACAGGGAGTGACACTATTAAGAGGTGCAGCCTTGTTGGAGGAAATGAGTTCCAGTCACTTCCTGCTGCCTGCCAATCTGGATGTGGAGCTCTCAGCTCCATCACCAGCGCCATGTCTGCCTGCAAAGCTACCATGCTTCCTGCCATGATGATAATGGACTGAACCTCTGAAACTGTAAGCCAGCCCCAATTAAATAAAGGCAATTCCTTTATAAGAGTTGCTGTGATCATGGTGTCTCTTTATGCAATAAAACCCTGACTAAGGCACTGCCTCCCTCCACAGTTGCCCCACCCCCGCATCCATGGGATATCGGTTTTAGGGGTGTAAGGTTGCAGGAAACCAAGGACGCGAAATCCCTTATAGCAACTGGCACAGCACACACCACACACGTCCACTCCTACACATACCTTAAATTCTCTCCAGACCACTTACTTAATAGAGTCTAAACGATATACAAACAGCTGTTTACTATATTGTTTGGGTAAAAATGACAAAAAGCGGTGTACATGTCTGGGTGTGGTAGCACATGCCATGTATTCTAGTACTTGGATCTCTATGAATTTGAGACTAGCCTAGTATACAAAGTAAGTTACAGGCCATCTAAGGTTGTATAGTAAGACCCTATCTCAAAAAAAAAAAAAAAATTAAAAGAAAAGAGAAAGAAAGGAAGGAAGGAAGGAAAGAAGGAACAAAGGAAGGAAGAGAGAAAAGAAAAAAGAAAAGAAAAGAAAAGAAAAGAAAAGAAAAGAAAAGAAAAGAAAAGAAAAGAAAAGAAAAGAAAAGAAAAGGAAAGAAAAAGGAAAAAGAAAAAGAAAGGGTACATCTTTGGTACAGACACAAGTGTCTTCAGTACTTCTGACCACAGTTGGCTGATTTAGAGGAAACCAAATACACAGAGAAGAGGGCTATTTATCACTCTAGCGTCCCCAAGGGGGAAAAAAAGAACCATTTAGCATTAAATGTTGAAGAAAGTTCAGATCTTCTAGGAAAAGACATCTACGGAATAAACTTGGTCAGCTCCGGCCTGGCCTGGCAAGATGTTACCAAGTATCCCTGGACACAGCGTCAAGGACCAGAAAGACTGGGTGGAGTCCAGGCCCCTCAGTGTGCCGCGATGATGATCAATTAGGCCACAGCGCTTACAGAATGAGCTGGAATGCCAGTCCCATTTAATCCCCACCGAGAAAGCTGAAACAATTGCTTCTCCCCAGGACTGAAATGGCACCAATCAGAGTCTGGGAAGAAGGCCAGCTCCCAGCTGGACCCACGGCTTCTGGGCCAGGAGCAGGGCCTCGAGGCTCCGTGATTGGCCTCTCCTCCTACACTTGACGTGGTTTCTAGGCACGCTTAATATGTAATTCTTCCTTAGACAGACTTGGAAAAGTTAAAAGTCAAATGTAGAAGTATGGTAGTTTATGAGCCTAATTTTTCTTTCTATTATTTTTTCTTTTGTCTGCTTTCTTTGTTTTTGAGACTGGGTTTCTTTGTGTAGCCCTGACTGTCCTAGATTGCTCTATATACCAGGCTAGCCTAGAACTAATAAATCCTCCTTCCTCTACCTTCTGATTGCTTGAATTAAAGGTATGCAGGGCCATACCCAGCTTCTGTCTAAGCTCAGTGGTAGGCATAGTAAGCCATGTAATTAGTGTATATATATATATATATATATAATATATATATATATATATATACACACACACATATATATAACACATACATATACATATATATATCTTAAAAATGGTATCTAGTAATACAAAACTGTTGGCTTTTGTGAATTAGAACACTGATGAGACAGCTATAACTATCTTCTAGAGTAAGGCTTATCTGTTCCTATCCAGCTGACACTCTCAGAGGTCTTGACCAAACACCCTTCCTTTAGGCTCTGAGGCTCAGAGCCAGGCAGCAGCTTCCTCTGCAATAAAGTCTTCCACCTTGGAGGGAAGTTTAGTAAGATATGGGATGTGCTAAGAGTGGGTTAAAACATTCCAGCCCACAGGAACTCCATCAAGTTCTCTGCCGGGCAGTGGTGGCGCACGCCTTTAATCCCAGCACTTGGGAGGCAGAGGCAGGCAGATTTCTGAGTTCGAGGCCAGCCTGGTCTACAGAGTGAGTTCCAGATATGAAGCTATAAAGACTGTTGAGAGACACTCTCAGACAAGACAGCTGCCTAGAAGGGACTCAGACTAGCCTAAAACAGACAGTCTCCAACCTGGTGAGCTGCCTGCAAGTTTTGTGGGGACAACTGTATTTTAGCCCCATGCCAAAGATTCTATGTACTTGGACATCATAGTATTAAGTTTCAAGTCTTATGGTAGAAAGTGGAAGTAGCCAAACTATTAAACTCTTTCTTGTTGTTGTTTAAATATATATTGATTTTCTATAAATGGGACAAATTTATTATAAAACATGTAACACGTTCAAAGAGTAAAATAAATATGTCACAGCTTATTATGAGTACAGAAAGAAAGAAAATAAGGAAGAAAGAAAATAAATTCAAAGACTTCCATGGGTTACAGTCACAAGACTGTAACTATATTCCCATAAGTGAACGAGAGAAGGAGCAAAGTAGGCCAGAGTCCACCATCCTTCAGGGCGAAGGGAGATAGACAAAGCCTTCTGGTAGAGCACACACTATACTGTTCCCCAAGCAGCCATTTCCGGTCTTGTAACAGTTACAATGCCTGCCCTTCCAGGAGGCTCTGACCTTTCACCTCTAAGGTGAAATCATGCAGCAAAGATTTCCCAAAAGAAGGAGACTAACTTGCAGAAGGTGATCACTCTGGGTAGTGCTGTTTTCCTCCTTTCTTGATCATTAGCCAGATTATGTCTGGATTGAGGCAAGAGGCAAATTATCAACAATTAAAAACCTCATTAATAATTACAGAGATAAGGTAATTATATTTGAGCCTGGTTTTCCTGATCATTTAAATACACATCTCTATTTGTGGGAAATATTCCCAACATGAGAATTCAAAACTGTCTGAGCACTGATGTAAGGTTCTCAGGCTGCGACCCTTTAATACAGCTCCTCGTGTTGTGGAGACACCTCAACCATAAAATTATTATCGTTGCTACCTCATAACTGTAATTTTGCTACTGTATGAACTGTAATGTAAATATTTTTGGACAGAGGCTTGCCAAAGGAGCTGCGATCCACAGGGTGAGAACTGCTGTCCCAGGGTGTAAACCTCAAATTTGAACTCACAGGACAAGTTATAACCAAAATACAAATTCACTACAACATTGAATACAATCACCTTCAAAACCTGTGGAAAAAATGTTTATGAAGCATAAATGAATGATGTTTTTAGACTTGAGGCCAATTCCCAGGATATCTCATTATAGATATGTAAATATGCCAAGATCCTGAACCATCCCAAATCACTCCAATCCAACCCACACCGGCTCCCAACCCCGTCAGAGAAGCGACGAACAGTATCAGGAATTCCCTCCCTGACACCTTCTCATTTTAAGAAAGAGCAGCCTCTTTCCCAACCAGAATGGTTGCTTCCTCGAGGAAACACAGTTTACCGTGCACCAACCAGATGCACCAGCTAACATCACATACTGGCAGCAGCTGAACACCACACAAAGAGCCAGCGCCACCTCAATTCTAGTCTTAAACGCCAGCAGGTGACTCAAATCTGTTTCTCCGAGTAATGACCTGTCCCCCCAGAGCACGAATCGCTTCATGTTAAAGCACACGTAGGTTTTCTACAATCACCCTCGCTGTTAGCTCAGGCGTTGTTTTCCGTCATTTATAAATGTTTTCTCACCAGCCCCGTTTCACCTTATTATGTCTGCGCTACAAAAGGTGTTCACAAGCAATTTTAAGTAAAATAAATGGAACAATATTTCAATAAAATAATTATTAAAACTAAACAAAATTTGAAAGTTAAAAATAAACACAGTGTTCGTGTTTACAGAGCTCCCATTTCCATCAACGATAAAGAGACACAAATCCCACCCCCACCCCCCACCCCAGACACAGGGTTTAGTGTCACAGGCTAAACTCTAAACTCCATTTCGATACATTTCGTAGAACAATCATCAGCAATATTTTTATGACCGGGAAGTTTCCCAATCAGAACTCAAGAGGAAGAGAGGAGAACGGTCACACTCCTAACTACTCACGAGCCAGCCAACGAGTCCTGTGACACAGAAATGTTCTAGTATTCCCTTTGTAGCTCTGCAGCATCACTTTGAGTTGAACGGAGCCTAAAAAACACCAGCCTCCCTCCAAAACCACGTGGGAACTTATCCGGTGAAAACTTGTCACGTGCCTGGGAAGGAATCTGACCATCAGCGCCGGCCTTTTGAAACATGACAAGCCACCATTAACGGAGCCGAGACTCCCGTCTGCCTGTTAGGAAATTTGGTGTTTGGGGTTAGTCAGATGCTCACATTATCATTTAATTGAACGTCAACTCTACCGTCATAGACCTTTACATCAAGAGTCTGAGTTTTTTCCTTTCTACGTGCATGCGTGCGTGCGTGCGTGCATGCGTGCGTGCGTATGGGCACGTTTGTGTATGGATGGGCATGCATATATGGGGCCAGGGTTTACTCAAGAGTCATCCTCAATTGCTCTTCAGCTTCATTCAATGAGGCAGAGTCTCTAAATCAAGCCCAGAGCTCGCTGATGTGGCTGGCCATACTAGCCTGCATGCTCTGGGGATCGCCTGTCTTCTGAGGCTGAAACGATGGGACATTTACATGAATTCTAGGATCTGAAGCCAAGCGGTCAGGCGCGTGTGGTAGCACGCTAACCACTGACCAATCCTCCCCTCCCCAACCCCTCAATTTATTTATTTTTTTTTCTGGAATGCTCAGGATTTTCATCTTTGCAGAGGGCTCTTCATTATGAACTATTTATTCTAAAGGTATCTGACTGGTACTACTTAGGAAAGCATTTTCATTGGCGACCTGGTAGGTATACATAAATGGACACAGAACAAGCTTCCTGCATTTGTAAGAAAAATACAATAATAAAATTTCCATATTTTTTGAGAGATAAGGAAAGCACAGGCAGTCCACTCACAGTGAGCTCACAGAAGTCGATACTGTCCAAGCTTTTGCTTCGATGCAGTCTCCCTTTAATTCGTCTTAGAGAAGGTTTTCCTTGGCTGACATTGGAAGTAGCACCATTGGGGTTTTCAGAGGACGGAGTTACCCTGTAAGGAAGGGGGAGATGCTTAAAGAGACAGGTTTACAGCTGAACATCAGTCTACTTGCAGGTTGCTATGGAAATGCCAGGTGCTTTTTTTTTTTTTTTTATTTCCAAGATTCACATCCTATCAAATATGATTTCTGAACGTTTCTTAGCAGCTTAGAAATTTTCTTGACAGAGTTCAAATATTTCAGAATTAAGATTCAGGAAAAGTTGACTCTATAACCACCCTTTGGTTATAGAACCGGTTCAGTGCAGGCTGATACTTTCTGGGGAACTCACAGGCATCTGCTTCCTTCTGGGCAGTGATTTATGGAGCACTTAGTCCAGTGCCCGGCCCATCTGGGACAAGTCAGCCGTCACTGTGCACACACACAGACAATGCTTAGCAGGCTTTTATTTAACCATACCTTCCAAGTGTAAACATGAGAGTCAATACTTAATTCAGCATGATCGTGGGGTTAGAAAAACAGATTTAAAAAATCAGCAAAAAAACCCCCAAATCTAAGTGTCCATTTAATGCATCCGAAGACCTGTGTTCTTACGTCAAACCCAGGACTGCCAGGCCCTGCTTCTGAGTCTCTGCTGGCAGTAGCATGAGGTAATTGGCTAGAGAAGTTGCCTAGCACCTGCAGGGAAATGGCTCACTGCTGTCTGACGGAGGCAATAAGCCAGACAAAGCAATGGGGCTGTCTGAGAATGGGTTATGAAAGCAACTTGCTTATTTTATGATGGCTTCTCCTCCTGCAATACAGTCCGAAGTCACACGTGAGCCTTGGCGACACACATATGCTTCAAATGCTGTCTGAAAAGGTGCATCCTCAATGCAGCTCTCTTTAAAAGACATATAAGTTGGAGTGACAGCAAATATTTAAATAGCTTTCATTTGGGGTAGGGAGATAAGGGTTTGCTACACAGCCAAGGCTGGCCCAGAACTCAACCCCCTCTGGCCTGATCGTCTTCCCCTGTGCTGGTATTATAGGCATGCACCACCCTGTCTGATGCAGATGCTGACGTTACCAGATGCTTTCTTTATTAGTAAGATAGTAAGTATTAAGACAGTCAAGAGCACCTGCAGTTTAGTATGAAGGGAATGTACATATACAGGTATGTTTGAAAAATACAGAAAAAATGGAGAATGGAAAGTGTAAGCTGTCCCCTTCCCCTTGTCTCAGATTTCCGTCTCTCTTCTAAACATACTGTGATCAGCGGTTCTTTGTATAATCTCCCAAGCAAGGCTTACTGTTCTTTTATGTCCATCCTTCCTTCTGTCCTTCCTTCCTTCTTTTCCTTCCATCCTTCCTTCCTTCCTTCCTTTCCTTCCGTCCTTCCTTCCCTCCCTCCCTTCCTCCCTTCCTCCCCCCTCATGTGTGTGGGGGGGGAGGGGGGAGTTGAGACAGGGTTTCTCTGTGCTAACAGCCCTGTCTGGCCTGGAACTTGCTTTGTAGATCAGGCTGGCCTTGAACCCACAGAGTTATGCCTACCTCTGCCTCCCCAGTGCTGGGATTAAAGGTGGATGCCACTATTCCTGGCTGTGTGTTACTTATTTTTATAATTTATTAGTAAGGTGACCAAATTGGGTTTTTTTCTGTACCATATTTTTTTCACTCAACAGACTTTGAAACTATTTCCATAATAAGCCATAGAAAACGATTTCTCTGATCTTAAGGACTACATAGTATTTCCTGTGTAGATGTAACATTATTTATTAAACCACTCCTCTGTGGACTGTAATTCAGTTTCCAAATGTGTCCTGTGCTAAGACAATGCGCATCTTTGACATTTGGATACAAATGCAACCTTTACTAAAGAGAGCGTCCTTGGAGGGCGATGCAGGTGCAGGGTGAGAGTTCTCTAAATGTAACAGGCACAGCTACCTAACGGCCTAATTAATTTGTGTCAGTGGTGCAGGGGAGCACCCACTCAGAATCTTTAAGGAGCACAGCAACCCCATCACTCTGTTGGCTTAAAGCCCACCTTCTCTATGGTCCTTGTGGTTTTGTATTGCTGAACTACTTACTTCTGTAAAAAGATCTGCTGGAAAAACTTCCCACCACAAATGTGGCCTTTTCAGTTGTTCTTTATGTATCTGCCAGCTTCTGTTTTACATATTTCAAATACTTTTATCACCTTAATACATGAGACTTGGATCTTAGGGATTTGGTCAACATAAAGTCTCTGTGCCAACAACACCTTTTACTTTAATGCTATTTTTATGTCAGTTTCTCCATCTGTGTCTTAATCTTTACCATTTTCTAGTTTATGCTTTTGCATACCTACATTTCCAATCTTTCCAAATATTCTTCCTTTTCTCTTATGTTGTATCTCTAACTCCTGACATGAAGTTAGAGCATCTACTGAGATGATATGAGTCCATTTGGCCTTAGGTGGATACTGATCTATGTATTCCTGACATCTTGTCTTATAGATTTTCATGTAAATATTCTCTTCCTTATTTTTCTGCTTGATTAGTATGACTGGGCTTTCTCTGTTCCCACCTTCCTTGGAACTTCATTCTGTTTCCAAGTAGTAATAGTTTAAAGTTACATTAGGATGACTCTAATGCTAGCTGGCTAACTGGAAACACACATGCATGAACACACATATGCTGGATCCCCTATAGACATTAAAATCAATTATGGAAAACAGCAAAATATTTGTACATAATTTATGTGCATTTTCCATAGAGCTGAAGTCATTCTAGATCATTTATAACACCTGATACAGTGCAAATGTCACACAAGGAATTGTAATGCTGCTCTCTGGGGAATAATTACAAAGACAGTATCAGCACGGTTTCACCTACAGCCGGTGGAATCTGTGCACATGGAATCCAGCATTTTGAGGTCGGACTGCATAGATAGTTAAACTCACCTTGTCTCCCATGAGCAGGTCCACTAGCATCCTCACATGCTCCTCTGCAAAGATCGGCCTCACCCCTCCTGGCTCCCTCCTCGGTGCTTCCACACCACCCTGAGCTACCAGCTCTCAACAGCTGGCAGGTCTCCTACCCACAGACCCCTCCTCCTCTCTCTTTAGCTTCCTCCTCCAGCGTTTGGTCAATCCAGCCACAGTGTTCCTTTTCAAGCTTTCTCCACTGTCTTCTCTCTCCTTAGGGACCTGCTAATCCTGGGAGTCCTTGGTTACTTCTATTTGTACTGGGCCTTCCTTTCCTGCTACAGTGTTCATTGTGCCTGCCCTCCGTGACTAACAGAGATGCAGGACGCTGCAGGGAGGTTTGTGGGAAAACATTTTTGGGTCAAGAAACTTGGCAGATCCCTTAGAGACAGCCTCATCCATGGCCCAGCAAGCAGAGACTGCTTTAGGAAGTAGGAAAGTAGCAAATCAGGCAGCTACTGTCACAAACAGAGAGGGGGAAGAGACCATCAACCCGGGACATCACATTAAGGGGCTCCCAGTTCTTTCTCCACTCCATCCCTGGATTCACCCTCAAGCCAGACACACAGCTCTGCCCTGGACAGTGGCTCTGTAAGCCTTTGCTCTTGGTCCAGCATCTTGTTTAGTAAGCACATGTCAGAATGCTCAGAACGCTAGTTCACAGAGGACATTCTTTACTGTTTAGTCAGACTTTCATTGATTCGATTTTAATAAACGTTTACATTTTTGATGAATTTCCTGTAAGTTCTCCCAGTCTAGTTCCCAAAGTACAAAGTCGATGATGTCATGCTGGGATTCTCAACACGTAAAGAAGCACACCTCCATTGTCTTCTCTGCAGTCAAAGTCCTTCCCAGAACAATGAAGGGCTTTACTCACAGGGAAACATTTCAGGACACTGGGGTGGGCAAGGACTTTCTTGGACAAGACATCAAAATCACAGGAAACAACCCCAAAAATAAACAAATGGGATTACATCAAACGAAACAACTTCTGAACAGGGAACAAGCAACGGGGGAGAGGCAGCCCACAGAAGGGAGAAAAGAGCCGCCATCCAGAGTATGTGAGGAACTTCAAAACCCCAGGAGCAAACGAGAAAATATTCTAATTTAAAAGATGGGCAGTTGTGTGCAGTGGGTGACTACAGACCACAGATCCTTCAACTGTGATCAAACCCCACATGGGGTCGTATAACTTACGGTCATGGGAAGTTTTGGTAACAATAAAAAGTCTCTGTTCAGGCAAGATCCAAAACTTAATTCAAAATCAAACGCAACGCTGTAGACAGCACTCGCCTGGGCTGTATTGTGACTTCACTACAGTGTTAGCTCTGAACACACAACAGACAAACTTTGCTAGCTTGTGCCAGGATGCCAGGGAACACTGGTGAGTGCTGCCTGTGGCGCCAGCTCAGATTCAAGACCACCACACAGGAGTCACTGCACTTTTTACTGGAGATACGTTTTCTGCTCTTACAGAAACACGATGTATGTTTCTACACAGAAAGCAGACATTTTCCTGCTGTCAGTCTTTAACGTGTGCTGCTAGAATGTTTGGTTTTAAAAATTGCTCTATGGCCCAGTATGGTGGTACAAGCCTTTAATCTTAGCACTTGGAAAGCAGAGGCAGGAGGATTTCTATGAGTTCTAGGCCAACCTGGCCTAGATAGTGAGTTCCAGAATAACCAGGAGTACGTAGAGAAACCCTGTCTCAAAAAATAAATTAATTAATACATACATACATACATACATACATATGTAAACAAAAATTGTTCTTTGAATTGCTGATTTGAGTTTCAGGGAAAAAACTGTTAAATGAATTTTGGCTTGGGATTATAATAAAGTTTGCAACAATTTCTGAATGGCCCTAAACATACCTATATCATTTTATATTTATGAAAAGTAACACTCTCAGGATTGATAATTGATTATCAAATCAAGATGCTGGCCGGCTCTGAAACATGGTGAAGGTGCTAAGCCACGCAGTACAAATTTCCAGTAAAGCCTGAATTCTTTGTGTAAAGTAAACAAGCATATCTATCTCCTATGCAAACCGGCTTTAATCTAATGAATAACAAAATTATATGTATACTAAAGAATTGTTTTTGTTTTAAAATAAGTTTTTAATAATTTATTATCATTGAAATATTATATGAATACCTATTTTATATGCCTATATAGCTGAGTTGGTAAAATGGATTTAGAAGTGAACACCTTTAAAAAGCCCTACCAAAGAAAACGATGCACTTTATATTTCAAAATAGCTAGGAGATGGGGTACTGTATATTTTTATCATAAAGAAATAAATTTGGGGGGAGATGTGTGTATACAGGTTTAGCCTGATTTAATACTATATAATGTATATGCATACTGAACATTACATGAAACCCCATAAATACATACAATTTTAATTTAATACCCTAATTTAGAATAAGTTTATCTTAAACTTAAAAATAATTAATTAGGTATTAATAAAAAAATCGACAACCCAACTTTTTATTTCTTATGGACTAGTTATGTGGGTTAACTACATTTTAGGAAATTAATACAATACCACCGTTTTGGGTAAAGAAATCTCTGATTTTTCTCAAAGATTCTTGATATCTCTCTTGGAAAGTCATACAATTTTCTCTTCTCCCCAAACCTGTAAGCCTAAAGCCTGCCATGATATTTATATATAGTTACAACTGGCTAAGGTGTACAATGTTTATCTGAGATGATTCAGTGAAATACAGAATACAAGGAGGCAAAACAAAACAAATCATAACTATAATTATTCATCTATTAAATATTTGTATTATGACCCTGGTGTGTATCCAGTGGTCATTGGCTCAGGCCTCACCTTGGCCAGAGTCTCCCAAGAACATGGCATTTTTTTCTGAGTCTAAGCAGGCTCCTGTTCAGGAGGAGTATTAAAAGCTCTAACCAGGTCTCTGAAGATTCGACACCAGTTGCTAAAAGGCAGAAGATTTGGTATAAACTCCTCCCTCTTTGGTGGGGAATACGAATGAATGGTGACCTAGGTAGTAACGAAAAATGTTAATTCCAGGCCACTGCGAAGTGATCATGCGACCCAGGTAGTACCGGGCAAACGTTAACTCCAGGGCATAGTGAAGTGATCATGTGCATCCAGCACAGGTGAGAAACTGCTTCTCTTCTTCCTCATTTTCTTTGTGCATCGATGACGGTCCTACAGAGTGCTGTGTGTGTGGCCGGTTTTCTGTTGGACACTCAGTAATATTTAGGCTGCCAACAATTCTAATGAGAAGGCCTTTGGTGGTTTGAAAGAAAACGGCCTCCATAGGCTCAAAGGGAGTGGTACTATTAGGAGGTGTGGCCTCGTGGGAGGAGGTGTGGCCTCGTGTGAGGAGGTGTGGCCTCGTAGGAGGAGGTGTGGCCTTGTAGGAGGAGGTGTGGCCTTGTAGGAGGAGGTGTGGTGTTCATGTTCTGCTGCCTTCAGATCAAGAGGTAGAACTCGCCGGGCAGTGGTGGCGCACGCCTTTAATCCCAGCACTTGGGAGGTAGAGGCAGGCGGATTTCTGAGTTCGAGGCCAGCCTGGTCTACAGAGTGAGTTCCAGGACAGCCAGGGCCACACAGAGAAACCTTGTCTCGAAAAACCATAAAAAAAAAAAAAAAAAATAGAACCTCTTCTGCCTGCATGCCACCATGCTTCCCACCATGGCAACAATGGGCTAAACCTCTGAAACTGAAAGTCAGACCCAATTAAATGTTTTCCTTTATAAGAGTTGCTGTGGCCATGGTGTCTCTTCACAGCAATAAAACCCTATGACAAAACCCATGTCAGTACAAACAAACAAACACAGTTTCACTTGACATGGAATAAACTCAGTCTAAAATCAATCTCCCCACAACCACTTTTGTTTGCCTCCCTCCTTCTTCCCTCCTCCCTCCCTCCTCCCTCCCTCCTTCCTTCTTAAGGTACTCCTCCTTTCTCTGACCCCAGTATTATGGAGCTCAACCGAGTAATTCAGACACTCGAGGACAGTTCCAGAAATACTCAAAGGAACTCTTTTTGTTCACAGGGAAGCATAGGTCTAAGCACCTATGCTTACCTAAAATTAAGGAGAAATTAATGACTCACTTACAAGAAAGCTGTTCTTTCCCAAATCCTAAATTCTATTAGTTATAAAATTAAGAGTGCTGTCTCAGTAGGAGTACTACACGCACCAGTCTCAAGTAAAGCAGGGCAGCTGGACTCAGCTGTAATTACAGACAGGAGTAACTCAAGGACAGAATGACACTAGGGTCAGATCCTTTACATCTTCCGTTGTCGGTGTGTGATTCTGGACAACGGTTTAAATCCTTCAAAATCTCAGTTTCCTGTGGGGTTGGGTGGCTCACACCTATAACTCCAACATGGAAGACTGAGACAGGAGGACTACTCTGAGTCTGAGGCCAGACTGCTGTATGTAGTGGGTTCCAGGGCAGCCTGGACTTCAGGGTGAGAGAGCTGAGTGTAGTAAGTGTGGAGGGGAGGTCTCTTGAGCATAGCCAATGTGCCCACATGGCAAGACCCCAGACCCCTTGCCTTAGACTCCCTGTTTTCAATGTGGCCCTATTCCTGGCTCCTAGAATCCGGCTCCCATTGGCTGTATTTACTGACCTTGATAGGCTAGGTGTGGTCCATACTGGAGGCTCCACTATCTTAGCTGCTGAGGAAGGAAACATGCATCCTCCCCCTGCTGGCCTTGAAGGGTGATGCAGTCTGCTTCCTGGAGAAGGCCCTCATTTGGGGAATAGCTGGCTGCCACCCAGACATTATTACCAACCCAGTAAATTGTTTACCATTTCCTTCTAGTTCCTTGTGTGTGCAATCTCCTAGCTGAGGCCACCAGGGAAAAGTAAACACGAATCTCGTCCTATCAATCATGTCACACCTGAAGCTGCAACCCCCTGGCTGTCTGTTGGCTGCTGTCCAGATCCAGTCCTGGAAACTTCTGACATGGGCCAGTGAAGTTCTGTAAGTCCCCCAGAAAACTGAAATATCACTCTTTTAAGACACACAGCTATGCAATGGACCTCCCTGACACTGTGCACAGCCTCTCCCGGGCCCTTCTCTTGGCTGGAATGCCTTTCTGCTCCGATCCTGGAGATCAAATGTGTCCAGGAGTCTCTGGCCTTCACTCAGTATGTGCACGAATTAGGAGCTTTGCTCACTGCCATTTCTGACCACACCCCACACAGTACAAACTACTCCCAAGCCGCTCTGCCTCACCCCTTTCCGGCCTCCAGTGTAACAGAACTTAGTAACAATGAAGAAGGGCCAAATAAATAAATAACTTGGTAAAAATGAAGCTGTTACATAAGAAGAAAATTATTCACAAAGATTATCACTAACCACTCTACAAGATACTAATTTAGGGGCTCAAGAAATGTCTCTGCAGTTAAGAGCATTTGCTACTCTTGCAGAGGGTCAGGGTTGGGTTCCCAGCACCTACTTGGTGGTTCCCAACCATCCAAACTCCAGTTCCAGAGGACCCCAAACCGTTCCGTGACATCCAGTCCAGTTACAGTGCACACATACAGTACGCACATATATGTACAGGCAATATGCTCATGCACATGAAACAGTAAATATGAGCCATAACAGACTCAAGGCAATGCTAATGACCAGCAGTTCAGCACTGTGTGCCTCAAAGGGGAATTCTGAACAAAGGTGTGGGAACAGGAGGTGTGGGGGACTAAGAGCAGTGAGGCAGCTGGCTTGTACAGGACACTAACCCTTATGAGGACATTTCACTGAGAGGTAGTAAAGGACTGAAGAGACAGCTTAGCCAGTAAAGCCCAAGTGGACATACCTATGGTCAGTCCCTGGGAGCCTGGTGGAAGGAAAGAACTGGCTATGCAAACTATGCTCTGACAGATGCCACGCCACACACACGTGCACTCTACACACACACACACACACACACACACACACACACACACACACACTACACACACACATACACACACATGTACTACACACACATACACACACACGCACATACACACATGCATTACACACACACACACGCACTACACACACACACACTAGACACACACTACACACACATACACACATGCACATACGCACACATACACACGCACATACACACACACATACACACATGCATTACACACACATACACACACACCCATGCACTACACACACACACTACACACACACACACACATGCACATACACACACACACACGCATTACACACACACATACATATACACATGCACTACACACACACATACACACACACGCACATACACACACGCATTACACACACACACATACATACACACCCATGCACTACACACACACACTACACACACACACACACACATGCACTATACACACACTCTCATACACACATACACACTACACACACATACACACACATGCACTACACACACACATACACACGCACTACACACACATGCACACACGCATTATACACAGACACATACACACACATGCATTACACACACGCTCACACACACACACATGCACTACACACACACATACACACACATGCACTACACACACACACACACACACACACACACATGAATAAATAGATGTTATTAAAATATTTTTAAGGGTAGTAAACTTTCTTTGCAGTTTATAGTTATCAGACTAGAGAAGCCCCAATAATTTATTCATGTAATAGATTAATAATAATTGGCTATTCATTACATTTGTAAAAAAAGACCATGTCCATAGTTTGCTTATTTAAAAACTGTGTGAAAGGCCCTATTGCTAAGGATACAATGCCCTTTAGTCAGGGCTCAGAGACCACTGAGCTGGAACTGACCTGAAAGCCCCTTCCCTGATGACCACAGTACCAGAGGGCACCATCCAAGCTGCCAAAAGGAGACAACCAACAGTTTTACCCAGCTAAGATGCCCGTGAACCACATCAGTGACCAGCATAACACAAGAACCCTCAGGGTGCACTAGTGGCAGGCACACTCTGATGGTAACCAACAGCTCTTTAATTGGACTTTAGGCCCACTCAACAACCAAGAAACTGTGCCTGGTACTAGAAACCTAGCTAACTACACAGCGCTAGTGAGGGCGTGGTTACTGGAGGAGAATCTGCAACTACTAATTTTCTAAACCAGAATAACCCCTAACAATAATCTATACATATCTGTCCTTATACTTTGAGATAAGGATAGTCTTCATACACACGCCCCCATTAAGTAAACTTCTCTTTTCAATAGACAGAACCCACTACAGAAAACCACAACCAATCAAAATTCAGACTTGTAGAGCCAAGCCCCAGTGGAGATATCTGCGAAATGCCGATGCACTTAAGGCCTAGGGAGCATTGTACAAGAGGGGCAAAGAGGGCCAGAGGATCAGAGAGTTTGCTGTGAGACTGTAATATTAGAAGCTATACCAACATGACCACCCAAATGTGAGCAGAACAAATACAACACCAATGGACGTGCCAAACTTGAAGGGAAAGGTCCCTCAAGGGCTCAGTCCTACTCAAAGATCTATAGGCAACTGAGGAGACTGGGAGCAGAAGAGGTGATCTTCCTCAGGGAAGCACACAACACTTGGTTATATAGTGCCAAGAGGTCAGTCCTGCAGGAAAACCTTGGTGACTGTACTGGCTAGTTTTGTGTGTCAACTTGACACAAGCTGGAGTTATCACCGAGAAAGGAGCTTCAGTTGAAAAAATGCCTCCATGAGATCCAGCAGTAAGGCATTTTCTCAATTAGTGATCAAGGGGGGAGGGCCCCTTGTGGGTGGTGCCATCTGTGGGCTGGTAGTCTTGGGTTCTATAAGAAAACAGGCTGAGCAAGCCAGGAGAAGCAAGCCAGTAAGAAACATTCCCTCTATGGCCTCTGCATCAGCTCCTGCTTCCTGACCTGCTTGAGTTCCAGTCCTGACTTCCTTTTGTGATGAACAGCAGCATGGAAGAGTAAGCTCAATAAACCCTATCCTCTCCAATGTGCTTCTTGGTCATGATGTTTGTGCAGGAATAGAATCTCTAAGACAAATTGGTACCAGGAGTGGGGTATTCCTGTCACAACCTGACCATGTTTTGGGGGAGGAATGTGGAAGGACTTTGGAACTTTGGGTTAGAAGATCCATTCAATGTTAAGAGCTTTGTGGGATGTTGTGTAGAAGCTTGGAAGATAATGTTGAGAACAGTGCAGAAGATGGAGGCCTGGCTTGTGAAATTTCAGAGGGAAGATTAAAGACTCTTATCAGAGCTGTTGCTATTTTGACTGAAAATTCTGTGGTTTTGGTTAGCTGGGGCTGAAGGATCACCTGTGATTAACAAGATACCAGAACTACTAAAGCAAAACCATTGCATTACTGGGACTATTGATGCTAGTTAGCTGGAGCTAAGATATTAGCGGTGATTAAGAAGAGACCAGCATCACTGAGGTGAAATCTTCTGAGAAGTGTTTTCTGAGAGCACAGAGGCTGTGTTCCAGAGATAGCCAGGGTTGTACCTTGTGCTGTGGCTGGACTTGGTAATGTGTAAGAGTCACCCAGGTGGTACTGGTTTTGAAGGCATGAAGGAGTCATGAAGAGCAGCTGAGGCCTGGGCACTGTGAAAGGCCTCAGAAGGCCTTTGGTGAAGGTGCAGCCTCAGTTGCAGTTGATGGCCCAGGACTGAAGGGGTCATGCAAAGGAGTTGAGGCTTAGCACCATGGAGAGAGCCTATGGGAGGCTGTTGGTAAAGCCTAGTTGCAGCAGAAGACAGCAGTGTTTTGGGGATGCCAGTACCATGAGATGACCACCAGGAACAGCAGCAGCAGTGGAGTACAGACATCTGGAGCCATGTGTGCTACAAAGGGCAAAGCTGGAGAAGTGACTCAAGCCCTTGGAGGAATCCAGAAGATTGTGAGTGGATCCCAGACATTGGATGGTTGGAGTTTGATTTTGCTTTTGATTGTGACTGTGGCCTGATATTTTTCCCTCTTGAAGAAAGAAAGTATTTTAGTAGAGCCCACAGTTAAGAGACTTTGAATTTTTAAAAGACTTTGAATTTTAAGAGACTGGATGTTTAAAAGGGACTGAAATGTTAATATGTAAGAATTTGCAAAGACTGTGGGACTTTAAAAGTTATTTATATCTTGGGGATGAATGAGAAGTAAGGGTTGAGGCTTAATGGTGATGTGTTTGTATGTCAAGTTGAAAGGGGTCAACTGTTCTGGCTAGTTTTGTGTCAACTTGACACAAGCTGAAGTTATCACCGAGAAAGGAGCTTCAGTTGAGAAAAAGCCTCCATGAGATCTAGCAGTAAGGCATTTTCTCAATTAGTGATCAAGGGGTGAGGGCCCCTTGTGGGTGGTACCATCCCTGGGCTGGTAGTCTTGGTTCTATAAGAAAGCAGGCTGAGCAAGCCAGGAGAAGCAAGCCAGTAAGAAACATTCCCTCCAAGGGTTCTGCATCACCTCCTGCTTCCTGACCTGCTTGAGTTCCAGTCCTGACTTCCTTTCGTGATGAACAGCAACATGGAAGAGTAAGCTGAATAAAACCTTTCCTCCTCAACTTGCATCTTAGTCATGATGTTTGTGCAGGAATAGAAACCCTGACTAAGACAGCAACCCAAAGGTGCACTGTGAACCAGAGCTGGAGAAAGATCTCAACAAGGTACTTCCTGGTTCCTTTGCATCTATTCTCAGCCATTCTCTTTTCCCCAGGCTGTATTCTCCCTGCTCAAGTGTCTTTCTAACCCCAGTAGCCAGCATGAAACTCATTCTAGGCAAGTTAATGACTTTGTTTGTAAAATGGAGAAAGAAAGAAAGAAAGAAAGAAAGAGAAGGAAGGAAGGAAGGAAGGAAGGAAGGAAGGAAGGAAGGAAGGAAGGAAGGAAGGAAGGAAGGAAGGGAGACAGACTGGAACCTACCTCACAGAGGTGGCTAAATGAAAAGACAGGATGCGTGGGAAGCATTTCCACTGGGTCTACAGGGAGTGACTTAAATAGCAGGTCTTCCCATGCTCCATTACATGGAGGCTGACTGAAGGAGCACATTGAGACTATGTAACTTCCAACAACCATCCAAGTAAATTGAGCAGGGGACATTCTTAGAAGTGTGCAGAAAGTGAGCTGGCTCTGTCCCTCCCTAAGGTCAGTGTAAGCCCTCCTTGAAGCAGGTGGTGCCAAAACTCAAGACTGCTGAAAATAAAATTATTATGAAAACATTTGTCACATTTCACATAAAAATAGATAAGAGTAATTATTATTTGGGCCTGCAGAAAAATTTCACCTTATTTAGAAAAACAGTATCTGCAAATGTAATCAAGTTGAAGTTCTTGAGATGAAAGCATCCTGGATTACCCAGATGGTCCGGAATGCAGTGATACATGTCTGTAAAGGGCAGAAGAGGAGTCAAGGGACACAGACCAAGAGGCCATGAGCTAATAGAGCCATCTAGGGCACATAGACCTTGACTTGAGACTCATAGTCCTTGTTCTCATGGTCCTAGGAAATACACTGCAGCAACCAATGGTGGTCCCCAAAGAAAGACAGCTAGCCACACAAACATACACCTGTCTGAATCAGGGGTAGCGGGCCCCAGCAGTTCCAAAACCATTACGTTAAGCTGCTGTCTGTCAGTCTGTGTAACAAACACCCGGAGAAAACAATCTCAAAGGTGGGAAGTCTTCTTTGGGCTGTGTGTTTCAGAGGCAGTTAGTCCATCTGCTGATTCCTTGCTTCTGGGCTTAGCAGAAACATCATTGTGAGAGGGAAAAGCGGCCCACCACACTGAGAAGGCAGAATAAAATCAGCTAACACACAGAGGCTGGGGAACAAGATAAAGCCTCCAAGGACATGCCACACTGACCTCCTTTAACTCACCCTCTGCCGCCCGCTCTGGGCATTTCCATCCATTTCCAATCACACCTTCAAAGGGAGGGCACTTTATACTCTACCATAACAGCAGCAATAAGGATCCTGAAAAGATCACTGAAAACACCCCCCACTTCCTATTTCTAGGACACAAGAGGAAGGGATGAGCTGGGAAAAGGTTCCTCCAATGTGAGGCTGTTTGGGTTTCCACCTCAGTTGATGCATAGATCCAGCAATTCCTCTGCAGAACCAGTAAGAAAAACAGAAGACACCACACAAAGGAAAGCTGAGAGCCAACAACACCCAAAGTAGGCTGAAGTGTGGGAACAAAGCATGAGATCACCGTGCTCTGTCCTTCTCGCCGGCATAAGCTTTGTAGGCACGAGGTCTTTTTACACATAACATAATCATTCAGAGAAAGGGGGGGAGAGGGAAGGAGAGGGAGAGAGAGAGGAGTGAGAGGGGGGAGGAAGCATTACACATTTTCAGAAACATTTTGGCACAAATCTCCATATATGTAGACTTTATAGTACAAACTCACATGTTGTAAGTGGGCAGATGCCGCCGGTGCCTTCCAAGATCTGGCTATACTGCCGGAAACTGCAGTAGGTTCCTCGGTACAGCTCTGAAGCTGGGACTTAGACCATGCAACACTGTAACATTTAACAGGGCCGTTCTCCAAACTCTCCAAGCAATTGCTACAAGACCCTGACAAGATGAAATTTTATCTAGAAGAAAATTCCAGAGGAAAACAAATGGGTGCAGGCGTTGGGCAGCACAATATTTTCCAACTTAAACAGGCGGCGAGGCAGTGAGATGGCCCTGTTCTCACATGGCCTTTTCCTCTGTGTCCCCATCTCCTCTTCCACCCCTTACAGGCCCTCACCCATGGATGTGGTGCCCACCTGGATAAGACCTGCGAAGCTTGGTGATCTGAGTTTGACCCCTGGGACAAACAGATGGAAGGAGAGACCCACTCATACACATGTGCTATCGGCCACACATCCCACCACACCACACACAAAACAAATAAATGTGGGAAAAAAGAATCATACATCTGTTTTGAGAAGAGATTATGTTCTCCAGTCTGCCACTGTGGAAATGAACCTTTGAAAACTAGCATTAGATAGAGGCGACATGGCTTTTTAACATGGAGAAGTTGATATGAAACGTACCAGCTTTCTTTTGTAGGCCATCTCTTAGTAAGATGGTTTTGTTCCAGGCCTTGATTCACTCTTGGCCTCCAATGTGAATTGCTGGAGTACAAAAATTACCTGAATTTTATTTTCCTTGAGTCCCATCTTTATAGGCTCCGCGTCTGGGGACTGTACCTTCAGACGCAACCCTCCAAATGAAGAAAGAGAATCCATCTCATTGAATGCTGACGTTCATGCCTAGCTGCTTCTCCGTTAGCCCATAGCAATCAACAAGAAAATGAGTTCCTTAAACTTCCTCCCTAGCTGTGCATGGATAAGAGTCCATTTATCAGGCCGGGGTGTAGCTGAGTGGAAACACCTTGCCTAGCATGTGTGTGGTTCTAGGTTTGCGTCCCAGAACTGCTCCCCAGAGAATCCACCTATTTATTCAACTAATACTTATTGAGAAGCCATTTGGGGCTTCGAGAGCATTTGTAGGAGATTTAGCAGTGGATTAAATAGAGAAAAGCCGTCCTCTGTGCAATTTTTATTCTAGTTGAGAGAAAGAGAATCTATTTGAAAAATCAGCAAGATATAGAATTGGTTTTGTCAATTAAATGCACAGTTGTAGGCTGGAAGAACCAGTGGTGTTGACATCTTTCCCCCTATATGCCAACAACACAGCCAAGAGTGACCTACTTGTTTGATGACCATGTGTCTCCAAGCCCAATGACCCTCTGGGGGCAAGCACCTTTATACTCAACTAGCCATCTTCCCAGTTGTTTTGTTTTGTTGAGACAGGGTCTCAGGTTGGCCTTGAACTCAAGATATTCCTGTCTCAGTTTCCCAAGTGATGGAATTATAGATACTCACTACCCTGCTCTGCCTAAGAGTGATCCATTCTTCACTTATGAGCTAAAAAAAAAAAAAAATCGGCTTCCACAGATATATTTTGTTTTTAGTGCTTGGCTCAAGCCCAGGTTGTTGCACGTGCTAGGCAAATACTCCTCGCTGAGCCACACCCCCTTTCCCCAAGGATACATCCTGTTTGTTTGTTTGTTTGTTTGTAGACAGAGTTTCTCTGTGAAGTCCTGACTGTCCTGGAACTCTCTCAGTACACCAGGCTGGCCTCAGACTGGGAGATCTGCCTGCCTTTGCCTCCTGAGTGCTGGGATTAAAGGCGTGCGCCACCGCCGCCACCACCACCCAGCCGCCAAGAACACATCTTAATTCAACTGCTGCCAGTTTTACCAGTCTGGCCTTCTATGTGCTGTCCTCGGCTGGTTAGCAAGTGTAAATGCCTTTTTCAAAATAAGTTTGTTTTCACCCAATGGGGGAGGACCACGTAAGATGCTAATGTTTCCTAAGCCTGTGTTACTCACCCAGGCACAGCAGTAGGAACAGGCTGGTTTGACATTAGAGCTGATCTTTGTAACACCATGAGAGAGATAACAAGAGTCTCCACTTACCCATGGAGAAACAAGCATGACAATAACTTGCTGACGGTCACACTGTGAGTGGCACAGGGGAAACTTGAAGTCTGTGCCCACAGTAATAGTCTTTCCTTCACTATTGATCACAATTGGAATTGTTTTTTTTTAAAACCCACATTTGCTCGATTGATCAACCCAGGTAGACTTTGAAACATTGTTTCAGGTTTTATACAGCAGAAGTTACTTCTCCACTTCACAAAAGCAGCCTCACTTTGGGTTTCTCTACTTAGGAATATATTACCCTATAGTCAATAGAATCGAACATTTAAATAAAATATTCATATCCTATGCTAAGCACTAACTCCTAATTTTCAAATTAAAACGGTCATTGACTCTCACAATTACTGGCTCCAGACTCCTATGCCCACTCCACTACTTTTCTTGCTTCTTTTGTGGGTGGATCTTAAGCCTACCTCTCCAGCCAGTGGAATGCCCAGGTGGGCTTGGAATCTCATGTGGCATATCTGGATGCTAATACAACATACAACCTACAGGAAAAACGACTGTGCAAACCAGAGCTGGATAATTCCTAGACATTTTCACTTGATTGTGTTCTTTTCAATTACCTCCATAACAGCTTCCAGGTTGGAGGAAGCAGAAATCGTGCAGATAAAATGACAGTCCTCGACAAAGCGACGCTAACATCACAACTTCCTCCCCTTAGCGTGGGAACGGCTCATCTTTTACTATGTGCCCAACAGCAGGTGCATTCGGAGAAATAACAGAAGACGCACAGACAGACAAGGACCAATGGATTGCAGGCTATGTCGCGGTTTGCGGCAGAGCTCGGAGGCTGCGTGCAATTCCCAGCCAGCACTCGCCGGCAGCCCAGGGGAAGGAGAGCCCGAGCGAGGCCGTGCTGCGGGGCACCGGGTACCAGCCGCTCCCTCCCCGCGCGCTCTCGGAGCCGCCCGCAGGAGCGCGGCGCGCGGCGCGCGGCCCGGGCGCTGGGCGATGGCTGTTCCACCAGCTGTGCGCCCCATCGCTGCCAGGCCCCGAGCCCCCGCCCTGCTCCCGTGTCCCTGTCCCTATCCGCGTGCTCCGGCCCTGCCCCCCAACCCCCCAGCCCCTGTCCCTGTCCCCGCGCCACTGGTATCTCCATTTCCCGTCCGCGCGCCCCAGCCCCGAGTCCTTACCACAGCTTCCTCTTGAGCGGCAGGAGGCTGCCACGGTTGGACGGGGTGACGCCGATGGCCATCTGCAGCACCGTCAGGTATTTCTGGTACTTCATCTTGTCCCCACTCCGCTCGCGGGCAGGGCCCCGCCGCCGCCGCCGCCGCCGCAGACACAGCCCCTCCAAGCGCCGCATAGATCAGTTCTGGGCCATCCGCCGCCCCGCCGCGCGCCCCGCTCCCGCTCCTGCCGCCGTGCGTGGCCCGCTCGCGCCACCGTGCGTGGCCCGGTACCGCCGCCGTGCGCGCCCTCCGCCCGCTCTCCGCCGCCCGGCGCGAGCTCGGCACCGCTGCGCACCGGCGGCGGGCGCGGCCTGGAGGCGGTGCTAAGAGAGCCTTGCAACACGCAGGTCTGCACCCCACGTGCCTCAGTTTCCCCGAGGGGGCTGACAGCCTATTTGCAGTCGATTATGACCGTAAAGAATCACAGAGCAGACAAAAAAAAGTCTATGATTAACCGCTTAGTGATTTGTCTCTTATAAGGTGTTTTGTTTTCTGCCTGGATGTGAGTGACGATTTTATATTTCTGTCAAGTGTGTTGCATATATGCTTTACACAATCCTCATGCATATGGTAGTTCTGGATAGTAGAAATGTAGAGTTGGCAAAAGTGCCTCAATAATCAGTTGTGAAAAGTTGAAATTGTTCCATGATCTTTAAACTTACTGTGGAACTAAGAAAAAGGGAATCTCGTGGCACCAATAAAATAGGGAAAAAGGGAAAACATAGACAATGGATGCATTTTACACTATGATTTAAAATAGTGCAGGTATTAAGAATTAAAAGCAACTATGCAAGCAACAGGCCTGCAATCCCCTCTGTGGCTCTAAAGACTTCCTGGAAGGGGGTGGAGCTGGTGAGGCAGCTCAGTAGGCCAAGTGCTTGAAGCATGGGGACCTGAGTTCCATCCCCAGCACCGCTGTAAAAAAATGGGACTTGTCGGTGAGTCTTGCCAAATCAGTGAGAGACCCCTTCTGAAAGAAGGTAGACCATGGTTTGAGGAAGACACTTGATATCCACCTCTGGCCACTACATGGTTCCCACACGCGTGTACACCCACAAAAGGCACAGTCTTTCGGGCACCTTGAGCCGTGCTTGGCCGCTAGGGCACTGTGTACTCACACAGGGCCTTTTCTGTGCTTTGTCCAACTCTCGCATCACAATTCCTGTCTGCGTTCTACTACTCGGACTGCAACCGTGCAGGATCTCAGAGGTCCTTTCACATATTCAAGTTTTTGTTCATCATATTTCCTCTACTCCATCCTTATTCTTTTTGTCATATTTAATGCTGCTTAGTTTTTGTCAAGTTAATTCAAAGAAGAGTGACCTGCCAAAAGAGAATCTCAATTGAGTAATTGCTTCCACCAGATTGGCCTGTCTGTCAGCCTGGTCTGTCAGTGTGAGCATTTTCTTGAGTAAAGATTGCTATGAGAGGAGCTGGCCCACTGTGGATGGTGCCACCTCTGGATCGGTAGTAGTCATGGACTATATAGAAAGCAGGTTGAGCAAGCAATGAGGAGCAAGCCAGTAAACAGCACTCTTCCATGGCTTCCGCTTCAGCTCCTGTCTACAGGTTCCTGCCTTGAGTTCCTGCCCTGCCTTCCTTCAGTGAAGGACTGTAATTCAGATTTGTAAACTTAAACTCTCTCCTCTCCAAGTTTCTTTTGGTCAGTGTTTTATCTCAGTGACAGAGGAGCAAACTAGCACAACGTTATTTTCTTTTGTTTCTGTTTTTGCTTGTTTTTTTGTTTGAGACAGGATCTCACTCTGTTGCCCAGGCAGATTTTGAACTCATGTCAATCCTCCTGCCTCAGCCTCCAGGTGATGGGATTACAGGTATATGCTACCAAACCTGGCTTCACATCACTCTCCTTACTTCGGTTTCTATGGTCCTCCCTTCACCCTGGGGTTTCTGGCCACCAGCCAATGAAAACAAGGGGAGCAGAATTGATTAACAAACAGATGGTTGGTGAGTGTGGACAGAAATGAGGACGCCCAGGATCAGCTCTGGGGAGACAGATCAGCTTTATTCAGGGCGAATCAAGGGTTAATATAATTTTAGGGAAGGAGGTGGGAATACCCAGGGTGGGCAAGGGTCATTGGCTGAAGGCTAAGGTGCTGAGATGCCTCATGGGGAGGCATTCCAGGAATCTCAGGTGCGTGCTGAATGGGTTTCTTATTCAGAGAAAGGAAACTTAACCTGTAATCTCAGGTTAAGACATTCTGTAGGTAGAGGGTTATGGGGGTTTTGAGCTCCCCAGACAAGATCAGAGAAGGAGAAGCCCTGTTGGTAAAGGGAGTCTGCCATTTTGCACTGAGCTCAGAAGGCTATCCAGACAATGGTAGACTTCAACCTTAATTAGCAGGGCCCGGCATCTTTCCATTCGCATTCAGTAAGTTCTGCGGACTTCCTATCTGTGACCTTGGAAAGCACTGTTCCCACAGTTGCCTGTTCCTTCCGTACTTCCTCTTATATAACCGATCACACCTGATTTCCATCCTCATTGTGGTTACTGTTTCTTTGCTGCACCTTCTTCTTTGTTGATCAATATCTTCTTTCCAGTTTTATACAATGCTGTTTGCCTCAAGCAAGTAAAAAAAAGACAGTGATGCATTGGCACCCCTATGTCAGCACCTAAACTTAATAGCAGATGTCCACTGACCAAGCACAGACACACGCTGGAAGAACTTCCGTGAGATCCTGCAGGTGGGTTGGTGGATAAGAGCTCCGCATAAGCATGATGACTGGAGTTTGGATACCCAGCATGCACACACACACACACACACACACACACACACGACCACACACCACATACACATATATGCATGCACACACCTCTGGAATCCCAGTACTGGAGGGTGGAGACAGGAAGTTCCATGGGGCTTTCTGGTCATCAGACTAGCCAAAAGCCAGAGCCATTGAGAAACCCTTTCTCAAGGGAACGAGATGGAGATCAGTAGAGCAGATCGCACAAGCCTCACACAGGTAGTGTCTTAGTTACTTTTCTATTGCCATGACAAAACACTGTGACCTAAGCAACTTATAAAAGGAAGCATTTAATTGGGAGTTTCTTTATAGTATCAGAGGTGAGTCTATATGGTAGGGAGCATGGCAGGAGAGAGAGAGAGAGAGAGAGAGAGAGAGAGAGAGAGAGAGAGAGAGAGAGAGAGAGAGAGAGAGATGAAAAAGGCATGAGCTTTTTGAACCTCAAAGCCCACCCCCAGTGATACACTTCCTTCAATAAGGCCACACCTTCTAATCCTTCTCAAACAGTTCCATCAACTAGAGACCAAGATTTCTAATATATGAGCCATGAGCGTATGAGGGCCATTATCATTCAAACTACTACACATGGAATATAATAAGCACATGCACACCCACACACTAATAATCTGTTGCGATGATCACTGATTATGATGGGCTGCCATTAGAAGGGACTGTGGACTGAATGACCAATAGCAGAGCCTGTGTCACATCCATTTGCTCAGAGTTGATGTGTTATGCTAACTGAAATCTGAACCATTCTTTGAGGAACTGATGCTGTTTTACTAAATGTAGTAGCAGATACTGTGCATACCTGAATCTGGACAGCCAAAACTATTTATATATGTATGTGTGTAATGTACACATGAAGAGAACTGAGAACAAGTTGCCTGTATACCCATCAGAAAGAAATAGCAAATGTTAATTCTCACCTTCCGCACTGTCTTCCTCTCCATTTTTTAATTAATCAGCATATAAGATTAGCACACATAAATTTCCCTGTGGTTTGGGCCCCCAGCATTATTTCACACTCAGGGAAGAAGGCAACTCTACATCTATTTCACTTCCATTTGTCCAGGACTTTTAGCTCTAACAGGAAATGAGGAACCAGTATGTCTCCAACATTTCAAATGCACAGACATGCAGGAGCCGACCTTGGAGCAGTGCTCAGGATCAAACACTGGGGTTAGTGTATGTTTACCAAATGTTCTATCACTGAGCTCCACTCCCACTTAAAAAAGTCATTGTGAGACAGGTGCTTGCCAATTTCTATTACAATCCTCCTGCCTCAGCCTCCTGAGCCCTGGGGAACACCATGCCCAGTACTATCTTCTTAAGAGACATCATCAAGTCTCACCAGCAAACATTCGCCATTTCTTTTACTTGTTCATCCTTTTGCATGGCTTTTGCTGTTCGTGGGGTGTTTGATGAAACACCGCGCTGTGCTGAGTGGTTGATTTCTACGGAGGCAGGTGGACCTATTTTGGAAAATGAGAGATGGAAAGAAACACAAGTGGATCACTCTCAGAATGGCAGGAGAGTCTGAACGGACATAAAAGGCAGAACACTGGGGAAAAGGCCAAACTCCAGAGATTGGCCAAAAAGTTTGCAACGCTCGCAGAAGGCGTTCAAAAACCAATAAAGCAAAACAAATAAAAACAAAAAACACCCAAACCAAAAACCAAATTAATACAACAATAGCAACAGCAACAAAAACCTAGGGAGTCTTGGTGAGAATGACGTCTAACTTCCATCCTTTCTTCTCAAGCTGCTACCTAAAGACACATTTGAAAGATACAAATGAGTTAAAAGAGCAGGGATAGAAAGTCACTTTCCATGCACATAGCAGTAAAAGATTCGGAATGACTGCATAAACACCAGATAAAAGAAACTTTCAGGAACAAAATTGTTACAGGAAGAAACAAAGACAAAGATGAAGGGGACAATATGCCAAGAAGAGATCACAATTAGGAACAAAATGCATGTGTCTGAGCCCAACAGCACATGAGCAAGCCCTCTGGGATGTGGTCCTTCATTTGATGGAGGACCCACACCTTTCTTCCTAAAGGGTCTGGATCATTAGTAGCCCTTCCTAGCAAGGATCAAGTTTTCCATTGGCTTGAAGCACAGATCACAGCATCACTATGAGGTGCGGTGAGGGATGTCTTCATTTCAGTCTCTTCCTCACTTCATTGTAATCAGCATCATAGATCCTCAGTGTGAGCTGGGGTCAGGATCAACCACCCCCACCCAGCACAGTAGCTCCTTTCTTTGTTGATTCCAAGGCACGAGGAGTACAAGGTGCCTGTTTTTCCAGCTCAGTGGAGCCATTTTTGTGTCTCCCTTTGGCTCTAATGCCTCTAGGACAACAGAACACATGCTCAAGGGACAGGGACCAAAACTTTTTTGCCACGGAGGCACTGGAGCCTCTCATTTCCTTTCCGTGATTCTTGAATCTATAAATCCTGATTCTGGAAAATGGCAAGCTTTGCTGAATGCTACTCCAGAACATTGGTAGCTTTGTGGAGAACCTTGGCCAGCTGTGTAAGGCAGCCCCACACGGCTGTATTATAATATTCAAAAAGTCCTTTCAACATTCTATCATGATAGCTGTTTCAGCATGGTAGATGCTACAGTCTGGATGTGTGTCCCCCAAAATGTGTGTATTGATGTCCTTTACTGGTGATGGTCTTGGGCATTGGGGCTTTGGGGGGAGGTGATTAGGTTAAAACTTTCCTGATGCAGATTGGTGGCATAAAAGCTGCTTTCTCCTTCCGCCACCACCGGAGCATGAGCCACCAGTGGGCTCTCACCACACCCCAATCTGCCAATGACTTGACCTCAGACTCCCCTCTGTAGTCAGTGAGTCATCCGTTTGTGGCATTTGACCAAGTCATGGAGAACATGATAAATTCAGTGGGCTCATTGCTGGGTTCCATTTTCTGGACAGTGAGTTCCTTGCTCAGAAGCCATGCTACACTGGAGGAGGCCCTTTGTAAGCCTGCATAGTAGATTTGACAGAAGCGATATGCACAGGGAGGTAAATCTGTGTTCAAACTAATTATCCATTCCACTCCAAACAGAGCACCATCTCTCCATTGTGGAAGAGACTTAATATAATTTACCTGCCTCCAAGAAGCTGGGTGATTACCCCAGGGACGGGCTTATATTAGGGGTCAGTGGCTGTTATTGCAGGAAGGTTGGGCACTTGGCAATAGCTGAAGCCACAATGGTCTTTATTGTACATGCTTATGATGGTTTGAATACGCTTGGCCCAGGGAGTGGCACTATTAGGAGGTGTGGCCTGTTGAAGGACGTGTGTCACTGTGGGCGTGGGCTTTAAGACTCTCATCCTAACTGCCTGGGAGCCAGTCTTCTCCTAGAGGCCTTCAGGTGAAGATGTAGAACTCTCAGCTCCGCCTGCACCATGCCTGCCTGGACACTGCCATGCTCCCACCTTGTTGATAACGGACTGAACCTCTGACCCTGTAAGCCAGCCCCAATTAAATGTTGTCCTTAAAAGAGTTGCCTTCAGAATGCCCAAGTTTCACATAACAGTAACCGCTGGACTGAGAGTGAGGTCCCAGATGGAGGAGTTGGAGGAAGGTCTGAAGGAGCTGAGAGAATTTGCAGCCCCATGGAGGGAGCAAGAGAGTCAATGGACCTGACCCCCCCCCCCCCCGATCCTCCTGGAGTTTGGACCACCAACCAAAGAATACACATTGATGGACTTATGGTTTGGACCACATATGTGGCAGAGGAGGACCTCGATGGCCATCAGGGGGAGAGGAAAGGCCCTTGGGCCTGACGATGTTAGAGGCCTCAGTAAAGGGGAATGTCAAGGCGAGAATATGGGGATGGGTGGTCGGGAGGGGGGTGGGAGGTGGAATTCCCTCCTAGAGGCAGGTTGGGAAGGGGATGGGGGGTATCCAAAGAGGAGACTCAGAAAAGGGGAAACATTGGAAATGTATATAAAATATCAAAAATAAAAAAGGAGAAAAAAAAAAAAAAGAGTTGCCTTGGTCATGGTGTCTGTTCACAGCAGTACAATCCCAACTAAGACAACATTGCTGAGTCCATGTGTAGCCTCTGTTCCTGGCCATACAACCGTCTTGTTTAGCAGCTCACCAGGCAATGGCCACAATGGCTGGAGAAAAGAGGCCGACTTATTCCCACAGGTGGCATCTTAGTCCCTTGGCATTAAAAGTCTCCCTTTGCTTTGCATTGTTTGGTGATCATTTTTCAGGTCACAAATACCTTCTTGTCACCAATTTTCTAACCACATTCCACATGAATCCCATCCAGCTAAACAACTGGCCACAGACCAGGAATCAGTATGTATCTGGTCACTTCTTCCAAGAAAAGGGAGCAACAAGGTGCACTGCTCAGCTTGCAGTTCAGTGAGAATATTACTTTCCTATACACAGTCCTTTGGAGATTTCCCAGAAAGGGGCTAGAGTACCATAAGTATCCTTTTTCAGTGGTAACTGTGTATCAAGAATAACTCCCCGTAATCAGACCTAAGTCTTCTCTTCCCATCTGCTGATTGCAAGAGACTTCTTATGCAGTCAGTTATGGCTGGAAGAAGAGTTAGACAGCAGGAGTGGGGACCACAGCATTTGGGTCCTCCTCACACAGTCAGGCTCAACTTCCCAGATACCACATCCATTTAGTGACAGAGTGCTGCTGTGCCCACTCACCTTCAGCCCTCGTTCAGCTGAGGATACGTAGCTCGGGTCACATGGTGGCTGGATGATTCTTACACACTACAGGAATCCCCAGAATCTCCTCAAGAAAAAAGAACAGCTCTCTGCAGAGCACAGCAGATGCCGCCCCAGAATTTGAGCTCACCTTTCAGCACTTGCCAAAAGCTCCAGATAGCATTCCTAACTGCCACCGAAACTGTAAAGCATGGTTTCACCAGCCGCGGCATACGTCCCAAGTGGTAGAGCACCCTCCTTGGCAGACCTTGGAGGTGTTGCAGAGCCATCTCCTGTTCCCATCCCCACTCAAAACTAACAGCTTTTTGCATTAGTTGGTAAATGGGATGGAGCAGCATGCCTCTCTGAGCAGGTGGTCGCTTCCAAAAACCACACTCAATGGGCATTTTATCTCTTTGGTTATGGAAAGGGTCATATATGTAACACACAAGCTTCATCTTTGAAGATATAATACTATGTCTACCCGACAGCCAGTAGAGAAATTTCACTGGACTGGAAGACCTCTGAATTTTTAAAAAAATATTTATTTACCACCCTTTGATCTGCAACTATCTCCCCAAGAAGTACATGCAGATCAGCTGCTGCTTCTCACTCACCGAATCTAACAAGTGTAATGTCATCGAAACGATGAACCAGGGTGCTGTGGTATGAAAGGGAAATATAATGAAGTTTTCTGTGGACTAAATTTTGACACAGGGATAGAGACCTGATACAGGCTATTGAGAGCATCTTGTTGGCTTTACCAGCTGGAAGCAAACCACTTGGGGGTATGTGTGTGTGCATGTGTGTGTGTTTTAAGATTTATTTATTTATTTTATGTATATGAGTACATTGTCACTGCCGTCAGACACATCAGAATAGGGCATTGGATCCCATACAGATGGTTGTGAGCCACCATGTGGTTGCTGGGAATTGAACTCAGGATCCCTAGAAGAGCAGTTAGTGATCTTAACTGCTAAGCCATCTCTCCAGCCCCTGTGGTGGGTTTTATTAACAAGGATGTATTAAAAAGCATTTACCAAATCAATAACTAGATACGAGCCACCAAATGGTGTTAATTTGTTCAAGCAAGAATGGAGTAACACCAAGTTAAGCTTAAGCTTATGATTATCTGCTGTTACTCTCCCAGATCCATTTACCTGTACGCTAATGGGGCTGCTGGATGGGGATGGGGTGAAAATCACCTTTGCCTCTTTGGGTCCTTGGTGTGGAAACTAACCCCTCAACACTCCGCCCCCGCCAAATGGCTACTGCTTTTACCTTACTATTGTTCTAGGTAGAGAAAGTTCTTGTGGCTGCCTCCTGGCCTTTGTAGACATCCTAGCCTCACTTCATAGGTCAGAAACAAAAATGGGGGTTCTATCTGTGGCTGAGGATTTATGCTTCAATTTTCCGGTTTGGAACTTGGAAAAGGAGCTGTGAGGTGGGGTTAGGGAGCCACTGGTCCCATTATGAGTGGACTTACTCCAAAAATTCAATCATCCACTGACCTCCATCACCTACCATGACAGGGAGACTATAGTGACTCTTTGAGTCTTTTAGATCTAGGGGTTGGTTCAGAGTCAACAGAATCCCCCTCAAAAAGCTGATTCATTTCTTTTCCTCAATGCACTGTTATCTTGGTAAATGGTCATAGGTCCCTTAGAGGAATATGGATGGACTAACGGTTCTAACTTTTTCTTTTCTTTTCTTTTCTTTTCTTTTCTTTTCTTTTCTTTTCTTTTCTTTCCTTCCTTCCTTCCTTTCTCTTTTTTTTTCTTATTTATTTTTTGATATTTTATTTACATTTCCGATGATTCCCCTTTTCTTTAGAAACCCCGTGTCCCCTCCCCCTCCCCGCCTCTTTCCTTTCTCTTTTTAAAACAAGGTCCTTCCAAAAGGGAGTCTAGCTCCCTTTCATTTAATGGGTTCTGTCTCTAAAAACTGCCGTTGGGACTTGCTTCACAGGTTGTGATTCTGTTTTGTGATTTAAGTTAGACTTTATTCTTTTGAAAGTTTAATAGGCTTCTAATCTATTTCATGTCTATGGCTGCCATGAGGAACAGGCCAGTGCCATAGGTCTCTATGGTCACACTAGTTTGACTGCCGCTTTGACTACACTGCCACTGTGACAGTGCTACACACTACCCCTGCCACGCCCATTCCAGTTGCTGAATTGTGGGATGGTCAAATCAGTAACTGCTGTACAAATCCCACCAAACACTTAGCATTTTTCCCCATGCAGCAAGAGCATTCTCCACTGCTACAATGTGACCTTCTCAGATGCCATACAGAAGAGATCAAATGGCATTTGTCTCTCTGGGTTTGGCAGAATACATAAATAACTGTTTAAATATTTGGAAGAAAAAAGATCCAAAGAATTAAAATACTCAGTAAGTAAAAAATAAGCTAAGGAAGGAGGAAGACCATGTAACAGGTAAGGCAAACAGAAACTACAAACTCTATTTGCAGATGGAAGTGGCCACAAAACATGAACGGTGTTTTCAGACATGGCTCCATAACACAGCCTGGACATTGCAGTAGTCACTGCACCCCGTCAATAGACAAAATGTTCCAAATGCGAGACACCTATTCAGATGCCTTTTACATAAAATATTTTTTTGAAAACACAATAGGAGAATGCAGAAGTTGAAAGTTAAAGGACAAAGCAACCAATTCTAAACCAAAGAAAACTAACGCAGCTACCCTAAGAAAACATGACATTGGAGAACTAAAAGTACTGAAGTACACGTAGCTAAAATGTTTTCTTTGCTGGAAGTGTATGACAACTGTAAAGCTGTGAATTTCATATATATATAAATATAAATATATATATATATATATTCAAGATAATAAAGCAAACACTGATAGAACTTCAAGATGAAACAGACAAACCTATATAAATAGTGTCTGTATTATATTTCTGTTATTGACTGAACAGCAAACAAATATCAGAGATGTCAAGAATTTGAATAAAATTATAAAATTGACATAGTGATATCTTTGTCTAATTGCTATAGAATTCCTATTTTCTCATATGTTTATCACACACAGACATTGGATAAAAAACAAAGGAAACACAAAGCAAGTCTCAAGACATCTCAGAGATTTTTAATATCACAGAATTCATTCATCAAAGTGGTTCAGGAACCCATGAATTAGAGATTTTTTTAAAAATTAATTACGTGAAAATAAAATAGCAGAAAATATTTTGAGAAGAATCTCAACAAAACATTTTATGTAAGAATTTCCTTAAAAACACAACTTACAAAACTTAGTTGGGAAGAAATAGGCAATCTATAATAAGAAACAGGAAAGTGTGCTGGGGGCTAGGTGTGCCTTATAAGAGTTGTCATGTCCCATTGTCTTAGTTAGGGTTTCTATTCCTGCACAAACATCATGACCAAGAAGCAAGTAGGGGAGGAAAGGGTTTATTCAGCTTACACTTCCATGCTGCTGTTCATCACCAGAGGAGTCAGGACTGGAACTCAAGCAGGTCAGGAAGCAGGAGCTGATGCAGAGGCCATGGAGGAATGCTGCTTACTGGCTTGCTTGCTTCTCCTGGCTTGCTCAGCTGGCTTTCTTATAGAACCCAAGACTACCAGCCCAGGGATGGCACCACAAGGGGCCCTCCCCCCTTGATCATTGAGAAAATGCCTTACAGCTGGATCTCATGGAGGCATTTTCTCACATGAAACTCCTTTCTCAGTGATAACTCCAGTTTGTGTCAAGTTGACACACAAAACCAGCCAGGACACCCATTTTGCCCACGACAGCCCCAGCTTACACCTAATATTAATGTCCATTGATTATTTTCATAACCCCTTAATTCTCAACCATGCTCCAGTTAGAGGATAAGCCATATGCTCAGCCTTCCTGCTTATAATAATTACAGAAACTAAATCTGCAGGCGAAAATGTTCCTCAAAAAAAATGGGGGCTCATATTCATCAAATGGGAGAAATCATCGCCATCTTAGGCAACTCTTTGTAAAAGAGAGAATACACCCCAACTTTTGAGAATAGAATCTGGCTGAAAGTCTGGGGGTGCAGTTCAGGGCTGGAGCCCTTCTCTAGCACGTGGGAGGATCTGGGCTCAAACCTTTGCTTGAGAAAAGAGAGGAGAGCAAGGGAGCAAGCTAATGAGAGAGAGGGGCACACATAGCCACACATACCCATGGGGGCACACGCCCACACTTGCCCACAGAGAAAGAGGGGAGGGGTAGAGGTGGAGACAGGGAGGGAGAGAGAGGTGAGGGGGGAGGAGCGGAGGAGACAAGAGAGGGAGAGAGGGAGAGAAAGAGAGAGGGTAAGGGAGAGGAGGAGACAAAGAGGGTGGGAGAGAGGGGGAGGGAGAAGAGGAGATAGGGAAGGAGAGGTGAGAGAGAAAGAAAGAGAGAAGGAGGGAGAAGAGGAGAGAAGGAGGGAGAGAGAGGTGAGGGAGAAAGAGGAAAAGAAAGAGAAAGAAAAGGGAGAATGGAGAGAGAGGTGAGAGAGAAAAGAGAAAGAGGGGGAGGGAAAAGAGAGAGGGACTGAGGGGGGAGGGAGAAAGAGGTGAGAGAGAGGAAAGAGTAAGGAGAGAAAGTGAGAGAGGAGAAAGAGAAAGAAAGAACGGAAAGGGGGGATGGAGAGAGAGAATAAATCCTGGCAGATTACACCTGAAAAGAAAATTGCATGCACTGCTGGCCAGGAACAGAGACGCTCCTGAAACGAAGAGCTACAGAGAAGACCAGCAGCACTGGCAAAACTTTAGCTGTATGCAAAAAGAAAACACAAAGGCAGACACAGAGAAAAGTGAACCTGAGAAGGATGCATTTGCCAGACCTGTTCTCTTTGGTCTTTTTGATAACAGTGTAGTAGGGGTAAGACTATAGCTCACTGAGCTTTTGAAGATTTTAATTAGTGATGTTGCAATGTGTGTTCTGGAGATCAAATCAAGAACCCAAGGCGGGAGACCTGTGCTTGGGCCACCAGGGTTCCATAGCCAAGCCATGACGAGCGCCACTGCTCACCGGGACCCGCCCGGAACCCATGGGACACAAGGACTGAGGTAAAGTCGGGCATAGGAACCTTCTGGTTTCCATCTGTGGCAGGAGACCTCTGCTTGGACCACCAGGGTCTCATAGCCAAGCAGCGCCAGGAGAAAGTTACTCTCCCAGGCTCTCAGGATGCAAAGACTGAGGAGGAAAAGTCAGGGACAGGAACCTTTCGGTTTCCATCTGTGGCGGGAGACCTCTGCCTGGCCACCAAGGTTCCATAACCAAGCAGCGCCAGGAGAAAGTCACCCTCCCAGGAGCGTGGAAAAACTGTGAGTGGGGATAAGACAAGCACCACTACTCACCGGGACCTGGGGACCTCAGACTGGGCCACAGGTCTCCAGGAGAGAGCTGGTATCCCAGGAGTGCTGACACACCTTGGAGCATAGGCAAAACCACCATTTCTGTTCAAACTCACTGGATCAAGAGGGACCCTTGCAGAGCCATCAGGACACAGGAACCAAGGGACCACTGGGGACAAGATCCTTCTAGCTTCTGTCTGCACACCAGAGCTGACCCTGTGCCACAGCTCTCTAAACCCAAACACCTCTCAGAGAGAGCTGGTCTTCAAGGAGTATTGATTCAGAGGCCTGCAGGAGGGACAAGCCACAGCCAGACAGAGTAAGATCAGCTAACATCAGAGTTAACAAGATGGCAAAAGGCAAGGGCAAGAACATAAGGCATCACCAGAACCCAGCTCTCCCACCACAGCAAGCCCTGGATATCCCAACACACCGGAAAAGCAAGACTCAGATTTAAAATCAGTTCTTATGATGATGATAGAAGACTTTAAGAAGGACATAAATAACTCCCTTAA
>CM052703.1:124507287-124522687 GCA_028551405.1 Uromys caudimaculatus | reverse complement strand
GGTCATCCTGGAGTTTGGACCACCAACCAAAGAATACACATTTATGGACCCATGGTTCGGACCACATATATGGCAGAGGATGACCTTGATGGCCATCCAGGAGAGAGGAGAGGCCCTTGGGCCTGAGGGTGTTAGAGGCCCCAGTAAAGGGGAATGTCAAGGTGGGAATATGGGGATGGGTGGGCAGGTGGGTGGGGGGTGGAATTCCCTCATAGAGGCGGGTATGGGGAGGGGATAGGGGGTTTCCAAAGAGGAGACCCAGAAAAGGGGAAACATTGTAAATGTAAATAAAGTATCAAAAATTAAAAAAAAAAAAAAAAAAAAGAGTACAAGGCTTAGACCCATTCCTTCTAATAACTATTGCAAACTGTTTAGGATGATTAAGTAATGCAAGTTAAGAGCCAGATAGTCAACTCATGATTATATTAGATTCTGATTTAGTTATAATAAAATGTTTTCAATATTGCTCAAATAGAAATGCCTAAGAGTAATTAAGGTTTAACAATTCAGATATACTCAATATACATAGTCTTCAAAAACATCAGAAATCCACAGAATATGGCATTTAATGTTATTTCATTACTAAAGATCATTTGACAATGAGGTATGCCTGCTCCTGACAACTTCCCTATTCCCTTTCAAAGAAGAATTTAAGCATAAAACCTCCATATAGAGTTGCTCCAGTTATGGCAAGGTAACCACTGGACAAAATTTTCCCTATTCATCTATAGACAAAAAGTACTGCCCAGGAAAGGACACACAATGCAGGATAGTCGACTGTTTAGCTCTGCCAAGACAAAGCAAAGTAGTCCTTTATTGTTCCTGCTCCATTTTAAGGTCTGTCAGATGGTTCTGGGCTCGAACATTGTAAGAAATTAGGGGTCTGTCCAGGTAGTCAGCTGTCTCTGCAATTTGTTTAAGTTTTGGAAGCTATGTTCTCAGATTTCTGACAGGGTTGAAGACTTTTATAGTCTCATAATTAAACTTTAAGTTGTTTAGCATTGAGAGAGATGATATAGATTTGAAAGGATGGTTTTCAGATGGTAAATGCAAGCTTAAATCAGAACATAACTCAAGTATAGTATTATAAGCTCTTTAAGTTAGGATAGATGATAGAATACTTTAATTGACAAATATGATTGACTGGATGTTAATTATATAACATACTTTGTAATTTGTTATGGTTATGCTCAATTTATATCTAATAGGAGAGCTGGTTTTTGGTTTTTTGTTTTTTTAATTTGGACAGAAAAGGTGAGATGTTGAGGATTGGTTCTAATGCTTTGTCTTACTTTGGCTCCCAGAATCACACGGGAATCTGCATATTCATGTGCTAAAGGAAGCCTGCCCCCAGTTGGCTCTGATTGGGAAATAAAGTTGCCAATGGCCAATGGCTGGGAAGAGTGAAAGAGGCAAGACTTTTAGATTATGTGGGCAAGGAACTGCGGGAGGAGAGGAAGGAGGAGGAGCATCGCCGTGATTTGGAAGCAGAGGAATTAGACTTAAGAGATGCAGGAAAGAAAGCAACCAGCCATGTAAGAATTCAGGAAAATGACCCTAGGGGCCACTCCCCCAATTGGGTCTGGGGTAGCAGAACTGAAATGTTGATTTGGCAAGTTGACTCAGGAAAGTTGGAGGGGAGAATGCATGTTAGCCTTGGGTAGGATTAGAAATGCCCAACCACTGAGGTAGTCAAGGCATATCAATATTAGCTGGCATGTGTGTGTCCCTCTCTCTCATTCGCAAATTTAGAGAGCTCTTGGGTTGGTACAGTGCATGCATGACCTGCCAGGAACCAAAGTGGTTTAACTAATTCACTGCTACAGTTAGAGAAACCACTTCCTCAGGTGGGATAAACCCTTGAGAATCCGAGGAGTCAAATCCTCAGTTCCAGTAGGATCCTCCACACACCACCAATCCAAGTTACAGGGTTCCATTCTTTACCAGCAGACAGCCTCCAAGACTGGGACTTAAATCTTAACTGTAATTCAGCCAGCGTTATGAATTAGGGCTTCTGCTTGATTTTCTGTGAATTGAGTTCTGTGGCTGCTGGAAAGAAGATTCTCTTCCCGAGCACACTTAGAATCCTTTAGATTGTTTATCCAAATCTCAACCTGGTCAGTTTTATCACTGAAGTCACTGCTGTCCATCTCTGTATTCTGAGATGCTAGAAGTTAATTTTATCTTGGAGCTCATTCTTTTCCTTTGTCCACTTACCCAGAGATTCTGGGAGCATCCAAACAGTATAATCAGTTTTCTTATTTTTCCACAACATGTCAAAATTTTTATATAGAGAGTCACCAAATCCATTGTCTGGCACAATTCAGGAATCAAGATAAGCAAATGCATTTATCTCCTTATGTTTGTAAAATAGTTCACACCATGGGCTTTCAGTACTCTCCAAACTCCCAGGAAAGGCTTCAATGAGTGAACAGGCTTCAGTAACTATAGGTATTGGCAAATCGCAAAGATACTTTAAGAATGCATCCTTATAATTTTGCTGCTCTAAATCCATTTCTGGAATCAAAATCTGGATTAGTCCAGGTTCTCTAGAATAACAGAGATGGTAGAATACACACACACACAGACACACACACACACACACACACACACACACACACACAGAGACACACACACACACACACACACACGCACACACACACAGAGACACACACACACACAATCTGAGTTTGATCCCAGGACCCGCTTGGTAGAAGGAGAGAACCAAACCCTGGCAGTTGCTGTCTGACCTGTATACACACACACACACACACACACACACACACACACGCTGACGAATGAATGAATACTAATTTTAAAAAGAGCTACGAGCTTCCACAGAAGCCACCACGGTCTTAGGCATGATGTCTCCCTGCAAGGACATCTGCCCAGCAACTGTGATTTCAACCCTAGGGTCATGTCACTCTTGTAATAAGCCTCTACAGAAAATTATTATTTCAAAATACTTGATGCAGTCCTCATGTGTTAAAGACTCCTCTCTGCCTCGGCTTCTTGAAGTATGCCCATAATTTGCTGTGGCATGTATGCTCTGCACGTCCCAAACAGAATTGTTCTGTGATGTTTATTTAGATTGGCGGCCATCTTGTCCTGGTCTCACTCGCTTCTCTCATAATTAGTGCCATTGACTTTTTCTCATGTGTGCTTACCCATTCACACATCCTCTTTTCAAAACTGTCTGCTCAGGACCTTTATCTATTTCGTAAGAAAATTACTTGTTTTATTTCTAGCTTGAATTCCTTGCATATTGTGAATATTAATCTCTTATCAGATGCATGGCTTAGGGGGTGAAAAGAATTTAAGAGCCTGAGAATATTGAGGAACGATATAAAACAATGTCCCTATGTATGTGTGTGTGTGTGCGTGTGTGTGTGTGTATATACACAAAGACACATACTGATATGCATAGAACTCACCTAAAAACATAAAATCGGAGACCATAATATATAAGTAAAATACCTGTAGGATAAATTAAACAAACAAACAAACAAACACCAAAACCTCCCCGGATGCCATTGGGTCTCTTTTGTGTCGGCCATCTACTGCTGGGCATGGGGTCTGCTCTTAAATGTCATTAGCATATCCAGTGAGAGTCCATTGGAAAAAAACAAGCTTTCACTTGTGAGTGGTCATCAGTTGGAATGGGGCCTGGTGTCCACTTCTCTCAGCTCTGGGACCCTGTCCAGGGCAGGCCCATGCTGGCTCTGCATGCTGGTTCAGTCTCTGTGAGCTCACTGTGCATCAGCCCTGTTGTGTCTAGAAGGCCTTGGTTCATTGTGTCTTCCATCCCCTCTGGCTCTTACAGTCTTTCCTCCTCCTCTTCCACAAGGTTCTCAGAATGGTAAAGGGGGAGATTTGATGGACATACCCCATTTAGAGCTGAGTAGTCCAAGATCTAACACACTCTGCACCTTGTTCAGCTGGGAGTCTCTGTATTTATTCCCATCCACAGCAAAAGGAAGCTTCTCAGATGAAGACTTAGCAAGACACTGATCAATGAGTATAGCACAATATCATTAGGAGCCATTTTCCTGCTACATTCCTCTAGCAGGATATTTTATTTTCCCCTGAATCCCTGACCTATCTAGTCTCGGGTTCTTGGCCACCTGAGCAGAGTCAGGGAAGGGTTCTATCTCATGTACTGAGCCTTAAATCCAATCAGAGAGTGGTTGGTGACTCCCACAAGCTCTACCACTACTGCGTCAGCATATCTTGCAGGCAGGTCACCACTGTAGATTGAAAGGTTTGTGGCTGGGTTGGTGTTTCCATTTCTCCTTTGGTAGCATGCAGAGTACCTTCCAGTACCAGGAACACTAGTCAGTAGGGATAAGGGTTCTAGGTAGGCACCAGCTCAACTTCTCCATGTTCAATGAGTTGATGAGGTATTCTCTTCAGCAATAGGACATTACCATCCGTTCATGGAAAGCAACAAATAGCCTTGGCAACAGCCTGGGTTATTTGGGGGCTTCCTGTGAGACACCTTTGACCAACAGGGGGCTTCATTTGGTAGTGAGAGTTATCCAGTTGGGGCTTTGTCCCCTCTGTTATTTGGTGATTCCATTTAGATCACCTTCATATATGCATCTATCTTGGAAGTCACTACTGTATTAGTTCCCATCCACCTTCTCAAGCGCCCTTACCTTTAGGTGTCCTCATTCCCCCTCTAATCCCTTGTTTACTCCATCCCCATTTGATCCTCCCATTTCAGTCTCTCCCCATCCATGAACATCGAGTCTATTGCCGCTTTTTAGGGAGGTCCATCCCCCCCCCAGTCCTTTACTCTCTAACTTCTACAGTTACATAGATTTTAGCTTTCTTATTGCAGCAAACTTAGCAACTAACATCTACACACAAAGGAATGTGTACCAAATTTGTCTTTTTGTGTCTGGATTACCTCACTCGGGATAATTTTTTCTAGCTCCATCTATTTACCTGCAAATTTCATGATTTCAGCTTTTAACAGCTGACTAGTATTCCATTATATAAATGTACCACATATTCTTTACCCATTCCCCCACTGAGGGACATCTAACCTGTATCCAATTTCTAGCTACTATGAACAGAGCAGCAGTGAAATGTGTGAACAAGTGTTTCTGTAGTGGGGTGTAGAGTCCACCTTGGGTATATACCTAAGAATGCTATAGCTGCATCTTGATAGAGATCTATTCCCAGCTTCCCGAGGGATGGCCACATTGATTTCCAGAGTGGTAGCACACATCTGTACTCCTCCAGTAACAGATGAATATTCCTCTTCTCCCACATCCTCAGCAGCATGAACTGTGATTTCTTAGCCATTTTAGCTTGTCTAGGATAAAATTTCAAAGTGTCGCTATACCCAATTATCACTACTGAAACGATCCCGGCAGAGGTGGTGTGTTCCTGCTACCTACCCCAGTGCATTATATTCCTGAATGAGAGACACACGCACGCAGCGTGCGTCTTTATATTTTGGTATGCCTAAAACAGCTCAATGGCTGGGCCCCTTCCTAACCTCCACGTGGCTAAACTACATCCTTCAATATCCCCAAAGTATTACTTACTAAAATCTATATTCCATCTTGGATGTCCCAGACACAGACGTGCCCTCTTACGTGACAGCTCCTACATGATGGCTGTGTTCTCTGTCTTCTGCACCTCTCGGTCTTGGCGTCTCTTCTCCTTCCCCTGGCATGGCCGCTCCTCTCCTTCTTCTTCCTCTGTCCCTTGCCTGAGAATCCTAAAAGTTCCACCTCTGTCTCCCTGCCTAGCCATTGGCTGCGGTCAACTTTCTTTACCAATCAAAACCAACTGGGGGCAGGGTTCCCTCAGTGTCGTGGGGATGTGCAGATTCTCGTGCAATTTGGGGAGTCAGATTAACATAAGACAAGCAGCGTTAGACCAAACCTACAATATCAAAGTAGTTTTCCTTTGCATTTCCTGATGTATAAAGTGTTTGCAACCTTTCTTTATGTGCTTCTCAGACAAAGGAGTTTCCTCTCTTGAGAATACTTTGTTCAGATCTGTACCCCGTTTTGTAATTGGGTTATTTGGTTTCTTGATGGTAAGATTTTTTAGTTCTTTAGATATTAGTGCATATTTTTGCATTCTTTAGCCTGACACTTTGTCCAAATGATGGTGTCCCTTGCCATATGAAAGCTTTTCAGTCTCATGAGGTCCCTTCTATTAATTGTTCTTAGTGCCTGTGCTTTTGCTATTCTGTTAAAAAAGAACAACAACGACAACAACCCGACACAACGACAACACTCTCAAAACATTTCACTTAGTTCATAGGCTATCTTTTCAATCTTTGAATGCCTTTGTTGTCATATATTTTAAGACTTACTTTAGTATTTTAAGTGTGCATGTACGTGCCTTTGTGCATGACTATGTTCATTTGTGTAAACGTGGTGCCTGCAGAGCCAGCACTGTTAGTGTCTCCTGAAACTTCCCTGCATCGGTGCTGGGAATCAAAGTCAGGTTCTTTGCAAGAGCAGGGTGTGCTCTTAGCCTCAGAGACACCGCTTCAGCTCTCATTAGCATACATTAATTACAAATATATTGTGCATATATTAGTTATGAGTTTCATTATAACATTTTCATATGTGTGCATAATGCATTGTAATTATATTTTCCCTGTTACCCTCACCCCACACATACTCCTGATGGTTCCTTCCTCTCCCCAGCTAACTACCAACTCTCACATCCTTTTTTTATGACCCACAAAGAGTTTTCTTAGGATTGCCTGCAGGATCATGGGCAGCCTATCAGTGGCTATCCTACTGGGGCTTGTCTCTCCCGTCCATTCATTCTCCTGTTCTTTTGTGTGTGGTGGCGGTGGTGTGTGTAAAATTTTAATATATTTTTATTTTTTTATTTTATTGCCTAAACCTTTGGAATTACATCTAGAAACATCTTTGCCTCAATCAATGTCATGAAAGAAAGAGAAAAAGAAAAAAAAAACCCTACATTTTTCACAAATTTCTAGTAAACTGAAGATTATGCCAAGTACTCTAAGTCAAATCCAGAAAGAAAAAATGACACATATTTTCACATGTGTATGCCATCTGCAAATATTGAAAGCATACAGGAGAGAGCAGCATGTTAAGCTCAAGGCTGGGGCTGGGGGAATCATAAAATGAAAGTCACAGGGTACCAGGCTGCAGTTAAGTAGGAGCAGAAACTTTGATGCTCTACTAGGTAGGTGGTGCCATATGATAGGGCGACCATATTGTAGGGCTGCATCCTTACATTTCTACGGCTCGAGAGTGTGGCTCTCATTAAGAACCAGGGCAAACCTTTGGGGGGATAGGTGGGTTTGCTGCCTCTATTTGGCTACTTCTCTGTCTTTGCTGTTTCTAATGGCACTTTTTCTCTCAGCTGTGACTTTTCAGTAGCAGTGTCTTTAACTGTGTATCATTCTTCCCGAGCCCAGCAATGGCAGTATCTTTGTTTGCTGGTGGTCAACTTTCGGTTTGCAATCTTCTTGAGGAGCTGACCATCCATCCCAGTAAGGCTGCTATCAGCCTAGGAGAACCTTTCTAACGACTTATTTTAATTATTATATTAGTAAAATTCAATGTGAGAATCTCGTTTCCCTTAAATATTCTAGCTTAACAGACATCTTATTCTACTTAGAATTTTATGATTTTTGTCAAACCCAGAACCATTCTTTATGTACTCTTCAGTTAGTTCATACATTTAATATGTATGATACATCATATGTATCTAGCTAATTGACTTCCTGTGGCTGCTTCAAAATACAGATTTGATGCAATTGACCATCTCAAACGTTTCAAATCAAGCAAATATAAGAAACAAATATAAGTTGCAAATATAAGAAACAAAACTGGCCCAAGCATTTATGCCAGCCATCATTCTGCCAAATCAGCCCGATATTTTTATACATAAAATTCCTTTAAGCCTTTCAAAAATGAACAGAACATGCACAGGACAACATGCAGTTATATTTAAATAGAACTTACATAAGAGTACACTGCATGTGTATACCTCCAGAATTACAAATTATTTATCCAACTAAGAGGAAAAAGACACGCATACCAGACCAACTGACATTACAAGGTCAACAGCATAGGACAGTGACATGATCTCTAAATGAAACACCCTGCAGTCCCCGGGGCCCAGCATCCCAGCTGCTCTGGGATAAGCATCTTCTTGCAGGCACATTTTTATGTCCTGGCCTGGGCAGCAGAAAAATTCATGACCTTCAATTGTATCAATTAGTTAATTGAAAATTCTGACAAGCCAGTGTTTTTACCCTCAACCCCAGTGACCCACTCTTGAACGATTAACAGTAAGTGCTTTCTAGAACTAGATTTGTGTTTCAAATTTCATTCTCTGTGGTTCTTATGTAAGTTGCTGCCTTCACAGTGGGATATTCTCATGGAATTTCCAGTCATCTAGCTATTGCTGTGTCTCTCTTATAGCCTTATCCTGAGTAGCGGACTGTCTACACCTTCAATATCGGTCCACACTAGAGCCTGCTTCTGCTTCTGTCTTTGTTCATAGGGAACATCTACCTAATCTGGTTGCATCAGAAACACCACATTAACAGTCCACATCTGAGTCTCCTCAGTATTAATTAATTGAATTCTGTGCTGCTAAAGGAGAATTATAAAATACCCAAGCTTGGATGCGGTGCCAGGCTTCCTGGGATTGTTGGGCTGTGGAAGCTGATTTCAGCATCTCTTCTTAGCACCCTGCTGTTCATTTTGGCTCCTCCATGTAGCTTCAATGCCAAAATGAGAAGTCTATGTATGGAAATTCCCTTTTGTACCTGACAATTGATGCAACATCTAGCCAATCGTGTGTGTCCAGCGAGTGTTGAGTGCATGAAAAACATGGTAAGACAGATGAAGAACTGCTAACCTGAATCACTTCTGTTACCCAGACACTTTCCTCAGGGGAGTCGCAGATATGAAGAGATAGGCTAAGAGCAAGCACAAGCACAGGAGAAATGCTTCTTCCATCATTCTTTCGGAAATTTGATACTTTGTGTCAATGACAGCATCCATCCGATCATTAGACCCCCATACCGAGCTTCAAATCCCTGCTTCTAAATATCTCAGATTTTTACTCAAATGCTGCAATAACTGCAGGGAGCAACATAATCACCAAGTGATGGTATGCCCAACCCCACTCTTACATCTCTCAACTAGTCTGATGATGCCACACGTGGCTCTTTGTCAAAGGCAGAAAACATCAGATGGTGTCACACCACTTAGAGATAAGGGAAGCAAACAAAGCTCATTTGACGGGAGAAGGAAGAGCTGAGCAGACTGGATTATATTACATCGCTATCCTGGGAGATGGAGGTTGGAGGCTGGCTAAATTCCAACAATTTACTAGAGACTTTGAGAAATTTTTTTAAATGAGAGAAGTGACACTTTCAAAGCATAGATAATACTGATGGATAATGTCAAGACCCTTTATGGCAAACATCGTAAGCTGCTCATTCAATTTCCTTCTCCCCTTCTTTCTGAGAAACATCACTTATTTGTTTTTCAGGGAGAAATGGTGGCACACTAAATAACTTTATTCTCCAGCCTCTCTTGAAGTTAGAAGCTATAAAGTGAAATTTAAATAGAAGTCTTCAATTGAACTAGGAGCCCCTGAACGTCCTTAAAAGGGGGGCTGGGTTGTTTTAACAAAGAGTCCTTCTAGCCCTTGCCTTTCTTATCCCAATCCCCTGAATTTTAGACATCCCTGCTGGAACTCTGGCAGCCATCCTGTGTGCCTAAAGAAGGAAGCAGAGGAAAACAAAAGAAATGCTTGGGTCCCTCGTGACTTTGTAGAGCCTTCAATGTTGAACTGGTGATAAATTGGCTTCTTAGTTCCTAGCACTCACATAATTCCTGATATAGCTTAAAATTATGAATGTTTGTTACATAATACATAAAGGATAAATTAATTCATAAAACAAGCTTTTAGTAATCAACATTGTGTGCTAAGTACTGGGAAAGTCTAGGTAGGAACCAGATATAAACCCTACCTGCAAGGGGATCATTGTCTACAAGAGGAGATAAGACATGTACCTAAAATATAATCCAAGATAGAAAGGGTAAAGCTCCCATGACATTAGGCAATAGAACACCAGCTTAGAGGGGCTCCCTGAAAAAGCTGAGGTATGCAACTCACAACAACAAATTTGATGAAAAATGATGCCATCATAATGTATAGGAGAGAAAAAACGTGCATTTCCTCAAGAGATAGAGGCACACATGATTGATAATTTCTTCTTACTGACTGTTATCTATATAATTCATATCTATGAGCCACTTGGGACCAGAGGTAAAGGATGCCATTAAGAACACTGCTAACCATTGGCTCCATGAGCAGTCCCACAGAAGAAATACCTCATGTCCATGGAATGAAACTAATAAAGCAACAGGAGAGCTGTTACCACCATGATGTGGCAGCTAATCAATTTAGCATGGCCCCTGCAGGAGTGGTAATTAACTGCTTTCACTCCTGTTCACGTTCGCCAAGGTAAAAAGTAAGAAAGTGCGCACCTGACCATTCCCTGATGCCTTAGGGGTCCTAATACATTAAACCTCTGTAATTTTACGATACAAAGATCTTTTTTCTTGTTATTATGTAGAAGAAAAATGGTTTCCCAGCCTTCTGAGATCCAAAATCACCTGTTTATTTTTAACTATGTAAGCATAATGTTTTTATACACTGTGTAAAGATTATCCTTGTGTTATTTAAATGCTGATTTCTCTGCCCTCATATCTTGTTTCAATCAGTACATGGCATTGTAACGCTTATGTCAAGAATTTACTGTCTCAAGTTTGGGTAAACAATTCTTACCATTTACTCTTTGCTTAGTCAATAAATACTGATCACTCAGTAACAGGGTAGAAGAGAGAATAGGGCAGGACCTCTCCAGCCAGGAGAAGGAGAAAGGGGGAGGAAGGGAGATGAAGATCAGCCAGGAAGAGGAAGAGGAAGGAGTTCCTAGAGTCCACCTGGAGTATGGCAGGCCTAATTGTAAGTTACTATTGGGATGTTGGCTAGGAGGTAGCCAGATTAGTTTAGGAGGTTAACATAGATTATTTGACTGCCCAAGTATTGAGGTGAAGCTTGGAAATAAATCTTGGTCTCTTTATGTTGTTATTGGAAACTAGCTAGGATAAAGAAATATAGCCACTATATTAATTCACTGATTAAATTCATATTTAAAATGATCATTTATATTACTAGCGCTTCACTGCAGGAAATGTCACAAATATTTCCTATTAACCCCTGCAGATGCTATATCTATAGCTATAGGAGGTTGTGGCAGATCTGAAAAGGTACCTAACAAGGTGGGGCTTAGGGCTGGGTTTGTGGCTCAATTGGTAGAATGCTTGCCTAACATCCATCAAACCCTGGGTTCAATACCCAGAACCCCATAGCTGGGCATGGTAGCACAACCCTTGTGGTTTGAATAGGAGTGGCCCCCATAGGCTCATATATTTGGATGCTTGGTCACTAGGGAGTGACACTACCTTAACAGGGATTAGGAGATGTGGCTTTGTTGGAGCAGGTGCAGTCTCATTGGAATAGGTGTGGCCTCATTGGAGTAGGTGTGAGCTTTTTAGGAGAAGTGTGTCACTGGGGGTGGGCTTTGAGGTTTCAGATGTTCAAGCTAGGCTCAGCATCTGACTCTGCCTGTTGCCTCTGGATCTGTAAAACTCTCAGCTACTATCCAGCACCATGTCTGCCTGCATGCTGTCATGCTTCCCACCATTATAAATCTCTAAATGTAAGCTAGCCCCCATTAAGTGCTTTCCATTATAAGAGTTTCCATGGTCATAGCATCTCTTCACAGAAACTGAACACTGACTAAGACACACCTGTAATCTCAGCATTTGGTAGGTAAAGACAGAAGGACTAGAAATTCAAAATCAGCACCAGTTACAGAGTAAGTTCAAAGCCAGCCTAAGCTATAAAGCATATATACATACATATAGATAGATAGATAGAGAGAGAGAGAGATAGAGAGATAGAGAGATAGATAGAGAGATAGAGAGATAGATGTAACTAAAGGAAGGCAGGCAGAAAGAGAAGAGAGAACTCCAGATGGCACTTTACTTTTATCTGTGACTTGATTGCCCCCAAAGCAATAATTTTCACATCTTTCATCAAAGGAAATCACTAAGGCCTTTCTTGCTCATGAATTCATGATAAAACTATAATTTGCTTATACATTAGCAAGTACCAAATGTGTATTTCTGCTGTTTGAATTCTAGGCAGCTCTTATTTTATAGAACAGCTCCTTTTTGATGAATACCCTACAAGCACAAGAAAAATATCCAGTGTGAATGACTATGTATTTTATTTATAGACAGTCTGGAGTTTTTTATAAATGTAGTTTTCCTTGTAAGTTTGAGGTCAGCCATGCTTATAGCAAGACTGTACTTTAAAAATATTTCTTGGGCCAAATAAAAACTGAAAATATAACACCACAAACCTAAGGGATACTACAAAAGCAGCACTTGAGGGAAGTGTATGACTTAAAGTCAACCAGTCATCAAGGAAGGAAGGAAGGAAGGGCAAAAGGTATAAAAACAAACCCAGAGCAACAACAAAACGTGTTATGTAATCAAGGAACTGGAAAAAGCAAGACACTGACTCAACACCTAGCCAACTGTGTGTGTCCAGAGAGAACTGAGTGGATGAAAAAGACGATAAAAAGAGAGGAACTTGGAAAAGCAAGAACAGGCCAACCAAATCCTGTATTGGGGGGGGGGGGGTTATGGAAAGAGATCAGAGCAGAAATAAACAACATAGAGATCGAACTACAAACAGTTCCCAGGTGATGAAATGAAGAGTTAGTGCTTCGAAAAGTAAGCAGAAATGACTAAGCCTTGGCTTTGCTCACAGAGTAAAAAGGGGGAAGGTGAACACAAATAAAAGCAGAGCTAAGAAGGAAAGAAAGAAAAGGCATTGCAATCCCATAACAACAGAGGATTTTTATAAATGCAACAACAGATTGGAAGCCTACGAGAAATGACCAGCGTTCTGGGTGGATGTGACCTGCCAAAACTGAGCTCTGGAAATAGAGGAAACCTGAACAAACCAATAACGAGTAATCACATGGCATCAGTAAGTCTCCTCAGCATTTCAAGAACCCCACTGACGCCAGAGCCATGTGCAAACAAATAAATGTAAGCGACGCTAATAGAATAAGAGCTAAAACTCATATGATCATCTCAATAAATGCACAAAAGACATTCAATAAAATCCGACATCTATTCATGATAAAAACAAAACAAAACATTTAAATTAGATGTAAATAGAACGTACCTCAAAACAATAGGCTTACCCACACTGAGGAAGGAAAAGTTAATATTCTTTCCTCTAAAGTCAAAGACAAGACAAGTACATCCAGTTTTGTTACTCTTGCTAAACACAGTACTGGAAGTCTTTGCAATAAGACAAGAAAAGAAATAAAAGTCATCCAAATAAAAAAGAAGGGCTAATGTATCCCTGTTTACAGTTGTCAAACTTTACATGGATAAGCATCCAAAGACTTTACCCAAACACTGTTAGAACTGATCAATTAATTCAGGAAAATTACAGGACATAAAAGCAACCTACCAAAGTACTTAGTCTCTAGATACAATAATCACACAATTGCTGATCAAAAATCATGAAAGAAATTTCATACACAAAAGTTACAAAATTATCTAGAAATAAGCCAGAAACTAATGGTGTCTAGGAAAGCCAGAAAAGGCAAAACTCTGATGAAACTGAAGAAGATATACACAACAGTAAGAGGAAGTTCCATGTTCCTGCATTGCGAGAATGTCGTCGTTGTTGTAGCTCACTTTCTATTGCTGTGATAAACACATGGCAAAAAGAAACTTGAGGAGGTTTATTCAACTCTACAACAGGTCAGGTCATACTCCACAACAAAGGAAACCAGGTCAGGAACTCAGGGCACAAACCTGACAGCCTTAACTAAAGCAAAGACCATGGGGAATATGGGGTATGCTGCTCCTTGGTCTGCTCAGCCTGCTTTCTTATACAACACAGAACCACGGGCCCAGTGGAACTACCAGCCACAGATGGGCCCTCTCACGCCAATCACTAATCAGGAAATGCTCCACAGACATGCCCACAGAACAAACTATCTGATAGAGAACTCAACTGAGGGTCTCTCTTCCCAGGTGACACTAGTTTCTGTCACACTGACAAAAACTAGTTGGCTCAATGGTTGAAATATCCGTATCATGTAAAACAACCTACAGATTTGATGTCATTATTATTGAAATACCAAAGATATTAAAAAGTATTCTGGAAATACCAATTATTTATTAATATAGTAAAAGAACTCCTAAAATTTGTAAGAGTTCATGAAGGACTCAAAATAGCCCAAGCAATGAGATAAGAAGGAGGAAATCTGGAAAATGCGGTATCTGATTTCAAACACATCTGCACACACTCTATCAAACGAGAGATTAATTTGTAAAATACATCAAGAAATCAAAATAGGCAGAAAAAAATGATTTTAAAATTTATTAATTGCCTGGATAAACATTTCCTTAAAAAGGGATTTACAAATAGCCAACTAATAGTATATTTAAATGTGTTGGGCTATGAGTAGGGCTCAGGGGTAGTGCCTTGGCCTAGCATGCCTTGGGTTTTTTTTTTTTTTTTTAATTATTTATTTTTTGATACTTACATTTCCAATGTTTCCCCCTTTCCAAGTCTTTGGAAGTCTTCTTTCCTCTTTGGAAACCCCCTATCCCCTCCCCCTCCCCCGCCTTTATGAAGGTATTCCACCTCCCACCCACCTGCCCACCTACTCCCATATTCCCACCTTGACATTCCCCTTTACTGGGGCCTCTAAAACTCTCAGGCCCAAGGGCCTCTCCTCCCCCTGATGGCCAACAAGGCCCTCCTTTGCCACATATGTGGTCTGAGCCATGGGTCCCTCTATGTGTATTCTTTGGCTGGTGGTCCAGCCTCCAGGAGGACTGGGGGAGGGGGGTCGAGCCAGTTGACACTGTTGCTCTGCAAACTCCCTCAGCTCCTTCAGCCCCTTCTCCAACTCCTCCATCTGGGACCTCACTCTCAGTCCAGCAGTTACTGTAAAGTGAAACTTGGGCATTCTGAACATTTGGGCTAATATCCGCTTATCAGTGAGTACATACCATGTTCCTTCTTTTGTGACTGAGTTACCTCGCTCAGGATGATATTTTCAAGTTCCATCCATTTGCCTGCAAATTTCATTAAATCATTGTTTTTAATAACTGAGTAGTACTCCATTGTGTAGATGTACCACATTTTCTGTATCCATTCCTCTGTTGAGGGACATCTGGGTTGTTTTCAGCTTCTGGCTATTATAAATATGGCTGCAATGAACATAGTGGAGCATGTGTCTTTATTACAT
>CM052703.1:124482609-124506787 GCA_028551405.1 Uromys caudimaculatus | reverse complement strand
ATTCTTTAATGGATTTCTGTGTTTCCTCTTTAAGGGCTTCTAGTTCTTTACCTCTGTTCTCTTGTGTTTCTTTAAGGGTATTAATTCCTTTCTTAAAGTCTTCTATCATCATCATGAGAAATGATTTTAAATCTGAGTCTTGCTTTTCTGGTGTATTGGGGAATCCAGGGCTTGCTGTGGTAGGAGAACTGGGTTCTGATGCTGCCAAGTGGTCTTGGATTCTGTTCCTTAGGTTCTTGCCCTTGCCTTTTGCCATCCTGTTAACTCTGATGTTAGCTGATCTTACTCTGTCCAGCTATGGCTTTTCCCACCTGCAGGCCTCTGTATCAATACTCCTTGAAGACCAGCTCTCTCTGAGAGGTGTTTTTTCCACACTCCTGGAAGACTAACTTTCTCCCCGGCGCTGCTTGGCTATGGAACCCTGGTGGCCCAGCGGAGTTTTCCTGCCACCGCTGATGGGATCTAGGGGGTTTCTATGCCTGCCTACCTCAGTCCCTGTGTCTTGCAGGTTCGGGGCAGTTCCTGGTGAGCTGTCGAGCTTGTCTTGGCCCCACTCCCGGCTTTTCCAAGCTCCTGGGAGGGTAGCTTTCTCCCGGCACTAATTGGCTATTGAGCCCTGTGGCCCAAGTTGAGGTCCCCAGCTGCCGATGGAGACCGGAAGTTCCTGTCCCTCCGTCTCTGTGGCCTGAGGTTTCCCGGCAGACTCCCGGCTTTTCCAAGCTCCTGGGAGGGTAGCTTTCTCCCGGCGCTGATTGGCTATGGAGCCCTGTGGTCCGAAATTTATACCAATGAAAACCTTAATTCTATATCAATATATAAATTCTGTATAAATATAAGAAATTATAACTTCAATTTTGTATCAATTATAAAGTTTTTTACTAATGTAAGATTATGGCTATTTAATGTTTCATTCAAGAATAAATTTAATAATCCATCTCATCTATTTTCTTCCTGTTCAAAATTATGACGATTCCCAAATTATCCACTAAAATGACAACCTGTCTATAATTTGTAGAAAATAACCATAACAGATACCCAAACCCAAGGGATCAGGATGACGACTCTCCATAACTTCTTCCTGCTCACTAGGGGTGATGAAAAATTCTTTAAAGGGGTAGGGAAGGGTAGGAAAATTAGAAAATTTGGTTAGACTTAAGAAAGCTAGCTTTAGCATCTGTTATCCAGTCTTTGTATGTTTAGAAGGCTCAGGGACGGACTGAAGTTCTGACTGGATCTGTCCGAAAGGTGGATGTAAAGAGTCCATTCCTGAAGCTGATCTGGAAGCAAGTCTCTGGACAGCGTCAGGAAGCAGGAGGCTGGAACAGCAGATCATTTCAGCGTCCCTGTGGATGAATCTTGTCAGAGCTGCAAGTTCTGCAATATATGACTCTTACAGCCAAAATTTTAGTACTATGAAGATATTCATGCGGATTGTGCAAGATGCACAGATCAGTTAAGGATGAATTTTGTTCCTTCTTTGAGCAGGTGGAAGACTACTATCATTTTATGAGTTAATTTGATGAAAACCCAATTGTAATAAATCTTCATTCATGCCATATGAAAGAGGGAACAAATGATTTTAAGGATTCCACAACCAACAAGATTTATTGTCTAATTTTAGCTGAAGTTTTGGCTAGAGACATTTTTATGTCTAAGCCAGTTATTGGGCTGTTCCTATGTCAAGGAATCAGCAGATCAAGTACCTGTCCTGTTTGGTTTTCTTGACTTTCTTTTCTGTAGCCAAGATCTTCGGGGGGTGTTCCACTGTTGTATCTGACCCATATCACTCTGGAAGGGGCCAAAGCCTTTTCTCCTGTCCTGTCAACACAAATAAATAGCCTCTCTCCCAAAATAGAATAGCATGTCCTTGGTCCAGTAACCAGAAATCATTAAAGGTATAGTTTGACCTCTCTCCTAGAGGAATTTTAATATCATAAATACCACCAAACTTATAATCACCTTCATTTTGATAATTAAAACACCTCAAAATAATTAAAACAATCTAAACAAATATTATCTGTTGATATACTGCTCCCCCACCATCTCCTGTTTTGTTCTTACATGATTAATTTTTAATAGTGAGATCAAGGCCTAAGTTTTACTGTCTGAGATAGGTTAGGCTCCCTATACCCTGCTTTTTTACCTATAATTTAAGATCAAGAGCCTTAGTTATTTATTCATCTAATTAAATCCTCCCTTCTAAGGAGATTAATATATCTGTGGGTACATATGTCATCTTCTCTTTATGTAACTTGAATTGATATGAGCTTCTATTATTTGTTTGAGGTAAGTTTTTTTCTACTTACCCCTTGCTCTTTGACCTATAATTTAAGATCAAAAGCCTCAAAATATTTATTCATCTATGCATTTCACTTTAATTAAATTCCCTTCTGTTCACTGTGTAAGTCTATTTCCAGGCTCTATTTTTGTTATACCAGGCTAAGTAATCCCAGAAATCCCATGTAGACCAAGTTCAAAGATTTTGAGTATTTGCCCTTGCAAGACTTTTAAAATTTCTTTTTTTTTCTTTTTCTTTTTCTTTTTCTTTTTTTTAGTATAGAAATAGAGTTTATTTAGGGCATGGGGAGGGGAGTTAAGAGAGTAGTAGAGGCAGAGAGAGGAAGAGAGTAGAGAAGTAGAGAGGTGGAGGCCGGCCATGACCACGTGGAGAGAGGGGGAAGGGAACAGGGAGAGGGAAGAGAGGCAAGAGAGAGAGGAAAGAGGTAAAATTTCTTTTAATGCATTTTTCTCATACCTTTTTTTTCTCCCCCTGCTTTCATTTCCTATATTTGAGATCAAAGGCTTGGATTTCTTTACTCTATGTATACTTAAAAATAATTAAAACATTCTACTCCCTTCTATCCTTAAAACAATTAAATCAAATTTTAATTATCTCTATCCTTTACTTATTTGGTTGTGGGAGGCAGGCAGCTTCTATTGTTTGTCTGGCTCTGCCTTCCTCTGAGCAGCCATCCTGTCTCTTTGCACAGCAGGGGCTCCCAGCAGCTCTGAGCTCAAGCTCTTTGTATAGTTTCGAACTGTGGGAAGAAATCCTCTTGTGTCTCAGGCAAAATATGTAGCCTGCTAAGAAGCCAATTCTCCCCTCCTCCTAATCTTATGTCATTGTGTATGTGTATTCCATCCAAGAATCTCTAAATAATTTTTAATAGTGAGTTCTTGCCCCTACATTGGGCAGCATCTGTAGCAGTGAATTAGTTAAACCACTATGGCTCCTGGTCATGTCACACTACACCTGCCCAACTGCTCTCTAGATTCAAGAATGAAAGACACACACACCAACTAATTTTGATATGCCTTGACTACCTCAATAGTTGGGCATCTCTAATCCTCCCCAAGGCTAGCATACATTCTCCCCTCCAACTTTTCTGAGTGAACTTGCTAAATCAACATTTTATCTCTGCTACCTCAGACTCAATTGGGGGAGTGGCCCCTAGAGCCATTTTCTTGAATTCTTACATGGCTGGTTGCTTTTTCCCCTGCAACTCTTGAGTCTAATCCCTCTGTTTTTCATCCTCCTCCTCCCTCCCTCTGGTTCTTGCCCACCCAATCTAAAAGTCTCACTACTTCACTCTGCCCAACAATTGGCTGTTGGCAGCTTTATTTCCCAATCAGAGCCAACTGGGAGCAGGCTTCCTTTAGTTTCTGAATGCAGATTCCCATGTGATTCTGGGAACCAAATTAAGACAAAGCATTAGAACCAATCCCCAACATCTACCCTCAGCAGAAGATGTACTCACACCCCCAGCCCCTAAAATATTGTCTTTTCTGCCTTTGACTGAGGAAATTAATCTTCATTGTCTGATAAACCAGCAGTGACCTCTGAAGAAAATGCCAGGCAAGACAATACTGATGTCCCTCAGGGTCCACCAATATAGATTTCTCTAGACCTATAACCCAACTTAAGGGTAAGCAGGCTCCAAGAGGGGAGAAAGAAAGTGTAGTCCATGAGGAGGTGTGCTACACTACTAAAGAGCTTACTGAGTTTGCTGATTCATTCAAGCAGAAGTCTGGGGAATATGTGTAGAAATGGATTTTTTGCAGCTATTATTCATTTTTATTAATTTTACATCATATTCAGCACACACCGATTTGACTAATATGACAAAACCTACACGCATTTTGATTTTTTGCTGTTTTTCCCCCATCGGATATTTTCTTTATTTACATTTCAAATGTTTTCCCTTTTCCAGGTCTCCCCTTCAGAAACCCCCCTGTCCCATCCTCCCTCCCCCTGCCTCTATAAGGGCGTGGGATAATGGTGGAAAGAACAAAAAATCAGACCAAAAAACAGGCTGAGTTTATTGATGTGAGACCACGGACTGGAGATTCTAGGTTTAATATGGAAGCTTGCACAGTTTAAAAGATGTCGAGGATTTTGATTGAACGGTTGGCTGAAGCATTTTTCAAAAGATGGCCTACTGAGAAGGAGTTGGAGATGCCTGCTATCCCTTGGTTAGTGTTGATGAAGAGGTTTCAAGGCTCAGGGAAATTGCAATGTTGGAGTGGGTATGTGTGTAAAGCCTAATCTTCCACAATGGACAGGCCCAGAAGACACGCCCTTCACTAATCCAGACCTTAGGGGTCAGTGATGCTGCCGCTCAGCTGACTAAATTAAGTGAAATGAATATAATTGGGACCAGGTGGTAGCGCTGCATTGCCGAGGGCAAGGTGATCATGGTTATCATAATGGCTGTATGGTCACGGATGTAGAAAGAGCATGATTGCAAAATTGGTGAGGGAGACATCTGGGGAAGAAGTATGTGTATCTCTCCGAATGTGTGAAGGATGTGAAGATATTTGTGTCCCATGTAAATGCTCATCAAAAGATGACCTCAACAGAGGAGGAGTTCAGTAATCAAGTAGATGGGATGACCCATTCTGAGAACAGTCAGCCTTCCCCCAGCTATGCCTGTTATTCTTCAATGGGCCAATGAACAAAGTGACTATGGTGGCAGAGATGGAGACCATGTACGGGCATGAGGACATGGACGTCCACTTATCAAGGCTGGCCTGGCTACAGCTGCTGAGTCCAGATCTGCCAACAAGAGACCAACGCTGAGCCCCAATTTGGCACCATTTCTCTGGGGGACCAGCTAGTAACTTGGGGGTAGGTTGGCTACATTGGATTATTTTCTTCAGTGAACTTTGTCCTTACCGGAGGAGATACTTATTCTGGTCATGGATTCACCTTTCCTGCACATGATGCTTCTGCCAAACCTACCAACTGGGGACTTACAGAGTGCCTTATCCATTCTCATGGTATCCCAGTGTTCCTTCTGACCAAGGAACTCACTGCACAGCCAAAGAAGTGCAACAGTGGGCCCACAATCATGGATTCCACTGGTCTTACATTCCCCACCATCCTGAAGCATCTGGCCTCATAGGAAGTTGGAATTGTCTTTTGTCAACACAGTTATGGTGCCAATAAGGTAGTCGCAGGATGGAACACTGGGGTAGGGTTCTCCAGAAGACAGTATATGCTCTGAATCAATGTATAATATATGGTACTGTTTCTTCCTTAGCCAGGATCCACAGGTCCAGGAATTATCACTTCTAGAGACCCACTAGAAGTGGGTTTCCTGTTTCGCTTCCTGTTCCTTTGATCTTAAGTTCTGCTGGCCTAGAAGGTTCTATTCTAGACGGGAAGTGTTCCTGCCAGGAGCCACACCATTCCATTGAACTGGAAGCTCAGACTTCCCCTTGGCTACTTCCCCCTGCCCTTAAACCAACAGGCTAAGAAAGGAATAACAGTGTTAGGAGGGGTGATTGATCCAGAATACCACGGGGAAACTGGATTGCTTCTCCACCATGCAAGTAAGAAAGATTGTGTCCGGAGGGCCAGAGATCCTTTAGGGCGTCTCTTGGTGCTCTTGGCCATGTCCTGTGATTAAAGTCAACGGAAACTACAACAACTTAATCTAGGCAGAATGACAAAGGGCAAAGACCCTTCAGGAATGAAGGTGTGGGTCACTTCTCCAGGAGAAGAACCAAGACCTGCTGAGGTGCTTGCAGAGGTTGGAGGAAGTACAGAATGGGTGGCAGAGGAAGGCAGTTATCAATATCTGTGTGACCGTCACAGAAATGAGGATTATAATTGGCACGGGTGTTTCTATCACAGTTCGTTAAAATGTGCTTATACAGATATTTGTGTTTTCTTTCCTCAGTTTCTTTATCATGTAATATAACATCAATTAAGACAACATCAGTGGTTATCATATTTGAGATACAAAAAGAATGTCAAAGTTCATTGCCACCTCATCTAAATTTTTTTTAAATTAATCATTCTATTTATTTACATCTCAAATGATATCCCACTGCCTGGTTGTCCCTCCACAAGCCCCCTATCCCACAACCCCCCTCCCCTCCCTCCCCTTGGCCTCTATGAGGATGCTCCTCCACCCACCACCCTCTCCTGCCCCACCCTCAGTTTTATCACGTTAGGCATAATTATGGACTGGTTATTGTTTTCATTTGGAACTTAAGCATGACATAAGGAGATTCGATGGTGTGACAAGTCGACAAGAGATAGACTTATGGTGGCTATTCGTTGTCGACTTGACTACATCTGAAGTTAACTAAAACCAAAGTGGCTGGGTACAACTATGAGGGTTTTTTTTTTTCTTAATTAAATAATTTGCAGTGAGAAGACCCACTTTTAATCTAAATCTTTTGAGATGGGAAGATATATCTTTCATCCAGATCTTTTGAGGTGGGAAGATTCACCTTCAATCTGGGCCACACCTTCTGCTGGTAGTCTATAGAAAGGACATGGATGAAAGAAGTCAGCTCTCTTTGCCCACTTGCTCTCAGTCTTGCTAGCAAGTGACTGGCATTAGAGACTAATCCTTTGGGATTATGGTGTATACTGAAGACCAGCTGAGACATCCACCCTCGTGAATTGAACAACTACTGGATTCTTAGACCTTCTGTTGGTAGACAGCCACTCTAATACATCCCCTTTCTACACACACACACACACACACACACACACACACATTCACTCATTCTATAAGTTCTATTTTTCTAGAGAACTCTGACTAATACAGGCACATGACAATTTCTTTCTGAGTATTCAAAGCCCTGGAAGAATGGCATCTGTGTTCCCTACAGAAAACCACTCTGTCCAGAGAAGGAACCTGGGTTCTAGTGTTGGACTCAATGACAATCAGGGCCAAGGATAGCTTCATAAATGTTCACAGCATGCACCCTGGGAAGAAAGAGTGAGGCCAGCTATGCACCCATTCCAGAATCAGTAACTCCTCGGTTTACCAAGTGAGGAGTCTCAGGCATGCCTGTTATCACCATCTCCATCACCCTGAAACCTGATGGGTCCTAGCCTACTGTCCCCATGACAGAGAGGTTTGTGGGAATGGAAACTGTCTGCAATCCATTATTGCAGCCCTTCATGCATAAGACAGACATAAGGCGCTGCATGCCAGCCAACAGCAGTAAGAAGACCACAGTGGTAAAGACGGTGCTGGGTCAGAGGAGCTGACCACCAGGCCACAGGCACAAGGCGGGCAGTACAACGGTGGCTGTTAGGGGAGGGGCCAATGTTCACGAGTAGAGTGTCCCTTTGGGAAAACAGAACCTTCTGGAGGTGGATGTTGTCACTGTAATATGAATTGTCTCCCTCAGGGTCACTGATAACGATTTGGCCCCCGCGTGGTTGTACTATTTGGGGTCCTGGAAACCTTAGGAGGTGGAGGGTCCAGCTGAATGAGGAGGTCCCTGGGGACCGTGTTCTTGGGAACTGTCCCCTGCCCTGTCCCGACCCCCTCCTCCTCCATCCCATGGGCTGACCAGCATGTACCACGGGCTTCAGCTGCCATGATGTTCTGCTTGGAACCTGAAGACCCAAGGGCTATGCATCAGAACTTCTGAAACCAGGAGCCAAAATAAGTCTCTACCTCTAAAGTTGTTTGGTCAAGTGCTTGTCACTGGGACCAAAGTTCTGACAATTCACATAATGGTGATGATTGACAAACATACTGGACATGCGTAATGCCACTGAATTGTGCCTAAAATGGTAGGTAGCTGCTGTGGTGTGTGTGTGTGTGTGTGTGAGTGTGTGTGTGTGCATGTGAGTGTGTGCATGTGTGTGTATGTGTATGTATGAGTGTGTGTGCGTGTACATGTGAGTGTGTGCATGTGAGTGCGTGTGTGTGTGAGTGTGTGTGTGTGGATGTGAGTGTGTGTGTATGCTTGAGTGTGTGCATGTGAATGTGTGTGTACATGTGAGTGTGTGCATGTGAGTGTGTGCATGTGTGTGTGTGAGAGAGAGAGAGAGAGAGAACGTGAGGCCAAGTTGAATGAATTGAACAGCTGATCTCAGGAGAAATATGCCTTGGCAATACATGATTCTATTGAGAATTCGCACAGACTTAGATTATTGCAGTCACAAAAATAAGATTGGTTACTAAGAAGAAGGCTCAACTGGAAAACAAGAAACACTTTCTACCAATTAAAATATGGTTGCCAAATAAGTTCAGTGGATGGATTGAATGTCAGTGGCTAAAACCAAACTGTAGAATAAATCTACTGTACAGGAAAGATGGCGCTGGGGAGAGAGCTCAGTGGGTAAAGCTGTGTGCTGCCAGACCTGACAGTCTGAGTTCAGTCACACAGCCAAGTGGTGAGAGGAAGGAGCTAACTCGGGCCAGTTGTTCTCAGCCTCCACACGTACAGCATGCACACAACACGCACACATGCATACACGTACTCTCTCTTAAAATGGTTTCAGTAGGAAAATCCAAATATGAGAGAGAAGTTAAAAGACAGCAGAGATCCTTTATACGCAGTAACTATTAAACAGTATTTCTGAAATTTATCTAATGGGAAATTAATACACGGAGGAATGAAAACAGGATACTAGGTCTCCATGTCTGGAGGAAAATAACAAGAATGCACAGCCCATAAACAGAACAGACTCTCAGCCAAGAGGGCGGGGGCACAGAACACCAAAGACGAGGGGAATCCTAACAGTTCCTACCTAGCAGAGCAGATGACCTTCAAAAGAATAAGAATCCAAAGAGCTCAGGCTCCTTCTTGGCATGGATGTGCTCCAAGACAAAGAAGCATTGCCTCAAAATTCTCAGGGAATAATTCTAAACTGGGTATGCCCAAAGCGAAGTCACAATGAGGCTTGGAGCTGACCACTGAACAACTCTGTCTGAGACTTGTGGCAGGGAGGAAGCTAGCCTGGAGAAAGGCAACGAGACCCAACAAGCAGGGCTCCTGTAACTGAATGTGGCTGAAGCAGAGAGAGCCCAGAACTCTGAAGAAAACCTGTTGAGCTTTGACGTGTGGTGTCCTCTTCTTCAGCTGGCCATGGTTTAGAGACTTAGGATTCTCTGTATTTTTCCTTTGCTGTAATTGAACATTTCCATCTGTAGTAATTAATAACTTATCCTTGCACAGGTGTTCCCAAAGGCTGTGCGTTAAAGGCTGCTCCTCTAGCCAGGTGGTGGTGGCATACCAGCACTGGGGAGGCAGAGGCAGGCAGTTCTCTGAGTTTAAGGCCAGCCTGGTCTACAGAGTGAGTTCTAGGACAGCCAGTGCTATACAGAGAAACCTTGTCTCGAAAAAAAAAAAAGCAAGCTTCCCCTTTAGCAATGGGGACCATGAACTCAAATCCCTAAAACTGACAACTAAAATAGAACTTGGCTTCATTTTCAGTTTTTGATTGTAAGAATAATTTATTGGGTGCACTGTAAGAGAGCAGTAAGCTCGGCATTAGCTACAGTATTGCCTGAGTAACCTTTCCTTCTTATAAATTGTTTAAATGGGGTATTTGTTACAGGGATGGCAAGAGTCTAATAATTATATTATACATATTATTTTATTAAGTTTAATGTTTAATAAATAACTTATAGCATTGATTCGGTCTACAGAACAGAATGCACATACGATAGAAAATAACATAAGAACATAAAAAAATGATAAAAATTAAGAGGTAGCATTTGGGGGGTTTATAACCCCATAGGAAGAACAACAATATCAACCAACCAGACCCCCCAGAGCTCCCAGGGACTAAACCACCAATCAAAGAATACACATGGAGAGACCCTTGGCTCCAGCCACATATGTGGCAGAGGACGGCCTTATCTGGCATCAGTGGGGGAGTGGCCCTTGGTCCTGTGAAGGTTCAAAGTCCCAGTATAGGGGAATGCTAGGGCGGTGAGGTGAGAGTGGGTGAGTGGGTGATGGAGCGCCCTCATAGAAGCAGGGGGATGAGATAGAGGGTTTGAGGAGGGAAAACTGGGAAAGAGAATGACATTTGAAATATAAATAAATAAAATATCCAATAAAAATACATTTGGGAAAAAAAAGTAGCATTTGGGAAAGAAGGTAAGAGTAAAGTGTGTCTGTATTTGTGGCCTTCATAGACACACATTCAGGCTGATAAGGTAAAGAAATACATAAAATTTGAAGCAGGGATTTCTGCATTTTGGGGCACAGCCAATTATTAGGTTATTCAATTAATGCATTGCTTTAAAAATAAAGTTGAATTGGAAATTCTGGAATTCATTGCACATTTAAAAACTCTTGTTTAAGTTGGGCATGTGTGTCCTGGGATACCATATGCATCCTCCTCTGAAATATAAAGCCTAATCTTTCTCCCCTTGAGTGGTGTCTGGATATCGATGCTTACCTCTGTGAAAGAAAATGGGGTTATTAAGACTCAGACCTTCTAAATCCAGAGATTGAGAGAGGGTTTTATGTGTACACACTAAGGTTAAACCCACAAATGTTCCTGTAGACTTGGAGACATCATTGAGGTTAATAACCCTATCTTCAGCGTCTCCTGCCTGAGAGAGCCCAGTTAACTAAACAATGGGGAAAGGGCTTGCAGTTTAAGATTTCTGCTCAGCCAATGAGCTGTGTCCTAAAACAAAAAATATAGAAATGCCCAAGGTGATGGTTACTGTTGATTGTCAACTTGACAGACTAAAATCACCTGGGGGAATACCTGTGAGGGGTTATCTACATTACACTAGCCTCAGGGAATGACTACACTAGCCTCAGGGAATGGCTGTGAAGGATTACCTTGAAGCCAGAGGATCTATCCTAAAAGTGGTTGGAACCATTTAATGCACCGTGGTCTCTGACTGCATACAAAGTGGAGAGCTAGCTGAGCACCTCTGCTTCTTGGCTGGGAGCACAATGTAACCAGCTGTCCCAGGCGCCTGCTGTCACGACTTCCACCAGAAATGGACAGTGAACACAAATAAAATCATCCTTCCTGGAGTTGCTTTGTATTACAACAACAGGAAGAGAAACTCACACCTATAAGTAACCTCTCCTGCCTTTGCCATACAGACAGTGAGAGGCTGCCCTCACTTAGTAGATCCAAGGAGCAATAATTTATTCCCCACATCAATCCTTTGAAGGCAGTGACAGTGCTTATTAGGGATTGGGTAGGCTGGTTGGCGTAAATACTGTAATAGGTAGAATCAAGACAAAGAGATAGTGAACAGCTTTGTAGTAGATCTGGAAGGCAGTGTGGTTTGCTTCTTGATAGGTCTCAGAGCGCTCTTGCTGACAGATGTCCATTCCCATATCTTAAAGTTATCTAAACATCAATGCAGATAAAATAATACAATTCCAGTTCATATGTCAGAAAGCACCCCCACTGGATGGTCCACAAAGAGCAAAAGTAGTACTTCTTTATTTCTTTCAGTAGGATACAGCATATGACCACACGGTCTCTGCATGTTGCCAACAGCAGGGATGTGGGTGTGTGTCCTGGGTTCCTGCCCAGAAACCCAACGGCAGTTGTACTAGATGGCTCTGAATTATTTATTTCTAGCCCCACCCCCATCTCTCTTTCAGTTAGTGTCACAATTCACAGTGTCAATCAGATCTATGGGAAAGTTCTTAAGCTTGAGCCTCTGCCATTGAACTAGATCCTCAACCCAACGTAAAGGCTAATTTTTCAAGGCTCTTGGAGATATTCTGCTCTGTGCCTTTTTATTTTTTTTTTTACACCTATTATATTTCATGTCGTGTGTATGTTTGTATGTTTCTGTGTGTGCACAGATCTGTGTGGAGGTCAGAGGTCAACTTTCTTCCTTCCTTATTTCTTCCTTTCTTTTAAATTAATTTCCTTTACAACTCAATATCAGTCCTTCCTCTCCTCCAGTCCCCTCACCCAAGTCCTCCCCTCATTTTCCCTTTCCCTTCAGGAAGCACCCTCGAGGTCACACACACACACACACACACACACACACACACACACACACACACCCCACTCCCTGCCCCCTGGCACATCAAGTTGCTGCAGGACTAGGCACATCCTCTCACACTGAGGCCAGACAAGGCTGTCAGAAGACAACTTTCAGGAGTCTGTTCTATCTAGCAGATGGTTTGGGGATCTAGCTCAGGACATCCAGCTTGGTAGCAAGCACCCTTAGCTGCTGAGCCATCTTGCTACCCCTCTGTTTGTGAACACTATGACAATGTTGTTTAGTTTGATGTCTTCTCCTTTAGAGACAGAGTTTATCTACTTTTCTGGGAGACTTTATTGGTTTCATAACTTCTATTGCTTTACTGGAAAGTATCTTACTGTGCTCTGCCTGGAAATACATAAAAATATAGATGGATTATGCCTTTTCTCTTAGTTACAATTCATTGGCTCTGACAAAGCACCATGACCAAGGCAAGTTACAGAAAGAAAGCACTGAACTGGGGACTTGCTTAGAGTTTAGGAGGTGAGTCTGTGACATGACAGAAACCACAGCAGCAGATAGGTGGGTATGGCGTTAGAGAAATATCTAAGAGCTTACATCTGGTCCACAAGGACAAGGCACACAGAGAGCTAACTGGGAATGGTAGGTGAGCCTTTCTAACCTCAAAGTCCACCCCAAGTGACACACCTCCTCTAACAAAGCCACACCTCCTAATCCTTCCCAAACAGTTCCACTAAGTAGGGACCGAACATTCAAACATATGAACATATGGGGGTCATTCTCATTCAAACCATCACACTCCACTCTCTGGTCATCACAGGTTTGTGGTCATATCACAATGCATAATATACTTAGTCCAACCTCAAAAGTCCCCATTCTTTTTCAATCTCAGCACTGTTTGAAAGTCCAAGGTCTCTTCTGAGACTCAAGGCAATGTCTTAATTGAAACACTGTAAAATCAAAAGAAAATTACAAAATTCCAATGCACAGTGGCACAGAATATGCATTTACATTTAAAAAGGCAGGAAAGGAAGCATAGTGAGGAATTATTCGACCAAAGCAAAACTGTAACCCAGCAGGGAAAACTCCAAATTCGGTAACTCTAGGTTTGGTGACAAAGGGCTTAGATGGCTCAGCTGGCTGCAACACACTTCTCTCTCTGGGCTTATTCCACTTCCTGTGCACACCTCTCCCTGGCAAACATCCCAAGGCTCTGGTGCATCCAACATCCTGGGATCCCCAATATATACATACAGCTTTTGCAGTTTCTCACAGGGGGTTTCCCAAGCCTCCAGGTAGGGACTCCTCTGCCACACTCCTGGCTTTGGTAGCTTTCTTTAACTGCAGAGAGTTCCACAGTTCCCCGACTTGTGTATCCTTCATGCTCCAAAACCAGAAGCACCTAGGGGAAGCTGCCGAGTTCTGCTGCCAGCTTGAGATAGAGTCTGGCCCCCTCATTGCCATCCTTGGATTACATTTGCATAAACTTTGGTGTGTTGTTGCTCTTTAGGACCAGATCATGATTTAGGTTCTTTAGCGGTTTCCAGGATTAGCTGGGTGTCCTCTTGCTCTGAGGCCACCACTCCTTTATTCCATTTCACACTAGGCCTTTATTTAAAGCTATCTCTTTGAGCTCGGGGCTTGGCTCCAGCAGAACATTCTCTGGTGCTCTTTTTCTCCTTAGACTGTACACTTGGTATTCCTTTTTTCTTTCCTTTCCTTTCCTTTCCTTTCCTTTCCTTTCCTTTCCTTTCCTTTCCTTTCCTTTCCTTTCCTTTCCTTTCCTTTCCTTTCCTTTCCTTTCCCTTTCTTTCTTTCTTTCTTTCTTTCTTTCTTTCTTTCTTTCTTTCTTTCTTTCTTTCTTTCTTTCTTTCTTTCTTTTTTTCTTTCTTTCTTTCTTTCTTTCTCCCCCCTGTTTGCGGCTCATTTTAATGGTAGACCTGCATGAGATGACTAATAATCACAGGATGAAGTCAACATCACACTGTCTTCAAATCTCCTCTACCAACAAAACTGGTTCAAAACTCATCAAATTAACCTCAGGCAGATTCTTAGGACTAGGGCAAGAGGCAGCCATGTTCTTTGCTAGTTAAGAATGGTCTCTAGGGAACTGGAGAGATAGTTTATGGTTAAGAGCATTGATTGCTCTTCCAGATCATCCTGAGTTCAATTCCCAGTAATCACATGGTGGCTCACAACCATCTGTAATGGGATCTTATATAAGATAAATAAATGTGAAGAAGAAGGAGGAGGAGGAGGAGGAGGAGGAAGAGGAGGAGGAGGAGGAGGAGGAGGAGGAGGAGGAGGAGGAGGAGGAGGAGGAGGAGGAGGAGGAGGAGGAGGAGGAGGAGGAGAAGAAGAAGAAGAAGAAGAAGAAGAAGAAGAAGAAGAAGAAGAAGAAGAAGAAGAAGAAGAAGAAGAAGAAGAACTCTAGCTCAGTTGCTAATGGTCCTCTGAAACCTCCTGAGCTGGTTCCCCATAGCCTTCATTGTTCCCAGTGACAAGTGTTACTGCCTTCCAAGTCTTACTACTAAGCCCCGCTTAGTTCAAGCACTCTTCTGGTCTAAAGTCCCTACGTCTCCAACAACATGGCCAGGCCTGTCACAGCCATACTCAAGTTCCTGCCACCAACTGTCTTAGTTACTTTTCTGTAACAAAGGCAACTCCTAGAGGGAAAGCACTGAACCGGGGGGCTTGCTTAAAGTTTCAGAGGGTGAGTCCATCATCACATGGCTGTGGTTATAGCAGTAGGCAGGAAGGCAGGTGCTACAGGGGTAGCTTACATCTGATCCACAAGCATGAGAGAGCGAGGTTGAGAAGCATTCAAACATATGAGCCTATAGGGGCCGTTCTTGAAATTAGCTTAATGTAGTGATGGATTATGCCATTCATTGTCAAATTTTCATAGCTGAAATTCTTTTAGAAGAATAGATTGCCATTCCAAGAAAAAGAAAAGTTAACTGCTGATGGTCATCTCTGTAATTCCTAGTCAATCTTATTTATCTGTTCATAAGTGTTTCGTGCATGCATCTCTAATGGAATATGATTACATATTCCTGCCATTTCTTCCCTTCGACTCCTTCCACATAACCAAAGGACCCCGCAATCAGTTTCATGTCTTTTTTGTTTATAACTCACCAAGTCCAGTTAGTGTGCATCGTGTGCATTAAGTGTGGGGCACTTAACGCTGCCTTTTCATTGTGTTTACCTGTTGTGTAAGGGGCATCACACATGCAGCACAGCTTTTGTGTGAAGTCAGAGAACAAAGTTCAGGGTTTCCTTCTACTGTGTGGATACAAAGGATCGAACTGAGATCATCAGGCTTGTCAGCAAGCCCCTTACCCACTGAGCCAATCCACCAGCCTTTAACACTACTTTTAAATATAGACTTTTGTTCACTCAAAAGATTGAGATTATATACAGTACAGCAGTAATTTTAAAACAAGTCAAATGGCCAATATAAAAAAAATCATACTCTCCTGTTGAACTGAACGTTAATGATACAAAGTATCAAATGAACTAACAAGAAAATTGACATAAACAACAAATGCTTGGGGTTTGGATACTGTCTTGGGTTTCTGTGGCTGTGGAAAGACACCATGATCATGACAACTTTTATAGAAGAAAAACATTTAATTGGGGCTGGCTTACAGTTTTAGAGGTTCAGTCTATTATTGTCATGGTGGGAACATGCAGCATGCAGGCAGACATGGTGCTGGAGAAGGAGCTGAGAGTTCTACATCTTGATCCACAGGCAGCAGGAGGCTGTGTGCCATAGTGGGCATAGCTTGAGCATAGGTGATCTCAAAGCACCCCCATCCCCCCAGTGACACACCTTCTCCAACAAGGCTATACCACCTAATAGTGCCACTCCCTATGGGCAAAGCATTCAAACATATGGTGGCCATACCTATTCAGATACTAGACTATTATAAAAGTGACCTCCTGTGGCTGGAGGTCTTAGGAAGTGGGGGAGAGCTAAGAGCCGTGCTAGCTAACACTGGAAGCAGTGTGGCGTCACATCACAGTTTGCAGAGCCTGTAACCTGAAAGGAACAGGTGGCTTTGTCTGCACAGTATTTTCTAAACCTGAAAGTTCATATACAAATTCCGTGCATCGTGAACAAAATGAAATCATTCTGCCATACCAACAGTTGAAGCCAGCTGGAAGTTGCTTCCTTTTTCCCTTCCCTCTCTCTCTTGTTCTTCCTTCTTTCTTCCTTCCTCCCTCCCTACTTCCCTCCTTCCTTCCCTCCCCTGTCCGTTCCTCCCTCTTTCTTTCTTTCTTTCTTTCTTTCTTTCTTTCTTTCTTTCTTTCTTTCTTTCTTTCTTTCTTTCTTTCTTTCCTTCCTTCCTTCCTTCCTTCCTTCCTTCCTTCCTTCCTTCCTTCCTTCCTTCCTTCCTTCCTTTTGTGGCGTGCTGATCAAACCCAGGGTTTTGCATGTGTCAGGCAAATGCTTTGCCACTGAGCTTTACCCCAATGACTTTTTTATATTTTAAAATTATTATTGCTGTTGATATTGTTATTGTTAGTGTTTTGTTTGTTTTTTAATACAGGGGTCTCAAAACTGTGTGGATCTCTACGTAGCTCTGGCTGTCCTGGAACTCATTATGTAAACCAGGATGGTCTTGAACTCACAGAGATCACCTGCCTCTGCCCCCACTACACCCAGCCTTAAAAATACTTTTTTTTTCAATACTTTATTTACATTTCCAATGTTTCCCCCTTTCCAGGGCTTCACGGAACTATCCAGGCTGGCCTTGAATTTGTGATCCTCCTGCCTCAGGTTCTACAATAGCTGGGATTACAGATCTGCAGCACATAGCCAAGCTCTAGAGACTGGTCTAGTAGCAGCCTCTTCTACTTGGCCGCAGTGGAAATATTGTGCATTTTTTTTGTGATTATTGGAAGAATTAAAACTTAATTCTTAATTTTTTGGTGAGCTCCCTATTTGTCTCCTGATAATTTCTCTATCATGTCATTTGTTTTTCACTGATGGATATGAGATTGTTTTAGGCACTCAGATGCCCCTCCAGGTTTATTTTTAAATCTCTCAGTTTGCAACCATTGACTCTTCTGTACCCAGTGCAGGGACATTAGAGACCCCGGCTCTTGGTGGGAAGAATACTCAGGAAATTAAGGATTAGAATCCATCTCTTGGTGAGCATGCAGCCAAAGGCAAAAGGACACTCCAGTAGTGTTGGCAGTCCGTAAATCCTGGGCTGTCTCCAAGATGGTGGGACTCAGGTGCACCCAGGGGGCCAGTCTTCCTCTTGTGGAAACAAATGGAGATTTCCATTTCTCAGGAGAAGAAAGTAGAACTATGGTTGACAGACAAAATGGGGGATTCTTAAGAAGGTACTTGTTCCTTGCAGCAAGTCTACAGATCAGGGCCAGGAGGCAGCTTGGGTGGAATATGCTTGCCTAGCATACCTTAGGCCTGGGTTTGATCTCCAGCCTTACACAGAGCCAGGTATGGTGGCACAGGTCTAAAAGCCCAGCGCTTGGGAGGAGGAGGCAGGAGGATCAAAATGTGATGTCATCTTCAGTTACATAGTATGTTTGAGACCACGTGAGACCTTGTCCCTGAATAAGTAACAAGTAAGACTAAAGCCTGTTAGAATAGATGAGTCCTACTCAGATTATGGGTGATTTAGTTTTTTTTTTTTTTTTTTTTAATTTCAGAGGCAGGATCATGATTATGCCTTTTTCTTCTTCCCCTCTTTAATTATTGCTAAATGTTTACCGGAGTACAAAGGCCTTTCCCTGTAGATCTTGGGGTGTAACGACCGCAGATGACCTGCACACATCTCTGACTTGAAAGTCTCAGATTTCCACAAAGCCCCTGTCTGTGGAAGGAAGCCTGCACACTGTGCTCTGCAGGTTGCTGGCACTTGGCAGGACAGGGCTGACGCCAGTGTGAGGATTATGACATGGTGTCCCTGTAGCTTGCTTTTCCTGCCTGAGGGGAGAACTGAGCTGCTACTGTCTCCTCTTCTGTGAATCTGTTTGTTGCTTATTGTCTTCTGCCAGGCACGCATTCCGGACTAGTCCCTTGATGCTTCCACATGGGGCAAGTACACCCTCCCTATTTATGAGGACTTGTCGCTTCTGCAAGCCTCTCTCTGATCAGTAGACATTGTGAATTTGCGTGTGGTGCAATTTATTCATTGTCTGGTTTATAATTTATGCTTGGTTTTTTGCAATGCCAGGGATCATTCTGGCGACGTTTCAACAGTTTTGTCTGTATGGCACAAGGCATTTTATATGTATGGATACAAATATATCAAAATTATAAATATGCCCAAATTATACAACAGTAACTCGCTTTAAATGTTATAATTTAAATTGTATGATTAAAATAAAAGTGTGTGAGCCAAGGACTTTAAAGAACACTCCACTCCCACTTGGTTCTTAGTCAGCCCTTGAGCTACAGAAATTAATGGCCAGAGTGAGGCAATTATCTCACGTCCGTGGGAAGTGACCTCGAAGGGGCTCAGCCTCCTTTCCATCCAGCCCTATTTTTGTCCTTAATAGCAGCATTTATCTCAATTTTAGTTTTCAGTATTTTCTTTATGGTCATACTCTAAAAAGATTACATAGTACTCCTTCTGGGAGCGCTGAAACCTCTGCTGGTCCGTATCTGGCCTCTCTCAGAGGGTTCTTCTGTAACCCCCTTCTGTTATCTCGTCAAGTCTTGCACAAACTGGGGCTTCTCTTTAGCACCATCTAAAAGCAACGGAAAGGGCGAAACAAGACGTTATTTGGTGGGCTGTGTTCTCATGGTGTCCGTGACCCCTATGGCTCCTCCAGTCTCCTTCCTCTGCAGGACTCCCAGAGGTCTGTCTAATATCTGGCTGTAGGACTCTGCGTCTGCTTCCATCCGTTGCTGGATGAAGTCTTTCCGGTGACAATTATGTTAGGCTCCGGTCCCGCACATCCAGCAGGCATGATAAACTGTAGGTTGGAGCTGTTGTGGCTGGATTCCTTTTCCAATCCCTCCGCTTGAGGCCTTGCCTGGTTACAAATGATGACCTGTTCAGCCTTCTTGTGTCCCATTACTAGGAGTCTTCGCTAGTGTCACCCACGTAGATTCCATGGAGTTTCCATTGCATTAGACTTCTAGCTTACCCTCAAAATGCCGACCCTCCCCCCATTCTAGTTGTCTCTCCCAGTATTCTCTCCCTCCATAGCTCCGACCTGATCTCTCTTGTTTCCACCCCCATCCGCCCCAGTCACCAAGGAAATCTATTCTATTTGCCCTTCCCAGGGAGATCTTTGCATCCCCTCATTAAGCTCTCCCTGTTTCTAGCCTCTCTGGGTCTGGGGACTCTAGCATGCCTAGAATCCTTTATTTTATAGCTAATACCCACTTACGAGTGAGTACACACTGTGTTTGTCGTCTGGGTTCGGGTCACCTTCCTTAGGATGATCTTTTCTAATTCCGTCTATTTACCAGAAAATTTCATTATGCCTTTTTGTGTTTATTTGTTTTAACAGCTGCGTAATGATTCATTGTTTAAAAGTACCACTTTTGTTTGGTTGGTTGGTTTTTAAAATTCTTTGGTTGAGGGACATCTGGGTTGTTTCCAGTTTTATGAAGAAAGCTACTGTGAACATAACTGAGCAGGTGTCCTCGTGGTAGGATGGAGCATCCTTTGGGTATATGTCCAAGAGTGGTATGGCTGAGGCTTGAGGTCTATTCATTCCCAGTTTTCTGAGAAGCTACCATATTGATTTCCAAAGTTGCTATACACGTTTGCACATCTGCCAGCAGTGGAGGAGTGTCCCCCTTGCTCTACATCCTCGCCAGCGTGAGCTGTCACTTGTGTTTTTTATCTTAGCCATTCTGACAGGTGTAAGGAGCCTGAAAGTCGTTTTGATGTTCATTTCTCTGATGGCTAAGGCTGTTGAACATTTCTTTATGTGTTCCTCAGCCATTCGAAATTCCTCTATTGAGAATTCTATGTTTAGATCTGTACCCCATTTTCTAACTGAATTATTTAGATTGTTGATTTCTAGTTTTTTGAGTTCTTCTTATATTTGGACATCAGTCCTTTGTCATATGTGAAGTTAGTAAAGATCTTTTCCCAATCCCTGGGCTGCCATTTGTCTACTCCCTGTCCACCCCCCCTCAGACAAGAGAAGGCCACTTCCCAGGGACATATATTTGGACATCATATATTTTAATATATAACTGATGGTGGTATCTTTTGCCTTATAGAAACTTTCAGTTTCATAATGTCATATTTATTAATTGTTGATCTTAGTGCTTGTTCTATCAGTGTTCTGTTCAGGAAGTTGTCTCCTGTGCCAATGTGTTCAAGATTATTCCCTACTTTCTCTTCTATCAGATTCAATGTTTCTGATTTAATTTTGAGGTTCTTGATCCAATTAGATTTGGGTTTTGTTCAGGGTGATAGATATGGATCTATTTGCAGTCTTTTACATACTGAAACCCAGTTAGACCAACACCATTTGTTCAAGATGTTTTCTTTTTTCCATTACATATTTTTGGCCTCTTTATCAAGAATCAGATGTCCATAGGTGTGTGGACTTGCATCTGGGTCTTCAACTGGATTCCATTTATCAACATGTCTGTTTTGGGGGGCAATCCCATGAGCCTTTTATCACTATTGCTCTATACTACAGTTTGAAATCTGGAATGGTGATAGCTCTGAATGTTCTTTTATTGCACAGAAATTTTTTTAGCTATCCTGGGTTTTTTGTTTTTCCATATGAAGTCAAGTATTATTCTTCCTAAGTCAATAAACTATTGCTTTAGAATTTTGATGGAGATTGTGTTGAATCTATAGATTGATTTTAGTCAGATGGCTGTTTTTATTATTTGATCTACCAATTCATGAGTATGGGAAATCTTCCAGTCTTCTGATACTGTCTTCAATTTCTTCAAAGACTAAGTTTTTATCATACAGGTCTTTCACTTCGTGGTTAGAGTTACACCAAGATATTTTATATTATTTGTGGTTATTGTAAATGGTGTTGTTTCTCTGATTTCTTTCCCATCCCCTTTCTCATTTGTATAAAAGAGAGATTTTTTTTTTTTTTTAGTTAATCTTGTATCCAGTCACTTTACTGAAGGTGTTTATCAGGTGTAGGAGTTCCTAAGTAGAATTTTTGGGGTTGCTTATGTGTACTATCATATCACCTGCAAATAGTGGTATTTTGACTTTTTCTTTTTCAATTTGAATCTCCTTGAGCTCCTTTAGTTGTCTTATTTCCTAGTTAGAACTTCAAATACTATAATGAATAGCTATGGAAAGAACTTTGTCTTATTCCTTATTTACGTGGAACTGCTTTGAGTTTCTCTCCATTTAATTTGATGTTGGCTATTGGCTTGCTGTAAATTGCCTTTATTATGTTTAGGTGTGTGCCTTGTAGCCTTGATATCACCAAGACTTTCATCATGAAGGGGTTTTGGGTTTTGTCAAATGCTTTTTCAGCACCTAATCAGATGATCATGTGGAGTTTTCTGCTTTCAGTTTGTTTATATGGTGAGTTACATTGATAGATTTTCAGATGTTGAACCATCCCTGCATCTCTAGGATGAAGCCTACTTGATCATGATGGATGATCCTTTTGATGTGTTCTTGGATTCAGTTTGCAAGTGTTTTATTGAGTATTTTTGCATCTAAGAAATTGGTCTTTAATTCTCTTTCTTTGTTGAATTTTTGTGTGGTTTGGGTATCAAGGTGATTGTGGCCTCATAAAATGAATTTGGCAATATGCCTTCTGTTTCTATTTTGTGGAATAATTTAAAGAGTATTGGAATTAGCTCTTCTTCAAATGTTTGGTAGAATTCTGCACTAAAACTGTCTGGCCCTTGGCTTTTTTAGCTTGGGAGAATTTTAGTGACTGCAGCTATTTCCTTGGAGGTTGTAGTCCTATTTAAGTTGTTTGTCTAATCTTGATTTAAAGTTAGTAAGTAATATTTATGGAGAAAATTGCCCATTTCTTTTAGATTTTCCAATTTTGTTCAGCACAGGTTTTTCAAATATGACCTAATATTTCCTTGGTGTTTGTGTCCTCCTTTTCATTTCTGATTTTGTTAATTTTGATATTTTTCTCTATCTTTTAGTTAGTTGGATTTGTCAGTCTTTTTATTTCCTCAAAGAACCAACTCTGTTTTTCATCGATTCTTTGTATTGTTCTCTTTGTTTCTGTTTTGTTGATTTCAGCCTTGAATTTGATTATTTCCTTCCTTCTACTCCTCTTGGATGTGTTTGCTTCTTTTTGTTCTAGAGCTTTCAGGTATGCTGTTAAGTCGCTCACATGAGATGTCTCCTTTTTTTTTCTGGATTGGATATTTTCTTTATTTACATTTCAAATGTTTTCCCCTTTTCAGGTCTCCCCTTCAGAAAGCCCCTATCCAATCTCCCCTCTCCCTGCCTCTACGAGGGTGCTCCCCCACCCACCCACTCCCGTCCTCCCACTCTGGCATTCCCCTACACTGGGGCATCGAACACCCTCAGGCCCAAGGGCCTCTCCTCCCACTGATGCCCAACAAGGCCATCCTCTGCCACATATGTGGCCAGAACTATGAGTTGCTCCATGTGTATTCTTTGGTTGGTGGTCCAGTCCCCAGGAGCTCCAGGAGATCAGGTCTGTTGACACTGTTGTTCCCTCCATGGGGCTGCAAACCTCCTCAGCTCCTTCAGTCTCTTCTCCAACTCCTCCATTGGGTACATCAATCTACCCACAAAACCTTCAACCAAAAATTTGGTTTGCCCGAAGATGCACAGGGACAAAGATGGAGCAGAGACTGAGGGAGCAGCCAATGACGGCCCCAACCTGAGACCCACCCCATGTGAGAGAGCCAGCCCTTGACACTATTAGTGATACTCAGCTGTGCTTACAAGCAGGAACCCAGTATAACTGTCTCCTGAGAGGCTTCATCTAGCAGTGGATGGAGGCAGATGCAGAGATCCAAAGCCAAACATCAGCCAGTGCTCTGGGAGTCTTGTGGAAGAATGGGAGATAGAATTGAGCAAGTAAGAAGGGTCAAGGACACCACAAGATCTACAAAGTCAACTAATCTAGGACCATGGGGGCTCACGGAGACAGGGCCACCAACCACGGCGCATGCAGAGGCTGGACCTTGGCCCCCTACACATTTGTAGCAAATATGCAGCTTGGTCTTCATGTAGGTCCCTTAACAAGTGGTTGGGGGCTGTCTCAGTCTCTGTTCCCTGCCTTTGGGTCCCCTCCCCACTACCTGGACTGCCTGGTTGGGCTTCTCTGGGAGAGGATGTGCCTAGTCCTGCTGGAACTAGATGTCCCAGGATGGGGCAGTACCCAAGGTGGGCTCCTTGTTCTCTAAGGAGAAGAGGGAAAGGAATTCATCAGGGTAAGCCTGGGAGGAGAGGAAGGAAGGGGAAGCTGTGATCAGGATGTAAAGTGAATAAAAATAAATTTATTTTTATTCAATGTCATATTTTATTCTTAATTATATTTTATTTTTGACAAGGACCTTAATTCATTATGGTGCTATTGAATATTTGTAGATTAATCTAGAACTCCTGCAGCTGATAAACAACTTCAGCAAAGTGGTCGGATATAAAATTAACTCAAACAAATCAGTAGCCTTTCTATACTCAAAGGATAAACAGGCTGAGAAAGAAATTAGGGAAATGACACCCTTCACAATTGTCACAAACAATAAAAAGGATCTTGGTGTGACTCTAACCAAGCAAGTGAAAGATCTGTATGACAAGAACTTCAAGTCTCTGAAGAAAGAAATCGAAGAAGACCTCAGAGGGTGGAAAGATCTGCCATGCTCATGGATTGGCAGGATTAATATAGTAAAAATGGCCATCCTGCCAAAAGCAATCTACAAATTCAATGCAATCCCCATTAAAATTCCAACTCAATTCTTCATAGACTTAGAAAGAGCAATTCTCAAATTCATTTGGAACAACAAAAAACCCAGGATAGCAAAAGCTATC
>CM052703.1:124464682-124482109 GCA_028551405.1 Uromys caudimaculatus | reverse complement strand
GGGTTGGTGGGAGGTGGAATTCCCTCATAGAGGCGGGGAGGGGGAAGGGATACGGGGTTTCCAAAGAGGAGACATTGGAAATGTAAATAAAGTATCAAAAATTAAAAAATAAATAAATAAATAATTAAAAAGAATGACACCCGACTTCTCATGAGAGACTCTAAAAGCCAGAAGATCCTAAACAGGTGTTTTGCAGACCCTAAGAGATGCTAGATCTTATCCCAGAGTACTATATCCAGCAAAACTTTCAATTACCATAGATGGAGAAACAAAGATATTCCATGACAAACCCAAAATTAAACAGTATCTTTCCACTAATTAAGCACTACAGAGGATACTAGTTGTGACGGGAGAAGTAAAACACATTTATGATGAAAATGTTTCATTAATTGATGTTGAGAATGTTCAAATATGCGTGCTACACAATAGAAGAATAATCATACTTTATTTAATGTATTGTATACCAGTGTCATAGGTTAATGATAAAATACATTGTAAATAAAAGTGTTACAATGTACAATTGAATTTCCCCAGAGAAATAATTTGTATAATGATGAACATGCTGAACTTGACAATTAATCTACAAAAATAAATAAATTATTGAAGAAAAAAAACTTCCTTGTGTTAGAGACTTTTGCAGGGATAGATAGATTTTGTAGATTTGTGGATAGAGATATTTTTTAAACTTGACTTTATCATGGAATATCTTGTTTTTCCCACTTATGGTAACTGAAAGTTTAGCTGGGTATAGTAGTCTGGGCTGACATCTTGTAGTCTCTTAATCTGTTGTTTTTTAAAAGTTCCTGAGTTCAGCTTTGGTGCTCTTGGTGCTTGTTTATAAGTTTTCCTTATTTTATTTGTGTGTGTGTGTGTGTGTGTGTGTGTGTGTGTGTGTGTGTGTGTGTGCTGGGAATGGAACCCAGGGCCTTCAGTTCCTAGATAAATAAATGTTCAATCACTGAGATACCCTCAATCTCATTTGGTTGAGTATTTTAAGTGATGAATCACCGCAAAAGGAAACCAGGTCCATTCTTAAACAGCTCTAAATTCTAGGCATATTTATTATGTGTAGCTGAATGCTGGCCCTGTGACCCCTCCCCATAGTCAAACATCTTCCCCCTTGTAACTCCTCCCATGGTCAAACACCTGTCTCCCTGTAACTCCTTCCAATGGTTAAACATCTGCCTTCAGGAGCCACTGAAGTGAAAGACAACCCTCTTCTAAGCACGACACTCATTTAAATTCAGATATTTTAAGATGTTATTTTAAGTTTTAAAAAATTATATTCATTTATTTATTTTCAGGAAGAAGCCAGAGCACAGCTTGCAGGAATTGGTTCTCGACTTCCACTATGTGAGTCTCAGGGATTGAACTCAGGTCACTAGGCTTGGCAGCAACCTCTTCATCTACTGAGCCAAATGCCAGCCCAGGTCTTAAGATAGTCTTGATTCTGGGATTAAGACTTGCCAACTTTTTACCTATAGTCTAGGTAGAGGGATGATTTCCAGGAACATGTGTTTATAAAACATAATTTGCAGGATGAATTTTCCTCAGTGTTTAGTAAGAAAGCAAGATGTGTAATACATTACTGAAAGCGTTAAATATAAAATTGTTAAGATTTGATCTTGAATAGCCCCAGCTCGTGATGCTGTTGGAAGTTGATGGAACCATGAGTCACAATAAACCTTTCTTCCTTATAAGTTGGTTCTCTCACAGTGTTTTGTCACAGTAATGGAAGGCTGACTACCTCATTGATGACAAAACCAATGCTTTAAGCATGTCAAACATTTCCCTGGATTAGCTATTTGGTTTGATCCTATTAGAAGTCCAGTGCTTGGAATTTAGCTTGTCTCAACTTTTCATAACTCAGTTACTATTTTCAAAAGAGTTTTCCAAGTGTGGTGGTCTTCCACAGTTGGCAGTGAGTGGGTATAGAAGTGGGGAAGAATAGCATACAAATTCTTAGAAAACTGAGGCCAGTTTTGCTTTTATAACAAAAATGTTTCCAGATGCAACAAACTGTTTATTTCATGCTTACTGCGTCCAAATGAAAAACTAGGGAACAAGTATCTATAAGTAACTTGTTGAAAATTCACTTCCCCTGTGGGTGGTGCTTATGGAAAAAAGGGGGGGGGTGACTGAGATCCCAAATTAGGATGAGGCTTTTACTGTCTGGGGAAGGCAGCTATAAAAAGATAAGAATAAGGAAAGACTATGACCAATAAAAAGAATGGGATCTTAATCATAGCCTTATCAGCTCTATCAGCCACCACAAGGGCCAGAGGCAGCCTCAATTATGCCTTGTGTTATTAAGTCAACAACCCCCAATTTTCCTGACAGCAATTTTTTTGCTGCCAATATTTTTGGTCTTTTGCCTACAAATACTAGCCTCGTATCGAAGTCAGGCAGCTTTAAAGTGTGCATGTGTGCTTAAGTTTTATAAATAGAAATGCACTTGTGTGTATATGAAAAGAATATAGTATTTATGTCACCCATACTTAACTTTAAAAATATTCATTGTTGTATAATGTTTCTAAAACATTAAAATAGGTTGCTCTGCGTTCGTGAGGAGTACCACATATGTAATTAAAGACATTCTTCTGTTTGTATTATACATGCCTCAACTTTCAGACTTAGGGCAAAAACAATATGTAGGAGAAAATAATGTGTGTTTATAATAATAAAGGCATCCCATGGGTTATTAATGAGTTGAAAATAGTCCTTTTGTGAATTTAGTTTGGCCAGTTTCAGATATTTCTATATATTATCACACAAATGGCACACAGTCTTTGAAATTAGATAAATCCAACGCATCCTGGCTGAACACAAAGAAGTAATTTAAGAAGACTTATAATTCCTCTGGATATGGAATGAAGATAGAAGGGGGGGGGTGTGAAATTGCAGACGTCTCCAGGCGAATGCACCAAACGACTCTGAGTTGAACATTTCAAGTGGCTGAATGAGATCGTTCACATTACGTGCTCATGGTGGATTTGCCTTGTCAGTGAGACAGGGCTTAGAATTATCTAGGAGACATAGTTCTGAGCACGTCTGAGGGTGTTTCAAGAGAGGTTTGACTGAGGCAGGGAGACCCATCTTGCATGTGAATGGCTCCATTTGTTGGGCTGGAATCCTGGAATGGATATAAAGGGGGAAGCAATCTGAGAGTATGTCCACGTGCGTGCGTGCGTGCGTGCGTGCGTGCGTGCGCGCGCGCGCGCACACACACACACGCACGCACACACGCATGCTTCCTGACCATGAAGCACCTGAGCAAGCACCCCTGACAGGCCCTCGCTGCTATGATGAACTGAATCCTAAACTGTGAAACCAAATAAGCTTTTCCTTCTTAAGTTGCTTTTGTCATATGTTTGTTACAAGAAAAATAGCTAACATTAAAGGGGGAGGGGATCTGTCCCAGGCCCAGTGGCAAATTGTGGTACCAGCACCCCAGAGGCTGAGATAGAAGGGTCACAAATTCAAGGCCAGTCTGGGCGACACAGAGGGTTTCAGGCCTGAACTACCAAGTGAGAGTTTATGTCAAAGCAGAGCAAAACAAAAATTTAAGAAACTGAGCATTCCTTGGGTCCAATCCCTTCTACAGAGGAAAAAAAAAAAAAAGGCACATGTAATCTAAATGTGACTGAAAGATCTATGCTCCAGGAACCATAAACAAACAAACAAACAAACAAACAAACAAGAAGAAAGATAAACTCAAGCTGAGTTTGCTGGATTACCTATCACTTTCTTTGCTGACATATGGGAAGTATTTGCTAGCTTCTGGATGAAGGAGAGTTCTGTCTGCAGAGCCAGGCAGGCGGCGATGTTCTGTGGGTACGGACAAACTGTTGGTGTGAACGCACAGCTGAGCCAGCTGCAGACAGAAGCAAGCAGTTTGGAGAACTGATGCTCATGAGTCTCCCAGAGGCAGCTGGCAGTGACCTGGGTCAGCACAAGCAGCCCTTTATCTTGATCTCTGTTGGCAGTTCTGAGGCACAATTCCTAATTCACTTCTTCCCTTCGGTAAATGGTTGTCACAAACTAAGATGTGTGTGTGTGTGTGTGTGTGTGTGTGTGTGTGTGTGTGTGTGTGTGTGTGTGTGTGTACATGAGTAAATGGTAGAGGAGGGTGTGTATGCATGTGCTTGTATATGGAAGTCCCTTCCTGAACCTGGGTCTCACTGACTAAGCTAGATCACATGGCCAGCAAGCTCCAGGTGTGCTTCTGTCTCTGCCTCCACAGTGAAACAATGACAGGATGTACCTCTGTGCCCAACTCTTTATGTGGGTGCTGGGAATCTGAGGTCTCCATGCTTGCACAGAAAGCACTTTACTGTCTAATACATCTCCCCAAGGTAGGCTTATCTCCAGACTAGAAAACCTCTTGATTAAAAAATAAAATAACAACAAATAAGACAGTGCCAGACAGTGTAGCTCCTGAGCAAATGCTAGAAGCATTTGCTGTAACATAAGCAATGGCTTTGGTTGTTGCTGACTACCATGAACAATTGTCAGGGGTGGGTAAGATAACCCAATGGTCTTAGTGTTTCAGGATTAGAAGATGGAATCCAGGTAGGGTAAGAATGTAATAGGTCTTTGGTAGAGAAGTTTCTACTTTCACTCAGTAGGAAAATTCAGAGTAGATCAAATCCCCAGTGGGAGCTGGGATCCAAAGCATTCCTGTCACTGGGGTAGGGGTCTAACTACATGAACAGCCATTGTCTAGGCTGTTCTGTGAAACATTGTGTCTTAAACCACATTGTTCGTATTGAACAGTTCCTGATTCGATAGATCTGGCACTTCTAGCAAATTCTCAGGATGGTCCTGGGGGCATAAGGCCAAGGCTCCTGGAGACTGGGAGCTAGTAAGGGAGAAGTTGGCTCCATTCCAGTTTGATCAGCACCATCTGCTAAGTTACTGGAAGTTTTAAAATGGTGATTCTTGCTCTAAAAGCCAATACAGCATTATACTTTTAAAATTGTTCCGCAATAGTTTATAGATACTTGTTAGAGCTAGCAGTTCTCAACTTCCAATGAGACATTCAGAAATACAGATGTCACTAATAGACATGACCGCTGGGAAATCTTAACCCTATTTGTTGTGAGGGACATGGCATGCCAGATGCCTGATAACGTTCGAGAGATGTCTGAACAAAGAAAAGTTTTCTGTCTCAAGTACAGAGAGAGCCTCCATTGATATAAGTAAGTTGGCCAGTGAAGATGAATCTGCACCTGATTAGCTGCAGTCTCTGTCAATCAGTCTATGGTTGCTGTATCATAAACACTGTATTGTTCAGAGAATGATGACAAGAAAATATTTACACAGCTTTAATCCAGTTATAAGTTTTTTCAAACATTTTGGCCTTTGGTTGCTGGAATCTATAAATACAGAACTTGTAACTATAGAGGGCTGATCAATATAGCTGAATAACTGGTCCTGCCCACATGTTTGGTTCATCTTCTCAGTAAGAAGAGTGGCCTTTCTGTCTCATGTACCACATGTGGTACCTCAGGGGATGCTTTTTACCAGCAGAGGATGAACTAAGTGGGAAAGATACAGGAAGCTTGACAGTTTGGACTCATCAAAATTCTAAATGAAAAATCATTTGTAGATATGATAACAAAACATAACATTAATGAATGGCTTATCATCATAAGGGAAAGATAATGTGGTAACAAGTTTTTAAAGGAAGGGAACCCTCAAATTAATGTAGTCAGCTTGTGGCTGGAGACCTTCAGGAGGCTGAGATTGCTCAGTTGGTAAAGTGTTTACCACGTAAGGATAAGGACCTATGTTTGGTCCCTAGAAACCACATTTTTAACAAGTGTGGTGATCCTAGCACTAGGAAGTCAGAAATAGGTGAGTCCCTGGCTCGTGGTTCACCCAGCCTCACCTACTTGGTGAGCTTCACACCAGTGAGAGATCCTGCCTCAAAAAAGACAAAACCAAACTCAACCAAGATAAGTAATGGATGGCTGTTAAGGATTGTCCTTTGGCCTTGCATGTGAGCTCAGGGCACACACACCACACATACACACACACACACACACACACACACACACATGGGCTTTCACAACTGATATTTGAGAAAGTAGTAAGTAATGAGAGTAATAGCCTCTCTTTCTGAGCCTCCATATTAAGTTCAAGGAAGCTTCTGGAAAGGTTAGGCAGAGTCAATATGGCAATATGGTTCCAACTGGAGAAGATTGGCTTATCTTGACTAAGTCTTAGATGTCTAGCCAAGCAGTGTGGCAAGTCCTAGATCCAGATGTTCCCCATGCTGCAGAGCCCCCTAGGAGGTGCTTTGTCACTAGTCAGACAACATCCCACATCTGTAAGGATTGTTACGTTTGTTAATCTGATTTTTAAAATTGGTTGTATAATTAAAATAATGCGTGTGTAGCCCCATGGTCACACATACTCAGGGAAATGGGAGCTCTGAGACTGGTTTTCTAACATGGGTCTCCTAGAAAACTGGACAATCATTCAGGGCCACAGCAACTCTGTCTTCTCTGGATGAAAACTCTCCAGGATGCTGTCAGCAACCATCTAAGAACCAGGAAGTACTTGGGACATTTGCAATTGCACTCTTGCCCTGCTTGGACAGTCACAATCATGAATCAGCTGTACAAATCAGGGGCAGAGTGCCACAGCTGGTTCAATCGTGTGTGTGTGTGTGTGTGTGTGTGTGTGTGTGTGTGTGTGTGTGTGTATACACATTTCCTGTCTAACAGAACCCTACCTGCCTAGCTGGGATGATACCAGCTAAAATTTAGATGTACAGAGAAAACATTTCTTGTTCTGTTATATGTATGATCCCTGGCTTTTTAAAGTACCTTCCACTGCTAGCAACCAAAAACAAACAAACAAACAAAGGCAAAAGAACTAAGAGGACTCAACATAACAGCCCATCCTATTTAAAACTAGATGCATACATTATTTCTGTCCTTTGTGCACTGTGGGCTTTGATCTGTATGGGTGACCTTGTGCAGTGGCATGACTTTGGGTCTTGCTGATGCCCTTGACTTCCTGTGTGTTGATTCCATGATCTCTTCTAATCTGAGGCAAAAGCAGGTGAAACTAGAAGGTCCAGAAACAATTCTTACACAGCACTGCCCTTAACAGACACAGCTTCTCCTCCATCTCGCTCATGGAGATGTCTCCAGGGCCAATAGTGTCCTCCATGCAGTCTCCCAACCCTTGACTGAGCCTAGCTCTCTCCATGACCACTGGCTTGGTCCAGTTGGGAGAGGCTTCCTGATGGATGCTCACTGCTTACATCAGCAGATGCTCTACTGGACTCCTCTTGCTCTTCCATCCCTCTGAATGGACAAAGTAGATTTTCCTTTACATCTCTTCTAGGACTTTCTCCTTCTACCTCACTGAAGAAGACCCACCAGAGGTAGATGAAAAATGTTACCTGGGCTGACTATTAGACATAAGAAGCAGGACATTTGGATGGTCACTAGAAGAATCTACCAGTATGCACAGCTTAAATTATGAGCCTATCATCTTGCCAAAGAAAGCATGTGTTATTGTTTGTCTATGAAATGCCTCTCCAAAGCTCGTGTTGAAGTGTGGTCCCCAATTGGTAACATTATTTTGGAAGAATCTGGAAATATTAGGAGGTGTGGCCTAGCTGGTTGAAGTAGGTGACCACGGGTATATTCTTTTTTTTTTTTTTTTTTCTTTTTTTTGGTTTTTCGAGACAGGGTTTCTTTGTGTAGCCCTGGCTGTCCTGGAACTCACTCTGTAGACCAGGCTGGCCTCGAACTCAGAAATCTACCTGCCTCTGCCTCCCAAGTGCTGGGATTAAAGGCGTGTGCTACCACTGCCCGGCCATGGGTATATTGATAAAGGCTGTAGCTTGCCCCAAACTCCTCTCTCCAGCTCTCAGCTTCCTGTCCGCCATGAGCTGAGGTACTCTTGAGAGATGGCCTGGTACATTCTGCCACCATCATGTTCACCCAAGCACGCAGTGTCAAGTGATCCTGGACTGTGCTCTCTGAAGCCATGAGCCAAATCAAATCAATCTTCCCTCTTTGAAAGTTGTTCTCTCGGGTGTTTTGTCAGAGCAACAAGAAAAGCAACCAATTCAGAAATAGCTCTCAGCTTCCGGCAACAAGCCCCTTACCTATACTTGTAGATAAGAGTCTACGATGAAAAGTAGCCTTGAGATTAAATGCCTTAGTTCTATATGTGTTAAGTACTATCTGTATGTAGCTATTTTATAGAGTCTTGGATTTAAAAACAGGGCAAATCAACAAGTACTTGTATGGTTCAGAAAACTATGACAAGAACGGACTTTCTAAGTTATGAAATCAAATGTCGAACCTATTTTCAATATTGACCACATCTTTGATTATGGCTGAGCATACAGAACGCTGGTTGTCACTTGAACATACCCAGTGTTTTCCGTGTGTGGCCCTGTCTTCTTTCCTAACTCTCACAACAAATTTATGTTTCCCTCATAAAGGAAAGCAAGTGTTTTGATGTTAGGGTGTGTGCCTCACACTCCAGGACACAGAGAGTTTCGGAGCACTGAGTCAGCAGTTCAGCAGCTAGCAAGTCCCTGCTCCTGACAGCTGTTTATTTCTCTCCGTGTAATTTCAGAGAAAAATAACCAGAAGGGATTTGGTGCCCTAGATCTATCAGAAAACATGTGTAAGATAGTCTGTCATTTTACAGCATGAAAAGCTAATTCTAAATAATCACATCATCGGTGGTTAGAATCTCAGTAATAATTTATCTGAAATCGGGTTAACGGGGGAGGGTGTGTTAAAGCGCAGAGCTGATAGGGTAGGAAGATAAAGACGAAGTGTAGCAGTGGTGTGGGGTGAGAATGTTTTCCAGCATTTTAAGGCAAGCAGAGGAAAATAGAATTTGAAAGACTCTTTCAAATATATCAGAGCCAGGTCCTGCTTTCTGCATCAAAAACACAGCTTGCTGACTGGCCTCTGGCAGTGGGCTGCTCTAGGTCACGGTCAATGAGGCATGAAGGAGCCCAGATCTAAAGGTGTGAACCCTTCAGGCTCAGCCTGGAGGGAGCCTGGGCTAGAGGCCAGGGTGCAATCTAGATGGTCTCCAGACAGAAGTGTTCCCAGAGAGGAAGACCAGAGCAGTTTGGTTTGTAGAAGCTAGTGGTTCCAGAAAAAGGAGAGGGAACAGACAGTATCCACACAGATAGTAAGTATCAAACAATATCTACACAGAAGCTCCCTGATCTGATGTCTTGCTAGCTGCATCAGATTTAAAACACCAACTAAGACAAAAATTAGTTAAAATAGTCAAAATATTAACAAAAAGAATTAAAGTGGCACACTAGAAAGTATCTACTTAGAAAAGAAAGCAATAAAGAAGGGACACTAACAACATTAACAAAACAAACAGAATCGTGTCATGACCTACATATACAGAGAGAAATCAGTGAAGTGGCAGATAAAAGCCAGACTCCGTAACAATATTCTCACAACCCCAGCACTTAGGAGACTGACAGAAGGATTGGGAGTTCAAGGCCAACCTGAATTATTTTGTAAGACTCAGACGGAAAAGCAAAACAAAACTGGCGGATACAGTTTTGACTGAATCAAGAATAACACTAAATATGAATGGACCAAGCATTCCATATCAAAAGGCAGAGATTGTCAGTTTGGTTAGATTTTAAAAGGAGCAGCCAACTCTTGTGCTATCTTCAAAAGAGAGTTTAGATTCAACAAGATAGGAAGCCAGAGAATGAAGGTAAATTGTGCAAATAGTGACTTTGTGAGTGACTGGGACACTATTAAACAAAATAAACTTTGAGACAAAAAAGTAGTTGAATACAAAGGGGCCTTCACTTTAAAGCATAGGTGCATGCTTTACACGAAGGAGTTATTTTGTATGTTGAAGACTACTGTGTATTTGTGCCTATAAACGGCATGATGTCATATGCTTGCCATTATAGTCCTACATAAAATAGTTCACCACTTGTGTTCCATCTGCTCATTCTCTTTCACTCCACCTGCTAAGCTCCTCACAACCAGTGATCTTTTTGACAATCTGATTTTATTTTCCAGACTATTCTATCCTAGGACTCGGTGTTGCCTTTTCAGGCCGTCTTCTTTTAGCTAGTGCTTTGGTTATTTTCTCATAGGCATGACACAGTACCCCAAAAAGAAATAGTATATTGAAGGAAGGATTTCGTTTGGCTCAGTTTCACGACAAGAAAGGCATTTGTAGCTTATGACATGGCTTGTTACACCTCTGCAGATCAGAAAGCTGAGAGGTCTGGCTATATATAACCTCTAGCCCTGCTCCCGTAGTCCTACGGCTAGCTAGGCATGAGGTCTCACAACCTCTATGAAGAGTGCCAACAGCTGTTCAAACACACAAGTCAATGGGTGACATTTCATGTGGAAAACTTAACACGTAGCGATACAAATCTAAGGTTCTTCTGCACAATTTTATTTACCATTGAGTAATATTCAAGCGCTTGGCTGTACCACAGTTTGCCTACAAATTCACCTATTGAGGAATGTTTATCTATTTCCAAGTTTTAGGAATTCAAAGTAAAGATGGAATTAACCTTCCTAGGCAGTTTTATGTGTGGGCTCTTGATTTCAGTTTATTTGGGTAAAAATGGAGAGGTGTGATTGATGATGGATCATTTGGTAAGCCTATGTTTAATTTTGTGATAGACTGCCAAGCTGTCTTCCAAAATGACTGAGCCGTTTTATACTTCCATGAGCAATAAATTGGCATTCCAGTAGCTCCACATCTTCTCTGACACTAGCCATTAATTTCAGTTTCCTTTGCACTATCTTAATAGGTGTGGGATGACTTTACAGAATCGTTTTACTTTTCAATTGTCTAACAGTGTTTGTTGAGTACCTGTTTGCCATTCGTGTATTCTCTTTCATGAGATGTCTCTTAAGGTCTGCTTCCTATTTTAAAATATTAAATTGGTAGTTTTTTATTGCTGAGTTCTGGGTTCTTTATATATCTTGAATAACAGTCTGTCATTGGGTAAGTCTTTTGCAAATACTTCTACTGGTCTAGGGTTTAGTGTTCTCCTCACAGCCCTCATTATTTTTTGAGACAAGGTCTCACTATGTTGCCTTGGCTAGCTTGGAACTCACTTGTAGACCAGGTTGGGCTTGAACTCACAGGGATTTGCCTGCATCTGTCTCCCAAAGGCTGGGACTATTGGCCTGCGTGCTGGGAGCCTTCCGCAGGGATCTCTGGCCAAATGAGAGGGTTCAGGCAAAGGGGAGAGCACGAGCAGGGACAAAGTCTCCTCCACCTCCATCTCCGTCTCTGCAGTTGCCACCTCATTTGCACCAAGACGCTGCACCCACCGCCCTGCGCTGAGTTGGGCCCGGGCTGGCGAGGAGTGGGGGAAGCTTCTGGTGGCGTTCGGGAGAGCAGACCTCTTCCCAAGCAGCAGTGTTACAGCTCTTATGATAGAAGCTCTCGGACGGCAGAGTAGTTCTCACACTTTTATTCCTTCTGGATGGCAGGCTCTCCTACACGGGTTGGAAAGGTCTAATATACGGTTTGGGAGGGGTCAGGGGTTTGACAACAGGTACTTCCCATTGACTTGGTCTGAGAGCTTAAGGGCACCTTATTTGCATGTGGGAGGGCTTGGTGTTGCTCCTATGTGACAAATCTCACATGACTGGCCTCTCGGCAGGGGATTATGGAGGCTGTAGCTGTTTTACAAGAGTCTTCCAGGAGCGTTGGCAAAAACGTTTTCTGGTCCCTCGTGGATTGTTCCACTGGGTCGCCCAGAGTTTTCAGCCTGTGCCAAACCTGGTGCCAGACTGCCTGCCACAGACCACTGCCCCACCTGCCACCATGCCTGGAAAGCTCTCACTGTCTTGCTTTTGCTGAGCCTAAGTTTTTAATTTCAGTGAAGCTCAGTTTATCAGTTCTTTGTTTCATCATGAGTGTTTCATTAGATGTATCTTTGTTGTTATATTAAAAGAGACATTGCCACCCCAGGTGACCTAAATTTTTCCCATATCACCTTCTAGGCATTCGGTAATTTTGCATCTTACTTTTGGGTTTATGCTCCATTTTGAGTTACTTTGTGGAAGGTTTACATTCTGTGTCTATTCATGTTTCTCATTGTTCGTCCAGATCCCCCAGCTTCCTTTACTGAAGGTTCTCTCCTATTGTATCCATTTGACTCCTTTGTCAAAGATTACTTAGCTGTACTTACGTGGATCTAATTCTGTGCTACATATTTACCATATATTCTTTTACCAGAATTACATTGTCTTGACTGCTGTAGCATTTTGTAAGCCTTGAAAGTTAGTACCATCAATCTTCCAAGTCTTTTTCAGTATTATGTTGGCTAATTCTGGGGTCTTTTGGGTCCTCACAGCTTTCAAAATACCTTCCTGGAATTCTGGTTAGGATTGTACTGAGTCTAGAGATTAAGTGAGAGAGAACTGACATTGAGCAATATGGGATCTGCCTACCCGTTAACATGGAATATCTTTTCAATATCCTGGTTGTTTCCCCATCAGTGTTTTATAGTTTTATAATATAAAAATTGTAACTTTTTATATTAATAGCAAACTATTTTATTTTGGGTAGCAATGTATAATAAGTATCATTGTGTTTCTAATTTTTAATTTAATTTGTTCATTGTTATTAGTGGGAAAGAAACCGTTGTATAACCTGAGTTCCTAATTGTATGGTATCTCATGTAAAGAACCATGTCATGTGTAAAACAGCATATGTTTATTTCCTTTGTTCCATTTATAAGTCAAGCAAAGAGTTTTTGCTGGGAACTGAATCAACTAGAATCTGCATATTTGATTTCCTAGACTCCAGAACTTTAAGAAAATTAATTTCTGGATTTTTAAAGGAATTTTTACTTATTTACACTAACAAGATATTTACTTATGGACTCATATTGATGATTTAGGTAAGTGTATGGTGGATGCAAATGGCTACTTGTAAAAATCCAGCACTTCTGAACATCTGGCAAAAATAAAAAGTATGGTAAGTATTCTCCCAAGTTTTGCATGTTGATGCATCTAATTTTATATTTAGTATATTTTACTAAATTTTATTGTAAAGGCCTTGTGTTTTTTAAATGTGTCTTGGAAACTGGTGAAATTGTAATACTAGTAGATATTATATATTCCAGTGTCATGTATGAATGAGCAGAATTGAAAATGGCTTTTCTGATGAATTTTTCTGTCACCTTCCTCCTAAAGCTTGTTTGAATGTCTTGTAGGCCAAGAAGTGGAATCGATTCCCAAGTGAGATGACTTATCCAACACACTTGATATGATTTCTAGTCTTTAAAATTTACTGTTTTATAGGCAAGGATGTGGTCAGCTTTAGAAAACGCTCCTTCCATATGTTCTGCTGTTGATTGAAGTAATGAATGAAGGTCTGTTAGATCAGGTTGCATAGTGCCATTTAGCTCAACTGTAAACTTGTGGAATTTCATCCTGTTAGAACTTGCAGCCAGTGGTGCTGAAGAGTACAGCACCATGCCAGGTGCTGTGTACACCTTTAATCCCACACTTGGGAGACAGACAAGTGGATCTCTGTGAGTTCGAGGTTTGCACAGTGAGTTCTAGGCCAGTCAGAGCTACACAATGAGATCCTATAAAATCAAAAATACACACCATTTGAGTATGAAGCCCAACTACTAAAAACCCACACTATATAGGAGACGTGTGCAGCTTCCTACACTTGTAACTATGACTTGTTCTATTTTTTTCTAGCTTTTCCCTCATGTACTTGATTGTGTGTGTGTGTGAGTGTGTGTGTATATATATATATATTGTGTGTGTGTGTGTGCATGCACGTATGTATGTGTTCATGTAGATAGACGCACGTGTATTAGGGTATATACATGCACATGTGTGGGAGCAAATGGAGGCCTGAGGTTAATATCCAGTATCTTCCTGGATTGCTCTCCATTTTATGTAATCAAGAGTCTTTCATGAACCGAGAGTCCACCAGTTATGACTTTTCTAGCCAAACCGCTTGCCCCGAGTAGACCCTTTCTGTGCTGCTCAAGTACTGGGCCTACAGGCAGACGAGTGCACACCCAACTGTTCCATGGGTTCTGGGGATCTGACTCAGGGCCTTGTGCTTGTGCTGCAAACACGTAAGTCACGGGCCACCTCCCCAGCCCTACCTCGTGTATTTGACACTCTTTTATTAGATACATGAACGTGAAGGATTTTTATGTCTTCTTTGAGAATCAACCTTTATCACTGTGTGATGCTCATCCTTCTCCTCCTCATCTTTTCCTCATAAATCTATTTTTTCAGAAATTCTGATTTCTTTTAATTGATGTTATTGTATTTACATATATCCATTGTCTTGGAAGCTACACGTCTCCTACATAGTGTGGGTTTTTAGTAGTTGGGCTTCATACTCAAATGGTATGTATTTTTTATTTTTTCGATAGGATCTCATTGTGTAGCTCTGATTGGCCTAGAACTCACTGTGTAAACCTTGAACTCACAGAAATCTACTTGTCTGTCTCCCAAGTGTGGGATTAAAGGTGTATACAACACCTGGAATGGTCTGTGTTTTTTAATTAGTTTATTTAAGCAGTTTATTTAAAATGATTCTTGATAAGTCTAGGTTAATGCCTCTTTTATAAGAAACTTTTAAAATGATCTCTTTCTTTCTTTGGACCCAGTCTCGCTCTATGTGTTAGGATTTTTATTGCTGTGAAGAGACACCATAACCAAGGCAACTCTTATAAAGGAAAACATTTAATTGGGGCTGGCTTACAGTTTTAGAGGTTCAGTCCATTATCATCATGGTGGGAAGCACGGCAGCATGCAGGTAGACATGGTGCTGGAGAAGGAGCTGAGATAAGCAGGAAGAAACAGTCAGCCACTAGGCCCAGACTGAGTTTCTGAGGCCTCAAAGAAAGACCACCCTCTAGTGATGCACTTCTTCCAACAAAGCCACACCTACTCCAACAAGGCCACACCTCCTAATAGGGTCATTCCCTATGGACCTACGAGGCCATTTTTATTCAAACTATCACATGCTGCATCCAAACTGGCCTAGAAATTTCTATACAGCTCAGACTGGCTCTGGATTCACAATCCCCCTGCTTCAGTCAGCGGAGTGCTAGGATTATAGGCATTCACCATCACAACCTGCTAATTACCTTTATGCTTGTTCCTTTTGCATTTCTTACTGATTTCTGCCTTTTCCAGTTTTAATGATCTCATATGGGTTTATCACATGTATGATGCTTGTTAAGGTGTGTGTGTGTGTGTGTGTGTGTGTGCGTGCGTGCGTGTGTGTGTGTGTGTGTGTGTGTACTAACTCACAAATAACATCACGTTATCACACTGACCCTCAGGTAACACATATACTTTTTCTTTCTTTTCTTCCTTCCTTCCTTTCTTTAAACTTTTCTCTTTTATTTTCCTTTTTCTTTTATTGTTTTTTCTTTTGCCAGTGACTCATAGACAGTTTGTTCTGGAATTCACTGTCCTTCCCTCCTGAGTGCCAGGATTAAGGGTGTGTGCTTCTATACTTGGCAGCACAATTCCGTTTTAAAGAGTCTCTTTCCAGTTCCTTCTCCTGTCGCTTCCAGCACTATTCACCTTACTTATCCATAAGACTTTCCCACCTAGATTTGCTTACTTTAAACAAACCTTCCAACCACATGAATTAAAGATGAGAAAAATAAAATATTTTGAGACAAAGCCTTATACGTCCCAGGCTGGCCTCAAACTCTCTGTGTAGCTGAGGGTGACTTTGAAATTGTGATTCTCCTGAGAGTTTCTGTACTGCATCCTGGTGACAAATGAGCACTGTTCTCCCAGTGTATGCAGTCCCAGAGGCTGAATCCAGGACTCCAGGCAAGCAGTCTACCAACTGAACTACATCCTAGAGCGTTAGTATTCTTTAATTTTTTTAAAGGGTCTCTCTGTGACCTACCAGGAACTCTTGATGTAGCCTTGCCTGGTTTCAAATTCATAGAGATCCACCTGCCTCTCGGCCTTTTCAGCATGGAAGTAAAAGGGGCCAACATACCTGTCTCTCTTCATTGATATTTTTGAACCAATAAAAATATAGCAAATAGGGGTGGAGACCTTTGCCTGGGCCACCAGGAGTCCGTAGCCAACAAGCGCCGGAGAAAGATACCCTCCCAGGAGCTTAGAAAAGCCTTGAGTGGGGTTAAGGGGAGCAACACCTCTCACCCAGACCCGCCTGGATCCACCGGGATCCAGGGCCCGAGAACCCGGGAACAGAAAAACTCTGAACCTTCCGGTTTTCACCGGTGGATGGAGACCTCTGCCTGGGCCACCAGGAGTCCATAGCCAACTAGCTCCAGAGAAAGATACCCTCCCAGGAGCTTGGAAAAGCCATGAGTGGGGTTAAGGGGAGCAACACCTCTCACCCAGACCCTCTCGGATCCACCGGGATCCAGGGCCTGAGAACCAGGGGCTAGGAAACCTCTGAACCTTCCAGTTTCATCTGCGGGTGGAGACCTTTGCCTGGGCCAACAGGGGCCTGTGCCTGGGGACCTCAGCCTGGGCCACAAGGCACCAGGAAAGAGTGGGTATCCCAGGAGTGCTGACACACCTTTGAGCACAGGCAAAACCACCACTTCTGTTCAAACTCACTCGATCAAGAGGGACCCTTGCAGAGCCTTCAGGGCATAGGAACTAAGGGACAGATGGGGACAAGATCCTTCTGATTTCTTTCTGCACCCCAGAGTGGACCCTGTGCGACAGCTCTCCAAACCCAAACACCGCTCAGAAAGAGCTGGTCTTCAAGGAGTACTGACACAGAGGCCTGCAGGAGGGGCAAGCCACAACCAGACAGAGTAAGATCAGCTAACATCAGAGTGAACAAGATGGCAAAAGGCAAGGGTAAGAACATAAAGAACAGAAACCAAGAATACTCGGCACCATGAGAACCCAGCTCTCCCACCACAGCAAGCCCTGGATACCCCAACACACCAGAAAAGCAAGACTCAGATTTTAAATCATTTCTCATGATGATGATAGAAGACGTGAAGAAAGAAATGAATAACACCCTTAAAGAAATACAAGAGAACAGAGATAAACAACTAGAAGCCTTTCAAGAGGAAATAAAAAAATCCATTAAAGAATTACAGGAAAACTCAATCAATCAGGCAGAATTTCAAAAAAACACAATCAAACAGAAAAAGGAAATGCACAAAACTATCCAGGAGTTAAAAATAGGAATTGAAACAATAAATCACAAAGGGGGACAACCCTGGAGCTAGAAAACCTAGGAAAGAGATCAGGAACCATTGATGTAAGCATCACCAACAGAATACAAGAAATAGAAGAGAGAATCTCAGGAGCAGAAGATACCATAGATAACATCGACACAACAGTAAAAGAAAATGCAAAATGCAAAAAGCTTCTAACCCAAAACATCCATGAAATCCAGGACACAATGAGA
>CM052703.1:124351237-124464182 GCA_028551405.1 Uromys caudimaculatus | reverse complement strand
CACAATGGAGTACTACTCAGCTATTAAAAACAATGACTTAATGAAATTTGCAGGCAAATCGATGGAACTTGAAAATATCATCCTGAGCGAGGTAACTCAGTCACAAAAGAAGGAACATGGTATGTACTCACTGATAATCGGATATTAGCCCAAAAGTTCAGAATGCCCAAGTTTCACTTTACAGAAACCGCTGGACTGAGAGTGAGGTCCCAGATGGAGGAGTTGGAGAAAGGTCTGAAGGAGCTGAGGGAGTTTGCAGCCCCAAGGAGGGAGCAACAGCATCAATGGACCTGACCCCCCCCCCCAGTCATCCTGGAGTTAGGACCACCAACCAAAGAATACACATCTATGGTCCCATGGTTTGGACCACATATGTGGCAGAGGATGGCCTCGTTGGCCATCAGGGAGAGAGGAGAGGCCCTTGGGCCTGAGAATGTTAGAGGCCCCAGTAAAGGGGAATGTCAAGGCGGGAATGTGGGGATGGGTGGGCGGGTGGGGTGGGAGGTAGAATTCCCTCATAGAGGCGGGGATGGGGAGGGGATCGGGGGTTTCCAAAGAGGAGACCCAGAAAAGGGGAAACATTGGAAATGTAAATAAAGTATCAAAAATAAAAAAAAGTAAAAAAAATTTAAAAATAAAAATAAAAAAAATATAGCATATATAATATAGTATGGTGTCTCTGTGTGGCAGAGTAGGGATTCAAAAATGTAAAAGGTATTCATAATGTAATATACAATGAGAATTTTTCTCCTGTCCATCCCTGTTTCCCATGAGGCAGCAACATTTCTTCATTTCTTTTCCCAATTTATTTTCTGCACATGAATAATGCATATTCGTACTATTACATATTCTTTTTCTTTTTTACCAAAAATAGTGACAGCATATGAAACCTCCTATTTTCACCTGGACTCACCAATGCCTATATAGTCTTCCCAGCAGAACACTGCTCCACTCCATGAGTACACATGTCTCAGGGATGTGGACTCCACCCCCCAGAGCTGGGATTGGGTGGTCAGAGGTTGGCCCATTCCTTTGCCAGAGATTTATGAAAACTGGGCAAAAGATTCAATTCAGGACAAGGAACAAGCTAAGACATCTTTTGGGCCTGCAAGAAAGTCTTTTCCTTCTGATAAAGCTGTGTGGGGGCCTCAGACTGTCTCTGGATATATTATACTGTCTCTATGGCACAGTAGAGGTGAAGACAATGCTTTGGGGGTAAAAACTGGAAAAACTGAAGGGCTCAGATTAAAACAACCTCAGCACTGATTCAGTATCATTCTTGAAAGCAGAAAGCTAGGGGAAGGCCATTTCTATCAGTCTAGCATGGGAGGAGAGGCACTGAACTAGGAACTGTTGCATCTAATACAAGGGAACCCTAAATCCAGAGTGCTGTCTGGACTGGCTTTTGCTTCCCAGGAAGCTCACTGAAAGCTCTCCCACATTTATTTGAGAGTAACTTGGAAGAGGACTCGTGTCCACACGGCACAGATGAGGAACGAGGTGTGATGGGAAATGAAGCTGTGGATACGAAAGTACTTGGGGTCTGAGAGCAAGGGAAGACTTTTGAGCTACGCCGAGCTATCTATGCCTTTTACCACATGAGAGGGACAGCTGGACTCTCATTGCAGGCTTTTTTCTACAGCGAGATTCCTTCCTTAGTTGGCAGACACCCCTAATGTCAATATAGCAAGACCTGTCTCAGACACAAAACCAAAAATGTTACTTCCCTAAAGCATTAGTTACATTTCTCATTGTTATGAAGGAACACCTGGAAGAAGCTACTTAAAGGAGAAGAGATTTATTTTGGCTCAGTGTTTCATCCTATTATGACTGTGAAGGCAGGGCAGTCATAAAGGCACAAAGCAGGAATTCCTCATTTCTAGGAAGATCAAAGAGCAGAGAGCCTGGACCAGATGCAGATATAACCTTCAGGGCCGCCCCCAGTGACACGCCTCCGCCAGCTCCACCTCTCCTTCCAAAGGTTCTAACAGCTGCCCAACATAGCAACAGCAGCTGGAACCAAGTGTTCAAGTACATGGGACTCGGGTGGGGGGCATTTCACATGCCAACATTCCCCTAAACCATGGAAAACTCTGGATTGAGACATTTGCACCCACAAATTCCATTTGGCACAAAAGCACCCTTAGCAACAGCAGCGCTGGAAGGTTCTGAGACTTTGTAGAGGTGGGGAGCACCCTAGAAGGATCCACCACGGTTGCCAAGGCTTTCACTACTCCCAAGATGTGGCCTCCAACCATCTTCAAGCTTTAACAGCCCAGGTGTCAATGGGTCATCACCTGATGTACATTAACAGTCCCCATTATTCAGTATTAGAGTTGTCATGTGCCTTAGTCTGTTTTCTGATGTTGTAGCTGAATACTATAGGCTGGTGTTACTCTAAAACAGAAGTTTATTTCGCTGATAGCTCAGGAGATGGCGCAGAGAAGAGCTCGGTGGGAGCATCTGCTTGGCACCTGCTTGGGAGCCTTTTTGCTACATTGTAGCAAGGCGAAAGAGCAGGTGTGTAGCTCGGCATGTCTCCTTCTTGGCTTTCAAAGCACAAATGAGTCCAAGGGGATCTCAGTTCATGCTCTCAACTTAATCCTAGTCACCTCCCAAAGGTCTCACCTCTAAATACATCAATATACAACTTTGGGAGGTTGTTGTTTTTAACACATAAATTTCAGGAGAGTAAATTCAAACCATCATTGCAAAATGCTGGGCTAAGAAACCCCACCCCCAACATTCCCACAGCCTCTGGGGGCCTGCCCTCTCCAAAAATGCAGTCTGGTAAACACTGTGGCTAGCTACCCTTCAGCCACCTCCTTATGCTGGAAATGTTTTTCTTCCTGCTATCTCTTTTAATGCTTCAATTAATCTGAAAAGAATTCAATCCAAAAGGTGAGAATACAGTTGATGATAGGGTCTGGGAGCTGATCTGGATCCGCAGCTGAGAAAAAAAAAAAAAGCATGTGTGAACAATAACATCCTCGGTTTAAAAATGGACTTGCCAAGCTTCCTAAGTGCGCGCTCTGGATGAGCTGGGCACACACTACAGATATCCCTTTGTGTCTGCGCCAGTCCAGGCATAGCACAATGGTATGACTGCCTTTCGTTTCTGACCTTAGGTTCATTTTTAGATCCTAGGACACAAACTGGAATCCAGGAAGTGTGAGTTTTTCTTGAACTAACCTGAAAAAAGGGTTTTCTCAGCCTCTTCAAAATGAAGCTGCAGAGTTCACAACATTTTTAATTATAACACACTAAATAAATACGCTGAGCGGCTCTTTGCTCTGAGATCAAGGTCTCTATTTTTATCTCCAATGTTCTGAGTGGGCTATTGGGTGGCTGAACATCCACACCTTCCATGTCACTGCACTGACTGCTAAGAAAATCATTTGTACAAACAGGAAGTGCAGCAAAAAGGTTTTAAAGAACCTTTAAAAAAAAAATGTCTTTCCAAGCCAACCATAGTGGTTCACGTTGGTAATCCCAGCACTCAGGAGGCCGAGTCAGGGACGATCACAAGATCAAGGCCAGCCTGGGATATATAGTAAGACACTGCTTCAAAGAACAAAACAGGAAAACCATTACTACCATCTCAATGACAACAAAAACACGGCCCTGAAATAAACTCAAGTTATTGTTTTGCTGAATTTTCATAGCTCCTGGAGAGGGAGAATGTTCTCTTTTTGATCAATGTTTTCCAGGGCCTTGAAGATAAAGGTCACCCTAGTTGTTGCCACACCCAAATCTGGAAAAAAGTCAGGGTCCCTGAGCAGAGCACTCCCGCTGTAATTGGCAGTAGGATTGAGGGAGACCTTAAGGCTACCCTGGGCTGCCTGCTCTTGGCCGCACTTCCCTGCACCCTCCAAGAAGGTTCTCTCTGAGCGCTTTGTGTGTATTCCTGTGAAAATGTACATGTTCGTCGAACCAACTGTAGAAATCCTAGAACCAATTCTTCAAGAGTAGCCAAAGAAAGGGAGGGGGCTCTGGTGGGAAACCTGATGCTGGGAGAAGATACCAGTTTTGGGAGAAATTACCAATGTTGACAGGTTTGCTCACTTACTTTCCGAAGCAACCCATACTACAGATGAAGACTTTGAGATTTATGGAAGTGAATAGAGGAAGATGACACTTCAGTGAGTAGACAAAGATGATTGCCTTCCAACCCTGTTTAAGACAATGCTATAATTTATATCATGATTATACCTAAATCAAAGAACTGTTCTTTACAGTGCATACCAAAAAAGGTCTAAAAGTGCTGTCGTGTACTACTTAATAGTGCTCCTGATGTACCTGTAAAGTTACATCACCAAGGGCAGAGCTGATGGCTCAGTGGATAAAATGATGGCTTTAAAAGCATGAAGACCTGAGTTCAAGCCCAACAAATAGTCCATGTTACACAACATATCAAAACAAATGAACAAACAAACAAACAAAAATCAGGTGTGGTGGACATACATTCCCAGCACACATGAAAGAGAGGCTGGCCAGCTTAGCCTACTTGGTGAGTTCTAGGCAAGTGAGAAACCTTGGCTCAGAAAGAAAAATGAATACCACCTGAAGAACAACAGCTAAGGTTGACATTTAGCTCCCAGGCACAAACGCATATGTGTGTACATACACATACATGAACACGTATATGCCAAGATACATACATAGAAAATTAAGAGGGATTCTCTCCCCTGTGATGCTGTGGTCATTTGGTTCACATATGTACACTCTGTGTTCTTATGCAATGATGCAACACCCACCAGCCCCTTTCCCAGAGTAACCCATTGTCAGTGGCGAGTGACCACACTTCAAGCACCTTGACTGAAACACTTTGTTATTGACTATACAAGGAGTTTTATGCAAATATAGTCTTCATTTTGAGTGTTCAGATAATACTCAAATTAATTATTTTAGAACACAATGGGCTATGTTTAATGTCTTCTTATAAATTTTAAATTGTAAAATATACCTAAGACAACTATAGCATCTTGACCATTCTCAGTGTCCAGTACTGTTAGCATATTTAGTTCCACAATCAACGTCTTTGGATCTTTCTCATCTTGGAAAACTGAAATTCTATACTCGTAAATAACATCTCTCATTTCCCTTCTCTCCAGTTCCCAGCAACCACCATCTGCTTCCTGCGTCTACGACTTTAGCTCCGACTTGTGAGCAGACCTATATGTCACTTGTCTGTTGTGTTCTCAAGTTCACTCATGCTGAACACGTGCTAGGATGTCCTAATGTTGAAGACTATTTCACTGTAGGGGTGAGCACCCCTGACACCCACTCATCCGTTGATGGACTGTCGGGTTGCCTCATCTTTGGGGGGCTGAATACTCAGAAGTAGAATTGTGGCTCAGACGGTAGCTCCAGTTTGAAAAATCATTCTTCTGTCTTCCATAACTGGGACCATTTCGCATCCCACTGGTGGTTGGATGGATTCTGATTTCCCTACATCCTCACCAACAATTGTTATTCCCTGTGTTCAAATAGTAGTGCTAATGCATTTTCATTAGTAGAACTAATGAAAGAGAGATGGTACCTCAATATAGTTCTCTGCACTTCCATTTATCTTCCTTCCCTCCTTCCCTCCCCCTCCCTCCCTTCTTCCCTCTCTCCTTCCTTTCTTTCTTTTTCTTCAGTTTTGTAACCATTTTGATGTAGTGGAGATCAAGCCCAGGGCCTCAGGCACCCTAGGCAAGTGCTGTGTCCTGAGCCACGCCCCAGGCCCCCACTGTGACTTTGATTTGCATTTTCCCTACTGTCCAGTGCCTTAGATATACTTGTTAACCATTTATATATTTTTTTTCTGTAAAAATGCCTATAAGAATTTGATAGGGATCACAGTCAATCTGTATATTCCTTTGGGTAGTATTGACATCTTAGCAATTGTTAGTTTTCCAATTCATGAATGTGGACTGCATTTTTATCTATTTTAATCTTTAATTTATTTCTGGAACATTTTGAAGTTTTTAGTGTAAAATCTCTTGTCTATTGTTAATTTCTAAGTACTTTTTAAACTGTCACAAATGAAATTATTTTCTTCTCTTTTCTTTTATGTATGTGTGAGTACACTGTAACTGTCTTCAGTCAGAAGAGGGCTTTGGATCCCATTACAGATGGTTGTGAGCCACCATGTGGTTACTGGGAATTGAACTCGGGACCTCTGGAAGAGCAGTCAGTGCTCTTAATCTCTGAGCCATCTCTCCAGCCCCGAAAATATTTTCTTAATTTCTTTTTCTTATTGTTCATTGTTAACACAGGGATGTGCAACTCAGTTTTACATTTTGATCTTGCGTCCTAAAAGCCCGGTGATTCACTCCCTTGCTCTGACAGCTTGCTTATGAAATTTTTGAAATTTTTTCATGCATATGCAGGATCATGTTTGTGAGTAATAATTTTACTCGTTTGGATGTTTGGTGATATTATCCCTTTTTTCTAATTTACACATATTTTCATGTATGTGTATTTATGGGTGTATGTTCACATATGTGTCTGCCTGCTTGGAAAAACCCAAGGATGCCATTCAGAATCATCTATAATGGCTCTTCCACCTTGCTCATTCAGGCAGGGTCTGTCAATCAAACCCAGAACACACCGATGTAGCTAGTCTCACTAGCTAGCTTGTTCTGGGGATCCCCTGCCTCTACCTCTGAGACTGGAATTACGGTGGCTGCCATCCCCACCTCATACTTACATGGGTTTGGGGGGGGGGACCAAGCTCTGGTCCTCATGCCTGTATGGCAATTGCTTCACTACTAAGCCATATTGGTTAGGGGGTTGTTTGTTTTTGTCAACTTGACATAAGTTAGAGCCATTCGTGAAGAATGAAGCTCAGTTGAGAAAATGCCTCCATCAAATTGCCCGTAGGCAAGGCTATGGAGCAGTCTCTTGATGAATGATTGATGTGGAGAGCCCGGCCATTGTAGGCAGTACCACTGCTGGGCAAGTGGTCCTAGGTTATAATTTAAAAAGTAAACTGAGAGAGCTATGAGGAGCAACCAGGAAGCAGCACTCCTCCATGGCCTCTTCTTCAGCTCCTGCTTCCAGGGAGCTTTGAGGAGCTGCCCTGGTGGACGCTAAGCTGCAAGCTGAAACAAACTTTTTTTTTTGAAAGTTACTTTTGGTCATGGTGTTTATCACAGATATAAAGAACAAAGTAGGACACAAGCTGTTTCCTCGGAGTTGATATTTTAAGGATAAAATATAAAACAGAAGGAATTTCACAGCCAATGAAATGGAAATTTAGAATTAAATCTTCACACATTTTCTCGAATGTGTCCGTCTAAGCCAGCAGGTTTCAACCTGTGTGTCACAATTCTTTTTGAGGGAGTCTCATATCAGATACCCTGCATATCAGATATGTGCATTATGATGCATAACAGTCACGAAATTACAGTTATGAAGTAGCAACAAAATACATTTATGGTTGGGGTTCACTACAACATGGCCTGTATTAAAGTCGCACAGCACTCGGAAGGTTGAGAACCCGTGATCTAAGCTGGTTTCCTTTGCAGGGTTCTAGCTCAGACCTGAGCACCAGGGTCTGGAGCTGCCTTTCCAGTTAGGCTAGGAATACCTAGAGAAAGATGCAGCATCTTTCATGGGAGTTATCAAAAACAACAGAAAATTAAATTAAGTTAGAAACCAGGGCATGTTCCCACAACCTCCTTCTCTTACTTATTGATCTACAATCCAGCAGAAGTGTTGTTAACTAAAAATTACATGGCACCACTGTTCTGAGCTAACACACCAGGCTAAAAGTAAAAAATGGAGTCACACCAAAATTCCCTGCCGCCAACTCAGGGTAAGCTTTTTATCTGGCCTTCCAAGAAATCGGGATTACACAGAGAGAAAGGCAAGATTTCACAAATAGGCCTTTTTCAATTGTCAGGACAGTGCAGTTCTTTCTGCCTTCATCCTTACACTGAAGATGTAACTGAAAACAACCTGTCACCAGCAACTTTCTATTCTCTTCAAAAGTAACTTTTGACCAATCTGCTTTTTATTTTGGTTTTGCTTCCACTAGCCCAGTTCTTTCCACCCAACTAAACTCTTATGCTCGGTTAATTGAAATATTTACCCTATTTATTTGTTTTAAATTAATTAATCATTCAATTAACTATCTAATTAATTGTGGTGTTGAAGGTCAAACCCAAGACTTTGCTCATGTTAGGCCAGCATCCCACCCCCAAACTACACCCCAGTTCTACATGGTTTTATTTTCATCAGATGAAATGTTGTTCAATCCAGAAGGAGAGTAATACCAGGCAATAACTCCAGACTCCCTGGTTGTAATATTGTCTTTTGACAGTGTACTTAAGTTTGTGTTCCAAGCTTGGATTCCAAAGATCAATGCCATCTATGATCGGGTGCTTTGGAAGCTCCCCTGGTTCATGCTCTTGATGCTGTGGTTATTACTATGTTGATACATAGCCATACTCCTGCGTTCTACTGCAGATTCTTGGCTGTAAGTCTGCTTCTGCCTCTCCACTTACTCCTTCAGACTGAGCTGGCCTGTCCATTTACTTCTTGAGATATGAACTCTGGATGTAGGAACCGATCAATTCTCTGCCCAGGCTAGGGTCCCAAGACTCTCTACCATGAGACTCTACAGCTTGTGCTCTCGTTTTTCAGGAAGAGGTGATTCCTGTCCTACTTGACAGCTGTATTACATGGAATAATGGGATACGTTATACATAGATTTTTTTTTTTTTTTTTAGTGTCTCTGAGCATTTTTCTGAGCAAAGCAGTATTTGTTATTCACACTCCTGCCTTGTTTAGTGACATGGGACAAACAGCCTCATGATGGGTTTCAGCCCTTCCAGCTAGCATGGGGGGGGGTTAAACTTTTCCACCCCACATCCCACAGAGAGTCTCTTGTCAGCTGTTACTAATTTCCTTGCTCTAAATCTAAATTATAGGTCTCTGGGGGCAGTGGCAAGAACATGCAGTATTGTCTCTGTTCCGTTAAGTAACACGTTACCATGTCTTCCGTTTTCTCTTTGATTAAAGGATCCATTAGCTTTATAGGCCATTGCATTTTCTTCTCAGGAATCTAAATATGAAAAAAGAATATAACAGCTCTTACCTCTTTCTCTTGCCTCTCTCCTACTTCTCTTACCTCTCCCCGTTCCCTTCCCCCCTCTCTCCACGTGGTCATGGCCGGCCTCCACTCCTCTACTTCTCTACTCTCTCCCTCTCTCTGCCTTTCTCTGCCTCTACTACCCTCTTAACTCCCCTTCCCATGCCCTAAATAAACTCTATTTCTGTACTATAAAAAAAAAAAAAAGAATATAACAAAGAATATGATATGCCCTAGAGATGTTAGCCTGGGGGGCTGCAGAGATGACTTAGTGGTTAAGAGCACCAGCTACTCTTTGAGAGGACCTGGGTTTGGTTGCTAGCACCCACATGGCAGCTCCCAACTGTCTATAGCTCCAGGTCCACAGGATCTGATGCCATTTTCTGGCATTGTACACCTATGTGGTACACAGACATATATGTAGACAAAACACTCATAGTTATAAAAATAAACAAATACAATTTTAATTTTCGAAAGTTAGCCTGGTCAGGGCCAAGAAGATTTCAGAATCCTTTGGTCATGGTCTTAGAACCTTTTGGGTTTCTGTTGATGTCTCCTTCTTTATAATGAACTCGAATGCATAGGTGGCCACAAAGAAACACCCATTTTGTACTCACTATGAGAATGCACAGTGTCCCTGTCAGCAAATGGTCTGCTTGGGAAAGCTCACAGACCCTGGGAAGTCAGCCTCAGCTTAGAGCAGCCCTGAAGGAGCAGGGATCGTCTCTGTGTCCTGACGTATCATTCCACAGCTAGAGAGGGATCTGGCTCAGAGTGCTAGTTAATTTGAAATGTCAGCTTGACTAGATAAAGGAATGCCTTGGCAATTGGGCATGCATAGAGGTATGCTGCCAGAGGAGATTGGCATAGAGCCCAGCAAATGGGAGAGCCATTTCTTCTGTGGGAAGGCACCATCCAATGGCCCGAGGCATACTAGAATAGAACAGAAGAAAAGCCCCCGTAGTCTCTCTCCTGGAGCTGGAATGCACATCTCTTCTCTCCATGAACATCAGAACTTCCTGCTCTCTGGTGTTTGGACTGAACTTTGGCCCTCTCACTGAGAGTTTCCCCATTGGTCTCTTTGGTTCTGGGGCCACTGGACCTGGATTTGGTTATGCTTCGTGCATCCTAAGGTTTGTAGCTGTACAAAGCCTATCACGGAGCCTCTCAGCCTCCATAATCATAGGAGACAATTCTTACACATCACCCTCTGTATCCTATTGATTCTCTGCCTGGAGAGCAGGTGGGTTATAGAAACGCACACAAAGCAGATATTAAGGACAAAGGGAATAGAAGATGAGAACTACAAAGATAAAATGAAGACTGTCAAGGTAGCTCAGTGGGCAAAAGTGCTTGCTGCCAAGCCAGACAACATGGTTCCTTCTCTGGGATGGAAGGGAGAGAACTGAGTCCCACGGGTTGTCCTCTGACTTCCATACACATTATGTGACATGCACACAAACACACACAGACACAAAGAAGTACACACACACATACGCACACGCACACGCACATGCAAATAAATGTAATACAAAATTTTAAAACAAGGTGATGTAAGTTTTCGTTTTTCGTATTTTGAGTTTTTATCTTTTCGTATTTTGAATTTTTACTGAATTCCAGAGGCTCCTCAGGAGCCTACATGGTTCTATATCTACAATATATTAATCACTAATTCCGAATGGTTATTAAAATTAAAGTTAAGCATATCAAGCGATTAACTCTTTGGTTTCAGGAGCCACCTGAAGCTAGTGGCCAGCATGGACCTAGCTCACTTCCATTACCATAGGAATTCTCAGGGACAGCAGTGCTCTGCGTGTAACCCCTTTGAGGCCCCTTTCTCCATTCAAGCATCATCTTCCAGAATATTCTCTACAAGAACTTTAACCAAGGTAACTTTGTTGAGCAGATATTCTTATTTTCCTACAGTCATCTAAAGTTTTCTCTGTAATAGGTATATTTGGGGGCCTCATCTAAGAAGTTTCCTCCCTATCAAAGTAGCAGTGGGCTGTGGGGAAGAAGAGTTTAAATGGGAGTCAGAAGGTCAGGAGGCGAAAAAGACTGAAAATTCAGTATATACATGTAGGAAATTATTAAAGACTAAGAAAATAACAATCCATTGTAAAAGATAAGTAAAAGAAAAATCTCTAACCTAAGGTCTCTGGGCATCTTTTCTTATCTTTTTTGGTCAGATTTGTGGCTTTCTTTACTTTTATGTTGTAGGTATTGAGTCCAATAGAGTTTTGGAGTTTTAATACAACTCAAGGTAAGATCCAACTTTATACTTGCACCACCCAGGGATGCTAAGTGGTCATGGCTCTCCATAAACCTAACTCATATATATATATATATATATGATATATATATATATATATATATATATATATGTGTGTGTGTGTGTGTGTGTGTGTGTGTGTGTGTGTATAATCTTTAAATCTAGTCTTTGTGTTTTACACACACACACCACTACCACCACCACCACCACCACCACCACCACCACCACCACCACCACCGCTAGGGTGATAGCACAGTTAACAAAGCCCTTGCTTGCTGAGTTTGGTCCCCAGAACCCAGGTGAAAGAAAAGACAGGTGTGGTGCTGCATACTTGTAATCCTAGCATTGGGGGGGCGGGGGGGGACGCAGGTGGATCCCTGGGACTTGCAAGCCGGCCAGCCTAGCCTATCTGGCAAGTTTAGGCCAATGAGACCTTGTCTCAGAATATAAGGTGAATGATCCCTGAATGTGTGTGTATTCTCTCTCTCTCTCTCTTTTCATTAAGACACAGGTATGGTGGTGCACACTTATAATTCCAACACTTGAGAGGCTGGGGCATGAGGGTTATCATATGTTTAAGGCTAGCCTTGAGTATATAACAAGGAGAGAGAGATAGGGCAGCATAAATGTACAAGGTATTTGAATCTGGGAATGAGATTCCAGGTGCCAGGAGTGAGTTCGAATCCACCCTATGAAGCTGATCTGCCACAGTGATGCTCAGCAAAGCTTCTTCTAAAGTTCTTTGCCTCTGACGCCTACTAATGAATGCAGAATGTTGCCATGGTAATGGTTACTTTTAGTACTTTTTATAGATTACAGTGTTACACCCTGGAGTCTATTCCTGTAAAAGCCCAAATTTTAAGACACACCAATACTTCCTTTAAGGTACCTATTTTATGGAATAGCATGAGACCTAACTGACCAGTGTTTGTGTTTAATACAGACATTCACTGTGACCAGAAATTTAGAATTTCCATTAAACAGTAGTAACGAAATACAAGTTAAGTTTATTTACCCATTTAAATTTATCAGTACTTGATGAATTACAGCACAGATCATCTTTCAGAAGTGCACACAAATCTCTTTGCTTTCTAGCCATGACCAAATTGCCAATGCTTGTGAAGACTCAAAAGAGTTGGAGACCACAGAGCTTCCTGATCAAAGGGGGGAGGGGTGTCAGTGGAGCCCTGACCAGAGGGGACCTCAGTGCCTAGACTTGGGTATGGGCTTTAACCTTTATTAGCTTTGAAGCCCTGAACTGCAGTATTCCCAACCGTAAACTGGAGATTATTATATCAACTTTGCACGCAGTTGTGAAGATGGTGTGGCTTCAGTGGTGCAAGAGGACTTACGTGGACTCAAGTCGATACTTAAGACGGAAAGAATGGGATGGAATTTATCAAATCCCGAAAGGCTAAGGAAAGACAATAGTTAGGGATTGGTGGATGTGTGGTCTCTGAAGTGGACAGAGAAGGACAAAGGGGCAGGGTTCATCCGGGTTAGTGGGTCTAGAATGACACCATGGAGTGGAGCTGTGAGGATTGGTCGGGGGCAAGAGTGGCGCCAGCGTGAGAGGCTGCCAAAGGTGCAAGTCCTCTGTCCTCCACACAGAGACTGACATGCGGTCAGTGTTCCAGAAGGAAGCCTAGAAGCTGTATGGAGACAAACATGAGGACCGTGTGTGTGAGGAGCTGAGGGGAGCAGGGCGTGAACCTGGACAGGGAGGCAGAACAAAGATGAAGATCCTCGGCATGCTAATTGAAGATGTGGAGGGAGCCAGAACTGTGAGAAGGCTCGGGTCTCCTGATAAGGAATTTCTGGAAACACCAGCAGAGGTAATGACAACACATAGTTTGGTCATTTGACATTTGTCTTCGTTTTTGTTTTGTTCCAGCAAAGTCTTAGGCTGTAGCATAAGGTGGCTTTGAATTTACAGCAATCCTCCCCTTCAGCCCCTCAGGTGCTTCATTACAGGCTTGAGCCATTATACCTGGAATTAAAAAACTATTTTCAAACTTCATTCAGGAATATTAACTGATTTGTACATTTTTGTTAGAAACAGAAAGCTATTAACCCTAAGAAACCAGTAAGTATCTAATAAGAGAAGCATAATTTTCAGACTTTATTTTGTCTTTTAAAATGTGTCAGTGGCTCATTTCTCCCATGTGGTCCAACACAATGGTGGTCAAGGCCAGTTTCATCAGCCAGTTCTTTTGGAATCACAAAGGATTTTTCTGGAAAATGGACATCAGCTGGAGGTAGGTATGTTAGAGCTCTCAAGGAAGACCTTCTGGTGCCAGCGGAGGACTCTTTTATGGTGGGGACATGTGCAATGGAGCTGAATGACCACGCCTTGCTTGTGGCCAGAATGAGATGCTTCCTAACCTGTGTCTCCAGCTTGCTGTCCCCCGGAGCTGTCCTGTGTCTCAGATGGTCATGGGTCATGGTTCTGGAAGCCACATTCTCACCACACACTCACCTACACGTGGATTCGTCATCTGAGGCCTACATAATCCCATCCTGATTTTGTATTTTGTCCCAAGACATTTCTACCTTCTCAGTCTCTAGCAACACAACCAGCTTCTGATTCGATTTCCAACTCCTGATATCCATGCAATGGATAGAACTCCCTCCTTGTATGTGGGAGGTGAACCCAACAACCCCATTTCAATCAATATAATCCAGCAGAGGTATCAATTCTGAGACTGAACTATAAAAGACTACTCTTCTCACATACTTGCTGTGATTAAAGCAAGTTGGAGATATTCTCATGGCAAGAAGCTGAGGGCAGCCTCCAGCCATCACCAATGGAGCACGACCCTTTTCCCAGTGTCTCGCAGAACTGAATGCTTCCAAAAAGCACCCAGGGGAAGCTTAGAAGCAGATCCTCCTCCAGTTGCACCTTCAGATGACATCATAGCCTGTCTGACACCCTGACTATAGCCTTCTGAGAAACCTGGAGCTGGATACACAAGTGAGCTGTGTCCAGATATCCTACCCACAGGCCCTGGGACTTGTTTCTTATATCCCTGTTGGTGTTAAGAGTTTGTTATGCATTAGTAGATGACAGAGATACTTTTCCATACTTACGCCAAATCAACTACTAGCGGTTGTTGCCTGTGCTTCCCATAGCACCTGAGTTTACACCCTTCTGGAATTCGAGGGAAGGCAGTCAGTTACTTAGGGAGAAGCCATTTGCTCGGTCCACACATGCTTCTGGGTGCCCTTCCCTCTGCGGACAACTGCTTCTCCAGACAACTGCTTCTCCAGTCTGATCTTGATCCCGAGTTCTTCTGGGAGTGAGTGGTCCTCTTACTCTTCTGCCTTGCAGTTCTGGTGCTCCCAAACTAGGCTTCGAGCCATGTGATATTCTTCTGTGTGCCTGACCTGGATTCCTGGCCCAGAGTCTGATTGCTGCATTTCATATCAAATCTGGTCAGTAGAGTTTTTTTTTTTTTTTTTTTTTTGGTTTTCATTTTGTTTTTGTTTAATAATTGCAGCTGTATTCCATGAGTTACATTTTTGACTTTGCATAGGACCCACATAAATCAAAATTAGCTTTGGCAACTCATCCCCGCAGGATGCTCAGATCCCATCCATTAGAAATATAAGGCTGGGTTCTGGGTTACCAAAGCAAGACCAGCTCCTGGCACCAGCTCTGGCTCATGGCTCCTGGATTGCTCCCCTTCATCTCTGGTTCTGCCGCCTCAAGGAGGCAGAAAACATTTCAGATGCATGTGTCAAGTTCTGCGCTCATCTTCCCATCTTTCCAGGGGGCATGGGATGGAACTTGGCAGACGCGCCTGGTCCTCATAGGGAGATGTGAGTGTATCAGCTCCAAGCAGGATTGCCAACTGGCACGGCCACTCAGTGGCACAGCGGTGACTCATGAAAGCAGCAAGGAGTAGCATGTAGGGCTGAGAATCCGTTCCCAGGCTCCCAGCAATTAGGAAGCAGGCCATTGACTTGGGACCAAGAAAAAAGAGTGAAAGTCCTGTTTCCTGGCTCCCCAGGGCGTCCACACACTCATGCCAACTTGCTTGCCGAGGGTATCCCTTGCCCTGAGCCCTCTACTTCTACAATTGCCTTCTGTGAACGCTATTTTTATTTTGGGGTGGTGGCTAGGCTCAGCTATTTTAGCTTCAGAACAAGGCTTACTACCCAAGGACAGGTTGGGCTTAGAAAACAAAACCGTTGTAGCCTGTGAGCAGGATCGTTATATCCTCAAAAAGACTGAACTATAACAAGCCCATCTTCAGTTATTTCAGACGCTGAAGCACTGCCTGCCTGGAACTCTCTGCATAAGCGCACCCCCAGGAATGCCTCTGCACAGATGGCTTCTACCCTTCGGCCTCTGTGGCTGTGCCACAGTGTGCTGATAAACTCCACTTCCACCTCCACGTCCTGGTGATTCCTTTCATATCCCACATCACTGGCCTGTTACCACTACTTCCTGACAGAACTTTGGGACCCACATGTGAACCTCTCTTCTTGCCTCCCCTCCGAGTAGTGCTAGTGGTATTTGGTCAGTTGTCTCGTGAGCAACTGAAAGTTCTATCTGGGGCTGCCTTCCAGAGACATCCAAAGGCCTCCAAGTTGCGACCCTGAACTCCCATCATGCATTGGGATTCCTTTTGGTGCCTTGTGGAAAAGCTTACTGCTCGTTCTTAACCGATAGGCCTGGCCAAGGCTACACTTTGGTGGGACATGAAAGCAATGGAAAAGCCGGACAGTTTTTACATTTACAGCCGCAATGGTAAGGGGATGGGTTCCTCTCCTCTGAGCCCCTTTCGCTGTCAGTGAGGGGCATGGCTGGCACCTATTCATTCAGGATGAGCCCACATATCGTTGGAGGGCTCCCACGTCCTTCTCCCCAACAGATTTGCTTCCACTCCACCTTGAAGTAGAATGGTACCTGTGTCTTCTATTCTTTCTCCCACCCCGATGTCCGTACTCTCATTTATCTGAACTTGCACGGTGACAGCTGACCCATGTGCTTTCTGTTTCGATCCTCAAGTGCTGTTGTGGAGTAAGCCCCGCCTTCCACTGAGTCAGTGAGCCTCTCTTTCACTCAACACAAATCTAGACCGAACCCTTGAATAATTTAACCTTGCACTGATAGGTAGATATGTCCTTGCAGATGGTTTGGCTTTGTGCTGATGTCCCTGAACTTGGAGAAAACCTTTCTAGTAGGTGAATCCCCCTTATGAAGGGGTGCCTCTAGCCCATTATAGCGAGTTAGACGGGTTCACTCCCTGTGGGGAGGTTCCTCAGTAGTCTGGTTGTGGGACAGACCTCCTCTTTCCCTTCTGACTTCCCAGTAAGCTATATTCTTAAATACTGGAACAAATTTGAGCCACGAATATTTAATTTTCCTGTTCGATGTCACCAGGCGACAACCTGAGAAGCAGTATCAGATCTGGACCCTCCACGATACACCAAGTCTGTTCTTTACCCTTTTCCGTTATAACCCCAGGAGGCCCTCTAAAGTCCCTTGTACCCATGCCTTCGTGGCACTATCCCAAGATTCTGCCTTGCATGAGAGAAGCTGCATGTGTCTCACCAAATTTGGAAGACCAATATCCAATCTAGATGTTCTTGATAACCCCTGCTAGGGCTTCTTTCACTCTGACCCTATAGCCAGGGTTCCTGCTGCTCTCCGGGGACAGCCCCAATCCTTATAATCCCTCTACCTTACACACACACACACACACACACACACACACACACACACACACCACACACACACACACACACACACACACACACACACACACACCACACACACACACACACACACACACACACACACACACACACGCATCATACAGAGGAGGTGGGAAGAGGGAAAGGGAGAGAAAGCTCTTATCAGGGACAGACAAAACCAAACCTCAAATTTCCCCTTCATAAAGTGGCCAGTGGGGAAACTTGAACCATCAGGGTTCATGAGCCATTTCCTATGTCAGACCTGTCACAGACTGAGACAGAATTGGGCTCTTGGTCCCTCCCACTTCAATGGGAGATTAAAGAACTTACAATAGCCCTTGACCTTACGTGCAGGAGGTTTCCTATTACTGAACTATGTGCCGTGCATGGGAGGGATAATCTTACACAGGAGCACTGATACAAAGACGGGCCAATGCAGCCTACGCCCAAGACCCAGTAAGGTCAGCCATGGTGCTAATGCAGACCCTGGGTGGAAACCTAACTTGTCATATCAGACCTAGATGCTGTTTATAGGGACTACTAGGACTTCATGCCTTCTTGTCTAATAGAGGGAAGAAGAACAGCCACCACCAAGACTATCAATTGTAATAAATTGCTTACCGAGGGTTTTGCTCGCTAAAAACCCTGCCCTCTTCAGTCCGGGATAATAGAAGCCATGTATAAATATAATGACCTGGTCCCTGAGAGGCAATGAGGCTGGGCTTTTCTAGCTATCCATTCTACTCCCCAGGCCTCTTTCAACATCATACAAATCATCAAAATATCATTACATCCCACCCACCTTAGGACCACCCAGGTCATCACCACAGCTCAAAATGCCTCCTTCAGGAAGGCCACCCTCCACCCGTTTGCAGTGGCAATCAGGGACACACGACTTGCCATAACCCACCTCTAGCACATGTTACAATTACAAATGGGGGGACTCCTGAAAGTGGAACTGTCTGACTCCCTTGTAAGAGACAGGACATTCTGTTCGCAGGGATCCCACACAATGGAAATCACTGAGGACCTCACTCAGTTCATAGACCATGACGAGTCCATCAGAAAAGATCCATCCTTGAGGGTTGATGGGCTCCAGGGCTTTGCCATGCATCCTATATTTATAAACGAGCCTTGGGTGACTTTAGATAGGGAATGCCTCAGAGTCCTATTTCTAGTCAACAGAAGGGCCACATATTCTTCCTTGACAAATCTCCCAGTTCCAAACTCTCAGTCCCGATTCTTCTCATCAAGATTGATGTCAGACTACAATCTGGCTGTTGATCTTCCCTGATGATTTGTGGGAGGAAGCAACCAACAGTTTTTCCCTTATTCTTTCCTGGTCTGACCAAACTGCCCAATTTCTCTACTAGGGAGAGATATCCTGTCAAAATTACAGGCTAATTCACTTTTGCCTAAGCCCCCAATACTCTGATGCTTCTCCTACTTCTCCCGCCCTTTCACAGTGCCCAGGGGGAGGCCATTCCTTCATGTAACACATACATCAAGCCTTAGCCCATCCCTAACCACTGCGCCTGTCAGAATCACGCTTCCAAACCTCACTGACTTTCCCTGAAGAGCCTACTACTTGTTGAAACTTACAAGTTCCTGGCCACTAAGCTGCTACCCCTCCACAATTCACCATGCAATGTCCGCATCTCGGCAGTCGAGACATCAGATGGGATTTATAGGATGACTCAGGAACTAAGAGCCTTAAATGCGAAGGCAGTTCCAGTTCACCCAGTGACTCCCAGTCCCTCTACTCCCCTTAAATGAAACCTCCTTCTTTCTCACATATCTCGAGAATCTGACGTCGTTTTATAAAATCACATGCTCTCCTTGGTACTGGCTTACACGCCCTGATCGCTTCGAACACTTTATGCTAGACTGACTCCTTCAGACTTTCTCTGACTATACCTGAACAGAAATGGTTACATTTCTAAAGCCATGATCTCACCCCAACTCCACAGGGTCCCAATCCTTGAAACTATTATCACCTTCTCTATTTGGCTGGACCTTTCCCTAGTTGCCTACAGCAGTCTCCACTTCCCACCTTCTCCAAAAGTCTCACGAGCTCCTCAGATAGCACAATTTAACCTTTCCAATGGACGGCTGGCTTTGCCTGCCTTTAAATCTTAATTGGACTGGCGGTGTTTACCCAGTCACTCCATTCAGACTGACCCGATTAACAATTTTTCTTCATATACATTTCCAATGGAGCCCTATCACCCCTTCCACATTCTCATGGCCAAATATAAGAGCATATCCCTCCCCCGTTCATCTCTTTGCCTGCCACTTGATGGTGTAGTGAGGTCTTGTTAGGCATTGGCCTCTTAAGGTAGGCTCCCTTTTGTGTTCAAGCCACTGACCACAGGGAAAGATCCATTCCTTTCACTATACAACTCTTATTAATTAGGATTACTATTGCTTTGATGAAACACCAAGACCAAAAGCAACTTGGGGAGGAAACAATTTGTTTTGTTTACACTTCCACATCAAAGTTCATCAGTGAAGGAAGTTGGGACAGGAACTCAAGCAGGGCAAGAACCTGGAGGCTGGAGCTAAAACAGAGGCCTTGGAGGGGTGCTGCTTACTGGCTTGTTCCTCATGGCTTGCTCAGCCTGCTTTCTTATAGAACCCAGGACTACCAACTCAGGGAAGGCATCACTCACAATGGGCTGGGCACTTCAATCAGTAATTAAGAAAATGCCCTATAGGCTTGCCTATAGCCAGATCTCAATTGAGATCTCCCTCTCAAATTCTTAATTGAGGTCCCCTCCTTTCTGATGACTCCAGCTTGGGTCAACTTGACATAAAAGTAGCCAGGACATAACTATACCATTTTATTAGTTTTTAAAACAATCCTCTCTCTGTCTTTCTTGTGCGCGCTCTCTCTCTCTCTCTCTCTCTCTCTCTCTCTCTCTCTCTCTCTCTCTCATACACACACACGGAGAGAGAGAGAGAGAGAGAGAGAGAGAGAGAGAGAGAGAGAGAGAGAGAGAGAGAGATTCAACTCTCTATGACAACATACAGGTCTCACAAACATTTAAGACCAACACATCTAGTGAGACTCTAGATAAAAGTCTCAATTCAATCAAGCATGGTCTTCCTCTTGCCATGACCCATCTCCCTAACCAGGTTGCACCTCCTCTAAGAAAGCTTTGAAATTCCCTCCCTTTCCAATAATCAATAACACTCTAGCACTAAATCCCTTCATTCCAGCCCCTTCTTAGAATGGTCTTAGTTTTCTTATTTTTTTCCCAGAATTACTAATTAGTTTCCTGCCTACATATTGCCAGATACCTTAATGCTTCAGGCATTAAAGTGTAGTTAATGCCCATTGCTATCTTCTGGCTAATTGGACCACTACCTACATCATTGCCTTCATCAATCCTGACATCCAAATTCTCCTTACCATATCCCATTTCTACCCTTTTTGGGTATCTCTTTACCCAAGAGAGCTTTCAGCTGATGCCCTTCCTAGTGGACTGGCCATTACACTGGAGGCACTGGAGTAGGTGAACTTGAACTGGCCTCTTGTACTTATCCAATTTGTTGGCTGAATTAGCTATGAGACTACAGCACACCTCAGCATTCCTCAAGGCTCTTAGGAACATGCCAGTTCTCTTGTGGCACTAGGAATCACCGTGCTCTCAACATGCCTTCTGTGTGGCCCAAGGGGATAGGATGGCCGCTCTGGATGTGCACATGGGGCTGGCTTTTCTGGTTCCTGTTGTTTCTGAGTACAATTACCTTTCTGGCCTTTACATTTTAACCACTCTGTTGAATTTTTTCCTTTAGACTTAGCAGGTTAACTTGAAGATACTCTGACAAGGGCTCCAGTTCCTTCCTTGTGAACCTCTGCTCCTTAGACCTCTGAGACCTGACATTTCAATCCTCCTGAAAACAAAACAAACAGACGAACAAAACCCAAACTTCTTTCAGGTCAACAATAGTAGGAGGCCAACTCATGCCAGCTCAAAAGAGAGACTTCTATCCAAACATCTTGTTTTACATTGTTGTTCTGTCTAAAGGGAGCATGGATTCTGGAGGGGGTGACTACTAGAGATATTTTAGTCTTACATCAAGGCTGATACTGCCCCAGGACACGATGGGCTCAGAGCAAGGATGCTGTTGCCTCTGAGAAGGACCACTCTTGTTAGAAAGAAGTAACCGTTAAGAACCTCCAGCTTCAGTTATTCCTGGGCACTGTGAAATGGAGACAGTGACTAACAGCCTGTGTAGAGTCTGCTCCCAGAAAAGCAGATCTCTGAATACCTCTAAACAGACACTATATAGCTGTCTGGACCACTGTAGCTATAGCACAGTGTGAGTAATACTCTTTACTTCTGCCTTTTTGTCTTATTGGATCTTTTTGCTACACACACAATTAGCCTGTCATCACTGTTTCCCAGTGTGATGTCTTTAAATCATAATTATTTACTTAAAAATATTTATTGAGGGATTGGTGAGATGGTTCAGTAGTTAAGTGCTCTGTCTGCTCTTCCAGAGGTCTTGAGTTCAATTCCCAGCAACCATATGGTGGCTCACAACCATCTCTCCTGGGATCTTTATGCCCTCTTCTGGCGTGCAGGTGTGCATGCAGATAGAGCACTCATATACATAAAATAAATAAATAAATCTAAAAAAGTATTTATTGAGCAGCTGAAGTTCATATACATTATGTGGACCAGAAGAACCTGGGTACAAAATAATAAATATTGCACTCTTCATTCAGACGACAACCTGGAATAAAACAAGTGAAGCCGCCCCCCCCCCAAGATGAAAAGGATCCTATGAGCTGAACATGGTTGGTAGGGAACCACCGGGAAAGAGACATGCTGTTTCTAGTGTGAGGGGAGCGTTCTATGTCACAAAAGAGGGGTGGCTTGCATAATGTATGCATTTGCCAGTGTTGCATGCCAAACTTTGTTACTTTTATGGCCTTTGATATATGTAAACTTTGCCTCCAATAAAACTGCAAAACAAACACAAAAAACCCACTTGATTGGAAGAGGGACGTGGGTGTGGATGCAGATGTAGAGAAAGCAAGGCCATCAGAAAGCTGGGTGACTGCAACCTAGGAGCTCATACATTTTCCACAATAAGAAAAAAACGCTTCAACAAGGCCACACCTCCTAACAGTGCCCCTCCCTACAAGCCTATGGGGGTCATTTTCCTTCAATTATATATATATAAAAATATATATATATATTATATATATATATATATATATATATATTTGCACTTTTAACTGGAATATATATATTTGTATTTATGTGTAAAAATATATAAGGGATTTCTTTTTAAGGTACTGAGCTAGATGTTTGAAGGCTGTGCCCTTTCGTGAGGGAGGTAGGAATAGATGTAAATGTAAGTATATTTTTCAGCTATTTAATTTTGCAATTTAATCATTCAATCTGTTCCTTGTTGAAGAGACCCTTATCTACATAACCAGACCTCTGTATTCCTGGGTTCTGTACCCATTCCTGTAAACAGCTGTGGGCTGAAGGCATCTGTCCTGAATGTGGATAGACTTTATATTATCAATTATTCCCCAAACAATATTGTATAAAACCATTTGCATTGCATATAGCATTGTAAGTGGTCTAGGGATGATTTAAAATATATAAACGGAGGCTCAACAGTTACCTGCAAGCGCTGTGCCGTTTTATCTGAGATGTGAACACTGATGGATTTTGCCATTGGTAGAAGATCCTGGAACCGTCTTTGTATCTTTGACCTGATGCACATAATTCAAATGCCAGATGCCTGGAGGAGAAGCTTCTGTTCTGAAGAAATTATTGAGAGCTGAACTGAGTCGGGACTTAGAGAACCATCTCTGTGACGCATTCATCAAAAATGAGCTAGGGACTTCAGCTATGCATTACAGACCAGAATAAAAATGACCTCATGTAAATAGTATGGAATTTTTTTTCAATAAAAAATGACCCAATTTAGCAGTGCACAGTGAAGTTAGCTTCCAGTGCTCTCTGGACTGAACGGGTTGTTTTCCTGGGTGACTGAGCCCAGCACTAAGGCTGTCAGAGGAGCTGCTGGGGACTGCAGTGCTTAGATTAAATGTGATATTAGCCGCAAGCTAGTTGCTTGACAACATTCTTCCTGTATAAGACTTAGCAATGAAAATAAGCAAGCCTGTGCCATCAACTATGTATATCATGAAGAATGGTCAACTCTGGGTTTCTTCAGTGCCACCTCTGGTATTTTTTTTTTTAATTTCCTACTTGGCTATGAAAATTATTATTTCAAATCCATGTGATATTTTTAGCTCAAAGGCAATTCTGAAAGAAAACAGGGAATCCAAAGCCCACATTCTATTTAACCCAGAGAACATAATCCATGAGTTCTTGTTATGAATCAAAGGCTGTCATCCCTTCAAAACAGGTGACTTAGCAAACCCAAGTCAGGAGACGTATGCTTACAGGAAGGGCAAGAATGTACTAAGAGGAATTTATTCTTTGTTTAAAAAAAAAAATCATTGCTAATGTCAAGCTTGAACAATGTGGGATTTAATAGTACCATCTAGTGGTGATGTGCCTCCATTCTTGTGTTAAGTGAAGACCAGGGTTCATTTGCACCTCAGATTCATGAACGCAGTCAATAGCTTATCACACACACTGACTGTAAACTCCGAAGCAAGGTCATTTTTTATTTGAATTTTGCTTAAGGAGATGAAGTGAGCTAATATAAGGAACATACAGGAGACATCTGTAACTCATAAGATATAATATTAAAGTTTAAATGCTTCCAGGGCTCAGGCATAGTCTATAACAGGTTCTTAATAAACTGTATTTTTAAATATCGAGTAAGTACTATAGCAATTAGTTCTGGATTCAGCCATGAAATTCTGATTACTGTGTTCTCTTTTTTCTTACTATGAAGAATTGTTCATTGTGTATTTCTTTCAATAAATGTAAGCCCCCCAAATAAACTTTTGGCATGGTGTGTACTGTTGGAAAGCCATGATCTTTAGTGGGATGGATGGGGCTTTGTGGGGAAGGCCTGAACTGGGGCTAAAACCCAGGACTTCAGAGTGTTGGGTAGGAAAGTACTCAGCTTCCCTCCTAGCCCAAGACTGTTTTTAAGAGAACAATTAGTTGCTCATGAAACAACTTGAAAGCAAAGGTGGTAGAGTTAGAGGTAGTTTGGGAACCTATGTGACAAATTTAGATAGAAAAAGGCACTTGACACTTGGTTTGCCAATATGTGTATAAGTATAGTATTTTACAGGTCTAATGTGCTTATATATGAATAAGATTCCCAGGGCCGGGGGAATGGCTTGCTCAGTGATGCCTTTGCTGAGATGCATGAACATGTGATGCCTGAGAACTGATCTCTCTCTCGGGACCCAAAGCAAAAGAGCCAGAGCCGCAGCTCACACCCATAACCAGTGCTGGAGAAGAGACGAGACAGGAGTGTCCCTGGGGCTTGTTGGCCAACAAGCCCAAAATTGCCGAGGGCTAGGTTCAGGGAGGGAACTTTTCTCCAGAAATAAAGGGGAGTTATGAAGGAAGACGCCATCTACTTCTGCCCTACACACACACACACACACACACACACACACACACACACACACACACACACACAAAACACACACATATACACACCACACACTACACACACACAACGCACATATACAGAAAGGGGGCCATATTCACACAAAATAAGATTCAATGTGAATTTATAATTTTATCTTTCTTCAAGTATATATAAGTAAAACTGACTCTTTGGTATGTATAAATCTATAATTTAGTCTATTGGATGTCACTACAAGAATAAAGGGTCTGAAAAGAAAATGTAAATATTCAGGTGTGTGCACTGTGTGTGTGCGTGAGTGTGTGAGGGCGCACATGGACATGCACACACTTCTAGGTGGAGACCAAAGGCTGGTGTCGGTATCTCCCTCCTTTATTTCTTGACAAGGTCACTTGCTGAAGCTGCCAGATTTTGCTAGTTCGGGCAGCCAGCTTGCCCTGAGACTCCCCACCTCCCAAGCACTGAGGTGACAGGGGCGCTCCAGGCCTTCTCAGCTTTTCTGTGGCTTCTGGGGAAGCAGAGTACCTGTCCTCCCTGTCCTCGAGCTTCGCTGTCTGCACTTCATCTACTCAGCCACCTCCCCAGCCCACCACATTTGTTTCCTTAGGATCCGTTTTCACATTCTGATTTCCTTAGGAAGAAAGGAAATGCCATTGCTCAAATATTTCTGTAAAAGAGCAGTGAATATCGAGATAATGGTTTTCATTTCTGAAATAGCCTAACTTCTAAGTCCCACTACTTGCCAGGAAATTAGCTAAAATTACATGGTCTTTGAGGAGACTGAGGTCTCAGAACAGAAGTACTGTGGCTGCTAATGACAGATACAATTTCCCTAACAGAACTGAGAATTCCTTCAGGGTAAGCTTTATTTTCTCTATGCTGGTTGTTATCCAGTGTCCCTCTGGGATGTGTTTGCGGCCAGTGACAGAATATTAGCCAGCTGCTAGAGCAGAGGGGAAGCTGTCAGCTCAGGTAACACTCTCTGACAGGCTGCCCCTTCCCTGACACACAGCCCCGATTCTGCCCTTTGGGGTTGGCTATGGCCCTTTCTGCTGCTTCTTTTTTAGTAAATCTTTTTTTCTACAAATGCCCACACAGCTGCATCAGGCCTGCACTGTGTGTTTTCTGTTTAGTCTCAGCTGCCACTCTGAGAGTCCCTTACCAGCAGCAGAGCCATTCTTGACATGGGCTTGGGTTGAAGTCTTCATTTCCTTTGCCTTGGTTTGCCTCTTGTTGGGCCAGGGCACCCCCTTCATTCACTTCCTGATAGAAGATGTCTTGCATAAAATGTCTTGAAACTTTATATGCCCAGATATCCCTCTAGCCATCATGTCTTGCTAGTAGTTTACAATGATTTCAAAATGACTCCTGGTGTTCCTTGAGTGAGGTCTTCCATCTTTTCCTGGACACAAAAGGGTCCCTCCAGACCCTTTACAATGAGATGGCCTTAGCTTAGCTAATAAAATGAAAAAAGTATATTGTTTTCAGATCAAGGGTGTCAATACCTCAGTCTCTCATTTCTTCCCTAGTCTCGGGCTATTTAAAAGGAACATACTGAGATGGGAGGAGCCTGGAAACCAGAGCCACAAGACAGAGGAGGGCCAGGTGCTCCCCGCCTTTGTATCCACAAGAATTGAGTGTTGTGCTAATCTGCAAAGGTGACTGATTCTTTTCCTGTCCCAAAATACTGTGTTAGTAAAATTGTAATCACTGTGGCACAATTCAAGAGAAACACCTTAAAGCAGGAAGCTTGACTTTGGCTCCTGGGTTCAGAAGGGTCACTCCAAGTTTTGCTCCCTCCATTACTTTGGGCCTGAAATAAGGCAAGAGCATCCTGGGAGTGGGGGTAGGTAGATGAAGAGGCTTTGTACATGATAGCCAGGAAGGAACAGGAAAGAGGAAAAGAGCAGGCAGATACATCCTTCAAAGACACACTGCAAGTGACCTACTCCCTCTAATCAGGCCCAACTGTCCAGTTCTCCTATCTCCCAAAGTCTGTTCAGATTTTTGAATCTATGGATGTATTAATCTATTGATAAAGGCAGAGCCCTCTTGACTCGTTCATTTCCCTAAAGCCCAACCAGGAGCAGTGCCTTCAGGTACTGGAGACCAAACCTTCAGCAGATGAGCCTTTTAGGGGAACGGCACCTGTCCAAACCATAACACATATCACAATAGAATAAATACTTCTAAGGTGTAAACCTGTGTGAAGAACAATTCAGAGCACGCCTGAAGGACACAAGGAAAACTTACAGGGATTGAGGCTTTCTCATCTGGTAAAAATACTTCATCCTTGCACCACGGAGTGATGGAGGAGTGAGGGACCAAACACACTTCTAGAACAACCCCAAGCTATTCCCACTCATGAGGATAAAGTATTCAGGGTCTAATCACATCATAATGGTAGCGTCTCTCTCTCTCTCTCTCTCTCTCTCTCTCTCTCTCTCTCTCTCTCTCTCTTTGTGTGTGTGTGTGTGTGTGTGTGTCTGTGTATGTGTGTGTGTGTGTCCAGGTAATCTTCGACATCAGAAGACAGTGTCAGTCCTTTGGAGGGGAGTTACAGGTGATTGTTAGCTACCTGACTCCAGTCCTCCATTACAACAGCAATTAAATTTTAGCATGGGTCTTGGGGGAGATAAACATTCAAGCCGTACCACTATCCCACACGCTATTGAAGATGGTTTTTTTTTATTATTTACTTTATTTACATTTCAAATGTTTTCCCCTTTCCAGGTCTCCCCTTTGGAAACCCCCATCCCATCCCTTCTCCCCCTGCCTCTATGAGGGTGCTCCCCCACCCACCCACTCCCATCTTTCCTCCCTAGCATTCCCTACACTGGGGCATCTAACACCCTCAGGCCCAAGGGCCTCTCCTCTCACATGTCCAACAAGGCCCTCCTCTGACACATATATGGCCAGCACCATGGGTCCCTCCATGTGTATTCTTTGTTTGATGATCCAGTGTCCAGGAGCTCCAGGGGGTCTGGCCAGTTGACACTGTTGCTCCCTCCATGGGGCTGCAAACCCCCTCAGCTCCTTCAGTCCCTTCTCCAACTCCTCCAACCAGGACCCCAAGCTCAGTCCAATGGTTGGCTGTGAGCATCCGCCTCTGTATTTGTCAGGCTCTGCCTGAGCCTCTCAGGAGACAGCTTATCATGCTTCCATCAGCAAGTACTTCCCAGCATCCAAAATAATGCCTGGGTTTGATGGCTGTATATGGGATGGATCCCAGGTGGGGCAGTCTCTGGATGGTCTTTCCTTCAGTCTCTGTTCCACACTTTGTCTCCATATTTTCTCCTGTGAGTATTTTGTTCACCCATCTAAGAAACACTGAAGCATCCACATTTTGGTCTTCCTTCTTCTTAGGCTTCATATGGTCTTTGAATTGAATCTTGGGTATTCTGAATTTTTGGACTAGACAAGGCTGCCCACTCTCTCCCTATCTATTCAATATAGTACTTCTAGCTAGAACAATTAGACAACAAAAGGAGGTCAAAGGGGATACAAATTGAATAGGAAGAAATCAAAATATCACTATTTGCAGATAATACGATTGTATATTTAAGTGACCCCAAAAACTCCACCAGAGAACTCCTACAGCTGATAAACAACTTCAGCAAAGTGACTGGATATAAAATTAACTCAAACAAATCAGTAGCCTTCCTATACTCAAAGGATAAGCAGGCTGAGAAAGAAATTAGGGAAATCACACCCTGCACAATAGTCACAAGCAATCTAAAGTATTTTAGTGTGACTCTAACCAAACAAGTGAAAGATCTGTATGACAAGAATTTCAAGTCTCTGAAGAAAGAAATCGAAGAAGACCTCAGAAGATGGAAAGATCTCCTATGTTCATGGATTGGCAGGATTAATATAGTAAAAATGGCCATCTTACCGAAAGCAGATGCAACGCAATCCCCATCAAAATTCCAACTCAATTCTTCATAGACTTAGAAAGAGCAATTTTCAAATTCATTTGGAACAACAAAAAACCCAGGATAGCAAAAACTATTCTCAACAACAAAAGAACTTCTAGGGGAATCAGCATTCCTGACCTCAAGCTATACTACAGAGCAGTAGTGATAAAAATTGCATGGTATTGGTACAGTGACAGGCAGGTAGATCAATGGAATAGAATTGAAGACCCAGAAATGAACCCACACACCTACGGTCACTTGATCTTTGACAAAGGATTTAAAACCATCCAGTGGAAAAAAGACAGCATTTTCAACAAATGGTGCTGGTTCAACTGGCAGTCAACATGTAGAAGAATGCAAATTGATCCATTCCTATCTCCCTGTACAAAGCTCAAGTCCAAGTGGATCAAGGACCTCCACATAAAACCAGATACACTGAATCTGATAGAAGAGAAAGTGTGTTTTGTTTGTTTGTTTATTTGTTTCTTTAAAAAAAAACCATTGTCCTACATAGATTTCTGTTGCTATCATAAATATCATGACCAAAAGCAACTTGGAGAGGAAAAGGTTTATTTTGTTTACTCTTCCAGGTAACAATCCATCACAGACACAAGTCAAGGCAGTAACTCAAGCAGGGCAGGAACCTGGAGGCAGGAACTGAAGAGAGACCATGGAGGAGTTCTGTTTATTAGCTTGCTTCTCATGGCTTGCTCAGCCTGTTTTTTCTACAGGCCAGGACCACCTGCCCAGGGGAGGCTTTGCCCACAATGAGCTGGGCCTTCCAATATGCATCATTAATTAAGAAGATGACCCATAGGCATAGTCACAGGCCAGTCTGATTGAGATAATTCCTTGGCTGAGTCACCTCTTCCGTTAGTTTGGGTCAAGCCGACAAACACTAACCAGCACAGGTGGTGAGTCAGCAGTTAAGAACACACAGTGCTCTTGCAGAAGACCTGAGGTCAGTTCCCAGCACCCACACCAGGCTGCTCACAGCTGCCCGCGACTCCAGAAAATCCAGCACCTTTTAGCTTCCTATGGTACACACGCACACGCACACACACACACACACACACACACACACACATTTTTAAAACAAAGACCAACATCTAAGAGAAAATATGCAAAGCATAGGAACAGAGAGAAACGGAAGCTATATGAATCTTCAGATGAAATCATGTTCTGTCTCACTCTAAATGAGAACTTTCGCACTGGAACTACAAAAGGCTGTCATTTCCACCCAGCAGATGAACAAAGATTCTCAAGGGTGACAGCATCTGTGTTACTAGGATACAGGGAAATAAAGTAGAGTCGTATTACTAGAGGAATGTAAAGTACAAAGCTTTACAGGGCACAGTTAGCTAATATCCATAAAAGTTAAGCATGCACGTATCCTCTTAAGGTAATTCCCCTTTTAGGAATTTATCCACATTGTAGATATATTTGTGAGTCTCATTACGACAGCAAAGACAAGAGAGAAGCCAGACTTCAGTCAATAGGCGGTGGTTTAAATAACGTTGCTTCAGTCAGTGTAATCTTCTGTAACTGCAAAACTAAAAACAGAATAGATATTCCATCCAACTTTACTGTATACTGCTGAACATGAGCACAATTCTTTTGATAATTAGTGTTTCTGATTAGCTTACAAAGAATCAGGTGACTTTCTGGGGTTTTCAGACTTTGTACGGTGGACCCACCTCCCCCACCCCCTGACCCCATGTTTATTTCCCCTTTGTTTGCCCAGCTTTCTACTTCATTTGGATTTGGCTTCTTGCTTTTCTCGAGCTCTGAGGCGTACCACTGGGTTATTTGCTTGAGATCCTTCTGGTTTTTGAGTGTGAGCACCTAGGGCTATACCTTGGCTGTATCCTCAGAGGTTCTGGCAGGTTGTACTCTTGTTTGCCATTTGAGTTTAGGAAATGTTTTATGTATGTCTTCCCTATTTCTGGTGCTATTTTTCTTTAAGAAAAAAGTATGTATACAGAAAATATTTGTGTAATGAGTTAAAAAATGTAACTGTAGCTGTTCACAGAAAGAGACCTACATAAAGTAGGAGATGGAAGGAAGAACAACTGCCTTTTACCTTTTGAATCACACAAATTTTAAGTCAAGTAATATAACGTTCATCTAAAAGGACAGTTAAAGTCACCTGATCCACCAAAGTACAGAAAACCAGTCAGCTCTGGAAACATAAACACAATTTTTAAAATAAAAAGAAAAGTGGGTTCTTCTCCTGGTTTGAACCTACAAGGAGTGGTGCACCCCCTCCCACCCCACCCCACAATTCCACCTGCCGACCAGGAGGTGTGCCCTAACATGAGACACACAGGTGAGACCCCACCTCTGACCCAATCCCCCCTCCTGTTGGGACTCTAGCTAGCCCAGTAGTCATGGGCTCTGCCTCTCCCTGTCAGAGCTCCATCTCTCCCCACCCCTCGTTCCACACCTCCACCTGTAGTCTCATATCATTGCACGGATTCCCACCTCACAGCTCTGCCTGCTTCCCAGGAGATCTGCTCAAACCTGGGACAGACAGCTCCACATGTCTCTGGGGAGGCCTGCTCCAGCCAGGGACACCCAGGTCAGCTGACACCAGAGGCAATCAGATGAGGAAAGACAAGTGCAAGAACATGAACGACAGAAGCCAGTGAGTGTAATGTGGCACCACCAGAATTCAGCTCCCCTACTACAGCAAGCCCTGGATATCCTTACACACCTGAAGAGCAAGACCTTCAACCCCATCTCATGAAGATGATAGAGGCCTTTAAAGAGGATATAAAGAATTCCTTTAAAGAAATACAGGAAAACACAACCTAACAGGTAGAAGCCCTTAAAGAGGAAACAAATAGATTCCTTAAACTAGTACAGGAAAATAAAATCAAACAGGTGAAGGAAATGAACAAACAATCAGAGACCTAAAAATGGGAATAGAAACAATACAGAAAACACAAAGGGAGGTAACCCTGGAGATGGAAAACCCAGGAAAGGGAACAGGAGCTACAGACAGAAGCATCACCAACAGAATTCAAGAGATGGAAGAGAGAATTGCAGGCGTAGAAGATACCACAGAAGATATTGATACATCAGTCAAAGAAAATGTCAAATGTAAAAAGTTCCTAACTCAAAACATCCTGGAAGTTTGGGACATTGTGAAAAGACTAAACCTAAGAATAATAGGAATAGGAGAGGGTAAAGATTCCCAGTTCAAAGGGCCAGAAAACATCTTCAACAAAATCGTAGAAGAAAACGTCCCTAACCTAAAGACAGAGATAGCTATAAATGTACAAGAAAACTGACAAACCATTTGTCAACCAATTAGAGCAGAAACAAAACGAAAACAAACAAACAAACCAGAAACAATAACTGCAAAGAAAGAAGAAACTTTCCGATTGTAGCCAACCTCGTAAAAACAAACAGGAAAAACTGAGAGAAGTGAGTCTTTGCAAATTATCCAGAGCATGAAGACTGAATTCATAATCCCTCTGTTGAAGAAACTGAGTGGCACTCAGAGACTCTGCCCTAAAATGGGACCCAAGTTTATGGCAGTGCATGCGGGCTCCTAAACTTTCGGGGTTCTAGCTATCCGATGTGCAAACTGTTAGGGCAAGTGGGGGATGGGATGTTTCCTTCTCATCACAAAGTCCAGCAAAATCCTGCTGCCCAAATTCGTTTGAACGATAAGTATCTGGAGTAAGGCAGATATGTGCTAATTAGCTTGATTTAACAATTCCATAGGATACCTATTTTTAAAACGTTGTGTTATACACGGTCTATACGCAAGTCTTATCACTTAAGTCAAAAGGAGACTCATTTGCATAGGAACGGTGGAGGTCTGCAAATGAACATATCAAGAGGCTCATTTAGGACTGGAGGTGCAGCTCTGCCCTAAAACACGTAGTTAGCATGTATGGGGTTCAGTCCCTGAACACACATAAATCAAACCCAAAACACATTTCAGCACAACTTGATTCTTTTTTTTTTTTTTTTTGATAAGTATGTTAGTGGCTTAATTATGCTATATTTTTTAAAAAATAATAATCTTTAATGTCTTCTTAAGTCGTTGCAGTATTTCTTTTTGTCTTCTTTTTTACTGAAAAAAATTTCGAAGACATTTGCTGCAATTTTTAAAACATTCTCTGTTCTATCTGTTAGTACTTTTAAACCAAAGATGAGGTTTGTATCAGCAGCTGATAATTTCTTTTTCTGTGGGATCAGAGGCTTGGGTGTGCAATCTCTATCCTAACCAAACTTGGTGGCTAGCCCGAAAGCCACCACAGAAACTAGGTAAGCAAATAGATTATGTTCCAATAAATGTTGTAAAACAGGCTGTATGTTGGATTTGGTTCACTGCCAGACTCTATCAGTGAAGAACTTAGTATTTTGATGTATTTTATTAAACCTCTGCCTGAGATCTTGTCTAGTTCTTTTAACAAATGTTTAGCATGTCTCCCGTGTTATAAGCAGTTTAAGACACTATGGGTGTGCCTGTGAATAAAACCTGTTGTCCTCAGAGAGGTGTAATAACCCCTGAGCAAAAACACTGAGCACACACAGAATACACATCTGTGAGAGACTAAGCCCATGACGAAAGCAAAGCAAGTTGAAGGCTGTAATGGAGCTGGACACCGAGCTGACTCGGGCTTAGGCACTGCCTTCCATGTCTGCCTCTGCCTAGCAACCAGGGAACACCATCCCAGGCCCCTTGGGCTCTAGAATTCCGGGCAGATCCTTCCTCCTTTTGTGCAGGGAAGTAGGGTTAAGTGAAACAGCTGGGGGAAAGAGAGAGAGAAGCAAGGCAGAAATGAGCCGTATGTATTTTGAGAAGCCTCGAGATAGTGAGGAAAGAGAGGAAAGCCTTATGCTATTTAAAATGTTATTTATTAACTACCATGTGTGTATGTTATGTGCGTGTATGCTGATGCACATGACCTACTGTACATGAGAGAGCAAATTTAGAGGTGATTCCTCTCCTTCTACTTGGGTTCCAAGGATTGAATGTAGGCATCTCATCAGTCCAACGTTTTTTGTCCGTTTTGTTTGTTTGTTTGATTGATTGGGGTTTTTTTGGTTTGTTTTTTGGTTTGTTTTGTTTTGTTGAGATAAGGTTTCTGTGTATGGCCCTGGCTGTCTTAGAACTCACGTGTAGATGAGGCTGGCTTCGAACTCAGAATCTGTCTGCCTCTGCCTCCCGAGTGCTGGGATTAAAGGCGTGCCACCACCAATCAGTGTTCATTGGCCCAACTTAAAAACAACAAGAAGCAGTTACAGTGTTTTAAAGAGAATCACCAAGTTCTCGACCTAGTTGGGTTCATTCTCCAAAAGGGGATGGGGTGGGGTGTATGGGATGCAGAAAAGATAATGGGCAGTGCCCAATATTCTCTCAAACCAGAATGGATGTCAGTGAGGGTCTAGAAGAAAAGACATTTAAAAGAGGAGAAAACGTCCCCTCCTAAGTCTCCCTTCAGATCTCCATATGCTGGGGTTTGAACTGGCCCTCTTCCAAGCCCATCCAAGAACACACATGACTACTTGTCTTCCAGGTTCTCCAAGAGGAAGAATTCATCTAACCTGAGAGAGTCTCAAACCAAAAACTGACTGCTCTAATATTTTGCCGCTCTAAATGAACTTCGATTATTTTTCCTCATTGATGAGGGCATTCTTTGCAAGGCTCCTCCCCCCAAACATTCACCCATCCCCCATCCCATTCATCCAACATCCCTTACAACTTTTCCTATGGTCTTGGGATCTGACCCAAGGATTTATAATTGCCATCCAATTTAAGAATTACCATCTCCTACACCCGTACCGTCTTGGGCGCATCAAGCTATACGCCGATTGGAATGGCAGTGCAACCCAGCCTTGTCCTGCTTTTTTCAGCCAACAAATGCTCCAGAACACACATAGCCAACGAGCTCCCAGATAGGCTGAAGTAGGGCGAATTTTGAAATATGACTCCCTGAAAACTAACTGGCCAAGGAGCCTGGATCCCAGGCATACGTTGAACATACGCTGTTGCCATGGTGACTATACTTCTGCGTGCTGGACCAGGTTGGCTGTGGTTTGGCTGTCTTCTACCCACAGTGGAGCTTCTGATAGACAGGAGAGGGAAATAGGTCTAGCTATTCATCCTTAGGCTAAGAGCTGGCATGGCCACATTCATCTGTGTAGGACCTAGCTACAGTGTCCCATGTTGAGACGCACAAGGTTTTTGGAGAGCATGGGGCTCTGGAAAGAATAAAGGAATCCCATAGGAAATAACTCTGTCCTTGAGCCTGATTCTAAACCCGGGGCATCTGGATAATCTTACACAGGGATATGAGGACAGTATGTTGGGAAGTCCTTGTGGATTGTTCAGGGTTGTATCGGTGATAAGAAAAGTCTAGGGGTCTCATGGAAGGATCTTGACCAGTGGTTCCCAACCTTGCTAATTCTGCAACTCTTTAATACAATTCCTCATGGTGTGGTGACTCCCAACCATAAAATTATTTTTGTTGCTACTTCATAACTGTAACTTTGTTACTGTTATGAATTGCAATGATATATCTATGTTTTCCAATGGTCTTAGGTGAGTCTTATGAAGTGGTCATTCCACAGACGCCCAAAAGGGTTACAACCCACAGCGGTTGAGAACCGCTCTTCTAGACTCTCCCTGCATTATCAAGTCACTGAAGGCATGTAATTTTTGAGTTACAGTTTTATGTATGAAGTATGACCAGCACTTGTCTCAATGCCTTTCTTTCCAATGCATTAAGCATTTGCAGGGCTTGGCTTGGTCTTGAATGTTGCAGCTTTGACTAGATGTGGCCTGTCACTGGCTTCTCATTGGTACAGGTCCTGGATACAGGATACAGTTGCCTTGGTGAATTCATACAGATATGTGGGCATGAACAGTCACTTCCATTTATTCTCTGCTTCTAAAAATTGAGGTTATCCTCACAGACACTTCAAGTGGGTTGTGGCATGCCCTGACCTCTGCTTCATTTTCCTCTCATGTGTGCCTCTGCAAGTAAGGCTGCCATTGTTCTGGAGAGCGAATGAGGAGGGAAAAGAGGAGAGCAAGCTCCTGCTGTGTCCCAGTTAACTCCATTCTTTTAGCCTTTCAGTGAGAGGAGAAAAATCACAAAGCCAGAACAATTTTTCTGAAATCAAATCTCAGTTAGCTGAGCAAGGTGAGGTCAGCTTTGAAGGACTCCTTCTGGCCTGCCTTTTACAATGTGTGTTAGTTACAGTGGTGGTCAGCTTCAGCTCCTCTGCCTTCCAATGGTGAGCTGAGGAAAGCAGGTAGAGTGTGTGTTTCACACAGAGGGCATGGAGGTTTGTGACAGCAGTGTGTGGGCAGTTGACGTGTCCTCTAACAGGTCAAGGGAATTACATTTTAGTTTGATGTTTATATGGTGAAAACCCATTCAGGAAAGTGGCTTACAGCTAACTCCCTTATAGAATTAGGTATGTATAACCTGCCTATTAGCTCATAATCTAAACAGGATGATTGTGTGTGCGTGTGTGTGTGTGTGTGTGTGTGTGTGTGTGTGTGACTCTTTGTGTGTGTGTGAGTGTGTGTGAGACTGTGTGTGTGTGACTTATCTGAATTTTTTTTCTCATGAAGTACGTTTAAGGGATGATGAAGATCTAGAAGCTTCATAACTTACTGTCATTATTAGTGTGATAACCTAAAGATGTGGAAGTGGAAGTTTAGGACCACTGAATTCAGAATGAGAACTAGCTCTGGGACTTCAGACAGAGGGCGCCCAGGTGAATACGTCCATATCCCTCTAGTGCACTTCATAGCCCACAGGCACCTATGTTAATGTGTTAATGCAGATGCTGAGAAAAAAAGTGGTAGCAAACGTGGAACTTGGGAATAATGACAACAACAATAACAACAACAATAATAATAATAATAATAATAATAATAATAATAATAATAATATATCGACCATTCCCAAGAATCAGAACAGAAGCTGACTTCAAGGGGCTTGTTGGAGCCTAGGCTGCTATGTTCTTGGGGTCCAAAATAGATACGACTGAACACCTTTTTTTTTTTTAATTTCCACTTATATTTAGAAATAGAATTAGAAGTGAGAAATGGGGGGAAGAGAAAGGGAGAAAATCAAATCAGTTTGACAGCAGAATTTCTTGTTTTTAAAGGAAAACCAGCCTTTGTTCTGTTCTTCTAGCCTTCAGCTTATCTTGGAAGATCCACCCACATTTTATATCTTAAGGTTTATTCAGAATCCACCAGAGTAAATGTTCATCCCAGCCAGAGTACAGTTGGTAAAAACACCCAAAATCATGTCTGATGAACTCTGTGGATGCTGTGGCCCTGCCAAGTTGACACAATATCACTCTGTCCTTACTTTATCCTGAGGTAGGAGTCCAAAGCAGAAGAAAGATCCCAGGGATGAGTAACCTATGTTAAGAAGTAAGCAACATAATCCTTTCACCTAAGACAGGAAGCCAGAATCTATAAAATTCTGCTGCTTATGATACACACACACACACACACACACACACACACACACACACACACACACACACAGAGTTAAAGCAGGTTTCCCAATGCATGTGATGATTAATTTTAGGTCATATTGGCTAATATAGTGCTCTACTGATTACCCAAAAAGCAATCTAGAAGTTGCCGTGAATGAATTTTTAGATGTGGTTAACATGTAAATCAATAGACTTGGGGTGAGGTATATTGCTCTCTGTCTGGCGGATGGGCCCCATCTAATCCGAGAACATAAGTGCAGAGACTGAGGTTCTTCAAAGCTGCCCTGAGGAAACTGCTGTTTCCAGATTCCTGGGAATCCGACACCAGGTGATAACACCAATCCCTGCCTAAATTCCCAGGGAGCAGCAGTTTAGGGACTTGCCAGCCCCCCAAATCATGTGAGCCAGTTTCTTAGAAATCAGACAGTTGGTGTCTCTGTTATATCTACATAGAAACACAATTGACTCTTTCTGTTTACTGAAAGCAAGGTGGTAGAAAAGAACCAGAAGTCCCCACTGTCACACATGCTAGAGGTACCAGAGTCCAGGGCCTTGAACAGGAAGGGATGAGAGTGTGGGGCCAGACCTCATCTCTTGGACAGGACCTGCAGGATGTCTTGCTCTGCATGGAGTGGCCACCCCTGGGCCAGCAAGCCAATTCTGGCTTGAGCAAGTCTTCTGGCACTGCAGGGAGTCCAAGGTCAGGTTTAGGGACCACTGCCAGCTTGGCTGCAAGTTGCAGGGTCTCCTCCCAGTGCAGAAAACAGGAACTGACTGTGGCTAAGGAGGCAGCGGGGCATATTTACAGTAAGCCTGACAATTTAAACACAGCCAGCAATGGCTTGAGCATTTTCTAAACTGTTTACTGATCACATCTTAGATACTTAGAAGATCTGAGCAAGTTAAAGAAACCCAACGGCCCATTCACCATGAGCATCTCATTTTATGCTTTTGGAAGATCAAGGAACACAGATGACTGTTTTGAATTCTCAATTTACAAAAACCCTTCCCCTCAGGAAGCTTGAGTCTGCAAGAAACGAACACGAAGTCTAACCACGAGTCAGGTTTTAGTCTCATCCATAACACAGGCAATTTACGAACCGAGAAGACAGATGAAGTCCATATATGTTGACCAATTCCAGATTTTCTAAATGAAGAGTGTCTGGATTTTTCTTTGAAAGAAGCATCAGCATGCTTTTTAAGGACTGCAATTCAATTTATAAGTCCCATTTTAATTTTAGAGTTAGGCTTTTGACACATATAGTTATTTGGGATGCCGTGAATGAGCCAGGCCAGCATGACCTGCCTACAATCAGATATGGCCCTTCAAATAGAATTCTTCTGTGATACTATTTAACAACCAAGAAGGCATATGCTAGCCTTGGCACATCCTACAAAACAGGAGCCTCAAGCGGAACTCTTTGTATCCAGCTGAAGGGCACAGTGGGATGAGGACCCTGAGAGGGAGGGAGGAGGAGAGATGAGAAGTGGAAAGGCAGGACTTTTTAAAGGTCGCAAACACACCGAGAATGTTAACATACTTGTTAAATAATCGAGCCCTTTGTTCTTGGTCTTCCGGGTCATAGACAGTGCTAGAGTTCCACTGAGCTCTGTTCCACGCTGCCTTTTCTGCCACAAGCACATCTTGTAGGATTCGTTGGGTTTGTTCTGTATTATAACACAGATGATTGTCACATTCTGACACCGGTGTGAGCCCACCCACTGTCAGAACCACCTTTCCTTCTCTAAAGTTGTAACATCTTACGGTAGATTTGGCCATCTCAGATTATGCACAAATGGACGAATAGGACTTGGCTCCCATTTTTCTGGAGACACATAATGTTAGTTGACTTAAAAACCATCCAGGTGTCAGAGCACAGACTGTAATCATAGCATTTGAGAGGTGGAGACAGAAAGATCGGAGTTCAAGACCATCTTCAGTCATAGAGCAAATTGGAGGCCAGCATGGGGTACACAAGGCCCTGGCTAAAATAGTCATTAAAATAGACAGAAATAAATCCTGTCTGTCTTGACTAGGAATAGAGTCAGTCATTCTGTCAGTCAGTCTGCCTGCCTGTTTGTATCTGTCTCTGTCTGTCTCTGTTTCTCTCTTATTAAAAAAACCATACTGGCATTTTTTCCTAGATAAAGAGGTTTTGGGGGAATACCAATTTGGGTGCTGGTGAGATGATCAATGGGAAAGAGCTCCTGCCCTCAAGCCTGAGTTTGGTCCCTGGGCCCTGGGGGGAGGGGAGAGGGAGAGAGGAGCTCTGACTCTGTAGCTGTAAATTGTCCTCTGCTCCCTGTGCACAATAAAATGTATGTTTAAAAAAATACCTTTTTTTAAAAAATATTTAAAAATGGGAACAAGGGCAGAAGAAAACATAGAATCCCTTCCAAGCATGGCCTCTTCTGTTCCTGACCCGTGGTATTCATGCCTTCCCTATTTTGGCTGGTCTGGAAGCCAGTGCCGTGTCTCAGGGAGGTTCTCCTCCCTCAGGAAACTCACCAACGGTATTCATCTTTCTTCCCTTCCCTTCCCCTTTCCCTTCCTTCCTTCCTTTCTTTTTCTTTTTCTTTCTTTTTCTTTTTCTTTTTCTTTTTCTTTTTCTTTTTTTTTTTTTAAGGCAAAGTTTCACAACGCAGCATAGAACTCTCTATATAGATCAGCTTGGCCTTGAACTTACAGAGATTCACTGCCTGTGTCTCCCAAGTGCTTAGAGACATGTCATTAGGGCTAGGCTTTGAGAGCATAGCTCCTTGACCCCATCTGCTTTCTCTGCCTCGTGCTTACAGTTCAAGGCCTGCAGTGTGCTGCTATGCTTCCCTGCCGTTCCGGAACCATAAGTCAAATGAACCATCTCTTCTATAGGCTGCCCAGGTCAAGGAGTTTTATCACAGCAACAGACAAGTAACTACACTTAGTCTGGTTTGCCCATTGCAGGCACAGGACTTGTGAGCTGTACTAAGATCCTTGGAAGAGAGATTTATCCTGGAGATGAGCTATAGGAAAAATGGACTGGGGACTGCTCTCTTGGGTGTGTCCTCATATGCTCACACCTGAATTGTCCTTCCAGACCCACCACTCTTCAGGACTAGATAGACCCTTTTGCCTCCCTCAGAGAGCTCTGCCTGAGAGCTGCTCACTCAGGCTCTCCAGAATGTGTTTAACAGTAAAAAGTAGCGGCTAGCCCCCTTTGCATTGTAAGAACTACCAGGTCTCCTTGGTGTTAATACAAACTGATGCTACCCACACACAGTGAGAGAAAGAAGGTGGATGTCACTACAGCTCACCCTAAAGCAGCTCCATTCTGGGCCATCAAGGGTGAGTCCTGAGTCTCAGAGCAACATGGAGCATCCAACACTGAAGGATTTGAGCTTCAGCGGAGAAGTCGCTTAAGAGCCCAGAGTTATCACTTAGGTAATGTCCCTTGCACTATCGATCAGACTAAGCTCAAACAAATTCTGACGTTCAAATGCCAAGAGAACATGAACTTTTTCCTTTTTTTTTTAGTTTTCAAAACTAATATTAGAAACCAGCTTTCCAATGCTGGGCACACTGACACAAACCTGCATTCTCAGTACTGGGGAAGCTGAGGGAGAAGAATCATGAGTTTGAGGTTAGCTTGGCCTACACAACAAAACCCTTCTTCACAAAATAAAAACAAAAATGGCTTCCAGTTCTGTTCTGATGATGTCATTAATATTATCTTTCCTTTGCAGCTTTTCAATCTTTAAGTCATTTTAGAGTCCCATAGAAATTTCAAAAACAGCAGAGAGAATTTCCACATTGGCTTTTCTCAGCTTTTCTTAATAACATTTTTTTCTATAATCTTACATTAGTTAAAATCAGGAAATTGATGCTGGTGCAATACTGAACTACAGATGGTATTCATATTTCCTTGGTCATTTTATGGTGCGGGTTATGACACATCTGTACTTCTACAAGAGTTTATCGGCTGGGCAATCTGTGTAATTATAATCACAGTATTTCTTTTTCAAATAAATGTCATTTGTTTGTTGGTTTGTTTGTTTAGTATTATCTGTGTGTGTATGATAAGGGGACATGGTGTCGTGGTGTGTGGAGTCCAGAGGATAGCTTTGTGGAGTTGGCTTTCTCCTTCCCCCTTCACTTGGCCAATGAGACTTGAACTCAGGTCTCCAGCTTACCCAGCAAGCACTTCTACTCACTGAGCCATCTTGCCACCCTCAAACTTAAAAACAAACAAACAAACAAACAAAACTTATTTATTTAATTATTTATGTTTACTTTTGCTTAGTAACATTTTAAAACATGCAGAAAAATACAGAAAATAATGTGACCAGCCTGAAGGGATCCAACTAACTCTAGACTTAAGAAATATCAACATATGCTTTACAATTGTTTTAAAGAATAAAATATTAAATATACAGTAAACATCTCAACTGAACTATTTGTCTGGATCTCTTCCTTCTCAGCCATGGCTATTTCTTTGGATAAAAAAAGAATGAAGAAAGCAAATCAACCAAACTCTGTGTTCGTCCCTTACCTAACATGTTAAGTGTGACGACAGTAATAGATATGTAGCTTATGTGTTTACTTACCAGTATTTTAAATTACTCTGTAAAAATATTTATCACTCTTCAAAAGTACATCAAATACTCAATAACAATAAAGTATTTGACACTATAAATTGATAGTACATGGATACATAGTAGACGCAGCCAATAAATGCCCAGATCCACACATGTCTATGACACAGAAATTTATATTGCATTACATCCTAATGAAGTAAGTAACTTGTAAATATTCTTATTGATTTGTCTACTGACTATATATTGACTATTTTATTGAAAGGCTGTAGGATGGGTAACCTACCATAACCTGTAATCCACAATGACAACTCTGCAAGCTAAGGACAGAAATTCAGAGACAAACCTTAAAAGTCACCACTAGAAAGCTGGGCCCTTATGTTCAGTCCTGGAGAAGTGGCATAAGCAAATGGAATGCAGCAACCTGATACCACTTCAGAGTATTCAGCCCTCTCTTTGCACGCCCATGGAAGCCACAGCCTCACAAGCCACTTATGTCCTGTCTCCACTGGCCCCACAGCTGCCCCAGGGGACATGTCAGCATCACTTTCCCGAACCAGGCTTTCTCTAGTTTTCCACTTTCGGGCCATCTCCCTCCTCATCTTTATTCCTGATTTAGTCCAAACACTATCTCAGCAGGACACGACCCTTTCTCCGTAGAAGGAAGACATTGAGAACTCGGGAGAGTCAACTACAGCGCTCTCCTTGGAAGACGGAGAGAAAGAAACAGCAAATATTTTCATGATGACTTAAAAGGCAGTTTCATATATGCATAATTCACACCCATGGCATTTCCCTGTGTTGTGCGGTGTGCCCACAGGGTGTTCAGCCATCAGGACTAACTCCACAACATTTCATCACTCCGTAGACACAGATACTCACTCCCTTCTTCTATGCCTCCTACTTCCTCTGGTGACCAGTAATTTGCTTTTTGTCTCTATGGATTTACCTATTTGGGATTTTTTTTTTCAGTGCTGGGGATTGAACCAGGGCCTTGTACATGCGAGCCAGTGCTCCACCATAGAGCTACAGCCCCAGCCCTGCTCTGGACATTGTATGAATGTGATTAACTGCATTTTTGTGAGTAGTTTCTTTCCTTTCCATAACATTTTTGAAGTCCACCTGTGTTGCAGCATGCACAAAATTTCAGTCTTTTGAATGGCAGAACAACATCCAATTGCATGACCGGATTTGTTCCCTCGTCACTCGATAAACATTTGGGATCTTTCTGCTTTGGGGCTGCCACAGGCAGTGCTCCTGTAGATATTGTTTTGAGGGTCTTTGTGTGGTCATATGTTCATTTCTTCTGGGTAGATGTCCAGGAGTAGAACTTCTGAGTCACATGCTAACTCATGGTTTGGGAAAGGCATGGTAATATTTGTGTCTTTTGTGAACAAAATTTCAGCCCCGCCTTCTTAGCCCATTAGCACTTTGTGGCATGCACTTGAAAAGAAATACTTAGATATTTAGAAACCCCTCGGGCTGTGTCAAGAGCTACACACAATTTTCTTTTGTATCATAACATTTATTTGTACATTGTAGGATTATTCTTTTAGAAGCCTGGACATTTTTTAGGAAGCTATAAATCAACGCTGTGTTGAAACTCGCTATTCCGTGGTGTGACCTGGGTCATCTTTGCTACAGCTACTACCTCTAGAGCAAATCGTGTTCTTACCTTGGTAATAAAGGAAAAGGGAGGTGAGCAGGTAAGGACTGAGCTCCTCCAGATGGGCGCAGAAGGCACAGAAAGCACCCGGACCTTTGGAGAAGAGCTTCAGGAAAAAGCACTCCACTCTTTCCGGGTAGCGATCCTGAGAGAGGATCTCTCTGTACTCTTTTAGGGAGAACACACCATCGTACACCAAGTAGGGAAGCACCCGGGCCAGGTGGAAGTCCTTCAGCATCTGCTCTTTGTACCTCGTCAGTATTTCTGAGAGCCGCTGATTCCTCTTCGCCTTCTCCCTCTGTGTCCTTATTTCACAGGAATAAAACCAAGAGTGAGCTCCTCGCTCCAACATGCTGGGCCCTATAGAGCTGGAGACTGGGGCTCCCTCCTGCCGCTCTGAGGCCTTGCCGGCAGGACCTACGCACTTAGACACCTGGGAGCAAAGGCTTCCTGCTGTCTGGATTTATTGTAGGTCTGTAGGGCGAAGGATTAACCCCAGGACAGTCTTGGCCCAAGAGGATTGCGCTAACCCCTTGCAACAGGCAACTTCAGAAGATAGACCGAAGGCAGCCTCGCTGGGGTCCATTCAATTTACGTTCTTCCTTTCACCCCAAAATCATTTTCCTACCACTTCACTCTCCAAATGATTCTTTTAGGCGTAAGGAATCTGCCATGCTCATAGCTGGGCTTGAATCACAATATTGGGAGCTGTGCCAAGAACTACACTGCTGTCTGTATGTGGCAGTGCACTTCCCACTGCAACCTCCGTGCGCTAAAGCCGTAGGAGTTACAGGTGAGGAGCCGAGGCCCGTTGTTTAATAGCCTCTCTCCCTTTTAGGAAACCAAATCCCGAATGATATGTGTGTGTGTGTATATATATATATATATTAAGAGTATAGTCCTTTTGTTTTTAAAGAACTCTAAAAGCTTCAAAGTGATCCTTTGACTAAGTAGCACAGTCCCATGCAGGACCCCTCTCCCCTGATCTGAGCCTAGTGTGCATTTAATGAAACCAGATTACAAGGGATTAGTGCCGGCTCAGGGGAGGCTGCTGCCACCAACAATGTGTCACTCAAGATTGTGCGGCTATAATACAGTTGTGCCCGGCTTGGCTTCGTGTTTGCACCCACTTGGAAACTCTCTGTCTCTGGGGTCACCTCAGGTCAGCACCCTGGATGGCTGCTTCTTTCAGGCAGGGACTCTTGTCTGGATTCTCTGCAGTCATGTAGACAGGTGAGTCACAGTAACAGGACTCTTCCTCTATTCTCGGCCCCCAGGTGACCATGAACCTGTCATGAGGAGTGATCTGAAGCACCGGTGTTGTAGGCTTTTTCTGAGTCAGAGAATTGGGGGACAAAGTCTACTGCCACCATAATATTCTTACTGGTTTGGGTCAGAGAAGCAAAATTAGATCTTTCTCTGTAGCGTGCATCTGGAAGACTTGCTTGGCAGTAAATCCACACTCACTTGAGTGATCTGAAGGTTCACAAGAAAAGACTTCACTTGGCTAAGCTTCAACTTCATGGGTGACCTTGGGTTCTCATGCTAAGATATTTGCCATGCTGACCCTGGAAAGATTGTCCCTCCTAGATTAGTCAACCCCTGGAGATAGCAAAAGGACTTTCAAGAGTTTGTTGTTTCTAATCCCAGCCCTTGGGAGGCAGAGGCAGGCTGATTTCTGAGTTCGAGGCCAGCCTGGTCTACAGAATAAGTTCCAGGACAGCCAGGGCTACACAGAGAAACCCCGTCTCGAAAAAAAAAAAAAAAAAAAAAAAGAGTTTGTTGTTTCATGAGCAAATCCAGCAATCCAGAGCCTGCCCCCAATCACTCCTTTACCAGGCTCTTATACATAGGAGCCATTGTTCACCTGCCCTTATCACCTTAGGATCGGATACCAGACATGAGGGACAGCCCCCCTATACTTATCCCAGAAGCCCTAAATTATTCAAACCTGTCAATCCTAAATGGAATACCTTGCCTCCAATGTTGCCATAGAAACCACAATAAAGATTTTAGCTGTATCTTCATCCTCTTGCCTCCTTGCCTCCCGATGGGATGTACTTTCTCTGGAGGGCTTCCCAATACTGTTGTCTGCAATCTGTTGGCTTTACCTTATATAAGTAATAATAAAAACTACACTTAATAAAGACATATTGAAAGTATAAAGAGGGGCCGGGCTGGGACGATATGGTAAAGGCCTATGAGCTTCAGAGCCAGGGCCAGGAAGCCCAAATCCCAGCTATGGTCTCAGCACCAGCAATTTCCCTAACTGGACTCTTCGTTTGAAACTCCTGGGAGAAATGTTGCCACCTTGTGGTACTTTGTGGCCACTGCCCTCCTAGGTTTGTTGTTAGTTTTCTCTCTTTCTCTCTTTCTTTCTTTCTTTCTTTCTTTCTTTCTTTCTTTCTTTCTTTCTTTTTGGAAATGATTTGTAGCTCTCTTGTATTCCCAGCAAAGTAAAGCAAAAAAAGTACAGACTCTGCACATCTTCTCTGCATGTGACCTCGCTCACTGTCCACATCCCTGCCCACAGTCGTCTCCTGTGTTGGCAACAACTCCCAGCAGAGTGTGCATTGTTCAGTGAGATCACTCTCCAGGACCCTGGCACAGTCCACTTCACCCTGTATTGTGCTGTCCATGTGTCTGAAACAATGGGCAAGAACAACTGTCCACCATTGTACCGTCATAAAGAACTGCCTCACTGTCCTGGACACCTCTGCTCTCCGTTCACACCCCACCCCCAGACCCTGACACACATCTTTTGCTGTAGGCCGATTTTTACTAAAAGGCTTTGCTCAGTGACCCACTTTATTTGTGTTGGGTACATAATAGAGGACAATAACAAAGAAGATAGTCACCCTCCCAACTCCAAGGGAGAGGTGCAGGTAGGGTCAGGTAAAAATCAAGAAAGCAAACGCAAGGAATCGTGATACCACACAGCTGGAAAGATACAGGGAAAGACTGGGCATCGTTACCTCAGAAAGAGTGGGGAGGGGCATATCTAAGCCAAAGCCTCCAGGATGAAAATAAATTAGATACTGGGTTGGAGAGATGGCTCAGTGCGTAAGGGTGTTTGCTGCCAAGCCTGGTGACCCAAGTTTAATATGGGACCGGAGACCCTCTGATTTCCATATGCAATGCACACATAAATAAAACACACACACTCGCACACGTGTGCATGGTTTTAATGAAGTTGAAAAGAAGTCAGGTAATATGAATGAGCAACTGGAAAGAATAGAGTTTGAGGATCCAAGAGCTTGATGAATTAGCACAAGTGGCTTTAGGATGCAGGTCATCTGGCAATGTTAGGAGCATTGGGCACTTGGTCTTGCTGGCATGCCTATGGGGGATTATTTTGACTAGGTTCGTGGATGCTGGAAAAACCTGTCCCCCATGGGTGGCATCATTTTCTGTTCTGAGATCCTAGACTATATAAAAACAAGAAAGTGAGCGGAGCACAGACATCCATCACTCTCTGACCAGCTGCCTTCAGCTCCAGCTACTAGGACGTCCCACCACAATGGGCTGTACCTGGGAACTGTGGGCTAAAATGACCCCTCTGCCTTAATGTGCTCTCTGCAGCCTGTTTATTTTATCACACCACCACCAAAGGAATCAACAAGCTTCATTTGCAGAGGAAAGCTCCTGAATCTTTTATTCACTGGAGTAATATAGTAAGATAGACGGTTTGGTGCCAACCCTGGATTTGTAGCCCTGGATTCTATAAGAAAGCAGGCTGAGCAAGGCCTCCAAGGACTCTGCATCAGCGCCTACCTCCAGGGTTTTGGCCCTGTTTGAGTACCTTTCCTTCCCTTCAGTGATGAACAGAAACACATGGAAGTGTAATCCAAATAAACCCTTTCCTCCCCCACTTGCTTCTGATCATGGTGTTTGATCACAGCCATAGTTACCCTAACTAAGAAGACGTCATTTGATGCTACCGCCTTACCCTCCCTGTGCCACCTGGTTACTCTCCTAAAACTTCCTTTCTTGAAGCATTTGGATGAGTTACACAACGGTGAGACAGAACTCCTCAGCCTGTTTTTACAGGGACTACAGACAGTGTCTCATCTAGCTGTCTTCCTCTGCTTTCTATTGCTATGATACAATGCTCTGACCAAAAGCAACTTGGGAGAAGAGAGTTTTAGCTGTGAAGTCAGGGCAGGAACTCAAGCAGGAACTCAAGCAGGAACCTGGAGCAGAGACTGAAGCAGAAGCTGCGCAGTAGTAGTGTTTATCGGCTTGCTCCTCCCGGCATGCTCAGCTTACTCTTTTTATCCAACTAAGGACCACTTGGCAAGGGATGGCACCAAGCACAGTTTTTACCCCATCCAGGATTCAGTTTAGGGTTAGATGTTGCGTTTGATTGTCATGACAACAGTTCTTTTTAATTTGGAACACTTCTATGGGCTTAGCCTTTTATGATATTAATATTTTTAATTTAAAATGCTTATTTTTTTTAATTATATGAGGTTAAGTGTTTTGCTTGCTGATTCCCCATTTAGCCCTTGACATTGGTTTATGAGCTAAGCTCTGCTTCCTTTTGGGTTTCAAAGAATTATTTGTATGAATATATGAAAAATTATATTTTCAGTGGCTCATAATTCATTATGGTACTTAATTATTTTTATGTTCAAATGGTCCCAGCTTTGTTAGTCTAAGTCCTTTAAGCTGGTTCCTGCCTCCCTGTGACATATATTATTGTCACGTTAGTGAGGAGCCCTCCCCTAGTCTACACAGGAAGATAGGATTCTCCAGTCTTATCCTGAGCCTACATGCCCCGACCTTGACATAGTCCTTCATCCCAGGAGCTCCTCCTCCTCCTCTACTGTGGAGAGGTGGGAGGGGGCAAGTCCTCCACGCCAGAAGTCCTAACTGTCACTTTGTATCTACCTCTTTACTGGTCTCCCTCCATAATATTTCTTTTCTACAGCTAGAATGCCAGATCCCAAATCAGTACACCCTGTCTCGTTACACTGAGCTCATTTGTCCTGAAATGACATCAATATTTCTTCACAGTGTTTCCACCTTTGCTCCGCCAAGACTGTTTGAAGCCTCTCATTCTTTCTCCCTATCTACTGTCTTCTGTTTGGATGATGCTCGTTGGAATTTACATTTGCTTCCATTTTCTCTCAAATGTGTCTAGTGCTTTATCAGTTGTAAATACATAAGCTATTTGTTTATAGGCCTTCAAAAGTCAACACATCAAAAGGATGTAGCCAGAGAAGGGTGATTCTCTGGGTCCTTCCCACCGATTTCTCCTCTCCTGGTCCTTTGTAGATAGCTCATTTCATTGCTTGCTGGTCTATGCCTCAGTTTCTCTCTGTGCTGATAAGCAGATGTAGACAGGCTTTATTTTCCCCTCTTTCTCGCACAACACGTGACATGTCACATAAGCTCCTCTGAACTTAACTCTTTTTCACGTCACAGTACCTCAAGGAATGACTCCATATCAAGTTACAGAGATCTCCCTAATGGCTTTAAACAGATACATGGTATTCCACTGGTTCAGTGTATTAAACTGATGAAACCAGCATCCTATGCAATTTTACAAACACACACACACACACACGCACACGCACACGCACACGCACACACACACACACGCACACGCACACGCACACGCACATGCACATGCACACACACACAAACCCTTGAGTTAAAGTTTTGTACAAACGCAGTTTTGTGTTCTTAGAAATGTATCTTCAGAATAAATTCCCAGCAGTCTCACTGTTGGAAGAGACGTGTATACAATAGGCCTTCCATTTCTGCTCCTGAAGGTTCAACGGAGCACAGACTGACGGCATTTGGGAAGAATCGCAGCTATCCAGCCTGGAGTCTTCTCTTCCCACCCCTTCCTACGCAGCAGTACAATGACACAGCATCTACACTGTGTCGGGTGCTGCACATCGCTACAGAAGATGTAAAGGTGGTGTGGCAGTCTGAATGCAAGCATCTGGACATGTCATGTAAAGGACTGACACATCTATGGGCTATCTTCGGGGAGGGACTCTTCCCCGCGAACCAATTACCCATGGATATTGGGGGACAACTACACGTAGTTTTATTTTATATTACCCTTGGTTTATCTTGCTTGTCCTTTATCAGTTTTTAATTGATAACTTTCATTCTTCTGTTTTAATTAATGTAGACTTTAGTTATTATATGTTCTCAGATTTATGCACTCCTAACATTTGCAGTATTTTATTATTCTCATTTAAAATTCTGTACTTCTCCTCCCTCTTGTGGCCTATGGGATGTGTGTGTGTGTGTGCGCGTGTGTGTGTGTGTGTGTGTGTGTGTGTACATTTGTGCAGATGTGTGTTGTGCCTGCCTGTGAGTGTGCAGATGCATTTGTATGTGGGAGTCAAAGGACAACCTTGAGTGTTATTCCCCCAGAGCCCACTACCTTGCTTTTGAAATTAAGCCTTCCACTAAACCCTGGACTCTTCATTTAGGACAAGCTGGCTGTCCAGCAGTCCCCAGGAATTCACTATCTCTGTGCATCTCTGTCCACCAGTGCAGTGTTAGAATTACAGGCCCACAGCACCGCAGGGTCCTCATGCTTGCAAGGCCAGCAATGTCACCACCTGAGCTATCCTAGTCACATGTCACCACCTGAGCTATCCTAGTCACAATCTGTGTCTCCCTTTCCCTTGCTTCTTCCCTTCTGCTTTCTTTCTCTTCCTTCCTTCCTTCCTTCCTTCCTTCCTTCCTTCCTTCCTTCCTTCCTCCCTCCCTCCCTCCCTTTCTCTCTCTCTCTCTCTCTCTCTCTCTCTCTCTCTCTCTCTCTCTCTCTTTCTTTCTTTCTTTCTCTTGACAGGATCTTGCTATGAAGCCCAGACTAGCTTTGAGCTGATGGCTACCCCACCCACCACTACCCCTGCTTCCACCTCTGGGAGTGCTGTACAGATGTACACCACCACACCCAGCCGTGCCTCTTCCTCCCACAGATGTTTACTAGGCATTCTTCAATTTCCACCTGGAAGACAATCGCATCTCTTGCTGGGAGTGGCTTGTGATTCTGATTAACTTAACTCAGCTCCTTCCACCCAATTCTCCAGAGTAACATTTACCCACCTGTCTGTTCACCTTGCTGACATCACCCAGACTTCATGTCTCAGAGTAATTTCTCACCCTTGAACTACCCACCCCAAGATAAAGCCCATTTTGAAACTCTTATGGCCTCCATTACATCATGAGACATGTTTGACTAAATGTTACTCTCTGTGCCTTAATTTCTGCATTCTGCATGGATATAATGGTATCATCTCTTGCGATGAAGATTTAAGGAGTGACTATTTACAAATAGCTTTTCAAATGTCTTGGCACATTCTAGGAACTTAAGAACAGTAAAACCCAACTGTGTTCTTGCCACAGGACGCTTCTTGCTCATGGTTATAAGAAATACAAAGTTATATGTGACATTATTACTGGAGTCTTTAGAGTCAAAGCCTGGCTTCTGGAAGTCTCAATGAGATAGGCTCAGCTACCCCTCTGCAACATGCCGATTAAAATAACAGTTGACAGTAAAAATCAGAGAAAGGAGATTTACTCAAAGTAGAGGACATAACTAAGTGGTGCCGGTGGTTGAAGTGTGGCTCCATCATTGGCTCAGTTCCAGTCCATCCTGCAAGATAAGGTGGTCTGTTAAGTCCTGTGGACTCTGTGAACTCTTGCCCTAGGGCAATTCCTCCCCTAGAGGGCAGCAGGGCTTCAGCCTTTTCCTGCTCCAGGATGAGAGCTTAATTCTTTGAGGACCACTGTTTCTAAAGCCTGGTAGCACAAACGTTTCTACTTAAAATTATCTTCTTTCCTGTCAGGACAGTTACAAACAGTATTTGCTGTGGACCCAAATAGTGAGCAATGTTGTGCTGGCAGGTTGAAGTTTTTGTAGTGCTCTTCTGTGTGTCCTTGCCAAGTGCCACTGTATTTGCACAGCCTTGGCATGAAGGTCTATTTTTAATGGCCGCTTTTCAGAACCTGTTTTCACATTGTGGTGACTGCAAGAATTCAAGAGGTGAATAAAAGAAATTTATCAGGCTCTGCCAACAGTCTGGACAATCTGGTCAAGAGACGCATCTCCTCTGGGCTTTAATAGCTCCAACTCCAGTTTCAACAGCCTGAGCACACTTCCAGCAGCACCTGGACACACCTCCAAACGCTAAAGATGCCCATTCAGTGGTCCCACTCCTACTGCCTAGGTCCAGAACGTAGTTCTCAATCCTGCAGTGCACCTAACATTGGCCATGTCCCTGCCCGTGCTCCCGGCCACATTCCTCTGCTCATTTTCCTTGTTTTATGAAATACTGCTCAGCTGTCCCGTCGTCCCTAGCAGCGATGCCATGCTCCAGTCCTGTATCATCGCTTCTCCTCTGCAATGTTGCTTATCCTTGCCCTTCCCATCGCTCCTGCTCCGATCCTCAGTATACGATAGCTCGCCCCCCTTCATTGCCCATCGTCTCACCCCTGCACGGTTGCCCCATATAGCCCCGCCTCTTGCCCGTGCATCGCTCCGCCCCATGCAGGGATACCCAGCCTCAGCCCCACCCCATATAGGGATGCACCCCCACCTCGCCCCGCCTCCCGAAGCCCTTCAGCTCCGCCCCGCCCCGTCTCCTTGTCACTCTGGCTGGGTCGGCGGGCTCAGGTGGCACAGGGAGGCTGCCATGGCGGCCCAGGCCCTGGCGGCTCAGGCCGTGGCCTCACGCCTGCAGCGGCAGGAGGAGGACATCCGCTGGCTGTGCGCGGAGGTGCAGCGCCTGAGGGACGAGCAGTTGCGCGGGCCCGAGCAGGGCCAAGCCGAGGCCTCGCACCTGACACGCGAGGTGGCACAGCTCCAGGCGGAGAACCGCGACCTGCAGCAGCGCCTGTGCGGCCTGCGGCTGCGCTTGGCGGAGCAGCGCGGCCCGGGGGCCCGGCGAGCGGCGGCGCACGAGGTAACCGATGGCCCTGGCGCACGCACTCAGCGGGTTCCAACTCTGCACCCCGGGGCGGGCAGAGCTGCAGGGTGTGTCCCCGCCGGCGCCCTACCCACTGCCCACGGTCTGGAGAACCGCTAGGTTTCCACCAACCTCCTAACTGATCAGCTGGTATAATTTCTCAGCTCGTCATTGGATAGACTGCAAGCAACACTTTTTCCCTCCGGTAGCAGAAACGGAGGTGCATGCCTCTAATCCAGAACTCTGGAGGCTGAGGCAGGAGGATGGCTGAGAGTTTGAGGCCAGGCCGGCCAGGGCTATGTGAGAAGACGCTGTCTCTATTAAAACTTTTAAAAAGGCCGCTAAAGTGTTTAAGAGTCACAGTGTCCTTGGAGAAGAGGAATTAACAGTTTCTATTCTCTCTGCTGGCTGGTTCTGTGCTATCTGAAGACAGGTTATTTTTACTGCCTTGTTTTGGCAGTTTACTTTGAGGTCTATTTGTGTTCTGTGTATTTAGCAGAAGTATTTGATTACAGTATTTTCATGTTTTAGAAGATTATTAAATAACAAATTAGAAGATAATTTTTCTAAGTTCTGAAGACTTTCTAAAACTGAGGGTTTTTTGTTTTGTTATGTTTTTTAGTTCTTTGCAAAGATGGTGTTCTTGCAACATTCTAATGAAATAGTGCAGTGAAAGTCTGGTAGCAGCCACAATTTCCAGTGACATTATTTGTTTAAAGTTTAGGGAGGAGAGAGAGAGACACAGAGACGGTGTGTATTGCAGGCTATGGGACCATGGTTTTGTGAATACTGGGCAAGTGCTCTATTACTGAGCTACATTCCCGGTTTTAATGTGCTTGGGCAGATAGGACTGAACTCTGAGAACAGATCCCTGAGGGATGTAAGTAGATCCTGGTCCCACAGCCCAGCAGGGACTCTCAAACCCCTGGCCCTGCCATGAGCTCCCTGGGTTCCCTCCTTCCCCAGGTTTCTAATGTATTGCTCTTGCCTCTTGTTGGTTTTTCAGTCTCCTACCCAAAACCAAGAGAAGGACACAAAGAAGAAGAGGCCGAAGCAGAGTGAGCCTGACAGGGAGGTCAGTCGCTGCTGTAGAAACAACACGGAATGTTCACTATTAAGCCTGGGTGTGCAGGACTTAGGATAAGGACATACTTACTGGTGAAATTATTGTTTGGACCACATCAGTAACCTCTTAAGAGAAGCCAGCCACTGGCTAAAGTGCTCTTTCTTCTTTTCCTTGCTTTCTTTTCTCTTCCTTTTTTGTTTTTGTTTTTGTTTTGTTTCTTGAGACAGGCTTTCTCTGTTCCTCTTATCTAATGTCTTTGAATACTATACCCATGGACATTTACAGTCTGTTTATACAATGTTCTATGGTGTAGCAAGGCTTTGGCTGGCCTGACACTCTCTCTGTAAACCAGGCTGGCCTCAAAGTCACAGAGATCCACCTGCCTTTGCCTCGCTAGTGCTGGGATTAAAGGGTGTGCCACCACCGCCCACCTTCTCCACTCTTTTTAAGGTGAAATAATAGAGTTTTGTTTTCATATCTCCTCCTCCTCCTCCTCCTCCTCCTCCTCCTCCTCCTCCTCCTCCTCCTCCTCCTCCTCCTCCTCCTCCTCCTCCTCCTCCTCCTCCTTCTTTAAAGAAATGATTAAAATAACCAGCAAGGGTTTATAGAGACCCAGCACTTGTTAGGCCCAAAGGAGGAGTACCTAACCTCAAAGATACTAGTCTGGCTTTGGAAGTCAGACGTTAAAGACAAACAACTAGAGGTAGCCTGAGCTATGGCACAGGCGGCCCCCGATGTACACATGCATGTTCCTCATTTGTGGTTTTTTAAATCTGAAAAGACCTGGGGGAAAAAAATGTTCTGTACTGACTGACTTTTTTGGTCATTATTCCTCCAAACAGTACAGTATAACAGATATTTTCTGAGCATTGCATTTTGCTTTTTAAGTCTAGAGATGACTTAAAGCATATGGGAGGATGTGAGATGTGCTGATACTTGGGACCTCAGCATCCATGGGGCTCTAGGAATCCAATTCTCAGGGTACCAAGGGTTGTCTAGTAAGTAGTGCTACACTGTATAACATTGCATAAATATACAGTCAATGGCGGGAGAGGGAGATGCCCATGGGTGTAGTATTCAGAGACCTTAGGTAAGAGAGGAAGGTCTGCTGGAGGGGATGTGGAGAGAGGGTGAGCATGTGGAGAGGTAGGACCCATTGAGCAGAGAGTTCAGTGGGCTGAGTCCTTAATGACTTTCAGGTGAAGCAACCGGACTTTATAAAAGAGAGATTGCAGCTTTTTGAAACATTGAAGACAGATCATCAGCTGTTACCTGCTACTCAGGAAAAGAAGAACACAAACAGTGTGATTTCAGTGAGGGTGGCTGGTGGGAAGATGGTGCAAGGAGAGAGGTGGAAGACAACACCTTATCAAGTGGCCGCTGGGATCAGGTAAGACCTCCCCCTGCCCATCAGACGCATGCCCCTCATCAGAGCACACGCACACACACGCGCGCGCACACACACACACACACATGGCTCACACACACACACACACACACACACACACACGGCTCACACAGTCTTTGTGCACCTAATCTCCCACCCTCCCTGCTTGTTTGGAGCACATATACTCCAGTATTAAGTAATTGTGCCAGAGCCCGTCAAAAGGTTTTATTAGATACCACTAAAATATTTTTTTCCTTATTCAGCTTACTGAGTTAAATACAATAACTATTTTCATGACTATTTCTCCCTGATTCCTAAGAAGACCACATAATTAAATAAAGGATCATGATATGATCTCTTCCTAGTTAAAACGTCTGAATTTTAAAGTTCTAATGAATACATACTAAACAAAAAAAAAAAAAAATCTGTATCCTTAACAGTACATATGCGCTAACTATTCATGCACCAAGAAATTTTCATGCATTTTTAGTTTTTCAAATTGTAAATTGAAAATGTAAGTTGATACTGTTATTTGTCATGGTACTTGTCTTTCCTAGGAAATAGTCGTTAATGAAGTCTTGCTTAGAGGTAATTTCTTCTTGTCTTATTTGCTTTCTGTTGCTGTAATAAACATGATTACCAAAAGCAACTTGGGGAGGGAAGGGTTTATTTGACTTACAGGTTAGGGTCCATTGTGAAGGGAAGCCAAGGCAGGAACTCAAGATATTAAACTGGAGACAGAAATGAAGCCAAGGATTTACTGGAATCTCTGCATCTCAAGGAGTCCAGTCAGGAACCCAGAAGACTTACATTTTATAAGGGGGCTACAAACACTGGTCCAAACAAGAACAACATTATTATGTCAACCAGTGTTCCCCAAAGGGCAAGAATCAAGAAAGCCATGGCTACAATTGGCCCCAGAGAGCAGTCTTTATATGGTTTTTCCCCAGGCAGATCCTTTGGTTACAAATCAACAATGTGCCAGAGCACAAAAGAACAATTTTAGGAAGGAATCCAGTGATATAAAAGAGTAAAAGGGGGACTGGAGAGATGGCTCAGTGGTTAAGAGCGCCGACTGCTCTTCCCAAGGTCATGAGTTCAAATCCCAGCGAACACATGATGGCTCACAACCATCTGGAATGAGATCTGATGCCCTCTTCTGGGGTGTCTGAAGACAGCTACAGTGTACTTACATATAATAAATAAATAAATCGTTAAAAAAAAAAGACATGGCCAAGTAGTTAAGATAAGTTTATTCTCAGGATCAAGGTCATGTTTAAAAAAAAAAAAAAAAAAAAAAGAGTAAAAGGAAAAAGGTGTGAGGTTGTAAGCATTGAGTATATATTATACTAACAGTGCCAAAAGAGCAAGAATGAAAACCTACCCATAAAGTCGGGTTACAGCTACTGATAAGCTAAGGACCAGTCTTGGCTTGGAGAGGGTTTCTAAGTGAAGGGGTATCTGGAAGCAGCAAAAGTCAAAACGTGGGTCCAAGCTGATGGCCTATGTTCTGCTCGAGACAGCTTTACAGATAGATTGCTGTGTCTCTGTGTTCTGCTCTGCTTGAGACAGCTTTCTCTTGCTATTCTAAAAATTCTCAGGATAGCTCTTGTCTCGCAGATCAAAAGCCCAGATTTTTATTTAAATATCAATTCAGTCCATGCCCCAGGTTCCCTTTTGATTATCCCAAATGAATTAGCATCCTGTGATCCCAGCCCCTTGAGTCTTAGAAAGAGACAGCAAGCACCAGCACAGACAATATTATAACTGGGTGGAACCCACCCTGAAGTTACCACTGCTACCAAGCCTGGGCCTGGATCTAAACTCCCTCTGTCCCAGGCTGACCTTGAACTAAGGAATCTGCCTGTCTTTGTATCTTTCTGACAAGCTGGCTCATAGCTGCCTCTGTTCCTTTAGATCTGAGAAGCTCCTTAGACGATTCATGTTGTATCCTTATGTTTTGCATAGTTAAGAAATTGTATATTTTTGAATTCATGTTTTCAGCATTCTTTCCCACTGCCTTAAGGGCTGTCTTGAAGGTCACAACCTTCTACCTTTTTGCTGAGTCATAGACACATCCTAGCCTCCCGGACTCTGGCGGTCTCTGATTGTCATGGAGTCATTAACCTTGGCAGAGAGGACATTCCTTCTAGGAGGAATGTGAAAATATGTACACTATTACACAAAGAAGCTTTACACCCAGAGCAACCATCAGCACCCCTGGAGACCCACACCAGCTGACTCTGTTCAGGAGCAGGGAATCAAGTCATACTGTTCCTTACCTGGACTTGGCACTGAGAGATTTGTAAATGGGACTTATTTAAGAAGTTAAGATATGCTGGGGAGTGGTGGCTCACACCTTAATCTCAGCACTTGGGAGACAGAAGTAGGTGACTCTGAGTTTGAGGCAAGTCTGGCTACACAGAGAAACTCTGTCTTGAAAAACCAAAAATCACACTAACAAACAGAAAAAGAGTATTGTGTTCTTGAGGCTGAGGAAACTCAGAAGTTTTATTCTAGAGAATTATTATTATTATTATTATTATTATTATTATTATTATTATTATCGATTTTCAAGACAGGGTTTCTCTGGGTAGCCCTGGATGTCCTGGAATTCAGTTTGTAGATCAGGCTAGTCTACCCAAGAGATCTGCCTGCCTCTGCCTCCCAAGCCCTGGGATCAAAAGTATGTGCTACCCCGCCTAGCTTAGAGAATAAGTTTGTTTTGTCTTCATGGGGTAGGCTTTTGTTCACTCAGAGAAGATGCCAGCACATGTCAGAAGATATTTAAATCTTTAAGAAGGTTCATCTACCTTCATTGCTTTGGGTTTGCTAGGCTGTAAGCATCCTAGGCGACCACATGTTACAGAGTAGCTGGAGAGGTTAGCCATGGCTTCAGGAATATCCCCTGACTTTCAGTGACAACTGCCCATGTTCCTTCCATGCTGTGTTGTCAGGTCACATATAGACTGATTCTCAAGACCCCAGTGACAAAAACAGGTCCTGTGGCTTTTGGACATTGACATCTACAACTGCACACTGGGCAAGTTCATTCAGTAGGGTGTCACAATGGTTGCCTGCAGTTGTTTTGGGGGCTTTTTACCAGGGAACCTTGGAAAAATATCAGTCTTCCAGGACCACCCTCACTGGAGATGAGGCCCATCCTCTCTTTAGGGCGGTGGTTCTCAACCCTCTAATACAGTTCCTCATGTTGTGGTGACCCCAACCATACAGTTATTTTCATTGCTACTTCATAACTGTAATTTTGCTACTGTTATGAATCATAATGTAAATATCTGTGTTTTCCGATGACCTCAGGCTACCCCTATGTGTCATAACTGTAATTTTGCTACTGTTATTAATTGTAATTTAAATATCTGTGTTTTCCAATGACCTTGGGTGACCCCTGTAAAAGTGTCATTTTGACCCCTCCAAGGGGTCAAGACCCACAGGTTGAGAACCACAGCTTTAGAGGTTATAACATAATCACCTCCTAATATGGTCTTCCTCCTTCTAGAGGGGTATTGCCCCATTTCTTATAACACTGACAAGGGCCAGTACAAGTCCTAGCAAGCTGAGGAGGAAAGGGTTTATTCAGCTTACACTTCCATGCTGCTGTTCGTCACCAGAGGAAGTCAGGACTGGAACTCAAGCAGGTCAGGAAGCAGGAGCTGATACAGAGGCCATGGAGGGATGTAACTTACTGGCTTGCTTCCCCTGTCTTGCTCAGCTGGCTTTCTTATAGAGCCCAAGACTACCAGCCCAGGGATGGCACCAACTTGCTTCTTGGTCATGATGTTTGTGCAGGAATAGAAACCCTGACTAAGACAGAGATTTTAATTTTATTCTTTGTGCTTTTTTTTTTCAAGTTTTAAAAATAGCACATGTATATGAATAAAATAATTTTACAAAATAAAATATCTCTATCCTATTAGTTCATATCTGTACTAATCTAATTTCTTTTAAACCCTGAAATTATAAGCTTTTCTTATAATGAAGTATAATATTATAAATGTCAACCTCAAGTGTCTTTTTTTCCTCCTACTAGTAAAGAACTGGCTGAACATACAATAATTGCCAAAGTGAACGGTGTGTTGTGGGACCTGGACCGCCCGTTGGAAGGGGACTCCACCGTCGAGCTGCTGATGTTTGACAACGAGGAAGCCCAGGCTGTACGTATTAAAAACCAGCCAGCCAGAGTTGGGTCTTAATGATACAAGAATTATGGGAAGCACCATACATTGGAATCAAGGGTGATGAAACTCTTGGCCTTTCAACATTTAAAGTTCCAATATGGCATTTAATGATAGCTAACAAATATTTGTAGAATATATGCTCAAATAAGTAGACCATATTTATCATTTCTTAAAATTATTTCCTTAAGTTAAATGTTTTAGCTATTAAATTAGTGTCTATTCAAAATCGATTCCTAGTCAACTCTTAAAGTTATATACCTGTAATTTAATATCTGTAAGAGAATTTGGAAGAATCCTTTAAGTACTTGTAAGTGCAGTATTTTTATGATAAGTGCCACGTTTTAGTGTACATCTCCTATGTGCTCACCAGCATAGCTTGGGGCCTCCTCTCAACTGCCTTGTTGCCTCTGTAGAAACTCAGCTATGGTCAGTGGAAGGCTACATTTTTATGCTTCCCGGGTGGTAAGAACTGTATGATTCCTGATTAAAGTACGCCAAGGCTGTTAGCCATTTTTTGTTACTGAGTTAAAACACCATGACCAAAAATCAGTTTATGGAAGAAAGAGTTTATTTTGGCTTGGGGTCCAGAGGGGCAGTCCATTACGGCGGGGAAGCCTGGCAGCAGGTGGCTGGATCGAGAAGCTGGCTGATCACGTTTCCACCCACATGCAGGAAGCAGAGGGAGCAAACTAGAAATTGGGAGAGGCTATAAACTCTCAAAGCCTACCCCAGTGATATACTTCTTCCAGCAAGGCTGCATCTCCTAGAGGTTCCAACCCCTCAAACAGCACAATCAGCTGGGGACCAAGTCTTCAAATCCTTGACTGTAGGAGGGACAGTTCTCATTCAAAGCGCTACACCAAGTATAGCCATCAAATTGTTAAGCAATGCAATATTAATAAAGCCATGTTCAAATGTGATTCTGCAAAGGCACGTCTGTAACCTGTCCACTCCCTGCAATCTCCAGGCAGATGCACTTCAGTGCCATGTGCATTGCACCTCAGCAAGGTCTCCATGTAGGTGTTGTGCTACAAATTCTTGACTCTAACCACCAAGCTTGTTCCTGTGTTGTTTGCCCATCTCCGTGTACCCCGCCACATACCCAGCTCTTTCCATCCAGACCTTGGCAGGTATGCGTGCTTAGTTCCCCTGATGAGTCTCATCTCAGCATTACAGGCAAGCCCAACAGTCTGTACTTCCTAACATATGTAGAACCTGCACGTTTCTTTCCATCTCTGACCACTGGCTGTGAATCTACACTTGGCCTATTACGCCATCACCACCCGAACTGCCTATGTAATGTTTTTCTCTGAAATCCATCCTTACCCAGCTGGTTTAAAATGTGACTTCACTGGTGTCTGCTTTGAACTCATAGAACTCAAGCTCTTGCCATGGTCTGCCTGAGGCGGTTCTTTCCTACCCCTCAGACCTTGGTAAGTTCCTCTCTTTCCACGTCCAGCTGCACATACCCTCCTCCATTGTAAATGCTGGTTTTGCCATTCCTTCCTGAGCCATGTTCACCTCATGGCTCAAATGCACAGGTGTAACGCACCAAGAACCAAGGTGCCTCTAGGTAGACGTACGATTGTGTCACTCCCCCAAGTAGGCCCAGCTGCCACAAGGACATAGTCTCTGTTTCTCTTACTATTTATAATATTCCTGTATCTAACTCATTGTTTGGCTGTGGCATAGATAAGAGCAATGCCTCAAAGAAGATGCAGGCAGTCAGCCAGCTATTTCAGGAGAACCCTGAATCCCGGTGCTCTGGGGCAAGATGGCCCTCATGGTCTGATTCCTGAGCATATCCAGCCTGCTGCAGTAGACCAGGATTACACATGGTTTCTCTACAACTACATCTACCTCTTTCTGTTCTGATTTATCAAACATTACTGTTAATTGCACTGTCTCCTCTTTGCTTAACAAAAGAGAAGAACATTCTGACCTAGGACTCAATTATCCGTTTGTGGCATCTGTATTTTTTTTTGGTTACTTGGTTAATTTTAACTCATAGATAAAATTAATTCCTTATAAACTAAGCTGATTTTGTTTGTTTTAGTTTCCCCTGAAATTATACTGATTTCTTGGGAATTTGAAACCAAATCAGGTTTCTGAATCTCTGGGGCTGATACCTGCCCTTGGACTATGGTAAATTAGCCCATACATATACTCCCGGGGGTCTCCAGCAGCCAGCAGCACTCCCTGGCATCACCTTTTCCTTCTTGAGCCTTCTTTTAAACTCTTTCAAATTTCCACAGTCATATGCTATCCAGCATATGAAGACTTGTCTTAGGGCTACTACTGCTGGGATGAAACACCATCACCAAAGCCAAGAGGGGTAGAAAGGGTTTCCTTGGCTTATTTTTCCATGTTCATTATCAGGACAGCAATTCAAGCAGGACAGGAGCCTGGAGTCAGGAGCCGATGCAGAGGCCATGAAGGGATGCTGCTTGCTGGCTTGCTCCTCATGACTTGCTTGCTCAGCCTGCTGGGCTTATTTTTTTTTTTTTTTTTTTTTTTATATGTGGGAACACTGTTGCTGTCTTTAGACACACCAGAAGAGGGCATCAGATCCCATTACAGATGGTTGTGAGCCACCATGTGGTTGCTGGGAATTGAACTCAGGACCTCTGGAAGAGCAGTCAGTGCTCTCAACCTCTGAGCCATCTCTCCAGCCCCTCAACCTGCTTTCTTATAGAACCCAGGACCATCAGCCCAGGAATCGCACCACCTGCAATAGGCTGGGCCTGCCCCCATTCAATCACTAATTAAGAAAATGCCTTACACTTTGATCTAGGTTCTCTCTTTCCAGACAATTCTAGTTTGCGTGTCAAGTTGACTTAACACCAGCCATCACAAGACAGCTATACAGATGTGAAATCTCATTGACTTTGGTAATAGCCCCAAGTAGCCCCTTCGCTGTCTGTATTGAATCCAGAGAGGCTGTCTTGGAGAAACACAGGGAACTGGTACTCCCTATCCCTGTTTCCATGTGGCCACTCGGCTCAGTGTTCTGAGTGGATGGGCTGGTTCTGTATAGTCAACCGCACAGAAGGAAAGTTAGGCAGCAGCTACATTGTAGCTGCGGTGCCTGACAGAGCTACTCTGAGCTAGACCTAAGTTTGCCGGGAGTGCAGGGGAGTAGGTGTTGAGAACACTCTATTTTTGGTATTTATCCCCTCAATGTCCATTCACTTGATTAGCTGCGCTATCTTACTGCTGATGGCCGGTGATGGTTTTGTAGCTAACAGCTTTCCTGTGCACATCTCGCAGGTGTACTGGCACTCCAGCGCTCATATCCTGGGGGAGGCCATGGAACTTTACTATGGAGGCCACCTGTGCTATGGCCCACCCATTGAAAATGGATTTTATTATGATATGTTCATTGAAGACAGGTAAGCCTGCCGAATGATTGCATGTGTGTATGTTGTGGGAAATATCAAAAATGATGGAATCTATGGCATGCTCCCACACTACGCCCTGGTTCTCTCATCCCCGGCGGGCTGGCCAGCCATGCATTGGCAGGCAATGGCCGACCTGCTTTCTGACTCAGAGCTCCACGATCTCTCCACCCAGCTTGCTAGGTCCCCACTGGCGGGTCACACCAGCCCCATGCTTCAATACCCCCATGGCCTCTGTGGTGCACATCAGGCAAGCCCACACTTTGCCGCTGTACCTTTCTCTCTTGAACCCAGACGAGCCGCTGCATGAAGGGAAACGAAACACAAACTTAGTTCAGGAACAATGATAACTCAATCTCTGGGCGCATCAACTAAAACCTAATCTTACAAACCTTATCAAAGTCTGATTCCTCTGGTGGCGAATCCTGGTGGATCCGCCATGATACCAGGAGACTCTACTAGCTACATCTTACCTACTACATGCTGTCTCCGTTCCAAAAGGTTCCTCTCTCTCCTCCTTTCTTCCTTTCTCCAACCTGCAAGTCCCCCTATGCACCCAGTGACTGGCTCTTTTATTCATTAGGAGATTGGTTCACAAGAAGTCACAGGTGTAACTCACTCTTTGTCTGAAGCCCTCACAGGAGGGCAGAATTAGAATACATAAAGCCTTAGGGCTGTCCACAACATGTGTGTGCCATTATTTTATAATGGGTACATATTGTGTGATTGTCAAATGGTTAGCCATTTGTGAAAACTGGTTTTCAAATGAGCTTAGACTGGAGAGTAACTTTCAACCTGGTCTTTCTTCTGCCTTGGAGGATATTGTGTGCTGTTTACCTAATGCAGAACTTGCTAGAGCACGGTGCTAATTCAAACCAGAATTATGTGCTCCATCCTGGGGAGCAGTTGCCTGCTTCTGCTCACGATGATTGAGAGAGACACTGTTAACTCCACTGAATGTCTCACACACTGAGTGCCAGGTGGTGGTTCACAGCCGTGTCACACTCAGTAGGTCTGTGCTGAGTGCCAGGTGGTGGTTCACAGCAGTGTCACACTCAGTAGGTCTGTGCTGAGTGCCAGGTGGTGGTTCACAGCCATGTCACACTCAGTAGGTCTCTGCTTGGAGTCATGGCACTCTCGCCCTGCCTTGCCCACCCCAGCTCTGTATCCCTCACAGTTCCTAGGGACACTGCCGGTGGCCAAACTGAAACTTTGGGTCCTTCCAATTCTCCTACACGTCTTGCCACCCCCATCTAGCAGCCCGGCCCAGCTCTAAATCCCCCAGACTCCTCACCACCCCAATAGCAGCCCTGTCTAGTTTTCCAATTTTATCTCCTAAACATTCCTGTCTTCTTTAATTCAGGCTCCCAGAGTCTCTTCCTTGGGCATTTTGCCCTTGCCCATCCCCCCCCCCCCCCCCAGGCCGTGTAATACTCCCTAACAGGGTATCTGGCACTATGTAGCTAGGGTTTTTGTTTCTTTTTTAATTTTTATTTTTTTGTTTATCTGTTTTTGAGACACGGTCTCACTATATCTCCCTGCCTGGCCTGGAATTCACTATGTAGTCCAGGCTGTTCTTGAACTCACAGAGAGTCTCCTACTTCTGCCTTCCACATACTGGGATTAAAGACATGTGCCGCCACATCTGTCTCATGTCAGTATTTCTTACAGGCTTTCCCAGTTTGAACTGTTTTTACTTATAAGTTTAGTGCGACTGTAAGTGTGTGGGTATTTTGTTTGTCTTTATCGGCTGATTCTCCAGCCTCCTGGATACCAGCTAAGCATTAACCCAGATCTACAGCTCAAGGCTCAGTCTTGTAAGACTGCCACCTTGCAGACACTAGTCACAGTTGAAGCCTTCCACATGTCTGACCCACAGCCCACTCCCTGGGTTCAGTGGTTGGTACCGGCTCATAGAGGACTATTGATTTATTATGAAGGCTGTTACCAAGGTTACAGATGAGCAGCCAGGAGGGGTGTGGTGCTCTCCATGTCCCTGGGGATGTACCACTTGCTTAGTAGCTTTTAGTGCCTTGTTGTTCAGTGGTTTTCAATAGATGGTTTGTTTGTTTTTATAATTTATTTTTTATTTTTATCTTATGCATGTTGGTGTTCTGCCTGCATGTTGTCTCTGTGAGGGTGTCCGATCCCCTGGAACTGGGATTAGGAACTGGAATTACAGACAGTTGTGAACTGCCATGTGCTCCTAACCACTGAGCCATCTCTCCAGTCCTCAATGGATGTTTTGGAGCAGGCACATGTTTGATTAAACCATGGGACATTGGTGATGGACTCACTCTCTGTCTCCTCTCCCTTTCTGGAGTGGGGTTTGGGGCTAAAGTTCCAGGCTTCTAGTAATGCCTTAGTCTCTGCCATTAGTGCAGGCACAGACACTCTCTGATCACAGTATTGTATCCAGTGGCCTCCTTTGTTACAAGCCTCCAGCTTCATGCAGGCAACATGAGCTTTTTGATTGTTTACCGTATGTTTGGTGCTGGGGCTCAGCTGTGAATAGCTAGTCTGTCCTCATGGAAATGATAGTTAGCTGGGGTAAGACAGACAACCATACAGATAACCAGCTGCCATCAGATGGTGATTAGTGGGTGGTGGAAGAGAATCCAGGAGTGTTGCCAGCAGAAGGTTCTTGTGCCCACAGATCACCAGGGAAACCAGAAATGTTAAGCATGCAGGATTGGCCTCTCAAAGGAAAGGACATAGAACCATCCAGAAGACTGAGAATTGGAAGTGATTAACAGCCTGGTGGTCTACATTATCTGTAGGGCCAGGCCATATCAAGTGCCCACAACCAAGACCAGAAATGGCTAATAGCTCAGATGACCTCTGTGCTATCTGTATAACTGAGAGCACACCAGATCCTTCCCTAGGCCCCTAAGCTAATACAGGTAGCCTATCTTGGAAGAAATGACATATACTTTGAGTTGAGTTTCATTGGAATTATGCCTCTTTATGCACTGAGGATTGTATTACACCAGAAAACTTGACCCAAAATTGTACTGTGTTTAAATATGCTGGTCAATTAACTGCCTGGGATCAGACTGCCGAAGTTAGCTCGAGCCCAAGTTGGGATGAATGGAGATTTCATTCTCACTCCTCCGAGGATCATTGTGCTTCTGGCTGTGCTACCTGTAGGGACCTACACACACACACACACACACACACACACACACACACACACACACACACACGAGTGGGGACAGAGATGCTACAAGAGGCAGGTGGTTGAAAAAGCAGAGTGTCGTTGAAGCAGAGGCCAGCATGGAAGGGTGAGTAAGGAGAGAACATTCCAGTCCTTTCCAGGATTGTGTGTGACTATTTCAAGAGCAACAAAGAAGCCAATGTGCCAGGAAGAGAGTAAGCTCCAACCAGGAGCAAATGGAAGTTCAGCCTTTGTGCAGAGCGAGTGTGTGTGTGTGTGTGTGCAGCTTGCACAAACCTCCCTTTGAGGCTAGCTCCTACAAGCCACTGAGGGCAGGGGTATGGGGAACCCATCCTATGGTTCTCTGAAATAACAGAATATATGTGCCTGAAGCCCCAAGCAGGCCAACTAGTGATGAAGGTCACAGGACTGAGGAGGAAGGGGCGGATGCCATCTGGAAGATTGTACTGAGGCTCAGAGTCTCTTTGTCCCTTTAGAATGGTGTCCAGCACTGAGTTGTCTGCCCTGGAGAACATATGTAAAACTATCATCAAAGAAAAGCAACCGTTTGAAAGACTGGAAGTCAGCAAGGACACTCTCCTGGAAATGTTTAAGGTAACTGGGAAAATTTAGCATAAAATATTTTCACTAGATTTCTGAGTTCCAGGCCAGCCTGGTCTACAGAGTGAGTTCCAGGACAGCCAGGGCTATACAGAGAAACCCTGTTTCGAAAAACCAAAAAAAATTTTTTTTCACTAGAAATATTAAGAGTTATTAACATGGACTAGTTTTCTTCCCTCCCCAAAAATTATTAACTATTGTCCAGCAGCCAGTTGTATAGTCTGGACAGCTGTTGTGTGGGTGTCAGGGGTCACACCCACAGTCTGGACAGCTGTTGTGTGGGTGTCAGGGGTCATACCCACAGTCTGGACAGATGATGTGTGAGTGTCAGGGGTCACATGCACAGTCTGGAGAGCTGTTGGGAAGGTGATGAAAATATCAGCACCATCTACCCCACATCTTCCAGGGTGAAGCCTCCATCACTAAGGACCGACTCCATTCCCTCCTCTCCTGCCCTGGCCATCAGCGCTGTTTACTGTCCTGTGAATGGGACAGGACCCCTCTTCAGTGTCTCACACACTATCTGCCTTTGGCCTGGCTTGGCCCACTCATGTGATGCTGTCAAGGGGCAGTGGTGCTGCAGAATCTGTCAGAATTGCCTTCTTAGAAAAATGCTCCAGAGTAACTCCCGTCGTGTGTGTGTGTGTGTGTGTGTGTGTGTGTGTGTGTGTGTGTGTGTGTGTCTGTGTGTCTGTGTGTCTGTGTGTCTGTGTCTGTGTCTCTGTATGCTGTATGTATATGCATGTGTGTATGTTTGTGTGTCTGTGTGTATGTGTGTGTGATTGTGTTTATCAGTTCATTTGCCCAAGAGTATTGGAATTGCTTATATTCTAACTATTGTGTATATACTAATATAAATGTGAGCATATAGATTTCTGTTTTAAATGCTTATTTTACTACTTTTGGATATATATGTGTGTGTGTGTCATATATTTGTCTATGATATATACATACATATAGATAGATAGATGCGTGTGTGTGCGTGTGCGCGCATGTGTATACACACACACCAGGAATGGAATTTCTGGATCATGGGGAGCAGTATTTTTAAACGTTCAGGACCTTCCATGGCATTTCCCATAGCAGTCTCTCCATTTTTAGTCTGTACAGTTTTTCCACATTCTCGCCCACACTCATTTTCTGGACTCTGTTTATTTTTATAAGAGCCATCCATTGGGTGTAGAGTGGGGTATGATTGCTCCTTGATTTGCATTTTCCTGAGGACACAGTGATGCTGAGCCTCTTTCAGCGCATTCATTGACTATTTGTACATCTTCCTTATAGAATTGTCTGCTCAGGTCCATTAGCAGTTTTTGAGTGAGGGTAGATTTTTTTTTTTTTGGCTTGGTTTGCATCATAACAACTTCTTATATCTTCCTGGTATCAGTCTCTAAATAACAGTTACAGTTGTTTTCTTCCATCCTGTGGGCTGTTTATGTTTCTCGCTACTCTTAAGAACTAAACATACCAACTTCTGTCATTTGACTTGAACGTATTGGGATGAAACAGTTACATCGTACAAATGAGGCCTTTTTCTTCCCAACAGCTGTCTTAAGTTGTTACTTACCCTCGATCCTGGGATTAATGCAATAAAAGCAGAGAAAAGGGTGAATTACCTTAATTGGTTAAGTGTAATGATAACATGGCTTTTTAATAAGTGTAATATGTCTTGTAAGATTTGTTTTTATAAAAAATAATGGTAATGCTCCCCAAGAGCTGTACTTATTTTATGTAGTTAAAACTTGACCTTCTAGAAGAGCTCGGTCCAGTGGAATGTGAGCCAAGTGTCTAACCTTAAATCATATGGCCGCTACATTTTAAGAGTAAAGCAAAGATGGAATTAGTTCTGAACACATAACCAATATAAAAATCTGTGCATTCCACCTCTGTGGCCCTGTGTCTTTTTACTCCCAGCAGGGTCATATGTGAGAGTTCACCAAGCATGTGACTCTGGGGTCCAGTACTGGACAGTGTGGCTCTTGGCTGTGAGCACAGTGTATCCATAGTGTCTCAACAGCTTGAACAGAGTAGACAACCTATCAGAGCTTCTTAAACAGAGTGGCTTCCCCATTAAACACTGTTGTAATAATTTGTAAACATTTTCTTTGTAGTACAATAAATTTAAGTGCCGGATTCTGAAGGAGAAAGTCGACACTCCGACAACCACTGTTTACAGGTAAGTATGTGCCAGCTTTGAAGCAGGCTCAGTGGGGACTTGTAGCTCAGCAGCAGCTGTCCTGAGTCTTGGTGGGGGCAGAGATTGGCTTTCTGGTTTATCACAGTGATGGGACAGTTTAAAAATGGATGTCGCTGGGCAGTGGTGGCGCACACCTTTAATCCAAGCACTTGGGAGGCAGAGGCAGGCGGATTTCTGAGTTCGAGGCCAGCCTGGTCTACAGAGTGAGTTCCAAGACAGCCAGGGATACACAGAGAAACCCAGTCTCGAAAAAACAAAACAAAACAAAACAAAAAGGATGTCTTTACATACATAGTGTCTTCAGATCTTTTGTGATGTTTGAGTTTACATAAAGAGAGCTATCTGTGATCTGAGACAAAAATGTTTAATGGGAAAGCTACTCTGTTTAAGAAGCTCTGATAAGTTGTCTACTCTGTTCAAGGTATTGGGTTGCTTCCCTCCTTGATCCAAAATTAAAGCTTGTCCCATACTTGTATGTCTTAGTCAGGGTTTCTATTCCTGCCCAAACAAACATCATGACCAAGAAGCAAATGGGGGAGGAAAGGTTTTATTCATCTTACTCTTCCATGCTGCTGTTCATCACCAAAGGAAGTCAGGACTGGAACTCAAGCAGGTCGGGAAGCAGGAGCTGATGCAGAGGCCATGGAGAGATGTTACTTACTGACTTGCTTCTCCTGTCTTGCTCAGCTGGCTTTCTTATAGAGCCCAAGACTACCAGCCCACAGATGGTACCACCCACAAGGGGCCCTCTGCCCTTGATCACTAATTGAGAAAATGCCTTACAGCTGGATCTCATGGAGGCATTTTCTCAACTGAAACTCCTTTCTCTGTGATAACTCCAGCTTGCGTCAAGTTGACACAAAACCAACCAGTACAGTATAGGAAAGTGCAACCTTTCACTTAAAAATATGTGTCCCAATCATTTCTCTGTTCCTGTGATAAAATACTCTGAGCAACAGCAAGTCAGTGGAGGGAGTGGTTTGTTTGGCTTACATCTGTGAGTCACAGTCGGTCACTGAGGAAAGTTAAGGACAGGAACCCAAGCAGGCGCTTGAAGCAGACACTGTGCAGAAGGAAGTGAGGCAGATCTCTGTGATCTCAAGGCTAGCCTGGTCTGCATACCAAGGTCCAAGGCAGCCAGGACTACAGAAAGAGACCTTGTCACAAACAAACACACACAAACACAAAAGAAAACAAAGAAAGAATGAGGGAAGGAAGGCAGGCGGGCAGGCAGGCAAGCATCCCTTGTTCTGACTTGTTCTCTGCTAGCTTCTCACACAGCCCGAAAAGGTGGTGCCATGCTGGGCTGGACACTCCTATGTTAATTATGACAGTCAAGACAGATGTGTCCACTGGCCAACCTGATAAAGACAATTACTCAATTGAGATGCTCTTTGAGGTGATTCTAGGCTGTGTCAAATTGACAGTTAATTGCTAATTGGGACAATGTGATATTGGAGTTTATAATGAACAATTCAAAAAGATATAACTATGATATTTATATGTCTTAAATCTTTCTTTACAGGTGTGGTCCGTTAATTGACCTTTGTAAAGGCCCCCATGTAAGACACACTGGAAAAATTAAAGCCATAAAAATTTTCAAGGTAAGGATTCTTTAAAATTTATAAATACAACAAACAAGGTAAACTACAGTCTGAACATGGTGGTATTTTAAAACACTTTATATTTATTTCACTAAAAGTAATATGTTTTAGAATCTTGGTAATTAAAACACTATATAGCTTTTGATTGTTATTTAATGTTATTCTAAATACTATATAATACATATCTTTTTATATGGCTATTTCTTAAAGATTTATCTTTATTTTGTATGCGTGTGTGTGTGTGTGTCCTTGCAGAGGCCAGAAGTGTCAAATCCCCTGAAGCTACTGCCTGATGTGGGTGCTAGGAACTGAACTCAGATCCTATGCAAGAGCAGCAAGTGCTCTTCACTACTGAGCATCCTCTAGCCCTCTAACCGTCCGTTGGTTCTTAAGTAGTGTTCCTTATTTAGATGTTCCCCCATATTTACAAGTTTCACATATATGGATTTAATCAACTCCCTGATAAAAAATATCTAAAAAACAAACTGCCTATGCTGAGCATGCACAGACTTTGCATATGTGGGGGTTGGGAATGGTGGCAGGTGGTGGCGATGGTGTCATTATTTCCTAAAGACTTCATTGCAACAAACACATACATAGCATCTATTTTGCATTAGGTACTCTAGAGGATTGTACAGATTATGTGCAAAAGAACCATTTTATAATAATGCACCATTTTATAATTTTATATAAGAGACTCCAGTGTCTGTGCATTTAGGTGTCTGCTGAAGAGCTATATATAACTAACTCTCAGCAGACACCAAGGACAGCTGGACTGTGTATTTCTTGAATTGCCCAATGAGAACAAGAAATCTTTCTGCATGTAAGAATAATGAACTGCAGGCAAAGAGAAAAACAGCTTGAGTGTGAGCACCGTGCTGGCAGTTGTAGGGAATGGGGCTGATCTGAGTGTGAGCACCGTGCTGGCAGTCACAGGGAACGGGGCTGACCCTGAGTGTGAGCACCGTGCTGGCAGTCACAGGGAACGGGGCTGACCCTGAGTGTGAGCACCGTGCTGGCAGTCACAGGGAACGGGGCTGACTGAGTGCTGGCAGTCACAGGGAACGGGGCTGATCTGAGGCCTTTCTGGACCTGTATCTCTCAAGGTCTTAGGTACACATCCCCACTGATGCTCATCACCACAAGCCATAGGTCAGAGTGCAACATGAACCCTTTGCCTTTTCTGGTTCCAGCTTGGTGATCACAGCTGCTCCTCAGTCTTCCCTCCTCCCCACCCCCTGCACCGTCACTCCTAGAATCCACAGCAGACTCTTTACCAGATTTGGTGGTCAGTGCTATAATTTGGATGGGAAGTTTTCATTAGAGTCGTTTTAAGGCTCTTCCAAACACTACAAAGAAATCCGTAACTAGGCATTGTGGGTATTACAATAGGAAGCCTGCGTACATGTTAAGGAGTAGCATTACTGCTAAAGGCTAGATTTTTTTAAACCGGTATCTTGTTGATGTTCAGAACTCATCAACATATTGGGAAGGCAACCCTGAGATGGAAACACTGCAGAGGGTCTATGGGATATCCTTTCCTGACAGCAAAATGATGAAAGACTGGGAGAAATTCCAAGAGGAAGCCAAGAGCCGGGACCACAGGAAAATCGGGAAGGTATGCCTGCGCCCTCATCACACAGACGTGCCTTGGTTGGCCATGGCTGCACCTCTCAGAACAAAACCTTGAGATAATGCTTCCTCTTCTCTCCTGTGTGCTGTTCTGGTAATACTCACTGCTGGCTGTTGATGTCTCCCACGCTCACATTCTGAATTAACGTCTTCTAGCCAGCTTCCTTTCTCTATCTTTGGCCAGAGTTTAAAAATCTTTTTGTGAGAGTTTATTTTTATAATGATATAAGTTATTAATAAAATTTGTTTTTACTTGATGATGCGCTATATATTTAGGAAGCAGCAGTATGTGGACAAAGAGTAAGATTTGAAAGTAGGTGGCCCTAAGATTCTGTTCTCCATCCTGCCAGCATCGAGCCGTGCCACAGGATGGACAAAGCATTCACTTACAAAGCCATCCACATCTGTGCTGAGGAGTCGGTGGCAGGGTTGCTAGGAGACCCCTGTGTACAAGGCGCTCTTAGGGGAGGTACCACAGAAGGCTGCATCCCTTGAAGCCTGCCTTCTGCAATGGACTTTTCCTTCTCACCTTGTCATGTCGTCCCCACGTGAGACTTAGATTCTAACTATGTGAAGAGCACTTACCCAATTAACTATGGATTTGCACTAAAAAAAGAGAATAGTAGTAGTAAGTAACAAAAGATAACAGAAAAGCCCAATTCAAGGCTAAGTAATCATAAATATGAGTAATAACGTCACATGAGCGATCGTACTATATACACTACAGATCTAAGCAGACACTGAGGACTCGGGGTGCCTATCAGCAGATGAGAGGAGGATAAAGTGACATTTTATGATTGTCACTTCAGGTCTGATGCACATTCAGCAAGGTGGAACTTGAAATGCAATCATTGTCTCCGTCTAGGAACAAGAACTTTTCTTCTTCCATGACCTGAGCCCGGGAAGCTGCTTTTTCCTCCCAAGAGGGGCGTTCATTTACAATACACTTATGGATTTCATACGAGTAAGTTTCTTCCTTAAACCATTTTACTCTTATTCGTCTACTATCTACATCTTACTATCTTTGTCATAAACAATAGTGTCTCCCTTAAATTTTAGTAATGTAAGGATTTTGGAATAACGACAAAATGTTAACATGGAGCAGTTTACTTTCTTGAATTCCATAAAACACGGGCGTTGTCTTAGGTCTCTAACCTTAGCGATCTGCTGAGTGTAGATCTTCTGTGACAGAGAATGCTGCTCTGAGAGGCACTGCTTCTCAAAGATGGCTAACAGCTCTGCTGCCTTGTGCTCACTACAGACCGACCAAGCACCCGCATCTCTAGAGTAGAATGTAGCTGTGTCTCCGCCCCATGGTTGAACATGTGTAGTGTTGCAGGATTAGGGCCATTAAGATGCTGTGCAGAGGTGGGCCGCTGGAACCGCTGGAACTGTCCGGCCTTTCCTGTAACAGTTACAGCCCTGTAGTGTGTAGCTGTAATTGTGTGGTGCGTCAGTCAACAGCAGACTATGTATCTATAGTGATCCCTTGAGAGCGTGTTGTCCAGGCTATAGTGGGCAGCCTCATCTCCCACAGGATTCGGTTCTTGTGGCTTTCTTAGTTTGTGTGGGGACTCTAATGTTCCCACAATCAAATGCTCCTCAGTGAGTTCCTCGGAACATACCCATTAGCAGGTGAGGTGTTTTTGTTTTTCTGCCTGAGTTCTATGTACTGATGTTCTCAGACCCTCTCCAAAGGCCACTGTGCTCCCTATAGCTTATTTGCAGAGGTTCCAGTTGGCACAGTACATTTATTCTTCACATCTGTCTCCTCTCTCCAGACTTACCTTCATGATTAGATTTTTTTTTTTTTTTTTTTTTTTTTTTTTTTTGGTTTTTCGAGACAGGGTTTCTCTGTGTAGCCCTGGCTGTCCTGGAACTCACTCTGTAGACCAGGCTGGCCTCGAACTCAGAAATCCACCTGCCTCTGCCTCCCAAGTACTGGGATTAAAGGCATGCGCCACCACTGCCTGGCCAGGATTAGATTCTTGAGTGTCTTCCTTAGCACCTCCCCCTGCTGCTTTTCTTCACCCTGGTTACTCTCTTCGTGTCTCAGATGCTGAAATCCTTCTTCTCTGAGCTCATCTTCCTGTGCTCACTTCTCCCCAACTCTCATTCAAGGGATGGCTTTCTTCAGGGGCTTTCTGAGAAAGCGAGCTATCCATGGACTGTGCTGGGTCGTCACTGTGACTGCAACTCTTCCTCTCTTCCTTCTCTTCCTGTGCTGACCCTCTGAAAGCAGAGGCAGACCTCTGTGGAGTAGCTCCCAGTCTTCCTTCCTTCCATTAAGGATAACCACTGCAAGGCAGTAGAGCAGGGGCAGGGGCATGAGGCCTGAAGAGTCATTGAAGGTTCTAGAGACTGGTGAGTGACAGTGAGTACTCACTGCTGTTGTCCTGAGCTATTTGCTGACGTCAGCATAGTCTGGTACCTGAAACTCCAGGTTAGGTATGGATGGTAGAGAATAAACAGAAAGCCTTTATGATGGCCTTAAAGGGCTCTCTTATCTTTGATAGATACGACACAGTCATGACCGATGATCAGGCCCAAGCCTGGTTGTGTGGGTTGCTGCATTGGAAAGCATTTAAATATACAATCCCAGTGGTCTCTAGTGCTCAGTAAGGGCTGAGTCCCTTAAATATACAATCCCAGTGGTCTCTAGTGCTCGGTAAGGGCTGAGCCCCTTAAATATACAATCCCAGTGGTCTCTAGTGCTCGGTAAGGGCTGAGCCCCTTAAATATACAATCCCAGTGGTCTCTAGTGCTATGGTAAGGGCTGAGCCCCTTAAATATACAATCCCAGTGGTCTCTAGTGCTCAGTAAGGGCTGAGCCCCTTAAATATACAATCCCAGTGGTCTCTGGTGCTACGGTAAAGGCAAGCCCCTTAAATATACAATCCCAGTGGTCTCTAGTGCTATGGTAAGGGCTGAGCCCCTTAAATATACAATCCCAGTGGTCTCTAGTGCTCGGTAAGGGCTGAGCCCTTTAAATATACAATCCCAGTGGTCTCTAGTGCCATGGTAAGGGCTGAGCCACACATGGTGTCATCCACTGTTGGCTTGCTCTGCTGTTTGAGGGCAGTGCTGAGGCAGGGCAGCATGCAAGGTGGGTGTAGAGGAGCAAAGCCACTCCCTCTGGGCCAAGCATCCAAACACATGAGACTATGGGAGCCATACCTATTAAACCCCCACAGCTACTATTTTTTTCTATCTGCAATTTACACTCCAGGCTATCTGGTCCTCAAGCTCTGGGCTAGTTCTCCAGGCTCCATCTCCTACCTTATTGTAGGTATGCTGGGATTACAGATGTTCACCTCTGCCTCCAGCTTTTTTTTTTTTAAATGGGCTTTACTTGTCGAACCAAGGTTAGCAGACTTGTCTGATAAGTGCTTTTACTCACTGAGCCATCTTGCTATCCCAGTTTGGCAGTTTCCCTAAAAACCAAGCAAGTAGCTAGCATAGTAAAACCAATCACCTCTTCTGATTTATGTAACATAATGTAACAATCAATCCTTTCCCAAGCTGTGTATCAAGGAGAAATGGGAAGGTATTTCTACCCAGTAGCCTGCAGTGAGGTGTTCTCAGCCTTCTTAATACCGACAGAAAGTACCAGCTTGTAAAAGGCTGGCATTGTGTTTGTCCAGTAGACCACTCTTTGCCTGAAAGGAATAAGGTCCTGGCTGAGAAGGTGACCTCCAAACGTTATTGAATTATATACTTAAAACTGGTGACTTTCTCGCATGGAAGTTGTACCTCAATAAGGTTGTTTTGTGGTAAAATATATGTAGCACCAATATTGACAACTGAGATGTCAATTGAGCTGATGGTTCCTTGTTATTGAGTGTGTTTATATTGGCCTACAGCCATCACCAGCCAACAGCAGACTTTCTTTCCTCTTATAAAACTTACAGTCTTCAGGGTTTCGTCCTGATCCCGAATTGAAATTACGTACTCACTAAACACTGCCGTTCCTCTTCCTTCTCCAGCATCTGGCACCACTGCTCTACTTTCTGGTGTTGCTCAGAAGTGAAATCAAAGGATATTTGACCTTTTACAGACTTTCTGAAAGTGCGTTTATTATTAATATAAGAAAGCAGCGCTCATATGCTGTCATTTACACGGCATCTTTTTGTTCCCTCCCTCCTTTACTTGCACTGGATCTTTTGTAAGAGGAGTATTGTGCAGTCCCTTTCCCTGATTTGCCTGCCTCTGCCTTCATTTTCCTGAGCTCTCCTGTGTGAGCCTCAATTTTGTGAGTCGCTATTTGGGAGATGCCAGGCTGCCTTTCGGATTATCTGCCCGTTCAGTAGCAACAGTCCCTGTGAGGGCCGGGAGCTAGGGACATGTGATAGGAAGTACAGAGAGCCTCTGTAGAAGCAGTGTGGGCAGGGCCTGTTCCCTCTGAGCTGGAGCTGCGCTGCTGTGGAACATCACACAGGCAGCCAGGTGCTGCCACAAACGAGGGGAACCCCAACACCCTGAGGTAAGATGACTTGGGTTTGTTTATGTTGGCTACCAACTGTGAAGACAATGGACCGTGCATAAACAGTGATGCAGTGTCTCTTCTGTACAGTTCTCCCGTGCGTGCTGGAGCCCATCCACCCACTGCTTCTTCCCTTACCTCCTTACCTTTTTATTTTAAAATTCATGCAGTGAGCCGGGCGGTGGTGGCGCACGCCTTTAATCCCAGCACTCGGGAGGCAGAGGCAGGTGGATTTCTGAGTTCGAGGCCAGCCTGGTCTACAGAGTGAGTTCCAGGACAGCCAGGGCTACACAGAGAAACCCTGTCTTGAAAAATCAAAAAAAAAAAAAAAATTCATGCAGTGAAGTGGGCACTTTTTTGATAATGTGCAAAACTGTCTTACCACCACAGCATCAGGACACAGAACAGTTTCATCAGACCCAGCAATTCCTTCCTGCTACCCATTTTGAGCTGAACTCCACACATCCACCCTCAATCTTAGGCAAACTCAGTGGATTCATTCTCTGCCCATAAGCTTTTAGTGAATAAATGTTATTATAACTATATGACCTTTTGAAAGTGACGTATCGTGCTTAATGTATCTGCCGAGGTTTTCAGGTCTGCCGAACGGCATGCCACCGTTCAGACACAACGCATCTCATTTATTCATCTTCCTCCCAGTTGAAGGTCGTTTGGACATTTGTTTTCAGGTTTGGGCAATTGTAAATAATTTGCTAGAAATATTCATGTACAGGTTTTTGAATGAGTATTTTTCTTTTACTTTGGTCAGTATCTAGAAGAATCATTTCAGGTTCTCATGGCAAATTAGGTTTAGCTTTAAAAGAAAACACCATTTTCCATTCTTAGTGATTATTTTCTCATTCCTTCCACTAATGTATGAGGGTCCCTTTGTGAATCTTGTTAGCCATGTGTTTTGAATTTCCAGATATGCCTGACTCATCGAAGCATGACTGGGGACCTTATAGGTGAGTAGGAGGAGCTCTTGTCATCAGACTAGCTCACCCAGAGACTGTTGGCCTCCTCTTTCCTTACAGAGTCAGCAGATTTCTTTGTAGATGTGTGAAGTTTCAGGATACTTCCTGTCCATGAGGCAAGGGTCCTGAGGGATGAGCTCAATGGTTCAGCTGAAGAGTCTAGAGGAGGAAATACCGATACAGGAGATCATCTAGTCAGCAGGGACTAGAGAGGGATGGCAGAGCACACAAGGATGACCCGAGGGGGTGGCTTTGTCCTCACTCTTAGGTCTGAGGAGGTCATGATAGCCAGAGAGCTGAAAGCCACGAGATAGAACTTAAGTAGAGAGTAGCATCAGGACCAGCAGAAACTCAAGGCAGAGAAGGAACAGGGAAGGAGCCAAGCACCCCAGCTTCCTTCCCTCTGCTGTCCTTGGAATCTCTAGAGCTTCTTAGTGCTCAAACTCAGCCAGAAGTCAGAAGAGAAGTATTAGTCCAGATTCACCAGAGAATCCAACCAATGGGATACACAGAGGAGGAAGCTCACCACGTGGGAGCTCTGCTGCTGAGAGGGGTAATGATGTAAACCCAGGTCCACGGGCAGAAGACTGGCCTACACCAGCGTCGTAGGCCGTCAGGGCCAACAGAAGCACACGTCTCCTTCCTCCACCCTTTTGTTCTTCTCACATGTCCATTGTGAATGATGGCCGTCCACATCCTGGTCTGCGGAATCAGTCTACAACTTCAAGTGCTATCTCATCCATTTCTCTGATGCACCCCAAAGTAGCATTTCTGAGCACCTCTTAGTGGGGTCAAGCTAACAAAGAGTTAGCCACCACAGCAGATGGGTCTGGGTGGGGAGGAGGTGCCAGTGAGCATGACCAGTGCCAGCATCCCTCCGGCCTCTCAGCACCCTCTTCATCGTCTGCTTGGATGGCGGTGTTTGCTTCCTCACAGTCTCATCAGGCATTGTGTCATCGCGTGGTCATCTTAGTGCAGGGTCACTACACATCTAAATTGTGGGTTCAGCCACTGCTGGTGTGGGGATGTGTACGTGAGTGGGCATATGTAACACACACACACACACACACACACACACACACACACACACACACACACACACAACCTTATAGCTATTTTAGTGGGACTTTGTGAAGGAGTTTTGATGTAGAATTGCTTTAGAAAATGAAAGAATATGTGAAGACCTTTTCAATGGAACTGATACCCAGGGGTCACTGAGATGCTTTTGAGGGGCCAAGTCAGTGGGCACAGGTTGTGTTCACAACACTCAGTCAGTTATCAAGATGCAGGAGACCAGAAGGATGTGCACGCTGCTGGGTCATGGGCAGTGCCACTCAGTCAGTTATCAAGATGCAGGAGACCAGAAGGATGTGCACGCTGCCGGGTCATGGGCAGTGCCACTCAGTCAGTTATCAAGATCTGCAGGAGACCAGAAGGATGTGCACGCTGCCGGGTCATGGGCAGTGCTACTCAGTCAGTTATCAAGATCTGCAGGAGACCAGAAGGATGCGCACGCTGCTGGGTCATGGGCAGTGCTGGTATGCTTGACAGTTCTACGTCAGCTTGACATAGGCTAAGTCATCTGAGAGGAGGGAATCTTTCAATTAAGAAAATGCCTCCATAAGATGGGGCTGTAGGAAAGACTATTGTAATTTTCTTAATTACTGATTGATAGGAGAGGGCCCAGCCTGTTGTGGGTGGGGCCATCCCTGGGCTGGTGGTCCTGGGTTCTACAAGAAAGCAGGATGAACAAGCCATGAGGAGCAAGTCAGGAAGCAGCACCCCTCTGATGCCTCTGCATCAGCTCCTGCCTTTAGGTTCCTGCCATGTTTGGGTTCCTGCCCTGACTTCCTTCAGTGATGTACTATGATGTAGAAGTGTAAGCCAAATAAGCCCTTTCCTCCTCAACTTGCTTTTGATGATGGTGTTTCATCACAGCAAGAGAAAGCCTAACTAAGACAGCTGGCTCACTGGCACTGCTTGCTCCTTCCCAGTGATTGCCTTTCTTTGCTTTTGAGAAATTGATAGCATACTGTCTGACATATTTTCCCTCAACTCTTCCTTTTGAAAGTTCAAACCTGTAAAAAGAGATGCAGTCAACAGTCGTATTGCTTTCATTGGGATGTATCAGTTGGTAGCACTTTGAATTTTCTCTACCTATATGTGATTATATGTGTGTTACAATATAGAGAGATACATATTACATATGTGTGTATATTTTATATTAAAAATGTAGCATCTGTTGACTTTCAGGCATAATGGGACAAATCTGGGAGGCCAAGGCAAGGAAGATTATGAATTTGAGGGCTATCCTGGGCAACTTAGTGAAACCCTGTCTAAACAACAATACAAGGTTCATCTCTAAATAAATGTTGTATCTACTGATGCTTTGCCTCTTAGGAAAATACCTTAGTTTGTCTTGTGTGGTAATAATAAAGTCCTAAAGTTCTGGTGGCTTATAAATAATAAGTCTCACAGTCTAAGGTTAGAAGACTCAGATACGGTGCCAACAGTCAGGCCTATTGAGGGTCTGCTTCTGGGCTGCAGACTGCTGCCTTCTGCAGGTCATGAGACAGAAAGATGCCAGGGAACCCTTAGATAGGGACGCTGGTTCTTTAATACCTTCGTGGCCCAATCAGCTGCCTAAGGCCTTACTTCTTAATGCCATCTTTTAGAATTAAGGTTTCAGCTTGTGAATTGAGAAAACACAAAAGTTCATTCAGGAACAGTTTGACACCATTTCTAAATGCCTAAATAAAATATTAATATCTAATATGAGTGTGTTTGGCATGGATACATTTTAACATCTCCTTAGCTCAGCTTTAGAAGAGCTCTTTAATAAACAGAATACACACTCACATGTGCATCTACACACAGACCCTTCAATTCCAAGATCATTCTTGATCTGAATGTATAGAACCATTTGTCATACCCATCAAATAATTACCACCATTCGTGTGATGTATAACTTCATCAAGAATTTCTAATGTCGACACATGAAGGCCGAGTAAACGCTTTGCCGGACACCCACCCTCGTGCTGGGAAGGTGCTCTGCTGGAAGGCAACAGGAACAGCTCTTTCTACCATAAAAGTGGGGGTTTTGTTACTGTTGTTGGTTTGGTTTGGTTTTGTAATTTATGAGAAATACTTTTAGCATGTTTGAAGTAGGGTGGTCTAAATCTGTGCCATGTATTCATTAAATTATTTACAAGTAATTTAAGAGTATCCTAAGTAATAATTAACCAAATTGATATATTGAAATTTAAAAGTAGAAATAAAACTTTAAAAATACTTGGGGAATTCCCCTCTTTTATCCCCATGGATTTAATGAAGGAAACTGCTAGTAGGCCGGAGAAACTCCTCTGACTTAGTAGATACCAACTACTTAATGTGTTGCAAATTAAAACTCTCAGTTTTATTTCTACTTAAAACTAAGTGAATCGATAGTATAACATGAAACATTGGCATTTGGACTCACAAATTACAAAATTATTAGGTCTTCTAAATCATAGGGGAAAAGGTGCTGTAGTTTGTTCAGAACACTTTTGAAGTTTTTAGTTACAGTAAAATGTGACACTATGTGTATCGGATTTCAGTTACTAAGTTGGAAAGCATTGAAGCATTTGTGCCTGTACTACCTGTATCAATTTGGTTTTTTTTTTTTTCTGTAAGATAACGGAAACAATTTAAAAGAGGAAGGATTCACTAAGGCTCACAACATCAGTGGTGGCATCCACTGTTGGCTTGCTCTGCTGTTTGAGGACTGTGCTGTGAGGCAGGGCAGCATGCAAGGCGGGTGTAGAGGAGCCAAGCCACTCCCCTGCCAACAGTCAGGAACAGAAGAAAGAGAGAAGCAGGGGACCAGATTAAGAAGATTCAGACCCCAAGGAGACATCCCAGGGACCTACTTCTTCCAGATAAGCCCCGCCTCTGAACGTTTCCTTCACCCCCTTCCCCCCACAGTACCATCAAACTGGGAATGCAGGAGTGAATTAATCCACGGCTGAAGTTGGAGCTCGCCCAGCCCCGTCCGTCATCTCTCAGTGCTCCCATCCACCAGCTGTGAACCGACCCTGCAACACATGAGCCTTATAGGGGATACTTCATATCCAAAGGGTAGTCCCGTGGTGTGCTGTGAAATAAATATACTAATGAAAAGTTTACCCTTTTGTTCATAATCCACAGAACTGCCACTCATAAGCCTGTCACCTGCACCTGAGGAAACATGAATTGATAGAAGTTATGATCTGAGGTTTTAATATAGTCCCTTGTAGTATCCGTGTGCTTGGAGGTGTGTCTAACACCTGCCCACCATGTTTGTCTTCAAGGGGGAATATCACAAGCGTAACTTCACAGAAGTGCTCTCTCCTAACATGTACAACAGTAAACTCTGGGAAACTTCAGGCCATTGGCAGCATTACAGTAACAACATGTTCACCTTTGACGTTGAGAAGGACACGTTCGCCCTCAAACCCATGAACTGTCCAGGGCACTGGTGAGTACTAAACGTGCAGGGGCCCTGCACGAGTACATAGTGCTTCCTCTCAGTCAGCTGTTTGTGTTGCTGCTTAGCTTTGTAAAGGTGGTTTGCTGCAATGGGAAGAGTGAAAGCTGTTAACTATCTTACTGTGTCTTTTAATTCTAGAGAATGTGACCACATTACTGAGTTCTAGAGAATAGAGCTCCTTTTAAAAATGTGCCTGGTCTTCGGCAAGCATGGACTGTTAGCTGTGCTTCTCAGAGGGTAATAGTGTTCACAGATCATTATATTTGTCTTCCTAATTATACTTCAAATACACATGTTCATACGATATTTAATTCTTACATACTGTTTGGATGATTATAAGTTTCACAAAGTCCTGACTGATGGGTGATTCTAGAAGTACCTTTTCCTACATATTTCAATGTCTCTTAGTTAGGATACATCTTAGAGTTGGTGGTATGTTCGTATTATACCACGACATAAATCAAAAGTTATTGTCTGGGGCTGGGGAGATGGCCCAGTGGGTTAAGTACTTGCTGTGCAAGCATTAGAACCTAGGCTTGTGTCCCTTGTATCAACATAAGAATGTGTGCATAGTGGCACACACCTGTAATGATCTCAGTACTTTGGGATAAGGAGGGGGTAGTTGTTGACAGTGCAGTCTGGCCAATCAGTGAGCTACAGTCTCCTTGAGTTCTCTGTTCTCAAAAACGAAATAAATAAGCTGGGCTGTGATAAAAGAACACACCCAATGTTATCAACCTCTGACTCCACATGTAACTCATGGGCATATGCACCACACACGTGTACACACATACCACATGTACACACACAAAGTTCTCTTTCTTAGTGGCACCTAAAATAAAGGTATGTCCTACAATCAATGCTGTTTTGAAGTCTGTGAGAAATTGTATTATTATAAAGTTAGCATGCAAATTTAACCTTCTAAGATAAATGTATTTTACAGAAGGAATGAACAGACTCAATCACACACACACACTTTTTTTTCTTAGCGTCATACACAATTTCTAGTCAATTGGCATTAGAAGCCAGCTCTTAAATCTCTGGACATCAGGGCAGCCTTCCTCCTTCTTAAGGAAAGATGGAGAGAGACTAGAACTGTCTGCATCTCTAATGTCGTGAAATCTGGCTGTGGGTAATCTCCACCCTCCTCACACAAAATGGGGCCCAGCTTGTGCCCACATTCTCAGATGCATTATTAATCTCTCGGGATCCTTCCCTAGTAAGGACGTCTCAAGCCCAAGGAAGACTGTGTGAAAGCAGAGAATGCCATTTTGTCTCTTCCTGCCTCGGAATAGGCAGCTGGGAACGGGGTGGCTCACTGGGGGTGAGATGAGGGAGCCGGAGTGTTTTCTATGGAAAACTCATCTCTCATTCTGCTGAGAGCCTTAGCTGAGTATTTTCCATGCCTGGTGCTAGAAGTCATTAGGACAAAGCCTGTTTCCTCCTGTAACTCAAAGGAGCACGAGGACGTATAGGTGGATGGTCATTTATAACAACAGAACCATGTATTATCTGGAGATGTTGCTGGACCCTGAGGAGAAATTCAGCAGCCCTGTCAGGGGCACCAGCTCACAAGCAGGAGGAGGCTAGGGTTGTCCGTCAGTTATATATGGCACATCCTTACTGTGGGAAGCAAAAGGTTTGATCTCTACTGGCAAAAAGATAAATAAAAAAGAATCATAAAAAAAAAAAAAATCTGTTGACCTAAGACCCATATCTTGAAACCTAGTTTCTTAGTGTTTAGATGATCAGTTTTCTGTCCATCAGGTAAATTCCGTTTGTTCCCGTGTCTTTCCTAGTTTGATGTTTGCACATCGCCCACGATCCTGGAGGGAAATGCCTGTTAGATTTGCTGATTTTGGAGTTCTTCACAGAAACGAACTGTCAGGCACCTTAAGCGGCTTAACCCGAGTGAGGCGCTTCCAACAGGATGACGCTCATATCTTCTGCATGGTGGAGCAGGTAGGCAAGGACAGAGAGGCCACAGTCTCTTCCAGTCGCTGTGACGAGGGGTGTGCCCTCCTCTCTGACATTCGCTGAGCAACACCTTTGCTGATTCTCTGGTTTTTGAGGTCAGAGGTCGGTCATTTTCTGGCACAAGTCTTACTGTTTCCCTTCCCTTACTTTATAGACTCAAGGTCCACATGTGAGGTATTTTAAGGGAACTTGTGCTGTTTGTTTTCAATATATTGTCTGGAACTTACAATTTTACCTTTTCATTTAAAATTAAACTTGTCATGCAGAGATGGCTGTCAAGCACTGAACACTGTTTGACTCGACTGCTATTATGGAACACGCACATGGGGTGTGCGCCAAGAAATGCCGCACTGTATGACAAGTCTCAGGAAATTTTAAGGATTTGATAAAATGGAATGCTTCTTGACTGCTGAAATTACTGTAAAAACCAATATCAGAAATCTATTTGCGAACTAAACAACATGCTTCTAGGTGACCCATAGATTAAAGGAGAAATCCAAAATAAAATTAGAAAATATACACAGAAAAACACATGTACCACAAATTATGTGATACCATAAATGTCTACAGCACACCAACTTCTACTTAGGAAACTAGAAAGGAAGGAGCCAACTGTATCTAGTGTAAGCCAAAGAGAGAAATTGAAGTTACAATGAGCTGACTAGTTTTTATGTCTCAAGTCTGAGTCAGTTTGGATGAGGGACCTTAACTAAGACCTTACCAGACTGGCCTGCAGGCAAGCCTGTGGTATATTTTCTTAATTGAAGATTGATGTGGGAAGGCCTACCTCCCTGTGGACAGAGCAATCCGTGGGATGACAGTCCTGAGGCTGTTAGAAAGCAGGCTTTCTGTGAGGAGCAAGCCAGGAAGCAGCGCCTCCCCGTCCTCTGTTTTAGTTCCTGCCTCCAGGTCCCTGCCATGACTTCCCTCAGTGACGGACTGTGATGTGGAAGTGTAAGACTTACTGACTTGTTCTTAAACCCCTCCTCAAGTTTGCTACTGAAGGCTTGGCCCCAGCTGGTGCTGCTGCTGGGAGGTGGTGGGAACCTTAGCAAGCAGAGCCTTTCTGGAGGAGGCTATGTCATGGGGTGGACCCTGGAAAGAGCTATTGAGTCCTAACCCTGTTCCAAAAGTCAAGAGGTGAAGCAGCCTTGTTCTTCTGCGGGCTCTTGCCAGGATGCTCTGACTGGCTGTTTCAGAAGCAGCAGAGCCAACTGATTAGAGTCTGAGACAATGAACCAAAGAAGCCTGTGCTCCTTTTAAGTTGTCACAATGTCAGAGTTAACGTGGAAATCATTAAGACAAAATTCACTGAAACAGAAAAATAAAAGAGTGCCAACAAAACTCAAAGCTGGTTCTCTGAGAGGAGCAACCAAGTGGGTAAACTTTTAGTCAAACCGAGGAGAACAGTTTCCCGTGTTAGGAATAAGAAGTGTTATTAGTACAGATTCCAAAGACACTCTGATAATAAGGCGTATGTTTTTATCATTACAAAAGACTTTATTAGACCAACAAATAGCCTAAATCTAAAGATTTAGTTAGAAAGCTACCAGGCCTTGTAAAGCACCTGAAGTCCAAAGTCACACACTTCAGGCTTATTTATGAATAATATGCCAATAAATTTGTCAAATAAAGTAGACAAATCTTTGAAAAATGTAAACTACGAGTCTTTATTCAAGTAGAAGTTTTGTGACCACCCAGAAATTAAGCTGAACTAAAACCTCCCTACAAAAAAAGCTCCAGTCCAATGCTGGTTTAATGATGAATTCTGATGAATTCTGCAAACACCAAAAGAAATTCTAGACAGAATCTTAAAGAAAACTAAGAGGAAGAAGTCATTACCAACTCCTCCTAGGAGGCTGTCAGGGCTCTGAAACAAGACACGACAAAGACATGTCTAGAAAAGACTCATCCAAATATAGCACACAAAGGACAGTGCATCCTAACCAGATCCCTGTGTCCCACAAATGGGAGATGAGTATTATACTAGATACAGGTTTAATACTACAGAATGAACCATTGTAATTTACTGTGTTATCCAAATGGAAGAAGAAAACCTATCTCAGTGCTGAAGAGATGGCTTGGTGATCGAGAGCACTTGCTGCTCTTGTTCAAGCTGAGAACACAGGTTTGGTCCTCAGCATCCACACTGAGCCTCACAACCATCTGTTACTCCAGTTTTAGGGGCCCTGACACTATCTTATGGCCTCCATAGATGCTGTGTGCGCATGATGTACAGACGTTCAGGCAGGCAAAACACTCATATATATAAAAATAAAACACCCTTCTTAAAAAAGAAAAAAGGCATGTCTTGATAATTACTGTATTGGCAGAGGCTGGAAAAGCATCAGGAAAACCCCAATATTAGTTTCTCATTGATAAGTCTAAGAAAGAAGGTAGAGAATGTTCTCAACCTAATGACAGGCACTTCTGAAAAACCTACACAGGAGCAAGGTAAGGGTGCCACTTCTCATTGCTTCAATCAGTAATTATTATACTAGAAAGTCTCTTGATGAAATAGCTGGAGAGAAACAAGCAAGCATCTAGATTAGAAAGGAAAATGGGGAGGTTTTACTTGCAGGTGGTGTGACCTCGCCCAGTGTTGTGAGAAGAGCCAGAGCTACCAAGCCAGTGAGCAGCAAAGGTGAGCCCAGGCATCCTTGGGGTCCTAAAGAAGAAACCACTCCCAGCTGGGAGTGACTGGGCTGGAGCAGTGTCAGTGATAACAGCCAAAGCGATTTTCTAATCCCAAATCTTATCCTCAATGCCCAGAAATTAAAAACCATTGTTCTAAAAATCAGGAGAATCTCGTTTAGAAAGAAAAGGATAACCTTGAACAGCAACACTAAGACGACAGCCATGTTAGCATTATCTGACAAAGGTCCTTAAGATTTATTCATATTTCTAGTTTGTGTGTGAAGGGGGGCAGTAGAAGGCATCTGACAGTTATTGGCAGTTATGAGCTTCCTGATGTGGGTTCTGGGAATCCAGTTTCAGCCATCTCTCCAGCTCCATGACAAAGATGTCGTTAAGGCAGCCATCATAAGAATGCTTTCGGGAACAATTATAAAACCATTGCAAACCAATGAAAACCATTTCTAGACTCAGAAAAGGGAAAATCTCAAGGAAGAAAAAAAGAGTATAGTGAAGAACTAAGTAGAAAACTTTTATTGAAATGTGTAACTAAAAACCAAAAGCTCACTAATTGGATTATGAGTAGAGCAGAGGTGCTGGAGAGATGGGTCGGCCATTAAAGGCTAGGCTCACAACCAGAACTATAAGAGTAGAACAGAGGAGACAGGAAGAACCTGGGGAAGGGACTAGCTGTGACTGACCACCCCATGTCATTGTCCCCTGCAGGACAGAAGGAGGTGTTACATAGTGGCCAAGAATTTGTCAAATCCATTAAAAGACACAAACCAACTGTTAGGAAGCCAAGTGAGGTGGACAAGCCATTCCCAAAGAAGTCAGTGCTAAGATGGGAGATGATGTGGGGGAAGGGTAGAGAGTGGGAGGCCGAGAGCAGGGAGTAGTGATTTCAGAGGTGAAGCAGCGCAGTCCAGCCTTTTTCAAGGACTAAAAGAAAACCCTGTTAACCCACACTCCCAGGCTATAGAAAATATCCTTCAGGAGTGACAGCAGGCACGCTGTCGGCCATCCCTCAGAAGGATGGCTGTGGGAAGGAGGTGGTGGGCAGTCTTGGAACATGAGGGACTCTAAAACTCTGAAAGTAAAAATAGATAAATGTTTCGTTTTCCTTCTGAGTTTTCTAAGTTAAATCTAATGGTTGAAGCAAAAATATACCCTTGCCTGATGTAGTCCTAAATATGCAGAAAGGAAACGCTTAAGTGAATGACGCTGTTGTTGGCGAAGGGTAAAAGGAAGTGGGTTTCTACACTCATTGGAATTTGTAAACCACAGCGTCTGTAGTTACAATGCCGTGGTACCTGCTAAAAGCGTATATGAGTGGAAACACTGACATGGAATAAAGAAGTTATAGTCAGTGTTAGCGATGGGAGGTGCCAACTGTCTGGTGTTAAAATCAGGCTTTATGGAGCCAGAGAGATGGCTCATTAGCTAAAAACACTGCTGTTCTTGCAAAGGACCCAGGTTTGGTTCCCAGCACTGACATCATAACTCACGACTGTCTACAATTCCATTTCTAAGGGATCTGATACCCTCTTCTGGTCTCTGCAACATTGGGTATTATTATGTGGTGCAGATACTTACTGGCAAACATTCATCTGCACATAAAATTTTTTTTAAAAACCTTAAAATTAGTTTTAATAACTATTTGACATAAATAATTTACAGTTATAAATACCACAGATGGATTTAAATGGCTGTTCCATTTGAATGTTCTGCCTTCAATTTCAGATTGAAGAAGAAATAAAGGGGTGCTTGCACTTTTTACAGTCTGTTTACTTGACGTTTGGCTTTTCCTTTCAATTAAACCTGTCGACAAGGCCTGAGCACTTCCTGGGAGAGATTGAGATATGGGATGAAGCTGAAAGGGTAAGCACAAAGCACAAAGGGTAAGACACAAAACTGCATGACTGAGGGTTTAAACTGGGGAGTCCAGGGGTGAGGATGAAGACCATGGAATGTGACTAGCTGTGCCACATGGCGGGCGGGAGACTGGGCACTGTATAAAGAGCATCTCCTCACACTATGAGGGGTGGATGCCAGCCAGAGGGGCACAGGCACAGGCCAGGAGTCAGGCCCTTGGTTATTCCAGCCGAAGCTCAGAGGTACCATTGTTGCCATGACTTCCCAAAGACCACCCTGGATCACCAAGTATCCAATCGCTCTGAATATGAGCCTGGGAGCAAGCCAGTGAGCAGAGCTAGAGCTCTTCAATGGTCTCTGCTTCAGTTCCTGCCTCTTTGTTTTCTACCTTAACTTCACTCAGTGAGAGACTATGACTTGGGAATTGTAAGATGAAATAAATTATTTCCTTCCCTGAGTTGGTCATGGTCATGGTTTGACCACAGCAACAGAGAAACAAACTAAGAGACAACTGCTGTCGGTGTGTAGGACTGAGAGGGCCTGACTGGAAGGAAGGCCTTTTCTAGAATCTCCTGGAACGATTGAGAAAATGGTACATTTTTTCCCCGCTGCGCTGTATGATAAGTGTGTGCTGAAGGAAAGTAGAATATACCTAAGATATATAGATACTCATGAGCTGTATGTCCAATAAGATGAATATGTAATAAAGTAGAAGGGTTTTAATGATCTCTCTTTTTAAATAGCAACTGCAGAATAGCTTGATGGAATTTGGAAAACCGTGGAAAATAAACCCAGGAGAGGGAGCCTTCTATGGCCCTAAAGTAAGTAAAGCTTATGCTGAAAGAGAGAGGAGAGGGGGGAAAAGAGAGGGGGGAGAGAGAGAGGAAGGGAAAGAGAGGGGGCAAAAGAGAGAGGAGGTGGGAGAGGGAGAGGAAGAAGGGAAGGCAGAGGGAGGGAGATAGAGAGAGAGAGGTTATTTAAAAATGAAAGCTGTCTCTAAGCAAGCATTATTTAATTTATAGATTGATATAAAAATTAAAGATGCTATTGGCAGATACCATCAATGTGCTACAATCCAGCTGGACTTTCAACTGCCCATTAGGTTTAATCTGACATACATTAGGTGAGTGATTCTAATATCTTCATTATTTGTCGTAAGATCATGGGCAATACAAAAAATAAGCACTAGTGAGTTCTGGTGTCTATGTTATGCACCATATATTTGTTTACTTATTTGTAATCTGGGAATTTTCTTCATCCATTTATGTTGCTAGATCAAAAGGCTTAAGTTAAGCCTTAAATTAAGGCTGGGAACTTAATAAACAAATGACATTTATTTGACCATAATTACGGCAGCTTTTAAGTCCAAGTATCATGGCACAGGCATCTGGCATAGGTCTCCCGCTGCTTCTCCACAGGCCAGCGCCATGGAAAAGGAAACAGCTTTGTGTAGAAAACAGTGAGTGCACGAGGCAGCCCGGCTCCATAGAAACCTGTTCTCTCGAGACCAACCTAACTGCGTGAGAACTGCAGGGATCTCTTCCTGGGTGTCTCTCTTGGCCTAATCACCTCCTACTAGCTAGAATTTCCCATCTGCCACCTCTCTGGCTGGGGGCGGAGCTTAGTGATAGAGTGTTTGCTTAGCCTTTACCAGGGTTCAACCCCTTCCTCCTGCTACAAAAGGAAAAAAAATGTTTCCAATATCTCTAGTGTTTTATCAAAAATTATGGTTTTTTTCTTTAGCTTATTAATATGGTGGATGGTGTTTATTTAAAATACTGAACTTGTACTGCTAGGCTAAACTCCACTTGGGCCTTGATCTGCCATTAGTTTGTTGCGAGTATTTGAATACATACTCATATAGGAAATTGGTCTGTAGTTTTGTTTTCTTGTACCGACTTTACTGGGGACCAGTATCTAAGAATGTTAGTATTTTAGACCAAGTGGGGAAGCATTCCTTTTTGTTCTGTTCCCTGGAAAAGATGAGGTAAATTTGGTGTTGTTTCTCTTTCAGATAATTGGTAGAATTTCCATTGAATCCACAAACAGCTATGAGTTTCCCTTTTGGGGGAAAAGTTATTGTCGTGTTTCAAATCCAGTAATTTTCATAGGATATTTCCTGTTGGGCTTATGAAAATAAACAACCAACCACTTCTCACTGGGTGGGAGGAGAGGGGAGCTAGATGACCCATGCAAGCCGCCATCCTAGGCGTGTGTGGAACGGAGGTGGAGGGTAGCAGAGCTCGTCCACAGACAATTCAGAGACGGCGATGGTTAGAGCCAGCTGGTGCCGGGGAGACAAACCACGTGGGGCTCTATGTTGGAGAAGGAGCTGGTGTGATTTTGAGGCCTAGGGAGCAAGAGAGTGAAGCATCACCACGAATGTGCATCTTAAGAGAGAAAGCAACAACCCGGAGGAAGGGCATCAGACAAAGCTCAACAGCCATCCTTGTGAAGTGATGCAAATAAATGTCCTAATTGAGACAAGGAGCATTTACCATCAAATGACAGCTGCTTCAACAGAAGCAGGAAGGAGCTGGAAATGTCACCTGTTTACTGCTGCCCAGAATTATCTCAGGAGTGCTGATAGTTAGGGGCCTCATGGAAGCTTTCATGTCGAAAAACGCTATAAATCAGATGGATAGAACTCAGCTAGGAACAAAGTAAAGGGGCCGGCAGTAACTGGGGCGTGGACTATCCAGTGGGCCTCCCTGTGTGTCAGCAGCCGCCTGCTGGGAAAGAAAAGGCAAGAAATGTCAGAAGCAATGGTGCAGTGCGGAGTATCCCAGGAGTGAACTTAAGACTGTGGTGTTTACATCATAAGATTTTATCAAAGGCAGGGCAGTTACTTAAGTGGCGGTTCAGACCATAGTCTTGGAATGAATATGGCAAAATTACTATCTTCAAACCTACCTATGAAGTCTGATCCGCTGGGGTTATTTGAAGGGAAGTTTGGTGGCTATTCTAAGGTTTGTTGGATAGCATCAGCCAGTGTGTAAACAGAATTTTATGTCACTAGCTGATTAAAATAAAAGACAAGACAGAAAATTCAGGATACATAGAGGTCTGTAAAGACAGTATCATAGTTCTCTCTTTCCTATGTAAAACAGCATTTAGGAATATCTATACTGCTCCTCCCATGGAGTAAGTGACGTCTCCATAAGTTCACAGAGGAATAAGTTCAGGATGCTTCCGAGTGTCTCCTTCCTACCCCCTCTGCCAGGCTCTCTAGCGTCTGCAGATTGCTGAGTGCAGTATTCATCCGCAGGAGTGGTTAGCCACGATGGTGTCCAGTTTTAACACATGTGGATTGGGTTAGGGAAGGACCTCTCTGTATTTGTTTCGAGTGTTTTAGAAGTAGCTAACTGGTATAATTTTTGAGATCTGTGTTATGGACTCCATGCTGAATAACCTGAGCTGTACCTTCTGAGAGTGTGCACACAGATTTTGGTGTGTCTTGCTTCGTTGAAGTTGGCAGTCACAACTGGCTTCATTGGTTTTCTTCTGTAGGGAGGGAGGGAATGGTGAACTGTGAAGCCCGTGTCATGATGGTTTGCGGTCTGTGGGTAAATTTAACTGATGGAAATTTAAAGTAAATATCAGAAATATTTGGAAAAATAAGGCTTACAGTGGGGCAGTGGGTGAGGGCAACTGGATCATTGAGATGGGCTGCGAGTGGATGGTTTGTGAATAGCAAAGGCTGTGCATGGTGTTCACCACAGTGTTCTGCTTTTGTATATTTGCACTGTTCTCTGATAACATGATTTAAAAATAAACGAAAAAGGATTAGTAAACAAAGCAAAGTCTAGGGGAAAGCTGCAAACTTTCTAATAGAGATGACCCAAAACGCTAACGACAAACACTGACCACAGTCAGGAGATAAACTTATAGTCAGCCTTTGAAAAATACCTAATACATGTTTTTTTCATTTTTTCAGTAAGGACGGGGATGATAAGAACAGGCCTGTGATTATTCACCGAGCCATCCTGGGGTCTGTGGAAAGGATGATAGCCATTCTCTCAGAGAACTACGGGGGGAGATGGTAAGTCACATGGGAGGGAGTGCTGGAGGACTCCTCTAAAATCCAGTCTGCACAGATTAAGTTCCTGCCTCGTAATTAGCAAGTATCCGCACTGCAAATGGAGGATTCTTGTTCTGTTTGCCAGATCATTGGAAAACAGAGAAGATTGAAGGCAGAGTGATATAAAGCTGTACCGTGGCCATTTGAGGACCGTGAACTCAAGGCATTGCAGAGTTATCTTTTCACCCTTTCCAAGCCCACCAGAGTTTCAGTGTGATCTGAAAAACACGTCTGATGCCACTGTTCCGTGTCTTACATCGCCACTGTCCCTTTCAGCTCTGATTGTTACCCTGGGAGATCCCTGTGGCCCGTGACTACAAAGAAAAACACATCCATCCGATCCACACACGGCCCACACAGCACACCAGCACTAGGGTAGACAGGCTGCCCCGGCAGCTCAGGCTCGAAAGGAAGGGCAATGCTCCCACGTGCTATAGCTTGGAGCCATCTCGTCCAGAAGACAAGCTGGCCACGTGTGGTGAACAAGTACCATTCTTATCAGAAGGCCAGATGTGTAGAAGTAATCAGACTGAAAAAGTAAGACAGGATTGGGGAGGGGAAGAACTGGTCACACCCATGGGCCATTGTGCTGGCCAGTTTTATATCAACGTAGCCAAGCTCCTAAAGGAGGGAACCGCAATTAATAAAATGGATCTCTTATGGAGATAAGATCTGGCTGTAGGGCGCTCTCTTAGTTTGTGATTGGTGGGAGGCTAGTGTTTCACTGGTGGCAAGTTGTTTGCACATCACTGTCCCAGGGTGTGCTGTGTTAGTGCCAGCGGGGTCATGGTTGTTGGTGAGGCAGCGGCCTCTATCACAGGTGTTAGTGACTCCAGTGATGTTGGCTCACCCCCTCACTCCTCTGCCAAGGAACTGTTCCATGGCACTGCTGGCAGAACAGAAGAAGCCAACATCCAGAGATACCATGTCTCCAGGGAAATCACTATCCTCTGGAATCAGCCTTGCATGATGAAAGGGACCCAGAGCAACAAAGTGCTCCAAACTAGCTTGCTCCCCTGGACTAGGACTAGTCACTACTGACAAGCATTGAGTCCTCAGGGCCTTTTGCTGGGCAATTTCCCATCATGGCTGTCTTAGTTAGGGTTTCTTGCTATGATGAAAAACCATGACCAAAGCAACTAGAGGAGGAAAGGGAAGGAAGTCAGGACAGGAACTCACACAGGACAGGAACCTGGAGGCAGGAGCTGATGCAGAGGCCATGGAGAGGCTGCTTACTCGCTTTCCTCCCATGGCTTGCTCAGTCTGCTTTCTTATAGAACCTAGGACCAGCAGCCCAGGAGTGTGACCACCATTATGGGGTGGGCCCTCTGCCATCAATCACTAATTAAGAAATCACTAAGATTTCTCACTAATTAATCTCCATTGAGGTTCCCTCCTTTCAGATAACCCTAGCCTGTGTCAAGTTGACCTAAGACTAGCCAGCACACCCACCTTCTACCAGTGGTAATATCTTGCAGAACCGTTCGGTGCATCACGACCATGACATACGCGTTGGTGCTGCCAACCCTGTTTGGATGTTCCTGTTTTACATGTGCTCCTATCCACGGTGTACTTAGCTCACTGAGATTGTACTACATGTAAGCACGAGGTCATCACCACAGGTGTGGTCCTGGAGTGCCATCCCCTAATAAGAACCGTTCATGCTTCCTCTTATAGACACATATGCTCTATTCCACCACTGTTCACTAACCCAGCAACCACGAACCTGTTGTTGTCATTCAAGAGTCTCCCATAAATGGGGTTGTGCAGTGTGCAGCTCTGAGATTGGCTTTTTTTTCTCTCACTAGACTTCCCTTAAGAGTCATCTTTATTCTGTTAGTGGTTGGCTCACTGTGATTACTCTTGGGATTCCAGCGTGTGGTTGACCATGTTTGACTGTTCACCTGATGAAGCACGTTGGGGTCTTTCCAGTGTTCTAAATAAAGCAACATGGATGTCAATGTGGAGGTGTTGTGTGTGGACACAAGGCTCTCTGAGATACTCAGGAGTACAAGAATGTGCCTGCTGTCTCTTCTTATCAAAATTCTAAATTTCCTTTCCTCTCTGTTCCGATGCCTTCTGACTTGATAAAGTTTCTTTGCTTCCATGCTGCTTACCAGGACCACTCTCTCATAACTGTCACACCGAGAAAGCTTTGATTACTTTTAATCACATAAGTGGTCATTTTGAAATAACTTTAAACATTTATATATTTTTCAGGCCTCTCTGGCTGTCTCCTCGCCAGGTAATGGTCATCCCTGTAGGTCCAACTTGTGAAAACTATGCACTACAGGTAAGGTCACAAACATCCAAAGGACTTAATAGCTTGCCGTGTATTCTGCATAGTCATTGACTTAAAATGTCATTTGTGCTTTAAATAATGTCCTGCTAGCATGTTGATAACCACCCTTTCCTTCAGTTGTTGGGACCAATGAATGAGTTGTGTCTATAGGGCTGTGTTGGAACTGTGTCCTTAATGTTTTTGAAAATGGGTGTTTTCATGCACCTCACACTTGTTTTTATTGGGGAAGAATACCTTATTAGCTGCATTTTCTAATAACAAATACTTATTACCTTACTTTCAGGGGGAGAGGTGTCTGGGAGCAGCTTAGCAGGTTCTATTTTTAAAAGTTTTAGAAATATATTTATTTATGTATTATTTGGGCTTTTTTTTTTTTTTTTTTTTAAAGACAGCGCCTCTCTATTTACATAGTTCCTGGCTGGCCTGGAACTCACAGAGATCCACCTGCCTCTGCCTCCTCTGAGTACTAGGATTAAAGGTGTGCACCACCATACCTGGCTTATTTATTTTCAATGTACGAGTGCTTTGCTTGCCTGTCTATATGCCTGGTGTCTGAGGAATTTAGAAGAGGATACCAGATCTCTTGGAACTAGAGTCAAGATCGGTTTTGAGCCACCATGTGTGTGCTAGGAACCAAACCCAGGTTCTTTGCAGGAGCAGCACGTGCTCTTAACTGCCGAGCCATCTCACCAGCCCCTCGCTGTTTGGTTCCCGCATGGCATCTCATGGGGATGCAGCCTGTGGGCACAGGTGCCATTCCTGAGGTCTTCACCAGGAGGGTTGCTTCTTATGCTGTTGGAATGCCCTCCAGAGCAAGGAATCTGAAGTGACGGGCTTTGCCAACCTGGAGTTCGTAGTGATAAACCCTCCCTTCCATGCCTTTCTGACCAACTCTGAACAGTGTCAGGAGCTACACAGAGCTGTCAGTACCAGGAGATGGGAACAGGGCAGCTGTGGAGTCTGGCTACCATACACAATGTAATGACCCAAACACCCCACTTTCTTCTAGGTGTCCAAGGAATGCTTCGAAGAAGGCTTCATGGCCGACGTGGACTTAGATGACAGTTGTACACTAAATAAGAAAATACGGAATGCACAGCTGGCTCAGTATAATTTTATTTTGGGTAATTTAAGTTTATTTTTTTCAATGCTTGGCTTGGAGATTTACATAAAGGAAATAGAAAGGACTATGGTGTAACTACATATCTCAGGTTGACTATTGAATTGTGGTACACAAGGCAGGTCCCACAGCTCCACATGGAGTCTGTGGTGCAGCGTCCCTGGCAACACTTAACATTCAAGCCCAAATGGAAACAAACACCAGGATTATTTCTTCAGTAAAACTGCACTGCTTTTGCCTCAGCCTGATGCAAAACCCAGAGGCTCCCCTTTGATTTTGTGAATCGTGAATAATTAGGTTCAAAGTCCAAAAATTTGACTCAAAAAATAAATGAAAGTTAACAATAAAATCAGAAGAAGTTGATATCAACATGCCTGGAGGTTTTGTCTGGACACGTCCCACAAGTAGAAAGGGTCTGTGTGGGAAGAAAAAAGAAGTGTGGCCAGAGTGTCAACAGTTGATCACTGGTAAGGTCTGGCTTGTGGAAAGAAGTGAGATGCCTCAGACAGGCTTTTTGTTGTGGTAGCAACCTCAAGTTAGCTTATTGGAAGGTGCCAGGGTGACTGGTGATCTGAGAGGTCGAATTAATAGCCAAACAATTGAGAGAACGACCAGGGCCTCATCTCTGTTTCTGTTTCCTGTTTTGCTCTGATCTTTTTGAATACCCTTAATTCCACTTGTCTCTTCTTTCTGTATGGGAAGAAACACTGATGCAGGTTTCCACATCTTCTCACAGTACGAGAGAGAACAGGCTTTTCCCCACATTCTAGAAAATTCTGGTTGGCTTGCTTGGATCCAGACACATGGCATTTCCTTAGTCATCAAATAGGACAGGAAGAATCAGATGTCTGCTAAAAAAAAGAAAACTTCCCTAACAGTGTGTGTTCCGAGACCACGACAGTGTGCTCTGAAGTAGATCATAGAGGGGCTTAGACGCCACCCCTCCCCCCAAGTCACTAAACTACTGAGGCTCATCATGCTCATGAGACTGAAAGCAATATTGAGGAGAAACTCTGGTGTGTGTCAAATGTCTGTTAACTTATGGCAGGTAAATCATTCATTTTAAAAATGTTTATTTCTCTTTCATTTCTACAGTGGTTGGTGAAAAGGAAAAGATAAATAACGCAGTAAATGTTCGAACAAGAGACAACAAAATTCATGGAGAAATATCAATAGCTTCAGTCATTGAAAAATTGAAGAACCTCAAAAAATCACGTACGCTAAATGCCGAGGAAGACTTCTGAAGGCTTCTCCTTGTTTTGACCTCTGAAAATAGATTTTCCCTGTCACTTAAGATATTAGTACTGCTAAGAACCCTAGGACCACTTGTGGGGCTCTAATGAGTTCAACCTGAGACGGAAAAGTGTCCGTCTTATTTGATATAAAGAGAATTTTTTTTCACTATGAATTGCTTTAATGGTGATATCTGTACAAGTAATGTCAGGACACAGGACAGCAAATGCACAGTTGACGTGGCTAGCCGACAGGCTGTATGTTCACACTGCTCCCCTGCCTTAGCGACTAAGACAGCTCTAAGCCACCCCGCCCTTAGCCTCCTCAAACTCTCCCTCTTCCTGAGCTGTAGCATCCTGGTGCTCTCAGCCTCAGTGAACTCCATCTCATCTATGTCCTCACCCGTGTACCAGTGTAGGAAGGCCTTGGCCAGAGCATGGCTGTGAACTGCTCTGAGATGCGTTTGAACAGCTCCTGAATAGCAGTGCTGTTGCCGATGAAGGTGGCAGACATTTTAAGGCCCCGAGGTGGAATGCCACAGACAGCTGTTTTCACATTGTTGGGGGTCCACTCAACAAAGTAGCTGCTGTTCTTATTTTGGACGTTAAGCATCTGTTCGTCCACCTTCTTCATAGACATGCGGCCCCTGAACACGGCAGCCACAGTCAAGTAGCGCCCATGGCAGGGATCACAGGCAGCCATCATGTTCTTGGCATCAAACATCTGCTGGGTGAGCTCAGGAACTGTCAGGGCACGGTACTGCTGGCTTTCCGGGCTGGTCAAGGGGGCAAAGCCAGGCATGAAGAAGTGCAAGTGAGGGAAGGGCCAGTTTCCGCAGGTCAGCATTTAGCTGGCTGGGGAATCGAAGGCAAGTGGTTACCCCACTCATGGTGGCGGACACTAGATGGTTCAGGTCATTATAAGTGGGTATGGTCAGCTTTAGGGTTCTGAAGCAGATGTCATAGAGTGCTTCATTATCAATACAATAAGTCTCATCTGTGTTTTCAACCAGCTGGTGGACTGAAACGGTGGCGGCATTGTAGGGCTCAACCACTGTGTCCGACACCGTGGGGGAAGGTACCACACTGAAGGTGTTCATGATTCTGTCTGGGTACTCCTCCCGGATCTTGCTGATAAGGAGGGTACCCATCCCAGACCCAGGCCCCCCACCCAGGGAGTGGGTCAGCTGGAAGCCCTGCAGGCAGCCACAGCTCTCAACTTCCTTCCTCACAACGTCCAACACAAGTCAACCAGCTCTGCACCTTCTGTGTAGTGCCCCTTGGCCCAGTTGTTCCCAGCCCCACTCTGACCAAAGATGAAGTTATCCTGTCTGAAGATCTGCCTGAAGAGCCCTGAATGCACCGAGTCCATGGTGCCGGGCTCCAAGTCCACAAGCACTGCGCAGGGCACATACTTGCCACCAGTGGCCTCTGTAGTACACGCTGATGCGCTCCAGCTGGAGGTCGCTAGCTCTGTGGTAAGTGCCAGTGGGATCAGTGCCATGCTCGCCGCTGATTACCTCCCAGAACTTGGCGCCAATCTGTTTGCCACACTGCCCAGCCTGCGGGTGCACAATCTCCCTCATGGTGGCGGCTACTGCGGAGTGACTGTAGAGGAGGAAGGCTTAGGGAGGAGCAGGCGCACAGAGTGCTATAAATAGAATTTTAATTGGTTGTGTTCTGAGACTAAATAGGAGAAGCTGGAGAAATTTGCAAGATATCAAGACTCCAAAGACCTAAATGGTAAAATGGTGTTCATTCAAAGAGGGTAACACTAGTGAGTATTATCAGAAATTATGCTTTGTTAATTTCTCAAAAGATGTGCTTCCAGCCTGGGGGCTATATCTTCGAGACCATCTGCATTGCATGTACGAGGCCTGAGCTCCATCCCCCGCAGCCACTGATCTCACCCCAACAATGGCAGAAATAGACTTTCAATAAAAGCCTATGGTCCTGTTTGAACATGGAGAGAAGGTGTCTTATTCTCTAATACACATGTCTCAGGTATTTTTATGGCTGCTTTACTAAAGTTCACACTGAAACTCATGCCCAAATTTGGAATTGTTACTTCATTTAGTCGGCAATCATAAGAGAAGTACTAATATTGTGTTAGTGGCAAAGTACTATGAAACCTCAAAGAGATTTTGTGGAATCTGTTATTTGCATTGTGGGTTAAGAGTAGCAATTTTAATGCTTCTAATTCACAATTCCTTATTTATCTTTAGAAACACTAAAGTCCTAGATAACATACACCCCATGGTGTTTCTAGAACTCTGCAATGTATGTACCATGTTTGGACACTTATCTAGAGTTGAATCACTGCTTTCCTGGGGTGTTTCACTTGTTTGCTGAATCAAGTGTATTTCTGTTGTTTTTTTGTTTTTTAAATCGAGATTGGGTTTCACTATGTAGTTCAGGCTGGCCTGGAACTCACAGAAATTTGCCTGTCTGTGCCTCTGGACTGCATTTCTGATAATTTCAAAATTATTTTTATTTTGTGTGCATGAGTATTTTGTCTGTTTGTTGTCTGTGCCCTGCAAGAGTGTCTAGTGCTTTCAGAGGCCAGAAGAGGGTACCAGATCCCTGGAACTGTAGTTATGGATGGTTGTGAGCCACATGTGGTGCGTGCAGAAAATCGAATCTAGGTACTCTGGAAGAACAGCCAGAGCTCTTAACTGCTGACTCAGCTCTCCAGACCCTGTAGTTCTGATTTTAACTGAAAGGAATACCTTACTGTCTTGGCACCTAATTAAAATAGCTTTATGCCAAAGAGAATTTACAGATTTATTTCACTAGGTGCTGCAGAATCCAAATTAGATGCAGAAAAGCATCTGTCTTTGATATATTATTGATTTTCCGGAACATGAAGAGTGAAGCATATAGATGAAACCATGTGTGTGTGATGGTGTAGGGTGTAAATTGTGACCATTTTTAAAGCTAACATTTACTACAGGATTGTGCGCCAAACACCATTTCGTGTACTTTTTCATTTATCAGATGTGCAAGTAGAGGAACGGGGAATTTGGAGACCCCAAAGTGCATGTCAACAAAATACAGGGAAAGGCATATCAACAGCAAGCTTCCTGAAGTATACGCGATGGAAACAATGTAGATTGTTGAGAGCAGCTCACCATCCTCGAAGTTGGTCTCTTGGTCAGGCTCTGCTCCTACGTGAAAATGCCACACTTGGCTCTTGTCCTAGGCCCTGAGATCTGACCTGCTTTTCCCCAGTCTCAGAGGAACTCTAAAATCCGCGTGTCCCCCAACAGGCTGTGGTGAAACCTAATGCAGGAGCCCTGGGTCCTGGTGCGTGGGACTCCTCGCTCTTGGAGCTACTTCCCTTGCTGCATGGGTCAGCATCACAACCTCAGACTCGCAATGCAAAGAGAGGAGTATCTCTTCAAAGGCAGTGAGGGCTATTCTGGTTCGAGCTACTTCCTGCGGGGCCCCAGCTCCACTCACTTCCCCTAGCCAACAGCACTCAGAGTGCGGCGGCAGAGTGACTACCGAACCTCAGAGCTCGAACACAACGACGCCCGCTGGCGGAGGCCAGCAGCAGTGCGCCTGCGGGCCGCGCCCGGACACGCCCCTTTCGGCGCACCTCCACAGCCCCGCCTCCTGGCCCGGAAGTGCGCACGCGCACCGGCAAGATGGAGGCCGCGGCTGAGCCGCTTCGGTCTGTCCGCCACCTGTCCCGCGTGCTGCTCTTCCTGTCCCAGTGCTACATTCTGTCGGGCGATGGTGAGTTCAAGGCTGGGGGGGCCACATCGGGCGAGCTAGTGGCGAGAAGGTCCCCGGAGCCTCGGGAGGCCGACGACCGACGCCTGGGCGCCGCAGCCCTCCGGGTCGAGGCCTCACTGCGCTCCAGCCCGCCCGCAAAGCCCGTGTTCCCTGCGGCGGTAGTCCAGAACCCTAGTCTACCCTGTCATTTCCATTTCATGAGCCATATCTGCCCAGTACAGCCTTTACCTGTTAAGCACACAAACCAAAGGTATCCTATCCCAGGATAACATGTTTCTCTAATTGTAGGATCCTTAAATTTAGAGCATTCGCAGCCGCTGGCTCGGTCAATAAAGGATCTGGGCCCAACACGTACATTCATAGTAGTTCCCAGGGCAGCAGGTACTAGACGTTTTCTAGTCTAGTAAACGTGCATATTTATATTGAGTAGTTCCCGCCCCCCCTTTCTGTTTTCGATAAACATTTCTTTAGTATACGAAGTCGCCTTTTGTTTTTTGCTGTTTGGTGGGTTGTTATTTAAATATGTAAATTAAGAGCAGACAGCTGCTTTCAGTTGACAGTTTTGGTGTTTGATTCTTTTTTGAAATCTATGACTTACCTCTTCATCCCGCCCCACAGAACTCTTCATTTCTGTTTATTTTTTATTTTCCTCTCTCTCTCCCAGTTCTTTAACCAGTGCTGTTTTCCCTTGAGTTTAAAAAAAAAAAAAAAAAAAACACCCAAGTCTACAATGCTTCCCTAATGCTATGTGTTTCACTGGGATAGGGCCTGGATAGATACCTGCAGTATAATCCGGGTGGGGTCCTGCTTTTGGGGGCTTGAGGAAATTACCCCTTTAGGACTTTTGTTTCCTCTTCTTTCCAGCCACTGTAGTTATTCTGATTTAAGGCCTTTTCAGCTTCGTAATTTGAACCTTCCAACCCCTGGCCACATGAAGATAGGAACAATAGGGGGAAATGGTATTTATAGAGTTGGCCACTTCACGTTGGTTTCAGGTATTCCTGTTTTGCTAAATGTGTGCTAGCTCTTTAGGTTCATCTCTTTAGAGTGCCATTATTTCAGGGACTTGGACTTGAAACTGGCAGAGGCATTTCACAGATCCTTATTTGACGTACATACTAATGCCAGTATTTTCTAGAATTGGAGTCCTGAGTAGCTTTATTTTTCTATCAGTAAATTTTGGTGGAAAGGACATTGGATTGGACTTGAAGAGCTGTGTGTTCTGATTCCAGTTCTGTCAAATACGTCCTCTGGGATTTTGCATACCCTGCCTTATCGAAGCTTTAGTTTGTCTGTCTGTGCTGACCCATAGCTCTTGGGTCTGACTTGGGCCCAGCCTTTTCCCTGCACAGTGAGCACTTACAGTTTTCATAGCCACGTGGGAAGCAGGAATGAAAGACTTTTTACTAGTGTCACACCAGTTACCAGGTCACAGCCAGCTGATGACAGAAACCCTCGTAGACTGCAGGTGACCCTAACTCCAAGCTGTTTGCATTCCAGCACGTGTGTCATTGCTGATTGATCTCTCCTCCTTAGAAAATTGTCTTTCACTGTTCTTCTGCTCACTATCCGCAGAGAATCAGCTGTTCCCTCACCTCACAGGAAGTACTGAGGTCCCTCCTTACATGATGAAGTGTCCAAGTAATGGTTTGTGCAGCAGACTTCCTGCAGACTGTATAGAATGTGCGACCAATGTCTCCTGCACATATGGGAAGCCTGTCACGTTTGACTGCACAGTGAAACCTTCAGTTACCTGTGTCGTAAGTATTGTAGTTTACTTTTCCCAGATGCATGCATTATAATGTTAAAAGTGTAGCTTATACTGGCCAGCTCTATCATGTAATGATATCATCGTGGTCTCTTATAACTGCACTGGAAAGTATTTTTAAATCTTGCATTTGGTTCTAGGAGTATATCTCAGTGGTAGAACATATGCTTAGTATATTTATAAGGCCCTGCCCTCAACAATCCCTGACCCACTGCTAATTTTTTTTCCAAAAATGAAAATCTTGGGGTGAGAACATTCTGTGCAAGGATGAAGACCAGCGTTTGGACCCCTAGCACTAGTGTAAGACCTTAATCATGGCTGCATGCATCTGTAGTCCCAGTGTCGGAGAGGCAGATCCAGGAGGGCCTTACGGGCTTGCTGGCGATGGCTCAGCCAGTAAAGTGATTGCTTTACTGACTCAGGATCAGAATTTAGAACTCCAGGTTCAATAGAGAACTACAGGGAAGATGCCAGATGTCAACCTCTGTCCTCCACATGTAGGTACACAAATGCGTGCACACACACACAAGAACACACACCTGCCACATACACACTGAAATAAAACATGACTATTAGTAAACTCTTCCCTTTTCTTCCATTTCAGGTTATAATTTCAGTAGACAGGCTGGTTGTTGGTGAGTGGCAGTGCTGCTCTCTGGGGTTTGAAGATGTCAGTTTGCTAGCGTAAGTCCCTCTTGAACTTCTAGGTTCTCAGTAGAGAGAATTGGGGTACAGAGGGGATGGGAATGTCTTTTTACCACAGATGAACTTGCAAAGGCATCAGCTTTGTCAGTGGTGGGAGAGGCAGCGTAGCTTAGCACCGTGGCCAGTGTCCTGCTGGGGATCTCCGGCTTAGATAAAGCTGGATCCATGAGAGAAGAGTCTCAGAAGTCAGAGTGAAGCAGAGTTTACTAAAGTAGAGATATGTGGTACACGCTTCAGATTGAAGAATGGGCACTGAGGGAGAACGCCGTAAGAAAAGGCCAGTGTGGCTCCCAAGCCGAGGCTGCTGTCCCTTAAGAGTTGCACATAGGTGCCTTCACAGTGGCTGTGTGTATGAATCTGTAGCTTTCTAAGTTAACGGGCTGAAAGGCTGTAATTTACAACAAGATTTAAAGATTCTTCTGATTGAAATTTTAATTAAAGTATGATCTGGTTTACTTAGTTTTCTTAAATATAGCCTCAAAATGAGACTGTGCAGTTGTTTCATGGAACATGCTGTTTAGAGCTGTGGGTGAAAGAGGAATCCTAATACTGGAGCAGGCAAGGTCCAGACATCCTGACCCTGAGCTCTGTCTTGTCTTTGGGGAAGGAAACATTGCTTCTATGGGCAGTTTTGGCTTTATGAGTTGACTTGAGGTTTTTAATTGTCAACTAGCAGTTACTATAAGCTAGCTCCCTTCCCATGTCCCCATAGGTTTTTCTTCTTTCTATTCAGTCTCATTCTTCATGGTGGAAAGATGGGCTCAGTAAATGTGTGGGATACCTGGTAGCTCTCTGGAAAAATAAGGGAGTGACCCTTCCAGGTAGATGGAAGGGTCAGGTGATTGTCTTTGTTGAGAGACACTGAGCTCTGTCCCCTTCCGGCCCTTCCGTAAGCAAAGCACACAGCCTCACCTGAGGTCTCCGTTGTTTTCTCTCCCCCTGACTCAGTCTCTCAGGGGCCACTTCCACTCCATGAGCACTTAACACGTCAAGCAGAGTGCAGTCTGAGAGCTGGACTCAGAACTCTACGTATCTTGTGGTTCTTCTGAGCCCTGAGGTGGAATAAGGGAGAAAGCACACATCTCCTGCTTCTTCTCCTCTTCTTCTTCCTCCTCCTTTTTCTTTTTTTCCTCAATTTTTTTAAGTATAAGGGTGTTTTGCCTGCATGTATCTGCCACATTCATGTATTTGCCACATACATGTGGTGCCCCTGATGGCCAGAAGAAGGCATCTAACCAGGTCTCCCTAGAACTGGTAGTTGTGAGCCCCCAGAGCCACCATGTGGGTACTGGGAATGAAACGTGGGTTCATTGACTCTTAGTGGGGGAGGTTCTTTTTCAGTTGAAAAAAAAAAATAGTTTTCTTACAATATACTCTGATCATGCTTTTCTCTCTCTCAGATCCTCCCCACCTCTCTACCCACACAGCTCACACCCTTTTTTCTGTCTTTAAAAAACAAAACCCCAGGAAACACACACACACACACACACACACACACACACACACATACATATACACACAATTGGAAACTAGACTATAAGCAAAAGACCAGTAAGACAAGGGAAAAAATGCCCAAACATAGCTATCTGAGACAACGTCTAGAGAACTGCTCTAGAGAGAGTTCACTTTGTGCTGGCCGCCATCTGCTTCTGGGCATGTGACCTACCCTGAGGTGTAGTTATATACCCAAGGAGACTCCATTAGAGAAGACCAGTGTTTCCTTGACAGATGGGTACCAGTTGCAGATAGTTTTATGGTTAGGTGTGGGAGCCCTTGTCCACTCCCTGCTCTCAGCACTGGGACCCTATCTGCAGCCAGTTCTTAACCACTGAGACATTTCTCTAGCCCCCCATTTACATATTGCAAAATATGAATACTCATTATTAAAAAGCTAACAAAAGTCATGGTAAAATACGACTCTGAAACACCCCCTTTGGTTTTTTGACAAAGGGTTTCTCTGCAGCTTTGGCTGTCCTGAAACCAGGCAGGCCTCAAACTCAGATCCACCCTCCTCTGCCTCCTAGGTGTTAGGATTAAAGGTGTGCTCTGCCGTGCCCAGCCAGAGCCTTTTCTTTAGGTAAACTGTATAGACTGTTTTCCCTTGATGGTACTTATGAACCTGTTTCCTTTATATAAGCATTTTAGAAATTTGGGTCTGTTGCTGTCCTAACAAGCTGCCACAGTGTAACTGGTTGACTTTGTGCTTTGATCCTTAGGATCAAGACCTCAAACCCCAGAGGGACTTCATCATCAACATGACTTGCAGGTTTTGCTGGCAGCTTCCTGAAACAGACTATGAGTGTTCAAATTCCACCACCTGCATGACCGTGGCTTGCCCTCGGCAGCGCTATTTTGCCAACTGCACTGTGCGTGACCACATTCATTGCCTGGGTAAGGAACAGAGTGTGAGGGAGGTGTGAGAAAAATTGTCTTTTCTGAGCTTACTCAAGAGCCCTTAACCAGACACTTGATAGCTACATTTATTGAATTGTAATCAACAGTTCCTCAAATATATCAATTCTCAGAACTAGGTTGACAAACTGAAGGAAAAAACAGGAAATCCTCAGTTCTCTTACTTTCACCATAATCTGTGATAAAACTAGAAAACTACCTCAGGTCTAGAACAGAAGTTGGACTCACTCAGATTAGCTTCCAGCCAGGACTGATGGCATTGTACCCATCTGAGGGCATTGCCTGCATTCCTCCCCTTGCTCTGTCTTCACAGAGGTGACTTATCTTCTGAACTTTATTCTGTGCTTTGTTTCAGGAAGATATCTGCCCCATAGCTTTATCTTCTAGAATGGCTACTTCATTAACGTTCCCAGCGGTGGATAGTACACACTGCCCTTGATAACCCAGCTCTTTGGCACTTACTGTCTTTTTATTGCCCGGGTTTATTTATGTTGCATGTAGCAACCTTCAGTAGCCCTAAGACTCTTTCCCAAGTTGTGAACTCTACTTTCTTTGGAGGATCTTTGATGATGAGTTGGGGGGGGGAACAGGGTTGGAGATGTGTGCTGGCACTTGTGGAGGCCTGGAATTAGTGTTGGGTGCCTTTCTTGATCTCTTACTGAGCCCAGAGCTCACCCATTCCAGCTTTAGCTGGTCAGCTGGCCAGAGAGGCTTTCCTGTCCCTGCGTCCTCAGTGCTGGGATTACATGTCTGCCAGCTTCTCCATGAGGTCTGGAGCTCCAGACTCTGGTTCTCGTGTGTGCACGCAGTGCTTACCCACCAAGCCTTTTCTCCAGTCAGAGCACACTCAGTGTCAAGAAGCTTAAGTCACTTCCAGAACTAGCCCCGTTATGTGTTCTTATTGTTTTCTTATTGTGCGATCATAAAGATAAAAGGCATTTTCTTTTAAAAACCAATTTTGGCTTTTCATATTTAGGTCTATAGCCCTTCTGGAGTTCATTTTTGGTAGATGATATAAGGTAGATTCAGTTTTTTATTTCTCTTCATGTGGCTAGCCCTAAGTTAGCAATATAGCACTACATCTGTACTTGTAAATGGCAAGGAGTTTTTGCTTTATGCTGTTCTTTGTGGTAAATGTTTTTGTAAAGAGAGGTAATTTTTAAATTCCAAGACCACTGTTCATAAGTGGGTCTGTGAGGATATTTTATGTTGCCCACATTTGAGTGTAAAATGTTTCCTTTTTTGTTTTTGGAAGGCAACCGGACTTTCCCTAAGCTACTGTACTGCAACTGGACTGGCGGCTACAAGTGGTCCACGGCCCTGGCTCTGAGGTACGCTTGGTCCTGCTGACTTTAAATGCTCCTGGGTTTCTCTGGGTCAGTGAGGTCTTCCAGCATTGTGCTCAGCCACGCTTGTCTCATCTGAGCTGAGAGGCAGACGTGGGAGACGAGATGGAACTCGGGAACTGAGCCGTGCTAGCGTCTCCTCCGAGATGTGACTGATGTGCTGGGACTACTATTACGCATTGGCAGACACAGCCAGGGTTTCACCCCCACCCCCACCCGGGTCACCAACATGCTGTTTAAAGCAGTCTAATAATGAATAGTTTAAGTAATTTACTGCAGAGAGTAGTAATGTGCTCACTGAAAATTAGGAAAAGTTAAAATTAAAAACAATTTAAACATTTTTGTTTTGCTGTGTGTGTGTGCCTGTCTATCTTTCTGTATGTACGTATGTATGTACATACAGCACACATGTGGAGGCCAGAGGACAATTTTGTGGAGTCAGTTCTCTCCTTCCCCTTCTGCTTGGGTTCTGGGATGAGACCCAGTCTCCAGGCTTTGATGCAGGCACGTACTGAGCCATCTCGCTGGCCCAAGAAAAACCTTTTAAATCGCCTGTAATTGTGCTGTCTAACTGTATACTGAAACTCTTACAGAAAAGTGAGTGTTGAGCATGCAGAGTGCTGGCTGCACGGGCATGCCCAGCACTGGGCCCCAGTGATTGCCAGGGGCTGGGTGAGCTTCAGGTGCAGGTATTAGTAATAGAGCCAGATACCCCAGGTTAGCCTCTGGTCCCCACTGTCACACATATATGCCGTATACCACATGCACAAAAGGAAAAAATGCACTCACGGATTATTAAACTTTCCAGCAGTGTCTAAAAGAGTTGTACCCACTGCTCCTAGGAAAGGAGAGACCGGGAGGACTCCAGTCAAGTGAGTGATGAAAAGTTAGGGTGGTTACAGCTGAGGTCTTCCGTCTGGCCCAAGGCCCGAGGCCTGCAGTGGGCGATGCTGGAGCAGGGCTGCTCATTTGCCTGCTGTTGACCTTTTGGGCCAAATTCTTCGTCTGGGGGCTGTCCTACCTGTACTGGAGTGCCTGGTGGCACCCTGGCCTGGTACTAATTGTCGGGACACCGAGGTTTGATAGGATCTCTCTGGGCCTTGCCAAAGGTCCCCTTGGTGGCAGCATTGCATCTGTAGTAGGGTCTAGGCTTGAGGAAAGAGAAGAAGCCTGCCTGGGAAAGGGGATACTTGACAAATAAAAGAGGAACCCCAGGGAAACTCAGATGTGACAAATCAGGTCCCGTAGCTGCTCATACATGGGCTTTGTCTGCAGTGCTTCACATGGAAACTGATAACTGACCTTCAGACGTCTGTGTTCCTCCCGTTTCTTGAGATAGGTTCTTGCCGTGTAGTTCTGGCTGGCCTGGGACTTACTATGTAGTCCAGACTGGCCACAAGCTCACAACAGTACACCTCAGCCTCCCAATGCTGGGATTACAGGTGTGGGCCACCAGACCTACTGAACCAGCCAACCAGATCTCCTCTTAATTTAAAATAATTTTAGTTTCACAGAAAAATTGCAAAGGAGATAGAGTTCCCATGACACCCTTCTCATGGGCCCCTTCCTTTGTCAACATTTTATGTCACACACTGTGCTGAACAACTGACTGGAATCATGAAAGCTTTTTTTGTCGCAGCTCAACATGGGTTATTCAGAATGCGCACTCTAAGGAGATGTCTGTGGGTTTGCTCCAAAATGCTGTTGGTTCCATGGCCCCCTCAGATACCAGAATCCCTGGGCACTCAAGTCCCTTTTATCAGATAGTGTAATGCTTGCACACGGCGTACAGACATCTTGTCCCCTCACCTTCCATCATCCCAACCCGGCTTCTGCAATGCAGTGTAAACTCTGACTGCTTGTACTGTTCAGTATAGATGCATTTTCTCTGAGTATCTGTGTTCAGCTGCTGAGCTGCAGAGCCTTCCTTTGGATACTGAGGGCTGACTGCTCTGCCCTGGGGGAGAGCGTAGGACACTTGCAGAGTTGGCCACGTGGGTACTTGTTGCAGCCAGTGCTTGGGCTCCTGCCCTGTGCACTGTGATGTTTGCTTTGAGCTTTTCCATGATTTCCCAACAGCTTTAGGTCTTAGAATTAAAGAAACTTTTAAGAATCACAGCACTAAGCCTTTAGAGAGAAGTACCTAAGATTAGGTGACTTGGTCTGGGTCTGCCAGGTATGACAAGTGCCTCAAGACTCAGTCCCTGCCTTCACACCAGCACTCTGCAAGCTGGGTCCCTCAATAAGGGGCATTTCTGTGACAGAAAATGTTGGATTTCAGCATAGCCAAAATTGGTGTTTGCTAATTCTCCCCTGCTCCCGGGAATCAAACCCAGGCCTCGCAATGCTCAGTCCTTGCTTGTCTTTAGCAGTCTTCTTGCCTGTGGTGGTTCGGGGTTGTGTGTGTGGGCCTGGGGCTTCGGTCCTCTCAGACCCCCCCTGCCCTGGGGGGAGCTACTCGCCTGCACTTCCGGACTTGGATTGTTCTGTTCTTCCTTTTCAGCATCACCCTTGGGGGGTTCGGAGCCGATCGCTTCTACCTGGGCCAGTGGCGCGAAGGTCTCGGCAAGCTCTTCAGCTTTGGTGGCCTGGGGATATGGACTCTAATCGATGTCCTGCTGATTGGAGTTGGCTATGTGGGACCGGCGGACGGCTCTTTGTACATTTAGCTGAGGTTATGTGCTTCAGAGAGCGCTGTGGAGATGGACATTGTGTGAGAGGGGTATTTATGTTTTTAATGTACAGCATCTGTACTTGGCTTGCCTTGATGAAGGTAAAATAAAGAAATGGAACACTGAGCCACAGCAACCTCGAACTTTTTATTTACCTGAAATCCTTGTGTGTGTGTGTGTGTGTGTGTGTGTGTGTGTGAGAGAGAGAGAGAGAGAGAGAGAGAGAGAATCTTAAAGCCAGAAAACAAAATGGCAGAAAGGCTGCCTGAGTCCCACTGTGCTGCTTTATCTCCCACCTTCAAGTCCTTCAGCTTCAGCCATGGGGGATGGACAGTTATTCTCCCAGCTAAAGTTGCCTCTGTAGACTTCCACCATCTGTAAGCTGTGAATGTAATGCCTTTACGGTATGATCTGTCTCAAGGGAGATGCAGGGTTATGCCGTTTGCCATTGGATTTGCAGGAGTACTGAACCGTGATGAGCTTGCAGGACCAAGTTAATGCAGAGCAGCCTTCCGGGTGCCTTCTGGGTCGGAGTGTCTATCAGAAGTAAAGACGCCATTGCTTATACAAGTAAAGGTCGGTTTCCAACACATCCTCCATATCAACAGGTAGGTGGCAATAGCTATCTGGATCACTGACACCATGGAAGTGTTAAAAAAAATTACCTCTGTGACAAGTGTTTTCTGAACGGCCACAGATGTGTTGTAGGTCTTTCATGAAAGAGAAAAGATAATACCAATTTAGTTCAGAAGGAACCTTGCTCAGGGTCGGTTTTGAAACTGAGTCCTACATTTAATATCTGCACAAGACTGTTAGCCAACATCTAGATCTAGAAGCCATAACTTACCTCTGGGGAATATTTCTACTGACCTCATAGGGCAGCCAGCTGTGGTGTCTCGTGCCTGTCTTCTTGGCACTTGGGAGGCTGAGGCAGGGATTTTGAAGATAGCCTGGACCATATGTTATGTTCCAGGCTAGACTGTCTGCAGAGACAAAGCCTATCTCAAAGGGAAAAAAAATCCCAGGGGACAAACTTTTCTTCAGATGATTTATTAAGTGTGGGTGGCCTTAAAATGTGATCCAGTCACTGTGGTGGCGACAACTTTCTTTTTTAAAACAGTCTAGTCATTGTCCCCCTCCTGGTCTGCCCTCTCACAGCTCCTCATCTCATTTCTCCTCCCACTGTCTCCAAAAGGATCCACACACCCCTCCTCCCTTCCCCCACTGCCAGGCCTCCTCACTCCCTGGGGCCTCAAGTCTCTCGAGGGTTAGGCACTCTCCCACCGAGGCCAGACCAGGCAATCCTCTGCTGTACATGTGTTGGGGGTTTTGGACCAGCTAGTGCATGCTGCCTGGTTGGAGGCTCAGAGTCCGAGAGATCTCTGGGGTCCAGGTCAGTTGAGACTGCTGGTCTTCCTATGGGGTTGGCCTCCTCCTCAGCCTCTTCCAGCCCTTCCCTAATTCAATCACAGGGGTGCCTGACTTCAGTCCAATGGTTGGGTGTAAGTATCTGCATCTGTCTCAGTCAACTGCTTGTTGGGTCTCTCAGAGGACAGCCATGCTAGACTCCTGTCTGTAAGCAGGACATAGCATCAGTAATAGTGTCAGGCCTTGGAGCCTCCCCTTGAGATGGGTCCCAAGTTGGGCCTGTCACTGGACCTCCTTTTCCTCAGTCTCTTCTCCATTTTTGTCCCTGCATTTCTTTTACACAGGAACAATTCTGGGTCAGAGTTTTGACTGTGGGATGGCAACCCCATCCCTCCACTTGAGGCCCCGTCTATCTACTGCAGGTGGACTCTACAAGTTCCCTCTCCCCGCTGTTGGGCAGTTCATCTAAGGTCCCTCCCTTTGAGTCCTGAGAGTCTCTCACCTCCCAGGTCTCTGGTACTTGCTAGAGGGAACCCCCATCTCCCTTTCCACACACACCCTCCCAGGTTGCTTATTTCCATTCATTCTGATGGCCCTCAGGGCTTCTCTCCTGTCTCCTCTCCTCCCCCATACCTGAGCGTGTTTCCCTTTTCCCTCCCCCTCCCCTGTCCCACTCAGCTCCCTCCCTCCCTCCCAAGTATGATTGAGGCATCCTCACTTGGGCCCTTCTGCTTGTTAACCTTTTTGAGTTCTGTGGATTGTATCCTGGGTATTCTGTACTTTTTTGGCTAACATCCACTTATCAGTGAGTACACACCATGCATGTCCTTTTGGGTCTGAGTTACCTCACTCAGGCTGATATTTTCTAGTTCCTTCTATTTGCCTGCAAAACTCAAGATGTCCTTGTTCTTAAATAGTATTACATTGTGTAAATGAAACACATTTTCTGTATCCATTCTTCTGTTGTGGGACATCTGGGTTGTTTCCAGCTTCTGGCTATCACAGATAAGGCTGCCATGAACATAGTAGAGTATGTGCCCCTGTGGTATGGTAGGTCATCTTTTGGGTATATGCCCAAGAGTGGTAGAGCTGGGTCTTCAGGTAGATTTATTTTCAATTTTCTGAGGAACCTCCAGATTGATTTCCAGAGTGGTTGTACCATCTTGCAATCCCACCAGCAATGGAGGAGTGTTCCTCTTTCTCCACATCCCACCTGAGTTTTTTATATCAGCCATCCTGATTGGTGTGAGATGGACTCTCAGGGTCGTTTTGATTGGCGTCTCCCTGGTGACTAATTATGTTGAACATTTAAGTGCTTCTCAGCCATTGGAGATTACTGTGAATTCTCTAATTAGTTCTATTCCCCATTTTTTGATTGGGTTGTTTGGTTTTTTGGAGGCTGGCTTCTTGAGTTCTTTATATATTTTGGATATTAGCCCTCTATCGGATGTGGGGTTAGTAAAGATTTTGTTCCCAATCTGTAGGTTGCCGATTTGTCTTACTATGTCCTTTGCCTTACAGAAACTTTCTAGTTGCATGAGGTCTCATTTATCAACTGTTGGTCTTAGTGCATGAGCCATTGGAGTTCTGTTTAGGAAATTTCCCCCTGTGCCAATGAGTTCAAGGTTCTTTCCCACTTTCTCTTCTATTAGATTCAGTGTTCTGGTTTTATGTTGAGGTCCTTGAGCCACTTGGACTTGAGCTTTGTGCAGGGTGACAAGTAGGGGTCTATTTTCGTTTTTCTACATCCTTACTGCCAGTTAGACCAGCACCATTTATTGAGGATGTTTTCTTTTTTCCCCATTGTATATTTTTGGCTTCTTTGTCAAAGATCAAGTGTGCGTAAGTGTGTGGTTTTATTTCTGGGTTTTCGATTCTATTCCATGATCAATCTGTCTGTCTCTGTACCAATACCATGCAGTCTTTATCACTAATGCTCTGTAGTACAGTTTTTGGTCAGGGATGCTGATTTCCCCCAGAAGTTCTTTTATTGTACAGAATTGTTTTCGAAGTTCTTTAAGAATGGTAATCTTCCAGATCTTCTCTGATTAAAGATGTGGCGTAGCTGGGAGCAGTTCCAGTTTTGGTCGCTAGAAGGCGCACCCCCCTTATGTTTCAATGCTGTTTCCTGACATTGCCAGGCTTGACTTTAGCAGTGCTTCTGGCTTGGGTGGGCTTTGCTTTGCTTTTGCTTTTTTTTCTTTTCTTTTCTTCCCCCCCCCCCCCTTTTTATTTTATGTGCCCTGGACATGAAACAGCTTTGGCCACCAAGCCAGGCATCAA
>CM052703.1:124329354-124346376 GCA_028551405.1 Uromys caudimaculatus | reverse complement strand
GAATGCCCTGCTCCCCAGAGACTCCCGCTGGACGGTACAGAAGATGGACAATCTGCTCATGCTCAGGATCTTTTGACCTTTATCATGACTGTTTGTAGTACCTTTAGACAGCACTCACTGTCTCCCTTCTGTCGTGATTGGGGTGGCTGGGGCAGTCACCAAGACCTCAGCTTTGGTCTTACAAAGGAAAAACCATCAGTCATCTTAAGGAATCACTGACTTCGTTATCAGAAGTAATACTATAGAATTGGAGGAGATTAGACTTAACTTTTCCTCCAGCAAGGAGGGCTATGTGCTACCTTAGCTGAAGAGTGTTGCTTTTGTATATTCTGGGGTTATTAAAGATTCAGTTGCCAAGATGAGAGTAAGTAGGGTTAGCCAAGTGGAAGAGAGAGAGAGGGGAAACAGAGTCAGAGCTGTTTCAAGTCTTGGTTTAACACCTTAGCTAACAGCTCTCATATTTACCTTGTTAAGACCTTAATCGTTCTCCTATTGTTGACTTTTGGCCCCTATATTTTAAACTGCTTGCCAGGGTATAACAAATGGTGAATATGCAGTACTAGATTAACCCCGTGTGTCTCTACTTCTGTTTTCAACCAGTCTACTGATTTTTATATTATGGTCCAGCTTGTTCCTCGAGTCTATTATCATCCTGAAGACGTAGTTGTTGATGAATATGATTTCTGACCCACCCGATTCAAAAGAGAACCTATATCTTTGACCCTAGCAGTCATGCTTGGGCTAGGGGTAGCGGCTGGTGTAGGAACAGAGACCGCAGCCCTGGTCAATGGACCACTGTAGTTAGAGAGAGGATTGAGCGAGCTTCAATGAGGCCATGAACGAGGACCTTCAAGCTTTAGAAAAGTCTGTCAGTAGCCTGGAAGAATCCTTAACCTCCCTATCAGAAGTAGCTCTACAAAACAGGAGAGGGTTAGATTTGCTATTCCTAAAAGGAGGATTATATGCAGCCTTAAAAGAAGAATGTTGCTTTTATGTTGATGAATAAGCTGAGAGAAAGATTAGAAAAACACAGGAGGGAAAGAGAGGCTAGCCAGGGATGGTTAGAAGGATGGTTCAACAAGTCACCTTAGATGACAACTCTGTTTTCTGCCTTAGCAGGACCCCTGCTGATTTTGTTCCTTTTGCTCACTATTGGACCCTGCTTAATTAATAGATTGTTAACCTTTGTCAGGGAACGAATAAGCACTGTCCAGGTTCTTATGTTAAGACAACAGTACCAAGCGCTGGGGGATAAAGACGAAATATAGTTCTAAGATTAGAACTAACCACTAGAAGAAGTGGGGAATGAAAGATCTGACCCTTTATGAGGAAGATTAGGCCCTTAGCAAACTTAGAGCCGAGACATGCCTGGGCAAAGACCCCTAGCAAACTTAGAGCCGAGACATGCCCGGGCAAAAATCCCGCCCAGCTACATTCCTACAGGTGACTTTGACCTGACCTCAGGGCCAGAGGCACAATGTTTCAGGATGCAACTGACTTGTGACTAACATTCTGTACTCCCCATAACGCAAATTCCTTCCGTTCCCCACCCCTTTGTGGTTTTTTCCTTTAAATACCCCTGACTTCAGCTGCTCGGGGTCGAACCCCTCTGCCTCTGCGTAGGTTACGTGTTCGACCCCAGTGCACTGGTCCTTCCGAATTAAACCTCGTGTGATTGCAGCAAGGACGGTCTTTCGTGAGTTCTTGGGGGGTCGCGCCATTCCGAGATTTGAGCGAAGGTCTCTACAGTTCGGGGGTCTTTCAGTTCTAGGGCTCATGCCTGGGGTCTTGCATACAATAGAGACCCTACCACTGATTTCCAACCCTTGGGAACATATATTCTTTTTTTTTTTTTTTTCCAAAACAGGGTTTCTCTGTAGCCCTGGCTGTCCTGGAACTCACTCTGTAGACCAGGCCGGCCTCGAAATCAGAAATCCGCCTGTCTCTGTCTCCCAAGTGCTGGGATTAAAGGCGTGCGCCACCACTGCCCGGCTTGGGAACATATATTCTTGTGACAAAAGTCTAGGCACAAAGATAGGGAATTTCATGAAGCCCTTCCATTGTGGAGGGAACAAGGATTTGAACTCACTGCAATAAACACAGTGAGGATGAATATGCAGCCTTTTTGTCCATTTTACATCTTGCAGCACCAAGTATGAACTCATGCTTATAAATATGTCTTAATACATTATATATTTATATAGAATATTTAACATATATAAGTTTTTATAATATATATTATATATGATATATAACTTATTTATTTATTTATATGTTTATATATATAAGTTCATAATATAATATACAATATGTAATATGTTGCATGTAATGTATAATATGTAATATGTAATATAATATATAATAGATAGTGTGTGTAGTATGTAGTATATAATATAATAAATAATATATAACATTTTCAAGATGTATTTTCTCTTAGTATGCTCAGGGTCCTGGGTTTTGATATCTAAACTATTAAGAGAATAAGCTTAATAAATTAATAACATAAAGGGGTTATTTTAAACTTGCTAGATCCAAAGGAGTATTCAATTCCCCAAACTCCAAAAGGCAGTCCAAATATCCAGAAGTGGACTCAACCTGAACTATAGGAGAATTTCTAGCAGTCAGGTAAAAGCCAGAATTCCTGAGGAATGTGTGGCAGAAGGGACAAATGGCCACCTGTGGTGCCTGTTAGCACATGGGAGCCCATGCTGGTCTCCAGGCTTCCTCAGTCCCTGTTACACATTCCAGTACCCATCCTCTAGTGTCCTAGCCCTTCTCCCCTCCTGCCTACCCTTCTCCCCCCTCCCCTACCCTAAGCTCCCTCCAGCTCCTGGGCTTCCCCCCCCCTCCTCCCCTACCCTAAGCTCCCTCCAGCTCCTGAGCACCACCCCCTTCCTACCCTAAGCTCCCTCCAGCTCTTGGGCTTCCCCCCTCTTCTCCTCCCCTACCCTAAGTTCCCTCCAGCTCCTGGGCTCCCCCCCACATCCTAAGCTCCCTCCAGCTCCTGGGCTCCCCACCACCACCCTAAGCTCCCTCCAGCTCCTGGGCTCCACCCCCAACCAGACAGGTATCATTCTCCTTATAACCCTGCTATTCTCTGTATGATCTCTTTCATTCTCTCTCTGTTCCTGTTTCCTTCTTTGCCTCATCTCCTCCCTCTCTCTATCTCTCTGCTCTGTTCCTGCTTCTCTCAAGGCCAAGTTCAGTCTGCTCACCATGTTCAGTCTACTTTTCTCCCCTCTCTCTATTTGGACTCTTCCAGATGCCTCTGACTGTTCTTTCTGTCATATATACAGTAAACACCTCAACCATATCACAGAGCTGTCATGTTGTCAGTTTATACACTTGTAGGATGGTTGGTCTTGACTGATGATCTGATTGGCTTGAGAAGTCCCCAGGAAGTCAGCTAAAGGCTCCCCTGGGTATGTCCATGAAGGTGTTCCCAGAGAGGCTTAGCTAAGGAGGAAGACCAGCTCTGAATGTAGATGGTGGCATTCCAGAGGGTGGAGGCCTAAAGACAGTGGAAGGTGATACAGGGGCGGATCTCACTGTGTGCCTGACTCTTCTTGCATGGGTACATTTCTGCTACCCTAACCTATAGATATCAGATGCCAGGATCTTGAGCCTTTGTACCAGGAGCTCCCCAGAAGGCTTCCGGGCCTTCAGCCTTGGAATGGATGTCATCATTGGCTTCTCTCCTGAGGTGTCCATCATCATGGACTGAGCACCCCCTGGTTTTTCTTCCTTTCCAGCCCACACAAGGCCACTAGAGGAGTGTTTCGCCTCTGCTAATGTAAGCCAGTCTATTCGATCTATCTGTCTGTCTGTCTGCCTATCTATCTATCTATCTATCTATCTATCTATCTATCTATCAATCATCTATTTTCTAGAGGTTCTCTAGAGAACCCTAAATATCACATATGCTTTCTGCATGCTTCATTCCTATTGGTCGGTAGCCCCTGCTGTCAACATCCTTTCTGTCTGAAAAAATTATCTAACATTTTTGTTTTGTTTTGGAGCAGATCTGCTAGCAACAAATTTTCTTCAATTTCCCTACACCTGAGAACACCTGCTTTTATTTACCTTCATACCTGGAAGATGGTCTTGTTGACTGTTATTCTGGGTGATGAGCTTTTTTTATTTGGGCATTTACCTTTGCTGTTCTGCATGCATGAGGTGTGTTTTTCTTTGACAACCTTCAAACTTAACTCTGTAAGCAATGGCACAGTGAAACCACAGAACAGGACAGCTCCATGGGTGGGAAGGGTTACAGTAAGTACAACACTACTGTGTCTCTCAGGTGGCAGAGAAAGAATAGCCATAGACACTTGGGGAGTCCAAAGCTGCCATGGCTGCCTCTTAGGAGGCAGAGAGGAGTGAAGGCATGGGCAGGGGGAGCCAGAGGGAGTGATGCCAAGAACTGGTGGAGGGCAGAGTTCAGAGAGGGAGTTGTGCAAGCCAGAAGAGCCTGGGAACTGGCTTTCTGGCCAAGGGAGGCTTTGATTTGCATTACAGGTATGTGTTAAAAGCAGCTTTGAGGTTAGCTGGGTCTTTGATATTTAAGTAGTCGCCCCATTTGCCTGTGGTTGGAGGGAGATTACATTTGCCCGAGGATGCAGAGAGACAGCTTTTATCTGTCTAGCCAGCAATCTTTCTTTTCTGTCCTGCAAGCACCCAACCTGAGCTGAGGCCAGACTGCCATTTTGGGGATTTGGGACCTAACAGTGTGAGCCTTTAGTTTTAGGTAGTTTGACTACGATGTGTATAGACGTGTTTTGGGGTTAGTGTGGTGGTGATGTACTGTGGTATCTTACTCCAATTCTTTTTGGTATTTTGGCTTTGGGTCCTCTGAGATGCTTGGCTTTTTGGTTTATTGTTTGTTTCCTTTGAAACAGCCTAAGCTCTTCACATATATGTTCTGCACTGTCCTCTCTCTTATCCTTCTGTGACTCCAACTGCACGTGTGCTTGACCGTCTAATGATGTCCTAAAGCCCTCCAAGAGTCTGTGTTGGTCTCGTTGTATGTTTTCCTATTTGGATGATGTGGAGAGCTTTCGGGGCCGCCTTGTAGGAATTGGGCAGGAATTTGACATTGGGCTAGGACTCGGAAGTAGGCTCAAGAGGGATAGAGCTGAGGATGTGTGCTTTGTGTCTGGATGGTCTTGTTAAGACGCTGAATACAGTAACTGTGGGGCCTTTGTCTGTGCTATGTTTGATCCTTAACTGTTTTGTTTATGCCTTAGGACTGACCTTATTCTTTGCATGTACTTAGAATGGTATAAAAGCAGGCTGGAGAAAAATAAACCTGCTGCAGCCTCAGCACAGGCACATGGTATAGTGGTATCTAATGGCCTTTCTTTTCTATCCTCCATCCATCTTTTGAGACCTGGTTGACTGAGCTAGCTCAGTCAGTCTATTCTATTATTCTATTATTGTAGTTTCAAGGGTTTTGTTTTGTTATTTAACTTTACCAAAAGCTGTATTTATTCTGCTTATGTGTTTAATTTTCATATATATAATACATATTATATAGCTATATATCATATATATGAATATGTATGTATGACCGTCACTCTTAGAGCTCCATCTTTCAGACACAATTCTCCTCTCCTCATGCTTGATGCCCCTCTACCCCACTGCCACTTTCAGCAAGTGTGTCAACACACTTGTCAAAGTTATTTTATAATTCCTATCTGGTTGGTCTAACTCCTTGGGCCATGGAATCTATTTCTGTAACTCATTTCATCTCAAGATGGCCTCCTCTTCCTTTTTTTCTTAAATTGGATTCTTCCATCAAAGGCCAAAACATCGGCTGTATGAACCCAGATAACTGATAGATCAGCAAATGTCCGTGCTGTTTCTACCCTGCTTAGTACAAGGTGAGTTAGCCTAGCTAGGAGCTGAGGATTTTGCTGTTGTTAACTACTACACACAACACAGGCACAGTTTCACAGTTCTCTAACTGGGGGCTGATGTGTTTTATAAAAAGCCAAGGATATGTTTCATAGGACACGGTAGGGTACCTCAGCAGGCACATGCTGAAGCATCCCTCCCACCACCCTTGGTACCAGCCAAGTGTAGAATATCTTGTATAGAATAGAGTTTATTTGGGGGCATGGGAAGGGGAGTTGAGAAGGGAGTAGAAGCAGAGAAAGAGAGGAGAGAGAGAGAGAGAAAGAGAGAGAGGCCAGACAGGAACATGTGGAGGAAGTGGAGGGGGAAGGGGTCAGGGAGATAAGAGAGTCAGAGAGAGGGAGAGAGAGAGAGAGGGAGAGAGGGAGAGAGGGAGAGGCCAAACAGTCCCTTTTATAGCAAGCTAGGCCTACCTGGCTGTTGCTAGGTAACTGTTGGGCGTAGAAGGAATGCTAACAGGGCAAGCTTCAGCTCTGCTCTAAGTTGGGGACTAGACAGGGAGATATGCTTTTTCCCAGAGCTTCTGCGTGCCTGTGTCACAGAGGTCTCTTTTTGTACTCTTAACTCCTCTTTGGGGCAGAATGTCTCCTTGTGGCTGAATGCTAGTCACGTGACAAGGTTGGTTTTCTCGGCTGTTCTGGACCAGCCTTAATCTCAGATCCTAAACCCCAGTGTGGAGCTTCCTAAGCTGTGCTTCTTCTCCCTCCCATTGCAGCTAGTTTCTGCCTTGTGTCTGTAGAGGCTCCTGGATGTGCAGCTCCCCCTCTCTTCCTCGGCAGTAGCCTCTGCTTGATTGATGTGTGGGCCTGCTCTCCTGTCTTTCTTCTTCTGAAGTGAGAGGCATTTGTCTGTAGTCCAGTGTCGCTTGGGTCTTTCCATGTGTGCTTGGGGCTAGAGGCTCCTTCTCCCTCTTCCTCAGAAGCCAGGGATGTTCCCAGTGTCCAGTGGGTGTGAGCTTTTGCGGCACAGGCTTGGGAAGGGATGGCACTGGTGTACATGCCTAGAGCCTGTGTGACTGGGGGCTCCTTAGTTTTCTGCTGTGGACACTTCCTGCTAGTGACCCCAAAGTGAATATAAACTTCCAGGCCCACTTCTGTCCTGCTCCACACGTACACCCCAGCCCAGACTTGATTCCGATTACCTGCCAACATTTACTGAATTCTCTCATACCTAACGACAGCCACATGTGTCTGCCAAAGGGCAGTAAGTGGCTGAAATCCAGTTTCCCTGTAGGGCCGAATCCACACGGCATTCAGCTTACTTGACAGCTTACATCCTCAGATCTCTGCTAGATCGAAACAAAAATGACAGTCCTGGTGTTCTCTGCTCATTTTTCTCACTGATCTCTGCAGTGTTCCCTGTTCGTCGTGGAGGGGAGCAAGAACGAAAGGCTGCAAATCAAAGTTTGCTGCCACTGAAGCTTGTCTGCAGATCTACTGGTTTTTTTTTTTTTCTTCAATTATATTGTCCTAAACCAGTGGTTCTCACCCTCCTAATGCTGTGACCCTTTAATACCGCTCCTCATGTTGTGCCCCAACCATAAAATTATTTTTGTTGTTACTTCATGTCTGTATTTTTGCTAGTTACGAATCACAACATAAATGTCTGTTTTCTGATGGTCTTAGGCGACCCCATGAGTCACTCTACCCTGTGACTGACAGATTGAGAAACTGTATTTTGTTTAAATTTTTGGTTTTGTTGTTGGTTGGTTTGTTGGTTTGTTTGTTTTTAGGCTGTGGATGATCAGGTTGTCAGCAAGAGCTGGGGGTAGAGATTATCCCCTTAAAAGCAATTTCAGGAATGGCATGTGATCATAAGACTGCTTTACTCCTGTTTGCTCGGAAATTCTCAAATTGTCTCATTTAAATTTATATGGGGTCTCTGCAGCCAACCATGGCTGTATGTCCCATAGGTGATTAAGAGAACATGAAATGTGTTGTATTTGGTTTTTTAAAAAACACACATGTGTATTATATCTATTTATCTTAGCTTGTTAGTGCTGGGATATAAATGTAAGAACAGACTTTTTTTATGATTACCTAACGTTCCAATTTCTACGGGTATGCAACAAGTTACCTCAGATCTTAGTGGTTTAAAGCAGCCAGTCCCTTATTTTCAAAGATTCCTGTGGAGTGGGCATTTGGATAAGCACAGAAGAGTGGTTTATCTCTGCTGCATGGCCCCTCAGAGGCGAGGGCCTCAGAGGCTGGGACCACAGGCATTTGAAGATTTGTTAATCCATGTCTGGAGGCTCCTCTGCATTGGTCTCCTCGTGTGGGTCTGGCTTGGCTCAGTCCTAGTGTGGTTGTGCTTTGGCCCTCTAAGGTTTGTGTGCCGGAAGCTTGATCCCAGTGTGCAGATGTTAAGAGGTGGTTCTCCAGAGGCAGAGACCAGTGGGATTTGTTTAGGTTGCAGAAGTACAGTGGGATTTGTTTAGGTTACAGAGATGCTGTCTTTGGTGGGATTGAGGCAGTTTCTCTTCTATGGAATCTTGAATTGGTCCTTGCCACAGCGACTTGTTATAAAAGCATGAGCCACACTCTTGAGCTACTCTCTGACTTTATCACCATGACCCCTCCCTTTTGAATATGTGCCCAGGGTACCACTGATCATGAGGTCCCCATCAGAGCAAGCCAGTAGCAGTGCCATGTTTTTGGACTTGTAGACACATGAACTAAATGTTTGCTTGGCCCCCTCTTTCTTGATACTCACCTCAGATACTTTTCGTCAGAGCAGGAAGTGGGCTAATGCTGTCGGCTGTGTTGTGTGTCCCAACTCTACCCCAGGAGTCACACATGAGCGGTCATACAACAGGTCATTGACTGATCCAGTGACACAGCTCCGCTGTGCTTAGGGGAAAGAGACAAACTCTAGTTCTTAATGAGGGAAATAAAAAGATTTAAGAAAAATCACTACAAAACTAGAACTATCACAGTGGCCATTTTTTAAAAAATACAATTTGTTATTATCAATCTTTAAGAGATAGAGAAGATGTTTTGTCTCGGAGCCTGTTCAGAATCCCTTGGATCTCCCTCTCCCTCTCCCTCTCCCTCTCCCTCTCCCTCTCCCTCTCCCTCTCCCTCTCCCTCTCCCTCTCCCTCTCCTTCTCCCTCTCCCTCTCTCTCTCCTCTTCCCCTGTGATTTCTGGGAGACATGAAAAAATGCCTGCTCATGCCGGATAAGGACTGGCAATAGACCAAGGTAATGACCCCCCACGTCTCCCTCAGTGAACCAGTGAGTTTATGTGAGTGAGGGGCTTCTTACAGGGACATGATGACTCAGAAGTAATGGGTCCCTGGAAAGCCAACCGTAAGTGATGAGGGATGGCACTCATATCGTGTTGGTATCATAAACAATCAAATTTGAAATGAATTCAAATATATAGGCAGGTGTGATGGATTACATGCAGCCATGACATCACTTATGTAAGAGACTTGGCATTCTGTGGGGGGGCGGGGGGTTATCCCCGGAACCAGTCCCTCCAGGCTGACGTAATACCAATCGTATGAGTTAGAACTGTTTTGTCAAAGTATAGAGCAAGCTAGTGTTTTTTCTGCACGAAGCCCTGGCTTGGACCAAGACAAATCCCTGAGAGCATCAGTGGTCGGTAAGAAAGGAATGCCTGGAAGCCCACGGCTTCAGAAACTGTCCCGGGATGCCTGCTAAAGTTTGGACATAATAGCTCTCCTCCTCTCTGTCTGCTTTCTATGTTTGCGGTGTTATCTGTGAGAAGCAATCCATGGAGAAGACAGCCTTGTGAGCTGGATTAAGGAGGGCCTTCTCTGCCCTTCTGTGTTGGTCTCCCTTCGCCTCAGCTGCTGTCGGCCATGGCCCTCAAGGACAAGGGAGCAGAGGTATCAAGGCCGGTTCAGAAGGCTGTGATTATTGATGGATTAGCTTCCAGGATCAGCTTCAGAGAGACAACTTTACTGTTCCAGGAATAGGGTATATAAGGACTTCAGCAGGTACAGGTGGAAAGGGCTAATTGGTCCTAATACAGTGCCTAATTATCATGCAGACAGCAAGCCAGATTGTGTGCTGAGGTAAGCAGCTCTTCAGAAAAGGCCACGGGCCTGTATTCAGGGATACTCTCCAGACAAGTCAGGCAGAGAAAGGGAGGCCCTGCTGAGAAAGGGAGTCTTCCATTTTTGCACCAAGCTCAGAGAGCCATCTGGTCAGGGGGGACTGTCACCTTAATAGCAGGGTTCTCCAACACTCTGTCTAGACAGGCAGCATTCCTCTCACTAGTGGGTTTGATGAAATTCCTGGATCTTATACTCAAACTTATCAGCAACAGACAGTGCCTCAAGGGACCCATGGTAGTTAATATTATCTACCTGACAGGGTGGAGAACCACATGGAAGACAGACTTCTTGGCATGAGTGGGAGGGAGTGTCTGGGCTGGGCTACTTGGGCTGAGAAGATCCACCCTAGGTAGGCAGGACCACTCAGTGGGCTGGGGCCCTAGACTGAATAAGAGGAAAGTGAGCTGAGTATCAGTATTCCTGCCTCTCTGGGAACAGCTGCCCCATGCTCCCACCGCTGGGCTTTCTCTGCCATGACGGGATGTACACATGAGCCGACACAAACTCCTCCTTAAGTTGTTTTCATCAGGTATTCATCAGCAACAAGGACAGTTACTAATACCAGGTATCAACTATGCTTGTGATTTCTACGTTAGGGTCCTAGTATGTTTGACTTGGGTCTTCACTGTATCAAATGGAGTCATCACTTGCTGTAGCCCGCCAACTCGAGACTGCTAAGAACACATCTGCTGAAGCTTGGAAATGTCTCCAAAGTTTGTGCCCTGGAAACTTAACCTTTAAGTCCATTGTTGATGTATTCAAAAGCAGGAGATAATGCTGGTGGTTCATGAGGGTCAGGGTCTCATGATGGGACCAAGGGCTTTGCCAGAAGAGGAATTGGTACCTAAGCAGCACCCTTGCTCTATCTCACCATGTGAGGCCTTCCATTAATTTATGGTTCAGCATGCTCACCAGACACATAAGAGGTACGGGTACCACACTCTTAGGCTTTCCAGCCTCCAAAATTAAGAATTCAGTTAACCTCTTGTTGTCTTAGTTAGGGTTCGAATTGCTATGAAGAGATACCATGACCATGCCAACTCTTATAAAACCAAACATTTAACTGGGGCTGGGTTACAGTATCAGAGGTTTAGACCATATCATCATAGCAGGAAGATGGCAGCATCCAGGCAGATGTGGGACTGGGGAAGGAGCTGAGAGTTCTACGTCTTGATTGGAAGGCAACCAAGAAAGACAGACTTCCAGGCAGCTAGGAGGAGGGTCTCAAAGTGACATACCACAGTGTGTCAAAGTGACGCCCACAGTGACACACTTCCTCCAACAAGGCCACACCTCCTAATAGTGCCACTCCCTGGGCCAAGCACATGCAAACCTCCACACCTCTGTTCCTTTACTCAGCCTGTGGCATTCATGCGCAGCAAAAGAAAATGAGGGAAGACAGCATCTTTCCCTGAAAAGAGGGGGGTTTCTTAGCTGCTGCACAGAGGAAAACCTTCACTCTTGGTGAAAAAGAACCCTGAGTGGTACACTTACTCGGTGCCTGCAAATTCCCTTTTTTCTACAGGGAACCATGGAGTGTGGGTGTAGATAGAACAGTCCCTGAGAGCCCCAAGGGCCAGCAGCAAGGGCCAACCATGGCCTCCAGCTCTGCTCCACAGCCTGGACACACTGGGCCTAGAGTTATAGTGTCCCTATTTCCAAAGCCATCCCTCAGCTCAGGGCTCACAGCTGCTTCTGAGGGTCTGAATCTTGTTCTACTTTTTTGGTATCCACATTTGCCCTTTTCTTCACCCCATTTTTCATGTACGAGTTAGCATCCTTCTGCTGACTGACTGAGATGCCTCCAAATGCCAAGCCTTTTGAGTGTGGGCACAGTGTCAGAGCTGGGAGCATTTCAGATCAGTGACACTCAACCAGGAAAGGCTATGCAAATATTTCCAAATCCAAAAATCTCCCAAGCCCTCCTGGTCCAGATAAGGGAGGCTCACAGTGGACTTGTATTAACCCTTTTGTGTTTGGAACATGGTTTCCAGCGTTTGTTTGGTTTTGTCTTACAGAGTGGGCCCTGCCTGCTAGTTCTTTTTGGCTGCAGTGGAGATGGACTGGCCTTTGCTGCAAGATCACACTCAGAGAGAAAGAGCAGAAAGATGGCTACTCCTTGATGCACCTCAGGGCATCCAATGGAGCTTGCACCCCAGCTCCAGTTTCCTTTTTTTTTCACAGAAGAAATAGAATTTTTTTCTTGTTTAAGCTACATGGCCCTTCTCACACTTCAAAGCTGTTTCTAACTGTGCTGACCCTTCAGGCTCAACAGCACGTAGCCTGAAGGGGCCCTCCATGTGTAGCGCACGAAAAGGCACTCCTAGAGAAGAAGCTATGCTAACATGAGGCTCCCGTGATGAAAGCATATTGTGGGTACACAAAGAGGCCAGATACTTCAGAAAGCTTTGCCAGTCTGTGACACAGGTGAAAAGGGCTGCAGGTTTTGTTTTTTGTTTGTTTGTTTTTAAGACAGGATCTCTCTGTGTAGTCCTAGCTATCCTGGAACTCACTGTATAAACCAGGTTGGCTTCGAACTCAGAGAGATCCGCCTGCCTCTGCCTCTCCAGTGCTGGAATTAAAGGCGCGCACAAGAGGTTGCAGTGTACCTTACCCTTCTCTCTCAGGAACCTGAAGGCGGAGGTCAGAAACTTAGTGGGTGGGTCAAGCTGATCATGAGTCGGGGAGCAACGGGGGAAAGCAGTGAAGCCCAGACCTCTCAAAGACATGACTGTGATCTTTAATTACGCAGGCCTCAGTCTCTTTCTCTGCCGATTGGGGGTGAGCTAGCTCAGAGGTTGATGCAGGAATTGAACAAGACTAACAACATGAAACAGCACCAATACCCCTATAAGCCACTCTAATTTACAAAGTAAAGGATTGTCTGTTCTTTTGTTTGTTTGTTTGTTTGTTTGTTTGTTTTGTTTTTTGAGACAGGGTTTCTCTGTGTAGCCCTGGCTGTCCTGGAACTCATTCTATAGACCAGGCTAGCCTCAAACTCAGAAATCCACCTGCCTCTACCTCCCAAGTGCCGGGATTAAAGGCGTGCGTCACCACTGCCCGGCGGATTGCCTGTTCTTATTACTGAAGACTGTCTCTGCTCACGGCTCACAGCACCCAGACACCTCAGCACTGTACCCTGATTCTTTAGATTGCAAGGGAGAATGGGATGAGGGCTGAGAGAAACAGGACAGGGTGGGCATGGCCCTAGATACAGAACAGGGTCTACATGGATCAGAATGGCTGCTCCTGGTCTGGCAATCAGGGGAGCCCAAAGGCTGCCAGTGGTCATGTGCCCTCAACAAGGCAACAAGTGTCTGCCCCTTGGACCCTCTGCGGATCATAGTATGGTATGCCCTTCGGAAGCCCCAAGAGACTGGATGGGGGGTGGGGTGCATCACGACATGTAAACCCAGCCAGGGCTGGAAGATGCCTTCTTCCAGTGCATCCCTGAGGCTCCTCTGAATCCTTGGTCCCAGCTCCAGCCACGCCCCCTGCTCCTGCAAACAGAAACTGATGGATTACAAGACGGATTGTCTATCGGTTATACCAAAACAACCCAGCTAGTTATGACTGATGCTCACTCACCTCGGGTATTTTGTTCTAACTGACCCTCCTGGGTGTTTGTAAATTGCTGTGGTCACACAGTTCCAGCTGACCATTAAAATGAGCACACCTGAGGCCAACAGATGTAGCCACCTGGAGCCTTTCTGTGGGAAACAGATGGTCACACAGGCCATCTTCATCAAAGCCCATGGAACAGCCCCGCTTTTACTGGGAGGACCTAGGGCCATGAAGGAGAATTAGATTGTGTTTTGAAAAGTTCAGTTAAGGCTAAAAATGTTTCTGATAAAATGCTAATCAGAAGTTAGAAGGATTTCAGAGGCAATCGCCATTCCCTGGCAGGGCTGGATTAATGAGACACCATTGTAGTAAAAGTAAATGCTCGCTCTTTAGGTTCTTCCTTCAGATGTTTACTTGGAGGGGACAGACTCCAGAGCCAGAGCTGTTCATCCTGCAGCTAACGGATCCAGCTGTGTGTCTACTGATCACACACCTCATCTTGTCACCGATGTCACAAGCCTTGCTCATACGCACACTCTGGCATGCATATTTGACCACCCAGACACTGTCTCCCCGTGAGGCAAGTGAAATATTAGGCATCTGATAGTGCCCAGTCAGGGAACCACATGCAGTTAGCATGGCTTCCAGGCTCTAGTTGGTAATTCGTTGGTGACGGTGGGTGGGTAAATGGCTCAGAGGTTAAAAGCACATATTGCTTTTGCAGAGGACCTGGGTTCTGTTCCCGGCACCCACATCAGGTGGCTCACAACCAGTCCTAATGCTTGCTCCAGGGGATGGGATGCCCTGTTCTAGTCTCAGTGGCACCTGCACTCACTCTCTCACACACTCACATACATAGCTAAAAATAAAATAAATCTTTTTAAAACTGTGTGAAACAGGAAGAGACCCAGGAAGGTGAGGGGATGTGGGTGGGCCGAAGGCTCCTACGTCAGTCAGATGCCATTGCTTTTCCCTGAGTGGCTTGAGCACATTCAGTATAGCTCCAGGGTCACACATTTGACATGGGATCCCAGCATCATTACATGAGACCTAGCCGGTTGCCCTGTACTGTATACTTCAAAATGCTATGTGACTGTGTCAGGCCTGGCTAGTGCCTGCTTAAAACCTGGCTTCTCTGGCATTTTGCGCAATATAGTTCCGTTTTAAGACAAAAAGTAAAAAATAAAAAAAACCCCAAACAAACCAAAAAGCAATCTGCTTCCACATACCTGCTGTATGGAGTCTGCTGAGTCAGACCATTATCTTGGTGGATAGAAAGAAAGTGAAGAAACAGGTGTATCAGTCAGGGTTCTCTAGCGTCACAGAACTTACAGGCAGTCTCTATAGAGTAAGGGAATTTGTTGATGACTTACAGTCTGTAGTCCAACTCCCCAACAATGGTCAGCAGCAGCTGTGAATGAAAGTCCGAGGATCTAGCAGTTGCTCAGTCCCACAAGGCTCGAAGGCTAAGAAGACTGAATCTTCCTTCTTCCAATGTCCTTATGTAGGTCTCCAGCAGAAGGTGTGGCCCAGATTAAAGGTGTGTACTACCACACCTGAAACTTGTGTCTTCCAGACTCAAGATCTGGATCACAGGTGAGCCTTCTAATATATATATATATAGATATATATTAGGACTTCTGGATATAGTCAAGTTGACAATCAGGAATAGCCACTACAACCGGGTTCTGGTTAACATCTGTGGACACCCAAAAGCCAGAGACTGTACATTAGCCAACATAACTAAGGGTGTGTAGCCCTAGCGCCACTTACACACCTTTGGGGTGATCTCAGCCAAGATTCCAGGCTAAAGTCAAGAGTGTTCACTCAGTGAACCCCAGAGCCAGGGTACACCCCAGGTAAGTTTGCCCTGAACCTTCACTCTCCAGCCTCCTTTTCATTAAAGGGAAGGTGCTCTGTGGGTGGGATTATCAATGCCCTATCCAGATTTGAGCTTGCCTCTACAGGCTCCTCTTGCACTGTCTCTTCCGCTCCATAGAGCTGGTTGGTAGCCACTCCCTCCTCCATGTTCCTGTTCTTGAAGGCTCTGAAAACCACCATGCCCACTTCTTGAGCCCTCCAGGCCTGTATCACTCTGCCACTTCGTAACAGGACGTAGACATATCAGACTGCAAGGCACATGGGATTGAATGTGCTTGGGTGTTCTTCAGGACTCTGTCATTTGCTGCTGAGATGGTCTGGTGGGGGTGCAGGAAGGCCAGACCCAGAGCTTAGGGGGAGGTGAGATGTCCCAGACAGGTCTTAGAGTGGCCAGACGGGAGAGCAGGTGAGAAGGCAGGCTGACTAGCAGAGAAAGGGTTTCTGGTATGTTGGAATTTTAGGAAGACCAAAGAAGAGGGAAAACCACATCAAAGTAGAGCATAGAGAAGGGCACATGATGGAACTCAAAAGACGCAAAAGCCCTTTCTCCGGCCCCAGACTATGATGCCCACAGCCTTTAGGATTTTGAATCCCTAGGGCCACATTATAGTCACTGAGAACAGTGATTCTTCTGATGGGGGGTAGAAGGGTAAACAATGGGCTGAGCTGCCCAGGCAGAGCCAGAGAGGGTACATCTCCAAACAGTGCAGAACTCACCTCCTTTTTGAAAGCACCAGAACAATTAACCTCTGGCCACTGCCTTCTCCAAGAAAGCAAGACTGATGACTTGATAAGCACATGGACAATACTCAGAAGATGGGGCTAATGACATGATACACTCGCTAGTGAAAAACACTAAGAGAACGAGGCTGGCGACCTGGTTAGCGAGCGTGCTCTCCCAGCAAGGCTGCCTGGATTCTAAGGACAACCGGAACTTAACAATAGACACAGTCAACATTGTTGCCAGTGCAGACTGCAGCAGCGATAGGAGGGCTCACCTTCCTACTCCCAGTAGCAGGTCCACACACAGCCCACAGAGCCTCTGTGAGGCTCTCCAGAACCTCCTCTGCCTTGGCTGTGACCCACACATCTGGTTTTGTTTTCTCAAATTTGAAATCTATTGTCAGTATGTAACATATAGCTTCTAAGAGAAGACCTGAACCCTGCATCCGTCTCTCCTCTAACCCTTGTCTCCCTTCCCCGAGCCTCTCCTCCGCCATCTTCCATCCTTCATCCCTGCACCCCATCATTTTCTCAATCACCATTCGCCACTTCCTTATTCCTACTCCCTCTGCCCCGTGGTTACACCCTCTCATCCTTGAATCCTGTATCATCCCTCGCTTCATTCCCCCCCAAGCTTGAAACAGTTCCTCCTCCCCCTCCTCCCTCCCTCCCTCCCTCCCTCCCTCCCTCCCTCCCTCCCTCCCTCCTTCCTTCCTTCCTTCCTTCCTTCCTTCCTTCCTTCCTTCCTTCCTTCCTTCCTTCCTTCCTTCCTTCCTTCCTCCCTTCATGCTGTACCCCTGTATCTTCATCCTGAGGACAGGTCATAAAAACTGGCCAGAGGAGGCAAGGACCCTGT
>CM052703.1:124298749-124329254 GCA_028551405.1 Uromys caudimaculatus | reverse complement strand
CTGTGGTGGTTTGAATGAGAATGTCCTCCATAGGCTCTGACATTTGAATACTTAGTTGCCAGTTAGTGGCCCTGTTTGAGGAAGCTTAGGAGGTGTGGCCTTGCTGGAGGAACTACATCACTGAGGTTGGGCTTTGAGGTCACTCTGCTTCCTGTCACAGTTCTTCTTGCTGCTCCAGTCTCCACGCCTGCCTGCTACCTCACTTCACTGACACAATAATAATGGAGTGTTCTCCCTCTGGAACCGTAAGCCCAAGTAAACCCTTGTGTCAGTTGCCTTGGCTGTGGTGTTTTATCACAGCAATGGAAAGGGGATGTACCCAGACCCCAGCTCATCAGTTCGAGGCTGTCCTTGCTGAGGAAACGCCAGCAGAGAAACCTAGTTTCCATCTCCTTGCTACCTCTCTCACTCGCACTTCTGCCCAGAAGCTGTAACCACATGGCCACAGGACGAAGACTGGGAACAGGCTCCTGGACACCCTTGGGCCAAGTGGGCCTATCAGATCACGCCCCTACCTCACCCCAATTTCTGTCATAAGTCTTTTCATGGGTCGATAATATGTTGATCTCCGAGGTCCATGAGTTTAACTTCTCACGTGAAATTACAAGCTAAGCTCCCAAACACCACTAGCTCAGGGCGGCCTTGGTGACTTTGCATTTTCAGGAGTCTAAGAAAGGCTCTTCCATTCTCAAGGGGACCCAGCTTCCCACACCGATCCCTGCATCCTCATGGGAGCACACACTCCTTATTCTCTCATCCCTCCTTTGCTTCTCTATTTCCTCTTCCTGTCCTCCCCCTCCCATTTTTTCTTCTTCTACACTGTTCACTAGTTGCTCTGGCCTTGCCCCCATCTTTTCTATCAAATGCTCAAAACTAGTGCATCTGTGGTAGACTCTTAGGATGCGGTGCCTCTCTCTTGCACCCTATGGCATTGTCAGTTCACATAACCCCTCCTGGTGGCCTTCATGTCTGCAGGTTTCTTCTGGAGCAGATCTATCAGCTCAAGATGACTTGAACTCAGGTCCTATCTGCAGTGTCTCTTCTGTCCTGCTCCAGGACAATTAGGCTACTCCTTTGCATCTGTACTATCAACCACCCCAATTGCGCACACCATGAGCTCCCTGGACCTCTTCACTGCTCTTCCTGTCTTGAGAGGTGGTAGGACCATTCTCCCAAACTTCTGTCCTGGACTTGATATGGGGTAGAGGTGGAGAGAGGTGAACAGGTCACCTCTTTTCCATTCCTTAGCATAGGGAAAAATATCCTAGAGTACCTGTCACATGACTTTCAAAGTTTCTGAACAAAAATCTCTTTCCCTAGTAACCTGCCCAGACTCATTCTCCTCAAAGAGTTCCAGGTAGTTTAGGGACCTGCTAACACGTCTACATGGATGGAGCAAGCCCTTAGATGGTTTGCTCCTGTACAGCACAATATTCTCAGGGCATGCAATGCTCTAATAATTGGCTGCTCTTTGCTATTACAAAATGGCTAGCTTTAAAAGAGGGAAAGAGTTGCTTAGTTCACAGGTCTGGAAGCTCAGGGTGTAGTGCTTGCATTGGCTCTGTGCTGGTGAAAACCTTGTGCCCAACGGCAATGTCGAGGACAGCTTCACTGTGCTGTTTGTCTCTGCTCTCAGTTTCAGTCCTGTGGCCATGTAGGTAGTCTCTGGGCAGAGCTGCTCATTTAGACAGTAACAAAGAAGCATGATCTTGATACAAACTTCAGTCACCTGAGATTTGGGAACGCTGGTTCAAGAACTGCCTCTATCACACTGGCCCATGGGCCTGTTTGTGGGGTCATTTTCTTGATTAATTTTTGGTGTGGGAGGACGCACGTGGTGAGCAGGGCCACTGCCAAGCAGGTGGTCCTGGGCAGCTGGAGCAAGCCAGTAAACGTCTTCCTCCCTGGTCTCTGCTTCAGTTCCTGGCTCTAGGATTCTACCATGAATTCCTTCCTTGGGTTCCTTCAATGATGGATTTGTAAACAGTGAGTGGAATAAGTCCTTTCCTCCTGTGATGGCTGTCCCTGGTTGTCAACTTGACTATATCTGGAATGCACTACAATCCAGAAATGGAGGGCACACCTGTGATACAGATCTTGAAGCTGAGAGACACAGGCTTCTGATCCAGATCTTAACATGGGATGACACTTGCTTTTAATCCGGATCTTGAGGCATGCTGGCCATGGGAAGCTTAGGCCCAGGCAAGGTAGGACACACCTTTAATCCCAGGAGACTGAGGCAAGCAGATCTCTGAGTTCAAGACCAGCCTGGGACAGAGCAAGTTCCAAGTCAAGGCATGGTGACACATACCTTTAATTGGGGCCAGACCTTCTGCTGGAGGCCTACATAAGGACAATGGAAGAAGGAAGACTCACTCTTCTTTGCCTGCTTGCACTTACTGGCCAGCACATCGGTTGGAACCTACTTTTTCAGGATTCCTGCTTATTCAGAAGACCAGCTGAAACACCTAGCCCCGTGGGACTGAGCGACTACTGGACTCTTGGGCTTCCCACTCACAGCTGCCCATCGTTGGGTTAGTTGGGCTGCAAACTCTAAGTCACTCCAATAAATTCCTTTAACATATAAAGGCATTCCAGAACTTCTGTGACTCTAGAGAACCCTGACTAATACACCTCCCCAAGCTGTTTTCTGGCCAGTTTTTTTTATCACAGCAATGGGAGCAAACCAGGACACTCACCATATTGAGCCAGGAGCAGAGTGACAAGTGACACCAAACTCAGTCTCTTAGAACAATCCTTTCATGGGAATTACCAGACTTTCCCATGAGAACGACTTCCGGGACAGTACACAGTCAGTAACTCAGGACTTCCTTCAGAGGCTTCTACCTCCCTAAGTCCAGTCACCTCTCTGTAGTAGGAAGCATCTTGTATTTAAGCCTTTTATCATGGGAGAGCATTCAGGGGTAGGGGTCATAACCACAATCAAGCCATAGCAGGTCCTGAGCTATGCCCCAGTCAGTGTGGTGGCTGCTGCAGGACCGTGGGCCTCATTACGGTCTGCTATGCACTGGAAATCAGGCATGTAATCAATCCCAGCACCTGTTCCCACCAGTTCACTAAGACGTTGCCCTTTTTATGGGTGTATAGGTTCTGTTGTTTCCTGGTTCTCTCTCCTGTGTCTCTGCCTGCCTGGAAGTTCCACCAGTGCTTCCTGTTCCAGCTCCCAACACCAGCTCTCTATTGTGCAAAAGCCATGTTCTTGTCTGAACCAGTCAGCAGGAAGACGCTTTGTTCCATCTCTTTGGGTTGCTCTTGGCATTGAGGGCTGAGTGACCTTCACCAGGGTAGCTTGCTTTTTAATATAATCTCAGAGAATCATCTTTTGGGCAAATGGGGAAGGACAAGGATTTACATATGGAAGGCTTGGCTATTGAGAGGACAGTACCGAGCATTCTGCCAGCACAGCAACCAACAATTGAAAATACAGGGACGCGTTTTCATGTGATGTGGGGGTGTGGGTCATCCTAGCAGCATGTAATCGCTGTCATGCTGTGCTGAGACTCATCCTGTGCTTACACACTTGGGCATGGCTATGACAGACCTGTAAACGAGAGCTGGAGAGCATAGCTCCCTATCTCACTTGCTGATAACTATCACTAGGTTCATGTCCTCAGGCTGGGCTCGTCGGTACAGCCTCCTCGTTAGTCTACTGCCTGGTTTCCTGGGTTCCACTCAAGTCCCACACAGTAAAATTCTCTTCACTAATTTGGTCTTAATCAGGGTGGGCAAGGCCAGTCTGTACTTGAGGTAGCCAGAGTGAGCTGTTTAAAGAAACGTAATGACAATAAACTTCAGTAAAGACCCTGGGACATGTTGAGCAGAGTAAGAAGTACCAGAGTAAGAAGAGGAGTGGAAAGGCTCTTTAGCATGTGTGTCATCCCATACATTGGACTTCTTCTTAGCCTCTTCTTTTTGCAGCCATAATTAAACACACACAGCCTCACCATGCCTGATTCTAAACAACTGCAAAGAGCCTGGAAGGGAAGACAGTGCCCTGGGAGTCGGTGAAGATCCTGTGCTGGGAGACAGGCGTAAGTGGGGTGCTGTTGTAGACAGAGATAGCTGGAGGGACAGTCTGTCAGGAGCAGAGTGTCTGTGGTAATTGATCTGAGGGTTCTAGATCGGGGGTCCCTGCAGCAGGCACCCAGACATGGGGATTCCTGGGACTCTGTGGGAGTGCCCAAGAATGGGTCAGTGTCCCCGCCCCACCATAGCAGATACTGCAGGATGGTGATGCCCCAACACTGCTGTGAGACTCTAGCCTGTGGGTGAATGGCATGGATGGTGCCCTACTTTCACATGCTCTGTTGGTTGTTCATAAGCTCTGTGCTCGAGTTCCAGCGTCTCTTTGGAGTCTTCAGTAGAAAAGCTGTCATTTTCCCTTCCTGGTGACCAGGGCTGCCCTTCTAGAGTCACCGACTCAAGCCAGAGCCTTGCTCCTATCCTCTGTGGAATCATACTGCTCAAATGGCCCCTTTGTGTGGGGATGTCAGGTACAGTCAGTGCGGCACCCTTCTGCTCCGTGCTGTTGTGCCTGACTGCTCAGCCAGCAGACACCTGCCATGCAGAAGAGCCCGGCGTATCTGCCCCAATGGATGTGCTAAGCAAGAGCTCAGCAGGGATGAGGCAGGCTGGCTTCTCTTTAAAGCCAACATGGGATGGTAGAGATGCTCGAGCAAGCAGAAGGATCTGAGTCAGATCCCCAGAACCCCATAAAGCAAGATACCATGGCGCACATCTGTAATCCTAGCACTTGTACAGTGAGATGGGGGATGGAGACCGGAGGAGTCTCAGAAACTTACAGGCCAGCTAGCTTGTTCGCAGTAGCAAACGACTAGAGAGACTCTGTGTCAAACAATGTAAAGAGCAAAAGTTGTCCCCTGACTTCCACATGTATACCTTGGTCCACACACATGCCTATACTCACACACATGGACAGGCACCCACATACATGCAAGCACCACACACACACACACACACACACACACACACTCATAAAGCCAGCACTTGCTCTGCACACCCTTGTCTGGACTGATTCTCAACTGATTTCTTGTCCACTGGGGAAAGCTGGAAGGAGCTGTGTAGAGAGCACTGACATCCACAGGGAGGCTCCACCACACCTGGGAAACATCCTTATTCCCAGCCTAGCACATGGAAATGTCCGAGGGATTCAGACACCTGAGAACCCTGGGAACCACACTGAGACCAGTGCTTGTGTTTAATTTTAAAAAATCAGAGTAGAGTTCCTGGCAGGACCAGATGGGAGCTTGGTGATAGGGCCCTGCCCATTTTCCTTTCCTCCCTCCATTTCCCCCCTCTTTTCCTCTCTCTCCTCTTCTTCCCTTCCGCCCGCCTTATCAAATGTTTCTCAAGCACCTACATCATGCAGACCAATGTGCTGTGCACTCTGAACACAAAAAAAGCAAAGAGAAGGCTGGGGATGTAGTTCAATGGAAGAGCACTAGCCTAGCGTGTGTGTGTGTGTGTGTGTGTGTGTGTGTGTGTGTGTGTGTGTGTGTGTGTGTGTGTTCATTGATGTAGGATGGCCCAGCCCACTCTGGGTAGTACCATTCCCTAGGTAGATGGTACTGGGACGTATACGAAACCTAGCTAAGCATGAGCAAGCCATGTAGCTAGCAAACAACTTTCCCTCATGGTTTCTGCTTCAAGTTCCTGACCTGCTTCTCTTAATGATGGACAGTAAATCCATGAGCAGAAATAAGTCCTTTTCTTATCCAAGTTGCTTTTGGTTAGAATGTTTTTGTTTTGTTTGTTTGTTTGTTTTTACTTTTATCACAGCAACAGAATGGAACTAGAATAGCTTCAAAGCACGGAAGGACTGGTACTAAACTTAGAGCTGGGGAGGGATGAAAGTTGAGTTCTGCAAGGATCAGTCTGGCCACACTGATTGGAGAGTGAGGATGGGTACCATTCAGGGGGGTGGTGGTGATGATAGCCACGGTGGACCCACGCAATACCAGGGAATGGATCCTGAGAATGGTTAGTGAGGGGTGGTCATAGGAGGGAAGGAGGGAACCAGGAGTACTCAGGGCTCTGGCTGGGCACAGGGAAGATGATGGAAGCATCGTAGGCTGTCTGAGGGAGATGTCAAGGGGTGGTGGTGTCCCTGGGTTCTGGAGCCCAGGGGCAGTCAGGCTAAAGGAACAAGATGAGAATCCTTGACATCTCTCATGGTGCCTAAAACCACAGGCACAATCAGTATCACAGCCGGAAGAGAATAGCAAGGTAAGAGAGCAGAGACCAATTTACTCTCTCTGCCACTAGGAACTTGAAAACCAGGAATACTCACCTCCTAGTGTGGACGGATGTGATATGCCCAGGCATCTCTCTGGGATCTTTGTCTGGAGGGAATGTTCTCTCTGTGAAGGTCATGCCTGGTGCTTGTTTAAGTGTCTGTCTGTTTGAGCCTTGTCCAGCCTTGTACATTAATGGCAGTCTCTCTCTCTCTCTCTCTCTCTCTCTCTCTCTCTCTCTCTGTCTCTCTCTCTCTGTCTCTCTCTCTCTCTCTGTCTCTCTCTCTCTCTGTCTCTCTCTCTCTCTCTCTCTCTCTCTCTCTCCCTCCCTCCCTCTCTCTCCCTCCTGTTCCCTTGCATCCACAGATTGTGATCATGGATTCAAGCAGTCATAGATTGAAAATACTAAGTGTACAGATGATGCTTGGTTTGGTTGGGTTTTGAGACATGGTCTCTCTATTATGTAGCTCTGGCTGTCCTGAAGTCACAAAAGTCCACCTGACCCTGCCTCCCAAGTGCTGAGATTAAAGGTATGCACCACCACTGCCTGGTCTTGTACAGATGGTTTTTTCTTCATTATTCTCTAAATATACAGCATTGGAAGACTCAGCTCTTCAGATGGCATTCACTCTGTGTATTGGTCCATGCAAACATGTAAACATGTAAACACCACACTTGAACACTGCAGGCTGTGGGACCCTAGAACCGGTCGCAGAGGGTACTGAGGGACAACTGTCAGGGTGAACGTACAAAATGTACATTAACACACGCACATGTGTGGATGTCTGTAACTGTGGGTCGGGAACGATAGTAACTGTACTCGCATGTGCACCTGTGCACCCTGTAGGTCCGTGTATCAAAGCGGGCTGTTGGTGGTTTTCTATCCATCCTTCCTGGTGACTGGGACCTTGCTTTTCTCCTGTCATCTATCTTTCGCTAATGAGCCCAAGAAGAAAAGGCACGTTGGCTAACAAGTCTGAGGACTACTGAGTTGGCCACACTAGGGATAAGGGAAGAGGTGAGAAGAACAGACTAGACAGGAGGCTCCCTGGTCAGCGAGATCCCACAATCTGACCATGCCTGCCAGTCAACTGGAAGTGTTCTCAGACGAAGCCAGACTTGCTGTTTGAGACTCGGATGAAGGCCGGAGACAGGGGCAGTAGGCAGGGTGGGGAAAGCAGGCCCAGTGTTAGCACCTCCATCTGGGGTGGGGTGGTTTCTTCTGAGAGCATCCCCTTTGGATTTACCAGAGCACGATCTTGATCCTTTGAGGATCCAGCACAGTGTGGTGTTTGCTAAGGCCTGGACTACTGGACCTAGGATGGGCCCCAGCTACAGGCTAGAGGGAGCAGGAAAGGAATGTCCTAGCTGGGAGATGGGGGCCATCTTGGCAATGGCCAGGGGTCAGGGGCAACACCGACCATAAATTTATAAGGTCTCTGTCCACGTCTCTCTGAGTTAACCTCACAGGTATGCTCGGGAACCTCTCCCTACTCCCTTGCTGAGGAAGGACCAGGCTAAGGCCACCTTCTCACCAACCCTGCCCAAGCTGCACCCTGGATGATGCTTGTGAGTCTCAGTGCAGCTTCATTCCCTGGACAGCATGGGCTCCAGGCAGGTGGGCAGGCAGGCAGGTGGAAGGACGGGCAGATGACTGGGAACCTCAACCCAGCCTCCCCCATTCTGTTTCCAGCCAGCTGGCCCCTTGGTGGCAATGATCACTCCCTTGCCGAGGATATCTTAGAAAATTATAGGGGTGGGCACAGGGAATATTTTTATCTCTAAGAGGGAATAGCTCCTCTGGGGTTAATGGTAGAGGCTCTTTGATCCCTGGGAAACATGCAAGAATAAGATCAGGCGACTTGCCTGGGTTTTGTTTTCTGTGGGGAGAAGGCTGGGCTATCTGATAGCATTCTGTGATTTGGACCCGCTGCCAGTTCCCAGGAATAGGCTTTCCCAGGGAGTGTGCCGCAGGCTCCAGCAGGGCTGCCTCAGTTAGAGAGCCCTGTCCTTGCTTCCATGACCCTGGCCCACCCTCCATGGAACCATGATTCAGTGGGCATGCGTGGGTGGTGGACAATTGGCTCAGAGTCCCTTTGCTCTCGAATAGCAAGGTGAGCTTTGAAGCTAGCACACCTAGGTATGGTTGCCTGTCTTAGTCAGGGTTTCTATTCCTGCACAAACATCATGACCAAGAAGCAAGTTGGGGAGGAAAGGGTTTATTCAGCTTACACTTCTGATTGCTGTTCATCATCAAAGGAAGTCAGGACTGGAACTCAAGCAGGTCAGGAAGCAGGAGCTGATGCAGAGGCCATGGAGGGATGTTCCTTATTGGCTTGCTTCCCCTGGCTTGCTCAGCTGACTTTCTTATAGAGCCCAAGACTACCAGCCCACAGATGGCACCACCCACAAGGGGCCCTCCCCCCTTGATCACTCATTGAGAAAATGCCTTACACCTGGATCTCATGGAGGCATTTTCTCAACTGAAACTCCTTTCTCTGTGATAACTCCAGCTTGTGTCAAGTTGACACAAAACCAGCCAGAACATTGTCTGATCACAGTCATCTCACCAGCCACACTTGGGAACAAAACAGTGGCCACCAAGATACTCGTTGCTCTAAGATACATTTAGCATGGTCACTACTGCTGCTGTCCAGGAATGTAGATGTTACCAGGCATGACGGAAGGTAGATAAGATCACAGTGGAAGACTGGAGAGGCAAATGTGGTCAGTGAAGGCTCCTCCTGACCCAGGTTCACCCCAGCAGGCCATCAAAAGACTTCCTTTGCTCCCTGAAGAGGCTAGCCCTGACGGAAAGCATGCTCAGCACCTTTGGCATGTGGCCCAAGGCCTCTGTCCCAGGACTAGCCAGCAGCTGGTTTGTAGTGCTCACGAAAAGCCAACTTTTAAGTGATCTGGAATTTTTTGAACCAGTTGTTAAACACAGGCATGTTAGCAATTAATTATGTGAACTTGCAATTAAGTACGCCATATGAAAACAAACACTTCCTAATTAATTTTAGAAATTGTAGATAATGGTAGCCACAAGACATCTCTCTCTTTCCAAATTTATGTTCTGTGATGTGTTGACAGCTGGAAATTAGAAGTGAAAAGGATATTTACACCATGGAAATTGGCCAATACTGCAAGTGAAAGCTTAGATATTGTTTTGTTGATTTTCTAGACTGTTTTAGGAAAATAACACAGATTCAACTTAAAAGTTGGTCATGGAATCATACAAAGTAGGCTAAATCTAATCAGGAGACAGACATAACTCAGGGGAATTTTATATAAAATTATTAACCACAATAAAGTACAACCTATTGGCAAGACTTAGGGGAGCTACCTACATATAAACAAGCTGTCATGGTACGGACTTCATTGGACAGAGTGATATCCAGCTACAGAATGGTCAAGGGATCGCGACATGGCTGAGACCAAAGAGAGCAGGCTGGGAGTAGATGATCAGCAATTGAAGTTCTGGGTCTGCAGATGCTGAGTGGGAAGCTAGCAAAGGCGCCTGCCCTGGTGTGGCCTGAGGCACCAGGAAGGCTTCCTGGTGGGCTGGAGCCAGCGTCTGAGCATGAGGACTGAATACAGTGTTTACCAAGCAAGGTTGTGGATGGGTAGTGTTCTCCGCCTGATGCCCCAGCAGATTCCACCACATGCCCTCACATCTGCATAACTGACTCTTCCCTCAGCCATCCGGAAACACCAGGAAGCCCCATCCACAAACCAACACGAACTTGATGGATTAAAGCAATGCACATAGATTCCTCTTGAAGCTTGGGCATCAGAAATATCAAAGTACTTTGGCTCCAGCAGTGAAGGTTGTGGGAGGGCCACTCCTTCAGGCTACAGGAGGGAAGCCACTTCCTTGCCTTCCTTTCCCCAAGACAGCTTAAAGTTGCATTTCTCCTGGCTCCATCTTTCATTGTAAAAAGTTGCAGCTCTGAGTGGCCAAGATGGCGGAGTAGGTAAAGGCACTTGTTTGATAAGCCTGAGAACATGAGCTCCATGCCTGGGACACACACGGCAGACGATGGGAACTGAGTTTCAAAAGCTGCTCTCTCTCCTCCACATTCCTACTTTGGGATGCACCCATACGTGATGTGTGTGTGTGTGTGTGTGTGTGTGTGTGTGTGTGTATGTGCATGAACAGGCATATGTATATGTAGTATATGTACATGCATACGTATATGACATATGTGTATATGATGTATATGTAATGTATATAATGTATCTGTATATATGTAATAACATAATTTTTGAGTAGCAGGTGTCAAATACCTGTGTGCCCCCTCCTAGGAGGACACTTCTGATTGCATTTAAAGGCACTAGGTTGACCCATGGTAATATTTGCATCTGATCCTTAATCTGATGACATTTGCAAAGTCCCCTTTACTATATACAACAATCTCAGGGTTTATGGACTAGGACCTGGAGATCTTTGGGACACTCTATTCAAACAAACAGAGAAAACTGAACACACTGAAATCTGAGAACATAATGTCCAGTGCCAGCTGGCTTAGAAAACTCCAGAACATTTACCTGATCCGATTTGGCATAGAAGTCATTCCATCACTGATGGGTAAGTGAAGTCCCAGCATTCATCTCTCTGTCTCACCTTTACCTCACTTGTTGACATAAATGAAAACCTCCCAAGGCTCTTATGTCTGAAGCATACTCAGTCCCAGGTTAGTTGTGGGCCCAAGAGTTGGCAAACCTCAACAAAAGTCCCAGGAGGCATGGTGACTCACACTTACAATCCAGGACTTAGAAGTCTAAAGATGAAGAAAATTCCAGGCCAGCCTGGACTATGCTGTGAGTTCCAAGCCAGCCTGGGGCTGTAGAATGAGACCTTGTCTTAAAAAAGAAAACTAAGAACCCTTAACAAAGACAATCTGTGAGAATGAATTATCTCTATGGAGTTTTAGGAGACTGACATGCTATCTATTATGCTAAAAAAAAAAAAAAAAAAAGCCCCAGCTCTGTGGGATGTGTGTGTGGGGGGGGAGATAATTGTCTTCCAGGACCACACAGATAAATTCATGGATGCCCAAATTCCTTAAAAAGTGCCATAATATTCACATATAAGCTACACATACCCTTCTTTGTATTTTATACAATCTCTAGAGCGTTTATAATATCACCACAATGCAGAAGCATACGATTTTTATGCAAATTAAATGCAAAATCTTCCCCAGGTTCTCATGAAAGGACATCACTAGCTGATCACTAATGTAGAACTCTTCTCCCCTGAAGAGGAGCTTGAACTTTGACATGCTTAGTGACATACTTATTTTCTCTTCCCCAACTCTTGAACACAACTGGAAACTTGAAATGCAAAAACTACTCTAGCTGGGTCTGGTTTGTCTAGCAGTTGGCTATACTACGCTTGTGTAACAGGTGAGAAGCAGGTGCCTTCCTGTGGCTGCCTGCTGAGATCAGGCCTAGACCTTCCACAGTCCCTTGAAGACCTTGAGTGAGGTTGGAAGTCAGATTCATTGGCCAATAAAGCAAAAGCTACCGGCTCCCTTGCCTGGAGTTCCCCAGGGTCATGGAGAAAGAGAAAAACAGTGCGTTAGTGAAGATCATTTCTTTGTGAATGCATCCCTCATTCCTGATGAGCTCAGAGTGTGCTTTTAAGCTCTTGAGACTATTTTAAAATGGAGGTAACCACTTATGCACAATTGCCATAAAATGAAGTTATAGTAGGTTCTTAGACTCCGCTAAGAAAGGCACAAATTTATCCCCGAGAAATAGAAGGGAAATCTTGACATTTTAACAAGAAAGAGCTCAGAACACAAATCACCACAATCCTTAAAAAGATTAAAAATCTGGGCTCAGTAGTTAAGAACACTGGCTGCTTTTTCAGAGGACCCCGGTTCAAATCCCAGCACCCACACGGCAGCTCACAACTGTCTATAACTCCAAGATCTGACACTCTCGCATAGACATATATTCTGGCAAAACACCAATGCACATAAAATAAAGGTAAACAATTTTTTAAAATATTAAAGGCTGAGACTTGGGAGGTTGAGGTTCCAGAACCCTGGTACTGCAGAGGCCCAGATGTTCTCCATGCAGACACTTGCCTTACCTGGTCTGTCACAAATTCATGCAGTACCTGATGGGAGTCCACCAGTATGCTGGGGAAGGGAACCGCTTAGAAGGCAAAATTCACAAAGTAGAGGTCGTATAAAATGCATAGTAAATATTTAAGAAAATATTATGCAGAGCCCTCAGCAAGGGTCAGGGTTCTCCAGAGAAACATAACCAGTAGGAGATATGTGTGTATTATATGGGGGGTACTGGATTTTGACACCTGATAAGTGCTGAGAAGGCCCATGAAGAGCCATCTTCTACAGGCTGAAGGGCCAAGGCAGCTGGCAGTTGCTCAGTCTCAGAAGCAGTAAACCTCAATAAGACCAGGTTCTAATTCTCAGGACTTCCAGAAGCACAGGACAGACAAACAACACCGGAACCCTGGGACAACAAAACAGACGCACCACAGGCACCCTTAACAATTTTCACTGATATTCTTGGAAGGGAAGACCACTGGCTTTGACAATTTTCTAATGGGTTCATTCTGAGGAGGGTGTACTGGTCAGTTTTGTGTGTCAACTTGACATAAGCTGAAGTTATCACAGAGAAAGAAGTTTCAGTTGAGAAAATGCTTCCATGAGATCCAGCTGTAAGGCATTTTCTCTATTAGTGATCAAGGGGGGGGGGAGGGCCCCTTGTGGGTGGTGCCATCCCTGGGCTGGTAGTCTTGGGTTCTATAAGTAAGCAGGCTGAGCAAGCCAGGAGAAGCAAGCAAGCCAGTAAGTTACATCCCTCCATGGCCTCTGCATCAGCTCCTGCTTCCTGACCTGTTTGAGTTCCAGTCCTGACTTTCTTTGGTGATGAACAGCAATGTGGAAGTGTAAGCTGAATAAACCCTTTCCTCCACAACTTGCTTCTTGGTCATGATGTTTGTGCAGGAATAGAAACCCTGACTAAGACAAATTGGTATCAGCATAGTGGGGTATTCCTGTGACAACCTGACCATGTTTTGGGGAGGACTGCGGAAGGACTTTGGAACTTTGGGCTAGAAGTTCCATTCAGTGTTAAGAGCTTTGTGGAATGTTATGTAGGAGCTTGGAAGATAATGTTGAGAACAGTGCAGAAGACGGAAGCCTGGCTTGTGAAATTTCAGAGGGAAGATTAAAGACTCTTATCAGGGCCATTGCTATTTTGACTGTGAAGGTTCTGTGGTTTTGGTTAGCTGGAGCTGAAGGATCGCCTGTGATTAACAAGATACCAGTACTACTAAAGCAAAACCATTGCGTTACTGGGACTATTGATACTGGTTAGCTGGAGTTGAGAAAAAGGAGGTGATTGAGAGGAGATCAGCATCAATGAGGTGAAATCTTCTGAGAAGTTTTTCTGAGAGCACAGAGGCTGCATTCCAGAGATAGCCAGGGTTGTACCTTGTGTTGTGACTGGACTTGGTAATGTGTAAGAGTCACCCAGGTGGTACTGGTTTTGAAGGCATGAAGAAGTCATGAAGAGCAGCTGAGGCCTGGGCACTCTGAGAGGACTTAGAAGGCCATTGGTGAAGGTGCAGCCTCAGTTGCAATTCCAGGACTGAAGGGGTCATGCAAAGGAGGTGAGGCTTGGCACCATGAAGAGAGCCTACGAGAGGCTGTTGGTAAAGCCTAGTTGCAATGGAAGACAGTAGTGTTTTGGAGATGCCAGTACCATGAGATGACCACCAAGAACAGCAGCAGCAGTGGAGTACAGGCATCTGGAACCTAGAAGACAAGGTGTGTGCTACAAAGGGCAGAGCTGGAGAAGTGACTCAAGCCCTTGGAGGAATCCAGAAGATCATGAGTGGATCCCAGACATTGGACGGTTGGAGTTTGATTTTGCTTTTGATTGTGACTGTGGCCTGATATTTTTCCCTCTTGAAAAAAAAGGTATTTTAGTGGAGCCCACAGTTAAGAGACTTTGAATTTTTAAAAGACTTTGAATTTTAATAGATTGGATGTTTAAAAGGGACTGAAATGTTAATATGTATGAATTTGCAAAGACTGTGGGACTTTTAAAGTTATTTAGATCTTGGGGATGAATAAGAAAGTAAGGGTCGAGGCTTAATGGTGATGTTTGTGTGTCAAGTTGACAAGAGGTCAATTGTACTGGCTAGTTTTGTGTGTCAACTTGACACAGGCTGAAGTTGTCACAGAGAAAGGAGTTTCAGTTGAGAAAATGCCTCCACGAGATCCAGCTGTAAGGCATTTTCTCAATTAGTGATCAAGGGGGGAGGGCCCCTTGTGGGTGGTACCATCTGTGGGCCGGTAGTCTTGGGTTCTATAAGAAAACAGGGTGAGCAAGCCAGGAGAAGCAAGCCAGTAAGTAACATCCCTCCATGGCCTCTGCATCAGCTCCTGCTTCCTGACCTGCTTGAGTTCCAGTCCTGACTTCCTTTAGTGATGAACAGCAGCATGGAAGTGTAAGCTGAATAAACCCTTTCCTCCCCAATTTGCATCTTGGTCATGATGTTTGTGCAGGAATAGAACCCCTGTCTAAGACAGAGGGTCAGAACTGAGGGCTGGCTTTATTGGCCCCTGAACAGATATCTACAACCTAGAGGATACATTGCTGCTGGTAAATATTACATTTGCAAAGAAGAAGGGGGCTAAGCCTAAAAGCACAAAATATATCAAAAAGCTTCTTCTTGCCTCCCCGACAGAAGTCACAGAATATAAATGAAAGTGTTCTTCTGGTTTCTAAATTTATATGTATCTACAATGTCAAAAGAAAAAAAAGAAAGAAAGCATAGGTAACATTTCAAAATGTAGCCCTCAGTAGACAACGTGAAGATCATTTGTCAGAAACACTGACTCTGTAATCCAGCATGGGGTTGGAAGGTATCCTGGCAACAAACAATAACAATGATGGTTTCAAATGCAAAGAGATAGCAGAAGCAGGTAGGCAGGCACTGTTAACTCAACTGGGCGTTTGGAATGCTTGCCTCTGTGATTTGATGCCTGCTTTCAAAAGGCTTCAAGGAAATAGCATCTTTTATTTATGATAGGCACTAGATGTATCTTGTCTGATGTTCGAAAATGGTGGAGCTCAGTGTTTCTGAGCCATTCTGATTTTTCAATCACTCTTGTCAGTTCATCCCTAAAGTCCACTTACTAGATCTCAGGAAGAGACATTGGGTCTGAAGACTGCAATCATCAGACCTTGGAGGTAAGAAGGATGACACTGTATTTACTCCAGGCTGGGCCTGGAACATGAGTATTCATGACCCTGCACTGGGAGGTGCTCTGATTATAACAGGACTTCTCATTGTAGGAAGGAGGCAGGGAGAGACAGAGAAGTGTTCCAGTGTGTGGCCATCCACTTCTGGGTCTGTCTGGACATCTTACTCATTTCTTCTGACATCCTATGACTAGAGCCATTTCTACCAGGTAGGGTGGGGGGAATGGGATGCTCGCTAGTGTGGGCGTGGTTTGTAGCAGAAGAGACCATGTAGAGAATAATGTCCACCAGGGCCTTGCACTTTTGAAATTTACATTAAAAATTTTAGTATGCAGAATAATTAATTTCATCACGACATTTTTATTGTATGTATTCATATTCTTGTGTTCTCTTCCCTTGTTCCCTGTTCTGCATCGTAGCATGCACACACAGGAGGAAAGGGGACAGCATAAAAGGAACACTTCCCTCCAATTAGAAAGGAAAATGAGCACAGTTTCCTAGAAGATATGTCCTTATATTTCCTTGGCCAGACCTGGTCATATGTTCATTTTTTAAACCCAATCACTGGTAGAGGGACTCACGATTTTTTTTTTCCTGGTTGCTAGTTGTATGAGTTAGCTTCTTTCTTGCTGTGACAAAAGCAACTTAAGGAAGGAAAAGTTTGTTATGGCTCAGAGTTTGGGTCTCAGCCCATGATGGCAGGAAGGCTGGCAAGCCGAGGTCACTGGTCATGTGGCTTCTGCAATCAGGAAGCAGAAAGTTCTGCATACTTTCTTCTTTTTACTCTCCCTGGGAGCTCGGTCCATGGAATGCTGGTGCTAACATTCAGGGTCTGTCTTTTCCCTCTACTAAACCCTCTTTGAAAATACCTCACGACATATACAGATAAGTTTAAATGGTGATTCTAAATCTTGTCAAGTTGATGAATGTGCTGGATCATTTCATGTCAGTTTGACACAAGTTAAAGTCATCTTCAGAGGAGGGGACTTCAATTAAGAAAATGCCTCTATGAGATGGAATAGTAGGCAGGCCTGTAAGGCATTTTCGCCCAGCCCCACTGTTGGTGGTACCATTCCTGGGCTGGTGGTCTTAGGTTCTATAAGAAAGAAGGCTGAGCAAGCCCTGGGGCACAAACCAGTAAGCGGCACCCCTCTGTTGCTTTTGCATTAGTTCCTGTCTCTAGATACCTGCCCTATTTGAGTTCCATTTCTGACTTCCTTCAGTGCTGAACAGTGATGTGGAAATATAAGCCAAATAAATGCTTTTCTTCTGTCTTAGTTTGAGTTTCATTGCTGTGAAGAGGCATCATGACCACAGCAACTAATAAAAGAAAAAATTGAATTGGGGTTGGCTTCAGTTTCAGAGGTTTAGTCCATTATCATCACGGAGGAAAGCACAGCAGTGTCCAGGCAGACTTGGTGTTGGAGAAGGAGTGGAGAGTTCTGTATCTTGACCTACAGGCAGCAAGAAGGAGACTGTATACAACACTGGGTATAGCTTGAGTATATATAAGACCTCAAAGCCTGCATCCACAGTGACACACTTCCTCCAACAAGACCACAACCACTCCCTGTGGGCCAAGCATTCAAACATGAGGCTATTGGGGCCATACCTATTCAACCCACCATTCCTTCCTAACTTGCTTTTGGTCACGGTGTTTCATAGCAATAGCAACCCTAAGAAAGACAATAACTATTGACAAGGAAAATCAGAAAACAGCTGATAGGTGAAGCAAGGATGGGACTGGCCACCATAGAGAGTCATGCCAGTCTCGTAGAGTGTCTTGAGCTTTCTGGGTGGAAGGTCTGCAGTTTGGAGTCTTCCCCCAGCCCTTTGAGAGGATTTGCATGGTGTGCGCATGTACACATGTGTTTATATGGGTGCATGAGTGCGCATGTGCATATATTGCAGAATTAGTGGACAGCCTTGATAACTGCCCCCTCTTCATAAACTGAAGAAATATTGTCATATCACACAACAGTAGGACACCATGGGCAAGTTACGTGTCTACAAACTATACCTCTAAACTAGAGTAACAGAAGTTCTTTGGCTTCATCAATTTTTTTTCTGCAGCAATACTGGCCTGTTGAGGTGGCCTGAGGACCTCATGACAGATGAGCATCAGTGATATTAGCAGAAATAAGGAAGAGATGAGCTGGCTGTTGGCAAGTACATCTCACCTCTCTATCTCAAGTGAAGTCTTCGAGACATTTTTCATCCCTTCCCTGGGGAGCTAGGAAATGACCAGATTCCCCTGCATGTGTGCAGTTTAATATAAGTATCTGTTAAATTTCCTCTGCAATTTAGGGAGCTCTATCTGATTGGTTGTCTTGGTCAGCTTTAGGATATTGGTCTGAAAGAGGGCCATAAATTTTGTTTTCAATTTTGTTTCTGTGCCTTTTATACTTTAATACGCCCCTGCAGACTTGCTGAGCCTAATGCCAAAGCTGGGGAGAGAATGGTTCTAGAGAAGAACCCTCCGCCCCATGGAAGAGTTTAAACCTAACCAAGAGTCTCCCTTGATCTATAAGAACTTTGATCCTCGTTGGAGTTCAGATAGTGCATGGTGTCCCGTTGAAGGTTCGCATGTCTCATCTGGCCCCTTCTTCAGCACACTCCTCCTTCATTCTCTCTGTCCAGTGTCACCCCACTCTAGCTGCAGAGTCTGACATTTTGATTCAAAGCAAGCCGTTAGAGAACTCACTCTCTTGGGGGTGAGAAGGTACCTCTGAAGCTGGTCCAATTATAGCCTATGCTAGAGTTACTGGGCTGCCCATCCCACTGGTCTCGATGTGCCTGAAGCCTAATATTCCCTTTGAATTTACTGTTACACTAGCCAGTAACTTCCCCAGGCTCCCTTGTTTCCCATGGATAAGCATTTTGAGTTGGAGCTTCATCATTTGCAACCGAAGGAGTTATGAATGACACTTGGGTCCTTTGGAGTTCCAAATCTAGGTGTGCATCCAGCGTGCCTGGGGCACTGCCACCGTCCTCCCCTCCCTGTTCCTCCACTGAAGAATCTTTGAGCAGTCTGAACGGCTGCTGCCTTCCACTCTTGGGACCACACAACTGCCGAGACCATCCAAGGACTGTCCTCCACTCCCCAGCCTGGGTGCTCCCCTCTAAAAGGACTTGCATACTGTTGTGGATGGCAGGGCAGAGAAGTGGAACTCCCAAGCCCCTCGGAGCCCAAAAGATGGTGAGTGAGTCCCAGACACTGGACCCCGAGCCTTTTCACAGCCTCACTTGGGGTTTGCTTGGACTGGATGATAACCCTTTCCTTATTCTTTTCTCTAGAAAAACATTTAATTTATTTTTAATTTTACAGGAGCCTACCATTAAGAGGCTTTAGATTTTTAAAGATACCTTGGACTTTGAAAATATAAAACTGGGATTTTTAACATTGAGCTGTGTATTATATTGTGATATTAGCGTGTGATTTGGGGAATAAACAAGAAAGGGGAGGTTATGACTGAAGTGTGTGTATCTGTGTGTCGAAGTTGACAAGGGATGAAATACTTTTTAATTTAACTTTTTATTGACTCTTTGTGAATTTCACATCATAAACCCTAATCCCACTCATCTCCCCATCCCCTCATATCCTCCCTCTGCCCTTGCAACCTCCCCCCAAAAGAAATAAAAAAATAAAAATAAAAAATAGACAAAACAAAACAACTCTCCTTGTGGAAGCTGTAGTGTGTCGCAGTGTAGCCCACATCTCCACTTGCAAATGTTCACTGCAATGAGTCATTGGTCTGATTTGAGGCCTCTGGCTTCTGCTACACCATCAATACTGGATCCCCACAGGGACTCCTCTTGGTTACCCTGTTGTCCTGTGTCATGGAGAACCTACAGCTTTGGATGTGAGGGACTGGCCTTTTCACATGCTCCAGCAGTTCATAGATTGCATTGATGTTGGGGTGGGCCAGCTCAAAGCCCTGGATCTGAGCCTGAGTGGAGCTGAGTCGGTCAGCCTGAAAGCACTCCTGCACCCGCATGCCAGAAAAGCTCTCTCACACCCTCGGGTCCTGAATCCATGCCACTAGAGCCAGCTCTACTGGGCTCCCAGTCGAGGTGCAGAGCCCCAGTGGTCAAGGGGTGGGGTCAATTCTCAAGGGAAATATTATAGTATTTGCCAATTCAACACAAACCTAGACATACCTAGAAAGAGGGAATCTAAATTGATTAATTGCCTCTATCCCATTGGCCTGTAGGCGTGTCTGTGAGACAGTCTCTTGATTAATGGTTGATGTGGGGAGGCCCAGGCCTCTGGGGATGATGCTGCCCTTTGGTAGGTGGTTCAAGGTTGTATACAGAAGCAAACAGACCAAGTCTTGGGGAGCAAGCCAGTAAGCAGTGTTCCTCTATGTTTTCTGCTTCAGGTCCTGCCTTAAGTTTCTGCTGCCACATTCCTCAGTGATGAGCTGTTTGCTAACTGAAATTGTAAAGTGAAGTAAACCCTTTCTCCTCCAAGTTGCTTTTGGTTATTATGTTTAGCACAAAACAACAAAGTTTGTGTTCTAAGGACGTCTACCTTAGACATCTGTGGAAATTAAGTAGAAATGAAAGAGAAGACAATGCTCGACAAGCCTCCAAAGAGCTCTGGCCTGGGAAGTTTGGTTCCTTTGAGTGCAAATACCTAGCACCCCCCTCAGACTGTACTGATGTAGCACTGCCCACAGGCTGTGAATGTCAGCCCCTTCTTTACTCTGGGTTTTTTGCATGCTTGGTTCTCCCTAAACGGCTTTCAGTCTGATCATGCTCAGTGTGGTTCTTGTCCGTGTGGCTTCTGTATCACTCAGCAAATGTAATCAAGTCCAAACTCAGAAGGGATTCATGAAGTCCTCGTGGGACCCTGATTTGTTCTTGCAAGTATGGTTGTTATAAAATTAATAAGCCTGTCCGGAAATCCTTCCATAAGAGGGTCCCAAACTGTCACTCTTTTGGAAGGACTGGGCCCTGTTGCTGTAACCGACCCTGTCATCCATCCCTCTGGTGGACGGAATCTATCTGTGGACATTGCTGATGCTAAAATGAAGTCACTTATACCAAAATCAGACTCAATGAGTCTGGGAGGCCATGTTTGCAGCTGAGAAGGACTGTTGGAGAAGACTGCTGGGTATAACCTGTCAATCAAGGCCATGCCTGTGAGGACGTCTGTCTAGTCAGAGCCTGTGAGAACCGTAACCTTCACGACTGTGAAACCAGGCTTCTTCCTAGGAAGATATCTCCATGGCAACAGTGAGCTGCTAGGCCGAACTAGTAATAGCCATGACCCAAACCAGCAATCCATTTCTGTTGCACTGATCTTTATTTTAAAACAGTTCGCATGGACTTCTCATTCTCTCCTTTACTTGCCTCGACCCCCTCAGATGGGATCCATCAGAGTGTGCATCTTTTAGATTAAGCTCACTCCTAAACAGATGCGCTTTTCTCTGATGTGGTTTAGGTTGACAAATCTACCCAACTGTCTTAGTCAGGGTTTCTATTCCTGCACAAACATCATGACCAAGAAGCAAGTTGGGGAGGAAAGGGTTTATTCAGCTCACACTTCCATGCTGCTGTTCATCACCAAAGGAAGTCAGTACTGGAACTCAAGCAGGTCAGGAAGCAGGAGCTGATGCAGAGGCCATGGAGGGATGTAACTTACTGGCTTGCTTCTCCTGTCTTGCTCAGCTGGCTTTCTTATAGAGCCCAAGACTACCAGCCCATAGATGGTACCACCCACAAGGGGCCCTCTCCCCCCTTGATCACTAATTGAGAAAATGCCTTACAGCTGGATCTCATGGAGGCATTTTCTCAACTGAAACTCCTTTCTCTGTGATAACTCCAGCTTGTGTCAAGTTGACACAAAGCCAGCCAGCACACCAACCATGACCAAGACCAGATATCACCAGCTGCCCCACCAGCCTCATGGCAGGTCCCACTGCCGTGGACTTCCTCACTGGCCTTCCCCAGTCTTCCTTGCTGGGAAGTCTCAACCACAGGGCTGTCCTTACCTCTCCATAACCAGCTCTCCTCAGCCGGGCCTATAGCACTCTCCTCCTCTCCATTTCCAAGGAGATCTCCCTGGTTAGTTTCCCACCAGCCTCCAGCCCTGCCACTCACTTCATCTTTGCCATGCTGAAGGGTTGCTCAGAGTCATATCTTGATATTGAGTGTACTTGCACGTGTTCATATGCACTTGAAATTTTTTTGCAAATTGCCTGCTTCTAACCTTTATCCACTTTCTAGAAGGCTAGTTCTCCCTTTTCTCCTTTTTGTCCCTGTCTTGTTTTAATGTCTTGCTTTGCAGTCCAGGCTGGCTTCAACCTCAGCGCCCTCCTTCCTCAGCCAGCCTGGGACTGAATGTGAGCTGTTCCCACACCTGCTGGTGTGAAGTGCCTGTCTCCGTGGGATCCATCACCATACTTGGTAAACATTGTCTCTCAGCATTCTTTTTTGGTTTGTCTCCTGCACGCAGTTCTGTTTAGGAAGGCCTGATGAGGTGGTACAGAGATCCCCCTGTGTCTTCTCTGCCCACACATACATTCTCTGTACTGTCAACATCCTCATGAGTGGGACATTTCTAATGGTGGATGAATGGACACACCATTACAATGGTGTTGACACGCTGTTATCCCCCAAACCTGTCACTTACATGTGGTTTTCTTGTGGTGTTGTAGGTCTGTGGGTTCAAGTGAATGTGTAATGTCAGGTACCCACTGCTATACGTCATGAGCACCAGGACCACAGCCCGGACTGGCTTCTGTGCTCCACCTGCCTGCTACCCCTCCCCTAACCACTGGCCGTCAGTCATCTTTTTACCTCATCTGCTTTTTGTGAGTGGGAATTTTCCCCTGGGGAGGGAATGTATTGGGGAGGAGCAGGGGAGTAGAACACATGTTTTTAACTTCTGCGTAATCAATTCTATGGGTTCCTTTGATGGCTCTGGTTCTTGGCAGGAAAGGCCTTCCCAACTCCAGGGGTATAGTAATATGTCCCCATATTTTCCCCTGATTCTTTCATGGCAGGGTTTTATAGTTAGATCTTTAACATGCCTGGTGTTTGCTTTTGTGTGTGTGGTCTGTGAGGTAAGGATCTAAGGTGTTGTGGTTTTTTTTCTTTTTCCCCCAAATCACCTAACACTTGATAAATCATGTTGATCATTGTTTTAAGTTACTTCTGAAAATCCAGTGCATATTACTAATATGTTAAGAGGAAAAATATTTGTCCTGATCTGCTTACATTTAAAAACCTCCCACTCAGCCTGATAAAAAAATCCTCAACAAGCAAACATATAAAGGAACTTTCTCAGTCAAAATAAGTAAGCCACTGAGTCAACACGGGCTCATTTATGGTCACAAATGTCCCACATTGATGTAAATATTAAAAATGGGGAAATGGTGGGAAGTGAGGGCTTTGTGGGAACTTTGGATTAGTTCTTTTCCGAAAGATGGAAACAAACAGGCCACGGCAAACCAGCATCACCAAAGAAGCATCACACGTATGTGCGTTCATGTTAGAAGGAGACATTCTTCACCATCGGCCGGCCCTGCCCAGGACTGTGCAGCGTGCCCCTGGGGGCGTCACTTTCACATAGAGTCTCCACTGTCCATTTGGCCTGCCTTCTGACTCCCAGACACTCAACCTCTACTGCTGTGGTGGGTACCTGTGGCTGGCTCTGAGCCTGAGGCTCAAGAGAGAAAGCTGAGAGATGAGAGAAATAAAGTTACTGCCTTCTGACCACATAAGTCCTGTTCTCTGAGGAGCCGAGTCATGTTCTGGAACCTGGTCTCAGTTCTATCATCATTATCATTAGCAGCAGCACCACCACCACCATCATCATCATCATCACCACCACCACCATCATTATTGTCATTATGTTTTCAAACATGGTCTCCTGTAGCTCAGGTTGGGCTCAAATGTGTTATGAATCCAAGTCTGATACTGAGTCTCTGACCCTCCCACTTCCACCTCCAGGCACCTGGATTACAGATAAGTCCTGATGTGTCAGGCTCAGGATAAACATAGTCATCTCCTCAAATGTCCGTGACATGTTTCTGAGAAAACCTTGCCAAAATCCTTTGGCTTTTTAAAATACAGTGCATGTTTGCCATCTGTCATCACTCTACTGTGCAGTGTCTCTCCAGGATGTCTTACTGTCATCTAACTGTCACGTAGATTGACAATATGACCTCCTCCTCCTCCTCCTCCTCCTCCTCCTCCTCCTCCTCCTCCTCCTCCTCCTCCTCCTCCTCCTCCTCCTCCTCTTTCGCCTCCTCCATCTTGTTGCTTTGGTTTGGCTGTGATACAGGGTCTCATTGTGTATCTCTAGCTGTCCTGGGACTTGCTATGTAGACCTCACTGGCCTCAAACTGAGAGACCCATCTGCTCCTAACTCACAGGTGCTTGGAGTAAATGTGTGTGCCACCACACCCCGCCAATGTGGCCTCCTCTGTGGGTCTTCTGCCAGAGTCCTTGGCACATCCTAAGAAATTGTTTCAAACTCTCTGAGTCTTCTACTGTACTCAAACCCATGACACCTCTTGAGTTTCTTGGTATGTAAATCATACCTTGTCTGTTCTGTCTGGAGAGTGAAGAAATGTAGACCTTCATAACATGAATAACTTGAGCTCTCTGGGACTCCACAGTGCTCAGCGCCCGTTTCATTTATTCTGAGTAGGCTCTATGCCTCCTCAGACACTGTACCAGCTTAGGCCAGGTGCTTCACACGTAAGTCATGAGCCTGCATCCTTCCGTGGTTCATGGAGCACTGATGCCTTTCCCGTCCTTCTATGCCTTCGTCATGGCTTCCCATTCACCTAGGCCTTCAGCGTGTGGTTCATCTTTGCTATGGGCCCTCCCTTCCAGAGTTCTCCAAGACTTGGCTGAAGTATACACTGCTTCATAGCCAGGCTGCTGCTCAGATGGAGTTCTGGGCCTCCCTGTCTGCTCATTTGGATTTGGAGTTATTGGTTTCCCTTTGGTGGTTCTTTATCCTGCTTTACTAGAACACTAGAGTATTCTCTTTCTTATGAAGAAGAAAATACATGATTGTTTAATGGTTGTGTTTATGTATATACATTTGTGCACATGTGCGTGTGTGCGTGTGTGTGTGTGTGCATGTGCGTGTGTGTGTATGTGTGTGTGTGTGTGTGTGTGTGTGTGTGTGTGTGTGTTCCTCTTTCCACCCTGGTTTTGAAGCAAGGACTCTCACTGAACCTGACTTAGCCATTTGGGCTAGACTTGCTGTCTACCCAGTAAGCCCCTAGGAAGCATCTGTCGCTACCTCTACAGTACTGGAGTACAGATGTGCAGATGTAGGGGCCAGGGCTCCAAACTCAGATTCTCAGGCTTGTGCAGTAGGCCCTTTTTCTGATGAGCCGAGGTGAATGTTTTAATGCAGAGGTGTCCCAGCCTTCCTTCAGTGCATCCCCACACCTGGCTGTCACCTTGGCTGCACCATCTCCCTTCAGCCTTTGAAGTTTCTGCTCCATAATTTCCAGCTCGTGGTGAAGCCATAAGTCTTCTGCTTGTCTGATTCTCATTCCTTTGAGGCTATCTGTCTTTTTCCCTGCTGGCAGCTCCTTAGGATTTTCTTTTTGGGGGGAGATTTATCCTGGCTATTCTGAAAACCCATCCATCATGTGTGTTTAGATGGGGATCGCCATATCACCCAGAATGCTTTCAGCTGCAAGTAATTAGACACCCACCTTGTGGCAACCTAAAAGATAAGAGGATGGTGGACTGGCTCATACACTACCAAGGTCCACAGCAGTGCAATACTGCCTCAGCCTTGCAGTTGGACCCCACAATCTCCCCAGCCTGTCCTCTGCCAACACTTTTCTAACCTCAGCTAACCATTGGTCAGTGCTCCAGGGCCTTGCGTCCCACACTCTGGCCTTCTCAGAGATCTTTCCTCTTGTCTTGTTTTAAGAACTTAGAAATCCATCACAGAGTCCCTCCTGGGAGGACTGTCTGATATCTCGTCATCAAGAATTGGCTCTCACACCTCTTCTATGTCTGTGGCCAGATTTGCCACAACGTGATTAGATCAGCACAGGCCCCGCCCCATCTTTGGGCTGCACGAACAATTGTGAAGCAAAGTCAAGGTTGGACAAGGGAGGCGAGAAGATGTCTGCCGAGTGTACACTACTTCCTGTCTAAATGTTTTCATGTTTCTTTCATGCTTTCAAACACAAAGAGTCAAAATCATTTAAACAGTTCTAAATGTCTAGAAGTATATCTTCTTAGTTCACTCATTTGAACAATGGTGTGATCAGCAGACATGGCTTTCATGGGGAATAAGGATATAGAGGCAGACATAGAGATTGGAAATTGGAACCAGGTCATGGGTAAGTCTGTCCCTATTAATATCTCCCACCAACCTCTCTTCTCTTATTAAGAAAAGTATGGGTTTTTTCTCATTAAATAAAATTCTCTGTTTTCAGAATGGACAGAAAATAAGTGTCTTCTCACAAGTTTTAACAACACATGATCACAGTACCAGGACTTGCTTCTAGGGAGTTCCTCCCATTCTGTTCATACTCTAGGCCTTCCTCCCTGATGAGGGCTGTAGAGTGCCATCCTCTGGTTGAAATAGCTACCATCCAGCCTACGGATTGGGGGAGATCTTCACCAACCCTACATCTGACAGAGGGCTAAGATCTAAAAATGTATAAAGAACTCAAGAAGTTAGACACCAACAATTCAAATAACCCAATTAAGAAATGGAGTACAGAGCTAAACAGAGAATTCTCAACAGAGGAATCTCCAATGGCAGAGAAGCACTTAAAGAAATGCTCAACATCCTTAGTCATCAGGGAAATGCAAATCAAAATGACCCTGAGATTCCACCTCATACCAGTCAAAACAGCTAAGATCAAAAGCTCAGGTGACAGCAGATGCTGGCGTGGATGTGGAGAAAGAGGAACACTCCTCCATTGCTGGTAGGATTGCGAACTTGTACAACCACTCTGGAAATCAGTTTGGTGGTTTCTCAGAAAACTGGGAATAGTTCTACCTCAAGACCAAGCTATACTACTCCTGTGCATATTTCCAAAAGATGCCCCAGTATACCACAGGGACACTTCTCACCTATGTTCATAGCAGCTTTAATTGCAATAGGCAGAAACTGGAAACAACCTAGATGCCCCTTGACTGAGAATGGATAAAGAAAACGTGGCACATCTACACAGTGGAATACTACTCAGCAATCGAAAACAAAGACATCATGATTTTTTTCAGGCAAATGGGTGGAATATCAGTCTGAGTGAGGTAACCCAGAGCCAGAGAGACATGCATGGTATGTACTCACTTATAAGTGGACATGAGCCAGAAAGTGCAGGACAACCACAGACCTAAAGAAACTGGGCAGTAGGGAGGTCCCAAGGGAGGACGTGTGAGTCTCGCTCAGAAGAGAAAACTAAATAGTCATCAGAGGTGGAGAGAGAGAGAGATGGGTGGGAGGGGGGTAAGGAGAGGAACATGGATGAGCATCAGGTATGGGGAGGTAGGGAAGAAGGCTGGGAGTGAGAGTGGAATCAGTTGAGGGGCATCTCTGGGCCTAGCTGGAGGCTTGGGACAAGAGAGGATACAGTCTGTGGAGTTGACCCTAGCTGAGATTCCTACCAGAGGGATATATAGAGACTGAGGTGGCCTCCTCCTGTAGCCAGAGGAGGGAGGGGGACATCCATCCTCTCACAGAACCTTCAGTGCAGGGATAAAGTTGGAGCTGAGATTGAGGGAACAGCCAACCAATGACTGCCTCAACTTGAGACCCATCCCATGTGAGAGAGCCAACCCCTGACATCGTTAATGATGCTCTGCTATGCTTGCAGACACTAGCAATACTGTCTCCCGAGAAGCTTCAGCAGCAGCAGATGGAGGCAGAAGCAGAGACCCACAGTCAAACATCAGGCAAAGCACAAAGAATCTTGTGTAGAGTGGGGAATAGAAGTGAGCAAGTCGGAGGGGTCAAGTACACCATAAGACCCACAGAGTCAACTAATCTGGAACCATGAGAGCTCACAGAGCCTGGGCCACTAGCCAAAGAACATGCAGGAACTGGACCTAGACCCCCACACATCTGTAGCAAATGCACAAACTGGTCTTCATATAGGTCCCCTAACAAGGGGAGCAGGGAGTGTGGGGGGTGAGGGCTGTCTCAGTCTCTGTGGCCTGCCATTGGATCCCCTTCCCCCTAACTGGACTGCCTGTTGGACTCAGTGGGAGAGGATGTGCCTAGTCCTGCTGGCACAAGATGCCCCAGGGTGGTGTGGTACTCAAGGGGGGCTCCCCTTTTCCGAGGAGAAGGGGAAGGGGCAGTGAAGGGAGGGGTTTGTAAGGGTGGGACTGGGAAGAGAGGAGAGAGGGGTCTGTGATCAGGATGTATAGCGAATAATAATAAAACAGCTCCGTCTGTTGACTGTTGACATTGTCTCATAGAAGAGGGGTTGGAGAGGGTCACTGGACTGTCACCAAGATTCTGGTTTGTCCCTATCACACCCCCCAGCCACCTGAATGCAATTCCATAATGGAGAAGACTAGGGGAAGGGGCTCCATCTGTGAGGCTGTGGGGAAGCCATCATCCATACTGTGTGAAGCCTTCCCAGTGTATCTACTTTGGGGTCACCCATACTCCTATAGCCTCTCACGAATACTCGGTGAGTAAGGTTGATAAACCCACTGCTCAGCTTTGGTTTGTCAATGGAACCTTATAAGGAGGGGACAGATATTGTTTAAGTCTCCCTGGGGTAGGAATTCTCACAGTGTACCGTGGAGGGGGGTTGCTGAAAACTGAACCATGGCAAACTGAGATCCATCCCCAGCCAAGATGTCCACGCCTGCTGATGCCCTGACAAAGAAAACCCAGGTGCAGACACCTTAAAGTTAAAAGAACAACTTTCTTCTCTTTGGTGCCTACAATTAAAATGCTTCAGTTGGGACAAGTTGGGGGGGGGGGGTCCTGCAAGAGGAAAACAATTCCTTAGTGCCTTTTAAAATTTTGCTAAGCTGAGATTCAAAGCCGTTCCACCATGTTCCATTTCAACCTTCCCTGCTCTGCTTCAAGGATATTTTCTCACAGTGTGCTCTGAAAATTAGACATATGAACTTTATTAAAATCGGCCTTTGATTTTGAATAGTGGTTAAACATTCCTTTGTGTGACCAAGGAATCATTTTGAAATTGCTAATAACGTCATATATGTATTTCTAAAGTCTAAGACATCACTTGAGCTCATGATACAATCTTTTTGAGCTTCTCCCATTAAACTGCTAATTTTCACTCATCTAAGGGAACTTCTGAGCTCTGTAAAGAGGTTTTTCTCGACTTATAGCCATATCTCCGTGTACTTTGATTTGTACTGTCAGATCTTGAATTTACCATTTTAGATATGTCCACTACAGAATTCAGCTCCGGGCTTCTGGAATGATACACCTGGCGCTGGATATGTCAAAATGGAGAGAGACTTATTGTGACCCATGACTCTGGAAGCTGAAGTCTAAGACTCTATGGGGTGCCTTGGCTTGGGGCTTTGCCAAGAATGATACACGTGCACACACCACAAGCCAGAAAGCAGGGGGGGGGGGGATCTCACCACCCCATCCATTAAGGGCAGACTATCCAATCACCTAAGTATCTCCCACTAGGCCCTACCATAAAGGGTCGCAGCATCTCCCAGTGCAACCACCCTAGAGACCAATCTTTTACTATATGGGATGAAACCCTATCTAAGACACACGGAGACAGTTTTGTTGTGTATAATGATCCATGTTGCCATCCATTGTCCTTTAGAACTTGGAGTACATTGGTCCAGGCTCTTCTAGCTTTTCAAGTTTCCACCGAGAGAGCAACTGCTCTTTTGATGGGGTTTCTTTGTACATGATTTGGTGGTTTTTTTTATTTTTTTTTTTCCTCTTGTGGTTTTCGATTCTCTTTCTTTGTTCTGTATGTTTAGCGGTTTAACTATGCTGTGCGATGAGGAGTTGACATTCTGGTCCTGTCCATTGGGTGTCCTGTGTTCTCCTTGTATTTGTATAGGTATCTTGTGCCTGTAGGACATTTCATTAATATGAGAATTTTTTCTTCTATGATTCTGTTGACGATCTGGTTTGTACTGTTAACCTGGAATTCTTTCTCTTTATCTACTCTCATAGTTAGAATGCGTCATCTTTTCTCTATGTCCCATAATTCCTGTGTGTTTCTTTCATGGTATTTGTTCATATTTTTTTTGTGTTCTAAATTCATTTACTTTATCTTCAAATCCTGATGTTCTGTTATTGTTCCTTTCTACCTGTAAGACTTTTCCTTGTGATTGTTTCTAATTGGGTCATTGTTTTCTTGTTCCATCTTCATTTCGGTGTGAGTTCCCTTCGAGGTTTCTATCTCTTTGTTGAATTCCGTTTTCCAGTCCTGGTTTGCCTTCCTCTCTTCTGTCAGCCTCTGTCTGTGTTCTCCAGGGCATCACTTGGGGCTTTGTTGCTGTTCTCTTCGGATTTCACATTAAGGACGTGTTTATCTATAAAGCCAAGTTTCTTACAGAAAACAGAAAGATGGATATTTTTATTCTTCTTGTCTGAGACAGGATTTCTCTGTGGTCTGGAGCTTGCTCTGTAGACCAGGCTGGCCTCAAACTCAGAGATCCAACTGCTTCTGCCTCTCAAATGCTGACATTAAAGATGTGAACCACCATGCCCAGCTTGGGTTTATTCTATTCATAATCTATTCAGCTAGACTTTCTTTTTGATATTGTTCAACTTGAGATCTTTAAAGCTCCAAATCTTGTTTCTGTGATCATATTGATATTTTTATGTTTGCTCGTTGGTTGGTTGGTTGGTGGGAGGGAGTATAGTCTTGCTTTACATACCAGGTTGACCTCAAACTCGCTTTGTACCTTAGGCCAGTCTTGAACTCTATCTCCAAAGTGCTGGGAATCAAAATCAATCTCTCTCTCTCTCTCTCTCTCTCTCTCTCTCTCTCTCTCTCTCTCTC